>CM042811.1:9850000-11050000 GCA_009982885.2 Hyles vespertilio
GAATCTGATAGCAGCCATGTTTATTTCTATACCTTAATGTCTAGTAAAAGAACATACTAGCAATCATTTCTGTACAAGCTAACATTTCAAACATTATATTTAGTCTACCCCTAGAAGTCTAATATACTTTAGTATATTAGACTTCTGCATACTTAAAAATAATATTATCCTAAGGATTAAGATATTATTTTTCAAATAATGTATTTGACATTAATTCTAACTGGTTATTTCTGAGCACACATAAGGAAAAAGTAGGATTAATTGATGAAAGAAAACTAAAATCAAACAAAACTTAAGGACAATAAAGTACAACCAGATCTTGCTTTATATTTTTTATTTATATTCGCCTAAAAATAATCTCCAGTCAAAACATCTAGGAACAATGCCAGTGCTCCTATATTGTACTATTGGTAGCCCAACCTAAAGGCTAAATACCACAGTATAATCATAGTATGAGTACAGCAACCCACTGTCCAGTATCCAGCCATGTTCCTTTCAACATGAAGCACTTATGGGTGTTAAGTATGTCCAAAAGAATCGAGATTGATACAATCTTTTTACGGCGGAGTTGGAATAAAATCTTGCTCATTGTCTACAGCTTGATTTATTTGCAGCCAGCAGTTTGTACAGATAATTGCTTGTCCTGATAACTAAAACAAAATAAAAAAGATTTAATATTGAAGATATCGAAGAATTATGATGAATAAATAACTCTTTGCAGTCACATGTGTATGATCCCAGGTCTTCTTCTTTAAACAATAGCGGACTATTGTTTAAAGAAGCATCTTAGCAGGCCGGCCGGATAATTGTATGAAATGTCTTGGAACAGTCATCTGATGCCATTAGATATTCCTCCTGGACGGCATTTGTGCTTACCATCAGACATAGTGTTGTTATTATGGATATAATTATAATATAATATATTATACATAACACAAGATCATCTGAGTGTCCAGAGGGAAATAAAAGAAAATGTAATTCATTTAACAATTTAAACAACAATATATAAAATATCACTTCTTACATATTTATGCACTAGTAGACTTGTCCTGTGGACACAATGCAATTCAGCTCTAACATGAATACTTTTGTAATACTCCATACTTTGTATTGACCTTGATTAATTGGCATAAAACATACATTTCCCAAATTAATGAAGAAAATAGAATACTTACTTCTTGTTCTGCCATTTCAGCAATAAAACGTTTTGAAATACTCTACACGAGAGTGAATTGGCAGCCCATGTAGTTACTAAGATTCTGTTGAATGATAGAATCCATTTCAATTTTTGATTGCAGAAGTGCAATTCAACCATTTCACAACAATTGCAGAAGTGCAATTCAAGCAAAGCGCCACTTTTGATGTGCTGAAAAGCAGAATTGTGGGTTAGAAGAGAAATATGAACATAGAAAAACATAACAGTATTACTTACATGTGGCATTCAAAATAATAAATAATATGTTTACTCACCAAAATACGAACTAGTAATTGCGTTTAAACGTCAAGATATATCATCTGCGAGAATCAGAATCCATAAAACAAAGCCAGGTATACAGAGAAGCAAATACACATTTGCGAAATGTATGCGAATAATAAAAAATAATACGAATTACGGCCACAGATGTAGACAGATAACACAGAGTTTTGCAATTGCTGTCAAGTTAAACATTTTCGTTCTTAAACTAAAATCATGTAACATAAATAAAATAATAAAAGTGACTTCTTTAACAACATGTATCGTCTTTTAAAAAGCGAAGAATATGGAAAAAGAAATATAGACAATAATTATAATTTGTAGGGGGGTTTTAAAAATAAGACATATTCAAGTTAAAGATAATGGGTTCGCGCATTTTTGAACGAAATGACAATTAGGCATCATGGAGGACAGATTATAGAAGAAAATATTGCTTCTGTACTAAAACAATCACATTTTTGTATAAAGCCCCCTGTTGTCCAAGAAATCTAAATGTATTTTATTTGAATTCCACATTTTTTTCTAGAATTTGTATTAGACGTACACAAAACGGCCCAAGATAGCACATCTCCTTTAGATACTAATCATATTTTCGTTATTATTAAATTGTTAAGTTGCATTCAAATCAGTGTTCAATCAGTAGACACTACGGACGTTTTATTAGGTAATCATTTCGTGTTCGAACACATGAATAGAGTTAGGGGCCTTACAACCCCTTACAATTACGAAATATATTTAATTTTATATTACAAAAGATAACATAATTTAGCCTCGGAATTACATCCCATTATATCATCTGAAACATAATTTATACTCACTACAAAATCATTGTAGGTAATAAAAAACAATTAAATATTTTACTACCAAAGTACTAAGATGTGGCAATCGCAGTCCGCGCGTGGCTATTTTTACTACGCACGGCAAAAATCGACTGCAGCCAGACCGGAGCGACGAGCGATACGTCCTCCCTCTAGAAGGCCTTGCGGCGGTCTGATTTGATCCAGGGGACTTCACGAACGCGGGACCTCTGTGATTGCGGAGGTACCACGCTGTGGCTACAATTCCTAGGCGAAAGCCTTATCGATTGTGGCCTATCCTTGCGGTCCGTAAATACGGTACCGATCCTGGGGTTATAGTCCGAACGATACGGACTATGTGAAAGCGGTAAGGGATGACTATATTTCTCTTGGCCGGCCAAGAGACCTAGGATGTCTACGTGTGAGAGAGCTCCCGAAGGTGACTGACATGACGCGAACTGAGTCACCGCAATTTGCTACCACCGCTTCCCAGTGTTATCGCTGAGTAGAAGAAGCGGCGCAACAAACTTTCAGCAACACATTTGACCAGTTCGCTCGGATCATTCAATCACTGGAGCGTCTCTCACGTTGCGGGCCTATTGGGCGGGATGTCGGCAATGTTATTCGAGGTCTCGGCAGAAGCCGAGAGGAGTTCGCGGGGCAACGGCTTGCCGTCCGGTGGTCGGGCGTGCTGAGGCGCAATGTTCTGGATGTGAACCCAGTCCGATGCGTCAGCACGCGCGAACATCGAAGTCGCAAGCCGGCGGACAAAATTGTCCAGGCTTTCTATGCGTAGATCTCTCTCGATGGTAGCATTGCTGACACCCCACGGAGCTTTTACGATTCTGCGCAGAGCCACCGATTGTACTCTGCGCAGTGCGTCCTTTTGTGACCGACTGAGAAGCCCGTACCAAGAGGGCGCCGCGTATGTGATCCGGGGTCGGATGTACGTTTTTTACACCCACAGTTTCACCCTAAGTGGAAGGTTGGAAGAGAGAATGGGCCGCAGCTTCGCATTTGCGACTTTACCGTTCGCGACGGTAGCTTTGGCGTGCCTAGCTAGACGGAGATTCCTATCAATGATAACTCCGAGATATTTGGCCTGGGAACCCCATGGGATTTCCTAGCCGAACATCATCAGAGGTTTCACTGTCCTAGGGCCTTTTGTTTGGGCCTTCTTTGTGATTAGGGCCTGGGTTTTGCCTACGTTCACCGACATCTTCCATTTAGAAAGCCAGTCGGGAAGTAGGTCCAGGCTACGTTGGAGCTTGGCGGCGGCTCCTTTCGCGGAAATGGATGACGAATAGAGGGCGATGTCATCCGCGTATAGAGCGAGGTTGACGTCATTCCTGATGGGAATGTCGTCGGTATAGAGCGCGTATAGGATTGGCGAGAGACAACTGCCTTGCGGAACGCCCGCGGCTATGCGACGGTCGCGGGACAGACAGTTGTCGACGGAGACGTGGAAGGATCTATCCGCCAGGAAAGATTCGACTACTTTTGTGACGCGTCGGGAAGTGTCCGTCAAAGCGGTCTTCTATACGAGACCGTTATGCCAGACCCTGTCGAACGCCTTTTCCATGTCCAGGAATACTGCAGAGACAGCTTCACGCCTGTTTTTGGCAACCGTGAAGTGGTGCAGCACCCTAGACAACTGAAGGGAGGTGCTGTGATCGGCGCGAAAACCAAATTGTTCGGGCCTCGGAGTCAGAATGGGCGAGAGGTAGGAGAGGAGGAGTTTCTCGAATACTTTTAAGGTATTCGGGAGGAGGGTGATAGGACGGTAACTATCGGGCTTGTGAGGGGGCTTGTTAGGTTTGGGAATCATGATGACCCTGCCGGTTTTCCACCGAGTGGAAAAGTGACCCGTGCGCAGGATGCCATTGAACAGGCGCGTCAGCGCTACCACTGCCTTCAGTGGTAAGCGGCGAAGCGCACTGTTCGGAATGCTATCAGCGCCCGGGGCTTTCCTCGGTTTGGACCTTCGGATCATCTCCCGCACCTGGGAAGGAGAGAAGAAGAGAGGATCGTCGTCGGGCCTTATGGGCTCGTCGAAATAATCCTCAAGGAAGTTTGAGACTTCTGTCTCATGGCCAGGATGGGAAGTGGGATTCGGTTGGAATTGGCGTTCCAGCAAAGTTCGGCAAAGATCTCCGCTCGATCTTCAGCCCTGTACCTCAGGTTTCCGTCGGCGTGCAGAAGCGGCCGCACGGGTTCAGGAGTCTTGGAGAGCGCCCTGCACAAACGGTGGAGAGCGGGAGCGTCGCTCACCGCCGAGTCCAGGACGCTGTTCCAACCCTCCGTCCTGAACGCCTCGAGTTCGGCCTTCACCCTATCTGTCAGACGGTTGAGCTTCGTTTTCAGCCGCGGGCAGCGACAGTGTTGCCACCGAGCGCGGAGTCTCCGTTTCTCATCAATGAGATCACGCACGTGGCGAGGGAGATCCGGCTTTCTGCCCGCGGTTGAAAGCGGGACCTTGGAAGCCTGAAGGGCGACCTGGATGGACGAAATAAGTTCGTCCGCCAGAAGATCAACCTCTGAAGCGTTGGTGACCGGTCGAGTCGGAGCGCTCGCATGCAACGCTTCTGCAAAGGAGTCCCAATTAATCCTGAACCTATCGCGAGGAGGGTTCCACTTTTCAGGTTGCCCGGGCAACACGACTAGGACGGGTTGATGGTCAGATTCGAGGAAATCGTTTAATACTTCTTGCGCGGGCAAGGACGATAGACCGCGGTGTATTATTAAGTCGATGACGTGGGCCGAGTGTGCCCCGTTAGATGAGTAGTGCGTGGGGGCATCCGGGCCCTCAACGAAGTATCCGTGTGATTGTGCGTCAGCGAAGAGGCGACTTCCAGCACTGTTTGCCGCCGAGCCCAAGTCCCATGACGGGTGGATGGCGTTCATATCGCCGGCGATTAGCGTCGGGAGCGCCGAATCCAGTAAAACGTGGATATCAGACACCCCCAGTGCGACTGTAGGAGGCTTATAGGCCGCAAACAGGTGCAGCGGATTGCCGGCGATACAGACTTCCACTCCAAGTCCGTACATGGAATTGAGCTGTTGAGGAGGCAAGCACTGATGGATGATTCTCCTCCTGACGCCTACCAATAGACCGCGGTAGGTACGCGACGTTATGCAAAGAGATTTCGTCCTGTCGATAAACGATAAACCCCGGTAGTTTACATTTATCTATAGGCCTAAGGTGCGTTTCGTTGACTAATACGATGTCAACGTCTTGGGAGCGAAGGAGAGCTAGAAGCAAATTAGTCTTGCCGCGGAGACCATTTGCATTCCAATGGATAATACGTAGATCCCTAATTATCGGCATTTTGGGAGAATAATGTGAATAAAGTGCGAGCCAGATCCTCGCCGTTGAAATAGGCTGTGAACAGCGGATGCATTATCTGCATGAACTGTTCGAAGCCTATCGTCCTGGAACCGAGAGGACTGGAAGGCGCGGGCGCGGGTTTGGGCGTTTCCACCCCCTTAGGTCCTCGACCCGCTGGAATAGTGGGTCGAGAAACTTTAGGGGCGGACTCGCGGGTGATTTGATCCACGTCGGACAGCGTGTTATATAGTGGTTTTTAAAATATTTGTAGAAAACATGAGAACTTATTTTGTTGAAATATAAAAATGGTAATTTATTGATAAGGTGTTCTTCTATTATAATATGCAATTGTTATAAAAAATTATGTACGATAAGTTGGTAAAAAAAATATGTTCTTGGCGAGAGTTTCTGAATAATTTCGCATTGTTTAAATTTTTATTTTTCAGGAACAAAAAGATTTTTTTTCTCAGGAAAATCCCTCCATAAGGGTCTTATTAGTCTGATAATATTTTTATTTTCATCTTATATTTAGTGATTTCGGATATCTTAAGCTTCTAAATTGCCATTTAAAGCCTAAATAACGAAACTTGTGTTCAGTAATCCTTATAGTAGTCACAAATTATCCATCAATCTATTATGTTTTTCACCAAAATCCCTAGATGACAACTTTTCTAAAATAAGTACTAATTATTTTTCCTTTAAATTGTTTATTGGTGGCTATTAACTCATTTGAAAAGTCCTGTTTTTAAGTCAAAAAGCGCGCAGAAGGTATAAACGCTCTTAATATTATAACATGTCCACTACAATAAAATGTGAAAAGAAAAAAACAACTGCTCCTAATATTTTAGTAACTGCATGACAACCATGCATTCGCACACCAAATACTGAAGACGATCTATGTTCCTTGAGATTTTTTTCCGGCATTTTCCGCGATCACGCTAGCTTCTTTTTGGAAGCCGGTTTGTTCGGGAGGCTAGAAATCATCAAATCTGTGTACTAGGGGATTTGTGATAACCCTCCAACACAGCTTGTAGACTTGGTTTGAGAGTTAGATGGGTCTGTAATTCTTCAATAAGGTGTTATCACCCTTTTTCTTTAAAAAGGGTTACTGTTCTTTAACAGTAACACCTCACTCCTGCTTCATGCCTCTAGCGTTGTGCCCTGAAGCATAACGGAATTAAAAGAGTTTCCGAATACGCGATTTCCAAAGAACTTCCAGTATAGGTGTACTAACATAATTTCCATTTACTTAATATATTTAATACACAGTGTTTATAAATTTACACAAACTATAAATATCTAATACAATTTAAAATCATGCCTTTTTTGCAATACATTATTTTATAATTTAGTAAAGCGCCATCTATGAAATACTATATGAAGTTAAATACAAACAAGAAATTTGGCGTTGCAAATATGTAATAGTTTTATTTATGCGTCACAGATGGCGCTGTTACTAAATGTATTTATCGTAAGAGAATAACTTTGAAGACCTACGATGTTTTTGTTTTCAATATACATATATGTGATATAATTTAGTGCCAAGTGAAGCCTTGTCTTAATCTGTTTTCTGTTTCCACATAAGTAATACATTCCATTGCCTTTATTTTGCCTTTCTTGTATGTAATATTAAAAGGTACAACATACCTTTAAACGTCTCTATGACGTTGTTTGTAATTATTTCATATGATATAACTATTTAGTTCTTAATTTATAAAATATCCTAGGAGTGCAATTTGCATACCAGGTAAAGAATGAATAAATAATTTAGCTGTTACATTATATGTCTCAAAATTTACATAACGTAGGTATAGCTCCACACTTTTAAGTTAGAGAAAGTCTCAAATCTTACTGGGATTTTCTAATTTTCTTTAATTTTGGTGTTAGGTGGGTAGATGACTTACTTCTCATATAGGCAAGCCTGTAAGAATCTGCAACATGTATATGGTTCAATTTCTCTAGGTCGGATAGGTTCACTAGAATATTGCCAAAAAATACTTTTTGTATCGTTGTTTGTCTGGGCTTGTTTCCTTATTTATTTATTTATTTTATTCTTAACTGCACAAAAAAGGATAAAACTTAAATATATTAAAATGAAAAAAAAAGTACAAATGGCGGTCTTATCGCTCCAGGCGATTTCTTACAGACAACCTTACGTTACTTTCTTACGTCATACCTAACGTGACCATACGTCCCGCTTTAGGCGGGACAGTCCCGCTTTCAGGAAGTCTGTCTCGGTGTCCCCAGCAAGGCCGACATAGTCCCGCACTTGCAAACAGACCAAACGATAATTTTTAAAATGTGTTTCCCGCACGAAATGCTTTCCCTAACTACTACTGAAAACTGTGAGGTCATATTATTCCAGCACTTTCGTAAAAACAGTCTTGATTTAACAAACATTTCCACAAGTAACGCACCTATCGAAAGAGTTTTTCTCACAAAAACAAAATATGGACAAGTGATAAAATACAGACGACTGTCGCAGTAATTAAAGTAACTATTAGAAAATTAAATATAAATCAACCATACTGAATTTCACACTTATCTTAAAAACTACTCTACCTACTCTAACTACTCGCCGAGCTTCAATGCTCGGTGTCATTACATTGCGTGCCACTGTTGATCCTGGCTTACAGGAGTTGCAGTGGTGGGTGTGAGGGCGGGACAGTCTCCAGTCTCCATTATCTTAAAAACTAAACAATTTGTTCAGCCGACATATACGACTATAATTATTATTTTATGTTATTCTATCTTCTATGATAAAAACTTGTAAAACACTACAATTTTATTATTATTATTATTTAATTCCACAGATGTCCCGCTCTGGCACAAAAAATAAATGGTCACGTTAGTCATACCAGTAAGTTTACGCCCCAATCTACAGATTTATGTACTTTTTGATTTGATTACTTACTATACTATGTAGATATTTATATAATTTAATAGTATTGGAGGAGTCAATTCTAACTTAGACTATCGTCTGTACTACAGTCTAGAACAGTGGTCCTTAACTTTTTAGTCATCATCAGACAAAAAATGTGTATATCCATTGACCACCCAGTTAGACTGCTTTGGTTGAAAAATAAATCACTAAAGTATTTTTCTATCTATCCATAAATAAAAATTGTATTAAATTATATTAAGGATGGTTCCGCGGACCACGTGGGATGGTTTCACGGACCACCAATTATGGTCCACGAACCACCGGTTAAGTACCACTAACACCTACCTACTTACATATTTTTCAGTTAAGAGCGTATACACCTTGCGCGCAAAGTCAACTATAGGTATTTCTTCGTTAATTTCACGCACACATAAGCGACCAAACCTGTGTGCGTAGAGCTGCCGCGTCGGCTCGCTATACAAACGGCTCAAACGACTTTGATCCGTGCGCTTCAAATATTCATTTGAAATGTAACTGTAATATAATATCATAAAAATATTTTATTTGCATTATAAGTAGACAAATATTACTGTACAAGCAAAGAATAATACAAATTTAGATACTAATCATATTTTCGTTATTATTACATTGTTAAGTTGCATTCAAATCAGTGTTCAATCAGCAGATACTACGGACGTTTTATTAATAATTTCGTGTTCGAACACATAAATAGTGTTAGGGGCCTTACAACCCCTTACAATTACGAAATATATTGAATTTTATATTACAATACATAACATAATTTAGCCTTGGAATTAAATCCCATTATATTACCTGAAACATAATTTATACTCACTACAAAATCATTGTAGGTAATAAAAATAATTAAATATTTTACTACCAAAGTACTAAGATGTGGTAATCGCAGTCCGCGCGTGGCTATTTTCACTACGCGCGGCAATAATCGACTGCAGCCAGGCCGGAGCGACGAGCGATACGTCCTCCCTCTAGAAGGCCTTGCGGCGGTCTGATTTGATCCACGTCGGACAGCGTGTTTTATAGTGGTTTTTAAAATATTTGTAGAAAACATGAAAACTAATTTTGTTGAAATATAAAAATTGTACTTTATTGATAAGATGTTCTTCTATTATAATATGCAATGGCTATAAAAAAATTATGTACGATAAGTTGGTAAAAAAAAATATGTTCCTGACGTGAGTTTCTGAATAATTTCGCATTGTTTAAATTTTTATTTTTCAAGAACTAAACACAAAAAGATTATTTTTCTCAGCAAAATCCCTCCATAAGGGTCTTATTAGTCTGATAATATTTTTATTTTCTTCTTATATTTAGTGGTTTCGGATATCTTAAGCTTCTAAATTGCCATTTAAAGCCTAAATAACGAAACTTATGTTCAGTAATCCTTATAGTACTCACAAATTATCCATCAATCTATAATGTTTTCCACCAAAATCCCTAGATGACAACCTTTTCTAAAGTTAGTACTAATTATTTTTCCTTTAAATTGTTTATTGGTGGCTATTAACTCATTTGAAAAGTCCTGTTTTTAAGCCAAAAAGCGCGTGCAGGGTATAAACGCTCTTAATTGACTTCTGTAAGTTGTTTGTAGTCATAAATCGTCGTGTCCTTATGCGACAGATTACCAGAATATAAAAAATAAATAAAACAAAAATTAGTGCGTATTAACACGTTACAATTTTTATTGATATATTTTCATTACAAAATCTTATCTAATATTATTGTTGCTTAATACATCAGTGTTAATTTTAAAAGTAAATCTATTCACAAATTGTAAAATTATTTAAGTACCCGAATTTATTTTTAAATTTATTACACTGGACGGAGTAAGACCAATATTAATATAAAATTAGTAAAGCTCTATGACTTTTTACATGATGACACGAAGCAACTTAAACAAAATTAACAGATGTTACCGTACGTAATATGTGTTATAATTAGATATCTTACTATCTATCATGATTCCAATATTCAGTCTGATATGACTCTGATTCAATAACGTTTGAAAAATATGGCATAATTGACGTTTACTCCCTTTCAATTTTATGAAAAGTTACTAATAATCTCTTACTTTTTCGGTTACCTTGTAACTACTAGACTTTCGCTCTTTGTATCCTCCATTTTTGGACTCGTAACCGAATGGAGACGACCGGATACCGTTCTCGATGTATTTCATATTCGGAACTGGTTCCGCTTTATACCCTCTGCTTTTAGTGACTGAGTTGATCTCTCTCGACTCTATGATTTCCTTGGCGCGGCCGTCTCTGGAAGGCACAATTTTCTTACTAACAGTTTCGACAGTATCAGTAACACTCGGACGTTCTGGGTCACCAGACCTCGTAGTGTATCTGTACGTTTCAGAGTAATTGTCGCTGCTGTTGCTTCCTCGCCTGTTAGCGGGTGACTTCAATCTACTCTCTAACCTTGACACAAACGGACTCGTCTCTCTGTTTAATGATTCTGTTTTAAACAACGGTGTTTTTGATACACGCTCCTCAGATATCCTTTCTTTGTAATGCGGAGAGGGCGTGCCATATCTTGAAGACAATCGGCTTCCATCCGACTCCTCATCCGCATGTAAAGTTTGATATAGATCTGGAGCGCGTTCCCTAAGTCCTTTAAGGAATATTTTCTTCTTATCAGTATCCTCGTATTTCTGGGTATAACCATTTGTGCCATTGGTAATCGGAGTCGTTTTACCATACCTCGCTCCGAATAGACCATCTCGCCTTCTTTCCGTCTCACGAGATACTGCATCGGCCAAGTCTCTTTGACTGCGGTTAATAATCGATACGATTCCTGGGCTTTTCAATTGTTCTGGAGTCTCGTCGAGTCTGCTAAGGTGGGGATTCGATTTATACATGGTGGAATAATTTCTGTTCATTGTTGAAACGTAGCGTGGGTGGGTTTCTTGTTCGGGAGCACCCATAGCAAAACTCTTGCTCCTGTTCAAGGCCTTGTATGTGCGAGCGGGTTTGGCTGGTCCTGGTGGGTATCCGTTTATTTTGCCGTCTGGTGAAGTAGTCACGTTGTTGGATATATTGACAGCGCTTGTGGATCGTTTGTTAGGCGTCAGACGATGCCAGTATTTGTTGGAGCTGGGTTTCTCGGTGGCTTTCTCTTTACGCTCGTGGAGTTTCCGCGGCAGGGTCTGAGCGCTGCGTGTGTAGTCTTCCTCAGGCTCGCTGTTCGGGTTCAGTCGACTGGTCGAGTGACTGAATCGACCCAACGTGCTCGAAAACTGGCCCCTGAAAACAATGAGATAACAAATTGATTCTTTTTTTGCACAATCTCAAATGCTTTAATGGTTGTTATTCGTGACAGTCCAGTGATTAGGCCCACGTACATCGATTGTAATGTTGTGTCGCAAAAACTAATAATCTCGTTGGTATTCTGATAATTAGATTCAATGGGGACTCCTCCTACACGACTAACGATGCTTTGTTTACATTAACATCGGATCAATTTAATCAGATGAAGCAAAAAGTAGTACATTGTAATTTATACTTAGCAACTCACGATTGTTATAGTACAATGCTTAGGTAATTCAATGTTTGGAAGGTAAAGAAATCCAATGATCCATGAATCAGATGATCAATCTTTACCGAGAATTGTATCACACTTATTTGCATGGAGTCGCTCCACCTAATCATGCACCTGTTGTACATTGAGAACATTTCCTAGCAATGACTCAGTCGCGATTGGCATTGCCGACCATATTTCCTATTAAGACATAGTATATCACCGCACAAAGACGGGTGACTCAACTCGGTCACTAAATAAGGGCTTCTTTGCGAATAAATGCGTATATACCCTTATAAGGCTAAGTCTGGAGTCGGGCATTGACAGATAAAAAAGGCAAGATATGCCGGAACGCCGCGCCGTCTTAGCTGAAGTGTTATTACCTGTCGGCTGTGCGGTATAGATACTAGATTGTAGCAAAAGTTTACTTGAAGTAATCCTTTCATTAACTCAATACAAAAACAATATTATTGATATAGTTAACAATGTGTATGCAAGACGTGTCCTCAAATTGCATTCAAAACATCTTTAATAGCAAACCGAACGCTTTCTAAATTTACGTTCGCTGAAGCTTGTGTGCCTGGGATTTCAGAATACGAACAATATTTAATTAGTATGCGGACTAGTCGCCGAGTTGCAAAACCGGCAATCTTTGAAAGTTTACAATATTCCCTGTTTGGTTATTTCGTCTCGGTCGCGTTAGGCCACTTGCTCAACACGCACTATTTTCCTTAGTCTCAACTCTCAAATAACATTTGGATGTGTAATTTAAGTTTGTAGTAATAGTAATTTATGCACAGGTGCTACTTATGTGAAGTGCTTGATATATTTTGTTTTGTTCTTTTGTTATTGTGTGCTGAGTTCTGTTGTTTGAATAATAAAAACATAAATATAACCGTTAGATGTAAACATTATGTTTATAACTGTTATTATTATAAAATTCATACTAAAATAAGACCGCACCTAATTAAAGTATTTCTTTACCTAAAAATCCCACGGTGATAATAAAGATCTGATGCCATTATAGATAACGTTATTTTCCTTTACTTATAATAAAAATGTTAGCAAAATCCTATCCTATTACAAAGCATATCGTGAGCGATGAAAGATAATATCAATTGGATATAACTAAGGCCATTTGTGCCTCCGTTGCGTGCTATTTGATTAGGCACAGTTCTGCTGCTCAGATAAAGCAAATCTAGCCTGCTCAACCCACATTAAACTTTATTATTGTTGGGCCCTATCAGATCGCCGTAACTTTATGATAATAGACAACAGAATTAATTAAATTTTATGTTTGGTATCTTTTGATGTAGGCGGAGGCTTGGATCGATTGTAGGACAACATTCTATTTATGGCGTCGTAGATATTTTTCTACAAACGTCATGCGTATAGGCGATTTTATACGAAATATTTTGAAAAATGGCCTAAGATTTGTACAAAGGCGTCCTTTTACGGTTGCATCGCCAATAAATCGAAACCCATTAAATGATCAATAATTTGGTGGTGATTTGAATGATAATAATATTAGAGAATCCGGGTTAATCTTCAAAATAGATTTCTTGCACTCTACAACTTCTATTATGACGAAAACACTAGAAATCTATTTTATGATTAGTGTAGTAATTATAACTGGCTCACCTGTCGCGATGGTCACGGTGGTCGCGGGCGTCGTGAACGACTGCGCGTCTCGAACTGCCCTCGTACTTGTGTTCACGACCGTAGATGCTGGGCGCGAAGGGGTCCTCCCCGAGGTAGTACCGGTGCGGGGGCGCCGCCGGCGGTGCCAGCTCGCCGCCGTACTGCTTGTACGTGCGCGACGAGTGCTCCGGCGATGGAGTCCGTGAATGTCGCCACTTAGCCCTCCTTTCCGCAGACGCGGATCTGATCTTGCCAACTAACTTCCGTATCGAGTTTCCAATCGCGGAGCCGACTGATTTGCGCGCTGGTGATGGACGCCGTCCGTTATCAGCGAAACGAGTTTTCTGATTCTGTTTACGTTCGTCACGATCACGTCGCCTTGGAGGGGTTCTGTCCCTGTCAGAGCTTTCGCGGCGTTCCCTCGGCGGGGAGTAGTCTGGCGGCGGTTCTGTTGCTCCTTCCTCGCGGCTGTCACGTGATCTTCCCGAATTCTCATTCCTGGATGAGCTCCTGTACCCGCTGTCGTAGCGATGGTCTTCCGATAACCGCTGCTTGGTCTGTCGTTTACGTTCAGGCGCCATTGGACGGTAATCATCTTCGACTGAAGGCTCACGGAATGACCTATCAGTTTCCAGTGGACGGAATGGCGACCCACGCGGGGGACTGTGCATTGTGGATGATGAGACGTACGCGGAGTCGTCACGGGAAGGCGGGTGACGGCGGCCGATTGGCGATGACCTCCCTTGAGGCGAATCCCGTTTTCCATACACGTGTTTTGGGGAAGATCCGTTCAGTCTGTCCTTCACTAGTATAAGGGGAACGCACTGTGGGCGGAGACGGCGATGAGCTTCGTGGCTCTGGCATCCTTGGTTTTGTCGCTCTTCTTTGTGACCAGTCCGCAACACCTTTGAAATATCCTCCAGTCCTGTTTAAAGGTGCGGGTCTATCATCCGACGGTGTCGACGACTTCGTTTTCCGTAGCACACGATCTCCATACACTGGCGGGGGAGGTCCCGACGATGTCTTCCCGTAGTATCCTTCGTCCTCTGGTGTTTTGATTTTGTAGAAGGTCGGTTCTGGTCTGCGTCCTATCTCCTCGGCGATGGAGTCGTGGGACGAGCGCGACTCGCTGCCGAAATGGCTCTCGAGCCACTTGGACGTTTCCTTTTTGCGCGTCTCTTCCTCGATGTCGAAGTCGACGGGCCGCTTGGCGTAGTCTTTTTCGTGATCTGTAAGTTAAAATCGCGATGAGTGAAGCGATGAGTCGGCGCGGCCGCGCGCGTACCGCTTCGATGTCGAGTGGTCGTACGTCGACTCTCACGCATGCTATGGCGTAACCATGCCGATAAGTTTGCCAAACTAGCGAAGGTCAATGGGATGCAAAGACATCTTCACGCAACAACGAGACAATATTGACTGATTACGTCTCTTGCCACCTTTATGGCTTTGTTTATTTGGAAATGTTTTTAATGCTATATCGTTTTGTTTGATTTAATTGCGACTAGAGTAAACAATGAAGTATTTTATATTATTTCTACATATTATCAGCCACGCAGCTAACACTAAATATAGCCATAGCTAATTGGCTAGCGTAAGCGTAACACTATATTCCATTTACATAATAATACCATTAAATATAAAATTAAAATAAAAACGCGAATACATAACTATTTAATATATTTGATTTATAATATATTTTAAAATTCTTATTCCTACAAAATACGAACTTGAAATACAGTTTTCCAGCTAGAGAACAGAGCAAAAAATACAAAACTACACTGAATGAATGCGACACCGGAACTAGACTTAGCTAACCAGTATTAACGGTTGAAATCTCAAGTCCACAATTCATCGTGTGCAGAATATAAGAAAACTTGTTTAGAGACAAAAGGCCTACTCGATTCCTAGATTTGCCATTTTATAACATTTGTATTCTTTTATCAGAAGATGAAATCATTGTAAAAGGCACTTCGTGTGACGTGAAATATAGATAATTTCCGTGAATAGAATTTTTGTAGAAACATTTTACTCGTGTACTAGTTAGTATAAGCATTAGAACAGGGTTTCTTAAAGTGGGGTCCACGGACCCCTTAGGGGTCCGTAACATGTGTGACAGGGATCCACAGCAGCTCAGTAAACTTTTAATATATTAATCAGATAATTTTCATTTAAATACCTATCAATATTAAAAAGAAACAAATAAGTAAAATTTTTAATAAAAACTTCGAAACCAAAAAACCGCTATAAATTGAACAATTATAATTATAAATTTCCACTGAAAAGCAAAAAATTATATTTATTTCATTGTACAAGTTAATTAATTTGCTTATTGACTTGACTAGCCAGCAAATCAAAATACATATATGCGTTATTGAAGGCCGTTCGCAAAACACCACAAAAATGTATAAATTTAATTTATTAATGTAAGACATAGCCATACCCTATCCTATTGTAAACAAATAAAAGTCCATGTTCAATAATAATGAGTTTTCAATACAAGGTTTGTTTTTCTTTCTAAAATATTTTTTGACAGGGTCCGTGAACTATTTTAAATTGAGTTAGGGGTCCGTGACTGTAAAAAGTTTAAGAAACCCTGCATTAGAATAAAGATTTCTGGGTTCTTCAGCCGAATGTGAATATTGCAAACCGACCGAGCCAGTGGGTCTATATGCCAAATATTTTTTGCTAAAAGTAAAGGCACACATTGCACCGACATGCGGTTATGTGAGGGAGCCAAGATAGAAAAATGATTTCTCAACAAAAAGTCCAGTATTTTTTGTTAAGAACATTTATGTTCATTTCTATTTCTTTAAGTAATAGTAGTAAGTTTTATAGTGTTTTCGTCTTTAGGTCTAAATGTTTATGTTTATTAACATTGACTTACTTTTATTAATTTATAAATAAGAGTAACCTATAAGACTTGAAATAAAATTTCAATAATAATAATTTCGTCTTCCGTTACAGAAAGCTGTTTTATTGTGTATTTAAATGGTCTTTTACAGTACACTTCTCAGTAACTCGTAACTAACCCCGAAAACTCCGCGTAGGCTCAACAATTGTCCATATAACGTTTTAATGGCCATGCAACGTCAAATTGGCCACTTTAGTTATCCTTTAAGAGGCGTACGTGTGTTTACAAACCGCTTAATTGCCTGAAAACCGTCCGTCTGATTTGTGGCAGAAAGTGCAGTTTCATTGTCTGTGGGTGTTGGTTGATTTAAAGATAAAAATATGTTTTAACGATGTGACTAATAAATTGTGGCGCAATATTATTTTAAATACTTTTATTTTTATTGGAATGAATTATGAGATCAGCTTGCCATTCGCCTGATGGTAAGCGATACGAGCGCTCATGATAGTAGCAAAACCAAACAACACCTTTAATTACAAAGCAATGCTTGGTATCCCACTGCGCCCGCCATCCTAAGACATATATGAAATTTAAATTCCCTGGAGGGATAAACAGACATGATATTGGTGCTCCTCATTATGCGCTATTTATTTTTAGCGCTTATAAGATAGGTGAAGAGTCTATCGCCATGTCGGGCAAACATTCCAATGCCATTAAACACATATCTTGAGATTTTTAATAAAAAAACGGAATGCAGATAGACTGACTTGGAAGGTTAAAGGAAAAATTAGACATTCCCGAAGACTCGTTGAGTTTCATTGCTCGGTGTCATTAAAAGGCGTGGCTGTCCAACTTGGCTTACAGGAGTTGCAATTCCAGGTGCGAGGGCAGGACTTTACGAAACCTGACATTCGATTGGAACCCAGGACAACAAAATTTACAGGTAATGAACAAAATATCATATAAGTAATAAAATATTGCACGGTGTAATAAAATGTATACCACTGTGGATCCTGGCTTACAGGAGTAGCAGTGGCGGGTGTGAAGGCGGGACAGTCTTTAGACCTGACTGGGGTTCGAACCCAGGACCTCAAAATTTACAGCTAAGGACCGAAATTTAACACAACTAATAAAATATCGTAATAATATGTTTACCCAAGTAACTACGCATACAAAATAATTGCAAGCGTTTACATCGGAGCCAGGCGGGTACCAACCCACGTCCTCACTATTATTTATTACAAGTTAACATTTAAAGCAACTAGTTACGCGAACAGACAAGTTGAGATTTATGCAAAGTTACTGCTACTTATTTAAATATAAACTGGCTTCACGCTGTTTGTTTGCCGTTTATTATGGCAAATGATGAATTAATTCAATTGTCTTTGATTTTTTTATTGCAATAAACGGCGAGACGAGCAGGGCATTTGCCTGATAGGTGAGACGACCTCTCACGGACAGTAGCAAAATCAAACACGAATTACAAAGCAATGATTGGCATTCCAGTTTCCACTGCGCTCGCCATCCTGAGACATAACATGTTAAGTCTCACAAAGTCTGGCTACAATGTCATTCAAACCGAAATAAAAACGTGCGTTTACACTACTCTTTGGCGAAAGAAGTAAGCATTGCAGTGACACCCACCGAAGCCGCCTCTCACATTATTATTATGACAGACCTACCACCAATACATCTTAACAATCCGTGCCACTAGTCAAACATTACCAAGTATGAAAAAAATAAAATCTTTTAAATTTTTGCGAAATAATCGAACTACGAATTTTGCAAGATCCATACAATCGAAGGACGTATTAAAACATATGAGAAAATATAAAAATCTCGACTAAAGGGTAAGAAGCCAATTTGTAATACTATTTACATACATAACGAATAAATAACCACTAAAGAGCTAATTTCAAAGCATTTTAATGTATCGATATAATGATGCCAATTCGACCAATATAATAATATAAATCGTAAATCATCGATTAATCATTAGTGACATATTGTTGGTTTGATGAGCATCGTGAGTTGCGATTATTCAAATGTAGTAATTTGTCATCGATTCCGTCCGATAATTAGTTTTTCAATGTTGTTTTTAAAATACAAATCGTTCACACGTGATAAATTAAGTGAGTTATTATTTCGAAGACCCAGATATATTTGATAGCTTAGTTGAAATACATAGAGATAAAGGGGTCGGGTTCAAATCTAGGGTAACTGCAGTTAGGTATTAGTTATTAAAGTTACATATTATGTATTTATAATTAACAAAAATAAAAGACAAAGGAAACACCGTGAAGAAACCTAAATAAACTTTTTATTGTTATTGTAATACCTACCATAGATTTTCGATCAAATAAAAAATGCCTTACGACCAGTAAAACCTGCACTTTATGTCATGTATCCTTATAGGAAAGCATATCATCGTGGGTACCATACATTCAATATCTTTCGTGGTAAAAATTTTGAGGTCGATTATTGCTAAGCACGAAAACATGGAATCAAAGTGCAAAGACCAAAATCACTAAGCCATTGCGATGATTCAACTAAAAAGCTAGCCATGTAAAATGAATGAATGTAGGTATAATTTGTTTTACCCGCATTCTTTTGCGAAGACATTAAAACGTAACCTTGAGTAAAATCTCGGAAACTCCATAAACCTTGACCTAAAAGTATTTGTAACTAAAACAATGACATGTTCAAATGAAAAACAACATGACATTAAGTTATCTTCACGCTATGTTCGCTAAGTATGTCGATATCCTTTTTGGTTTAAAAACAACATAACATTAAGCATAAAAATCTCTGACGTACTACGATGCTTAAGACCAAATAATGAGTTCTCTTATGCCTAATATACCTATATCTTTGTGAGCACATATATCAGGGTATCTCAAAACTGCTACCGAAAACGAAGCCGGGTGGTAGTTTTAGTGACTACAAACACGACGAAATGCGACAATTATTTATTATGATTTTTTAAATATAGTCATTTTTGGGTGGTAAATCCATAGTTTTTGCTAAAACAATAATTTAAACTCTTTTATCTTCTTTTTCAACCTTAGAGTATTTATAAATAAAAGGGTATACACTATTTTTTAGGAAAAAAATTTATTTACCACCCAAATATGGCCATAGGAAAAAAATAAGAAAAAAATAAATTTTCGCTTCTTTTTGCAACTTTTTCTGTTGCATTGTGTCTGAAGTCGCTTAAACTACCACCCGGCATCGTTTTCGGTAGTAGTCTTGATATAAGTACCCTGTATATATCCCAATGCTGGGAACAGGACCCTTCTCCACTTCGGAAGACACAGCCTTCAAACATTCAAATTAAAGAATATTTAATTTTATTGAAATAGGGCAGTAATTAAAATGCAGCAATGTTTCATTAAAATGAAGCGGGTAGAATAAAATAACGAACTAAACACACCCGAAAAAAAACTAAATGCGTTCAACAAGATACTCACGTACACCTTTGATTACGTATAAATAACGTGGTTTGCAACCCCTTCGGAAAAACGTTCACTTATAAAATTCACAAAACACATATTATTTTAATATTTACTTCAATATCTCACACGATTAATTTATTCGGTGAAATCCATAGCACAATTTTCATCACTGAAGTTACAATTAAAGAAAACTGACATATCTTTAAATGAAATATTTTATCAGACCTCTCACTTTTTGCACCTTATTTGTACAGACGTTTTGCGATTACACACGAATATTTATTATTTAAAGACATCATAATACGGAACGATCCTAGCGCCAAGGCCACCAAGTGGACACTAAAATGGTCACAATGTCGAAGTATTAACATAAGATCGTAGACTTATAATCCGTGTTTGGGCACACTACTAAGCATATTTGGTTAATTTCGCATCGACCTGTTGTTTTGCACACGTGACTAAATTCTGAATGGGGTGTGAGACTTGAGAGTAAAAGTTTTTATAGCTAAATAAGGATCGTAGAGAAACAATTTCATGCTTTCTAACCGTATAAATGTCTATTGTTTTTGGTATTTGCGTTGTTTTTAGATTTTTTATGGTTAGAGTTACGAGTGATCGTGTGTTCCATTAACGGCCGGTTTCTATAATCTATCTATCTTTAACAAGAGATTTCTCTCGAAATTTCGATACATTTTTTGCTTCAGTAAAGAAAGACAGAGATATTTAGATAAGGTGCATATATATATATAAATATATATAGATATATATATATATATATATATATATATACCGGGTATCTCAAGACTGCTACCGAAAACGAAGCCGGGTGGTAGTTTTAGTGGCTACAAACACAATGCAATTAAAATTTCGCATAGAAACGCGACAATTATTTTTTATTATTTTTTAAATATCGTCATTTTTGGTGGTAAATCCATAGTTTTTGCTAAAATAATAATTTAAACTCTTTTATACCTTAGAGTATTTATAAATAAAAGGGTATAAACTATTATTTTAGGAAAAAATGTATTTACCACCCAAATATGGCCATAGGAAAAAAATAACAAAAAAAAATTTGTCGCTTTTTTTTGCAACTTTTTCTGTTGCATTGTGTCTGAAGTCGCTTAGACTACCACCCGGCTTCGTTTTCGGTAGCAGTCTTGAGATACCCTGTATATATATATATATATATATATATATATATATATATATATATATATATATAGATATATTAGATATATATAGATCCTTTTTACTTTTCTCCAGTAGCTCAGGACGAGATTAAAAAGATTATCCTTTCCTTAAAATCAAACGCCGTTGGCTGTGACAATCTCAGCCGTCGCATGATTATCCCAATACTCGACTTGCTTCTCCCAATTATTTCCCACATTGTTAATGTTTCCCTCGACACTCGCATATTTCCGTCTTTATGGCGGAAAGCTTATGTTATTCCTCTTCCTAAAATTCCTAATCCAACCATTGTAAACCATTTCCGTCCTATCTCTATCCTTCCCTTCCTATCCAAGGTGCTTGAAGCTTGTGCTCACAAGCAACTGTCCAGGTTTGTACTCGGTAATAACCTTTTAAATCCTCTACAGTCTGGATTCAGACCTGGACACAGCACTATTTCCGCGCTCCTTAAAGTGACTGGCGATATTAGGGCTGGTATGGAGAACTCCAAGGTTACAGTGCTGGCTTTGGTGGACTTCTCAAATGCCTTCAACACCGTCAGTCACGACATCCTTCTATCCATCCTTTCCCACTTTATGATCTCGCCTGAGGCGATGGAATGGTTCTCTTCCTATCTTCAAGGGCGTCAGCAGTCGGTCCGCCTTAATGACTTATCGTCTAATTGGTGTGGCCTTGATTCTGGCGTTCCTCAAGGCGGTATACTTTCTCCTTTGTTGTTTTCTATCTTTATTAATCTAATAACCCAAGATCTTCGATGTGCGTATCATCTGTATGCCGATGACTTGCAGATATACTCTCAGGCGGGTGTTGACGGTGTGACTACAGCAATTGACCAAGTGAACAGGGACTTGGCTCACATCAAGCACTGGTCAGATTGTTTTGGTCTAACCGTAAATCCAACAAAATGTCAGGCCATTCTTGTTGGGAGTCCAAGGATGATCTCCAGATTAGACACTGCACTTATTCCGCCTGTTATTTACGATGGGACAGTCATCGCTTGGTGCCCTGTAGTCAAGGATCTAGGCTTATATATTGACTCCTCTTTGAACTGGCGAGCTCAGGTTGCTTCAGTTTGCCAAAAGGTGACAGGTACCCTACGTGCACTCTATCGCCTAAAGAATTTCCTTCCTATCAAAACCAAGACAATGCTTGTGCAAGCCTTAATATTCCCTTTAATCGACTATGGTGATGTGTGCTATTTTGACCTGAATGCAGAACACCTCAACAAACTCGACCGGCTTCTCAATAACTGCATTCGATTCATTTTTCATCTTCGTAAATACGATCATGTTTCTTCTTTCCGCTCCCAACTAAAATGGTTACCCATTCGTCAGCGTCGTTCCCTGCATGCACTTACTACACTTTTCGCAATTCTTACATCTCCTACTTCACCTTCTTACTTAACTTCTGAATTTCAATACCTATGCAGTAACCATAACAGGAATCTACGCTCTAGCAACAATCTTCTTCTTCATTGTCCTACCCATAGATCTGATTTTACTCATTCTTACTTCTCTATCCAATCTATACTCCTCTGGAATGCACTCCCCCTGGAAATCAGGTCGTCTGGTACACGATTGGCATTTAAGGTGAAGGTTCGCCAACACTTTCTCAAGAAACTGGCAGAGTCACTTTAATTTATATCTTTACGTGCTACATATATGTATATATGTGTATATATATGTATGTATTGTATGTATATATATATATGTTTATTATACATATATTTATAATACAAATTTATTACATATAATTTCTCGTGTAAGTATATGTATGTTTATTATTTTTCGTATATTTAATTAGAAACATCACTTAATTTATCATATTCAAATTTGTTAATTTATGCGCCTACTTTGTTTTCTCTCTGCACCATCCAAAGGTAGACTGGCAGAGAATGCCTCAGGCATTAAGTCCGCCTTTATACATTTTGTATATAAAGCATAAATAAATAAATAAATAAATATATATATACATATCTAGGCAAGATAATATTGTATGTCTATCTTTGTTTATTGAAGCTTACAGTGGTTTCGACATAGTAACGATATCCATTTAACTTCTTGTTAAAGATAGATAGGATATAGAGAACGGCCGTAAATCAGTCTGTCCACCAACGGTTGACGAATTAGGTGGTAGACTAAACTGTCTCACATGATGCAGAGGACTCCTATCGTATAATAAGTTTTATTTAAATAAATAAATAAATAAGTAATGCCTATTTTCAGCAACAGATGTGCTGTAAGTTATAGTTTATTGCGATGATGATGAAAATGTATATGAAATATTTATTATTTATCCGTAAAAAATATAATTAATAGTTAAAACAGATTTTCTTCAATTAATATAGGGTTAATAAAATACGCGCAGAAAGAAGAAGAAAATTTGCGCAGAGTCTGAAAAGGCCAAAGAAAAGACGCAATAACTTTTATTCTCTAACATACTTTACTGTTTTCAGTTTTCGTTATCTACTGTAGTATTAGAGCATACTGGAAAGTAATTAATTTTTTTATATAATGCATTTGATTTGAGAATAGCGCCACCTATTTATTATTACATAAACTAATGAAACAACTCTTTTATACAGCGCCATCTACTGATCAACCTACCTACTTTATAATACGACATCTAGTGTGAAGTAGCCAAAGTATGTAAGTTCTAATTCTTACCATTGTGACGTAGACGGCGCTGGCGTCGCATTCGCACTGATAAACTGTCCCAGTCATCATCCATGTTTGGCTGACCTTCCCTTTCAACTGCCGTAAAATATTAAATAAATTAATCAGGCGATCTAACATAGACTCTAGAATTACGCATTACAAAGAATATTTACTGATAATGGAACTATGCTATTTTTCATGATTCAATATTTGTAGCAAAATAAGATCAAAGGAACTAAACCATTTTTATCATATCATGTATTAATCAGAGGGGTATCCTTTTCATTGATTTTTTGTCTAAGCCCAAACATGGCACTGTCAAATCTATTTGTAAAATCGGAAAGTGATTTATACCTACTATAAAAAACATTGGTCAAAAAGTGTTTACATCTTTGCATGAATTACCTTCTTCAATTCTGTTCTTGGAGTGTACAGTGTGAGCGACTCGCAGGCCGCCCGCCATGAGATCGGTGCTGGTCTCGAGGTCCACCCGCTTTCTCCTCTCCGTCCCAGCCTTCTCTTCTACCACACTCTCGTTGCTTGGCAGTGATTTAGCCTAAAAAATATCCACTACTATAGCAATTCACGGGAAACAACTCTCGTTTTAAGCTGTTTTTGTTCATAGGAACTAAAATTTAAGCTTTAACTCAAAAGTAATATGGACGTAAGATTGAAGCGAAATATTAAAACATTAAATCTTTATTACCTTGCGGAGTCATCAGAATACAATGCTTATCAGGATAGATTTTTTACGCTATAATTAACACATTTAAAAATGAAATCTCTTAACTCTTATCTCTAGCCGTCTATATACCTAATGGAAACTATGGTATTCATAAATTTGTATAATACCTCTTCCTTAGACAATTCCTCGTCACAGATTCGTTCTTGTTGTTTCGTGTGTCGCGTCTCCGTCACGATTGTCCCGTCCGGACGCAGCGCGCGTAGCTCTTCCTATATCAACACAGCAAAACATTTTTTAATTTTTTAATACAGTGGAAAATGATTTGTTCTTTAATTTTAAAAATAATCTCTATTTTTCTTTAATGCATAGGTCCGATAAGCGAGCAATGTTATGTTATGTCTAGTCACGACTTCAACAGCATGGCTCTATCACATCTTATATACTCTTGAGGGTATATTTTTGTCTTGTATTTTTATATTTAACCTAATCTGAAAAACTTGTTTTTATTTCTGGCTCGTAAAACCATTTAGTTTGTTATCAACTTATAATTAACTTACCAATAAGACATCAAACACTCCTACGATTGGAGAAAGACCATTTCGTAATTCGCATTAGTATAAGACTCGGAAGTGAATTTCTTTCGTCCTTACCGTGTCATCAGTATTGATGGTAGTGTTGTACGCAACTGTATCCTTCACTACCGTGGGCCCCCTCGGTACCAACGCCAACTGATGCTCCGTCTGCGTCTTCAAAGCATCTCGTATGTCTTCCTCTTTTGTCTCATTCACAGCTGCGATTAAGGCCTGTAACAAGGAATAATACAATTTTAGAATTGTGGAATAAAGTGATAAACTAAATATTTTGGTACAAGATTAAGGTCAAACTATCAAACTTAAATTTCTCGCATTAAAAAACTGCTTAATGCATTAAGGCTACAAGTTGTCACTTAGTAAAAAATAAATAAAATGTATGTCACAGACTGACACGTTCAATAAATGAATCGGCCTATTCATTATGACCGAGAGTAGTTTTTACAAAAAAGCCGCAAAATACTGGGCTAATGTGCCCGCGACAATAGACGGAGTACTCGGCGGGTATGGTCATATCTCGGACATTGACATCGACGGATCCAGGGCGTTCTTACACAAAGTTCTAACAAGTGAACACCCGCCGAGTACAAAACTCGCCCTAGATTGCGGCGCCGGCATCGGCAGAGTAGCCAAATACCTGTTAATACCACAATTCGAAACAGTCGATTTGGTCGAACAGGATGAGAAGTTCATTAACACAGCGAAACAATTGATCGGCGAAGACAATGCTAAGCTCGGGGAACTGTACCAAATCGGACTTCAACATTTCAAGCCGCAAAAAAGATATGACGTAATTTGGTGTCAGTGGGTACTTGGGCACTTGAATGATTACGATTTGATTGCTTTCTTGGAGCGATGCGGAGGTGCCTTAGCGGAAAAAGGCGTCATCGTAATTAAAGAAAACATAACTACTACAGACCAGTTGGACTATGATGATAAAGATTCTTCCGTTACTCGTCCTTACAAATTGCTGAAAGGTATTTTCGACGAAGCTAACCTGGATATTATTGATAAAGATATTCAAATAGGCTTTCCAGACCACATTTATCCAGTACACACATTCGCTCTTACTAAAATTACGTAAGAGCTCAACAGATGTTTCAACTCAGTCTCGGCTAAATTTTTTGTCGTAATTAAGCAATTTGTAATCAAACTAAGTCTGTTTAAGCTTATAGTTTTGATTCACAGTTTGATCTAGTAGTGAATCGTGGGTTTAGAATTCGTGCTGTTGTCATTATAAATAGTAATGTTGTGCATGTCGTGCCATCTTAACAAGACTTGCAAGTGTCTAACCGTTTTGGTGTTGGACTACGAAATTCTTGCATCAGAAGCCACGAAGGTTATGGAATTCGATCTTACTGTAACTATTATATTTATTCTGAAACTCAATATCTTGACTCTAATGCTGATATGCGTTAGTAAGCTGTTACCCTATAAAATTGTTGAGCAAACAGTTTATTAAATTACATTTCAGTTTATTAATGAATATGATTTTCTTAATGAATATGATAATTAAATTTTAGAATATTTATACTATAATAAATTTAATTAGAAAATATTAAGCTATTGTTTCCCTTCGCGTTAAAATGTTTAAAAATATATACAAGCTAAGATAAATCTTAGTCTTAAAGAACATAATATATTGGGCACATAAATATCGATTGCATTATACAAAACCATGATTAACAGTCCTTATAAAATGTTCATACGACAAAAGTCGCCTGCATGTTATGCGAAACTGCCCTATTCTGTGCTAATAACTACCAAGTTTTGCCTGTATTTGCAATATCGCACATATCCGTGTAATTGTATATTCTTCTAGCAACCCAAGCACCTTTGAAACAGTAAATTCCATATCAGAATCACGGACAATGTAAAAGGAGTTTCAATTGAAACTAAAAGCAGGCAGTAATGGGGTATCTGCGATAATTAGTCGTCGAACTATCGGTGATGTTCAATCTAAGAACAGTTAGCGATGAATATCGCACCGCGGTCTATTATTAGGGCTGCGTCAATCTCATGTTGTGGGCTCGACTCTTGCCCAGCAATTTCAATTTACAGTTACATTCTAAAATTGATGGAAAATTTACAAACGATCCGACCACAGCAAGAGTCATAACTTCCTGTATTAATCTCATTCAAAATCCACGACCATGAGACATTGAAAGTTAAAATATCCTATTAGACCTTGTACTCAATGAAAAAGGTAAATGCAGAAACAAAAATGTCAACACGCTCAACTGATTGCACATTTTATTATTTGATGTCCAAATACGAGAGATGTCAATAATTTAGTCAATAAACAGTAGGTCGCAACGTCTGCAATGGACGCAGGGCGTGTTTACAATTTCTTTTCACGTAGCGTTGTTAAAATGTAACGTTACTTATTTCCATCGGGAATAAGTAGCAATCCTACGGTCACGACTAGCAGTAAATTTATTACTAGTTTTGCGAACAAAAAATGTATCTTTACGAATGTAATTGCACAAAATGTAGCCTCATTCGTTTTTGTGTATTTAAATCTAAATGTGTAGTTTGTTATTATTCCCAGGGCAAGTTTATTGACCTGTCATGGCGCGGGAACAACTTTTTAAACTTAGATCTCGGAGCTCGACGAGTTGTAATTTTTAATAATAGAGCTACTTCAGTGTTATTTAAGTATAAATGTTCTCCATTACAGAAACACATTTATCTAATGAGATCTACAGCTGTTTTGGTAAAAACTAGTGGACTTAAAATCATCGTGAATGGTAATATCCAGCGTAATGAAACGAGCAGTGTTTGCACAGTCGTTAGTGTTTTTTCTGATACACTTGCTTTGGTTTTTGCAGCATTAAGATAACTTAAGCGAAAAGATAATTTGAGATGTCCTATTCCTAATCTTGAAAGTGAAAATATACAAAATGCCCCAGTTATATTCCTTCTAAGGTTCACTTAGCCACTAACATAAACTAATATTCAGCTTGTTAACTACTGCAAACAAAAACATTTAGTAAAAATGTCCTAGCATAAACTAAAAGCATTTCTGAAAAACCCATAATCTCTTATAGTCACAGAGTTAATTTGAAGATATACAAGACTGTTTGAAACGTGACTCGGATAGCAACTGGCTACGTGTTCTGCAAATGTTGTGTGGGTTTTCGCTACCGTGGTTAGACGCGTGCGACTACAGGGGGCTTACTCTATACTTCGATACGAATTTCGAATGTTTGGACGTTGAACACTTTAAAAAATGTATACTATTCGCTATGAAACTTATCATTCACCTCAAACTTAATCTAGATTACGTACGATAGAAGATTCGAACATTTAGTAAAGTATTTATTATTTGTACAGTTTTACACACGATGTTCGAACATTCGTCGTCGTGTCGGAGTACAGACTAATCCCCCGGGGTCACGAGAAATTTTGCCATACTCGGAAATGTGATATTGTTGTGAGTTGTAGTTAGAAACGTATGTGAAATGTGTAGAGAGTTTTTAAATGTACATTTGTTTTCGCATTATATGAAATTAGTTACGTAAATTATTTTTAGGTACTAATAATTTATTGTTGGACACTCAAATAAATGCAAATAAAAACGAAATTCACAAACATTAAAAGTACAATTGGCGGACTTATCGCACAAAGGCAATGTCTTGCAGACAACCATGGGATGGATTTAAAAAAAGGAATATCAGAGGGCAGTTTAAAGAGTAAGGGATAGACGAAATACCATGTCAAATACTAAATAATAATAAAGATAAATACATGTACATATAACAACATATACATACATCTATACATACTTAAATATAATATTATAGTACCAGTACATACAAATAGGAAAACTTCAATTCAGGGAGAAATGTGATCGATCCTTGACCAGTTTTTAGTTAGTTTGGGATCAACAAAGTTATGAGTTTGAAGCTAGTTTCTAAGATGTTTGCTTGGGTTTATAGATATCGAACAAGAGCGAAATTTCTCCTAGTTAGCGATGCTACGTAAATTAATTTAGAATAGTGAGGTGGAAAGCATGAGCGTTGAGCGTGCCTGAACATCATACAAGAGGCATAAAGTTACACGTAGTTGTTTGGTGATGAATTCGATCGATTGCTATGAAAAATTATATATTGCTTTTACGGAATTTAAACTATTTCTTTACAAAATGTCACTTAAGTTGTAAATGACACGTCCAAAATTCACGTTTTTGAACGATGTCCTTGCTTGTTGCTTTTATTTCGTGTTCAAAATGGGTTATAATTTCCGTCAAAGGTTGTTCAACTCGATTAATAACAGAATTGCATTCAATGTTAATGTCAACGATTAAACAATTTTAATTGATTCCATAAACGTCTCGATCAGAAGGCAAGACAGTACATAAAATATATTTTATTCATTGAGTTATTTTATTGGGAAGAAATAGTGACGCAATGAAAATTTGCTATAGTTAAAAGTTTTTAGTCGTTGCACGGAATGCCACTGTAAGTTTTTTTTTCCTAAGTTATTCAGTGTGTGAAGCGTACTATATTGAACTTGTAAGAAAAAACGTGGAACTAAATTAGACTGAATATGAATATAACCTAAAAAAATTACACGTCTATAAAATTGTACAGATTGATTGTGACCCATACGGCCGAAGCAGAACAAAGTTCTGTACCAACGCAGCAATTAATACTTACAAAAATCGATACAGTAATTATAATCGGTCCCATTTTCATTGTCCTCATCAATAATGCAAAGAAGTAAAAGTAAGAGGAAGTATGTCAGGTTTTGGACCGGTCCGACAACAGGTCACCGTTGCAAAGCATGCGCAAATTTTTGACAAATTCCTTCGAGACACACGAGGCAATGATGATGGATATCATAATTCTTAGCGACGTTTGAGTATAGTTTTATGGGTAAAGAGCGAGTAAGAATATTTTATTTCAAGTTAGATAAATATGGCATGGGTTTGTTTGAGTCGTTTATATCAGGTGTAGGAATTGTTTCTTAAGACTATAAACAATTCCATCGTTTTAAGCTCAAAATGTAACAATGATATAAATTTTCAGAACTCACATAAAGTTGCAAAGACTAAAAATTATGCTCTTATTATAGGAACCTAGTAGATTGATGCACCATGGTTAACAAAAATTATAAGAATACAACTGTGTGTCCCTAGAACATTAATTTTATTTAAATTGTATCAAATAACCTAGAAATAATATTACAAACAGTTTAATTTGAATAAGGAAAGGTACGGCTTGGTACTAAAACAAAGTTAACTGGCAAGAGTCAGTGAAAATTTAATTTGCGTTTTGTTCCAGCCATCTGGTAAACATTCTATGTCTCAATAAATTATCTACCACAACATAAAACGAAATCGTCGTACCATACGAATGAGAAATTGAAATTCATTTCCAATAACTGCCACTAAAGTTTACGTCGCCTGGCTACGCTTTCATACGTACAGCTACAAGTTACTTTATAGGCGTTTCCTTTCTAAGTTATTCTCTAAGATTATCTTAACAAGATCCAGCTATCAAATGAGCTATGCAGTTCTGATGTAAATCTGGACAAGTTAATTTTACAACACTAATGCGAGTTCATACAATTACGTTGTTTATCTCAAAGCCACCGTATATCTTGGCCCAATTTATATGAATATAATTTATCCGAAGTTAGCGCAATCAGTGCGTATATAAACTGTCAGAGGTTACCAAATAGAGATAATTTATTATTTGACTTTTAATGAGTAGGTTTGGCTTAAAGTGCGGCTTACCGGTTTGCAAATGGTCTGTAGATAAAGTTAAGCTATCTAGAATATTAATTGTTATCGATTGATGTTAATCAGATAAAATGATAATACGAATATCAAAGTGCAATATCCCTTATTCGAAGTTATTAGAATAAGCTGCAAAAAAAGGATCGGTGCAAGGCTAAATTAAATTCAACCAGTTCCTACCCTAACCATAATATCGAAGATATTCATCATAAACGCAAAATACATTCCGTGTAATATCAACATAAAATCTGGGGAACTATTAGCAAGGATGCCTTATGCCTGTAACGATGAACTAATAATGTTCAAACAATTAAATTAAATTTTGACGATGAGGTTACAAGTTCCTTTGTATTAAAATATTTGCGTTCCATTTAAGACAAAGTAGTTTATCAATATTATTTTTACCATACAATGAATACATCTATCTTTTTCTCCAATATATACTTTATCTAAATTTCTTTTTTTAAATCAATCTCGTTCTAAATTACGGTCTCGCGCAAACTCTGCATTCCGTTCGCTCTAATTACTTCAAAATCTCAGGTGTTCAAGTTTCTCAATAAAAGTGAAACTAATGAAAGGAAGGGGTAACCAATTACAGGGCAAGTTGTTCTTATGAAAGGCTTTACTAATTTAATCTGCTTGTGTATAAAACGTATGTGGGCCAAACGTTAAGTAATTTGCCGAATAATTCGCGATAACATACGTTTGTCATTCGACATTTATAAAGCATACATGATACAGCATATGACCAGCTCTCTCCTGTCACGCTGTCCACTTGTTACTTAATATGATTTATTCGTAGTGTGTGAGATTTATCTAGCGATGGTTTTTGGTCTGCTTCGTTGGACATAGTTTATATAATATTTGATGTATGCGACAGGAGCTTGGTCGCTAACTTTGAATTATTGTTTAACGTTTCACAACATCCTTTTAATTTATACTTTTATGCAATATGTTTGCTTGGTATTTTTTAATTCCGATTTATCAGTTCTTTATTTAGTAAGAACAGTTTTTTTTTCACCTGTTCTAACAGGTGGGTTACATGCAATTTTTCTAGCAATCTTTTTTTGTTCGTTAAATCTAATTACTTAACTTAGCTACTTCAAAATATTATGCAACGGATATAATTTATCAGATGCAGAATCTTATTACAAAATAAGATCAACAGTAAATTAAATTTGTTGCAATAAGGTGCCCAGTGGGAAGGACACGACAAAACACTTAGTTGCCGGTTACTGCGACAGCTCTTCAATTAAGATTATAATACAAAGTAATGCATACAAACTACGCAATGTATACAGAATAAGACCAATATTTAATGACGTTTTATTGATTTCAGTATGTCTTGTAATTTTGTAAACATGGTACTTATTATCTGTTATTCCGAGTGTGAATAAAAGGATTATTAGTTGTTAAGTCTTTATTATTGATTGGTACCGCAAGCAATTGTAAAGAAATTGAGGCAAATATTTTTGAAGAAATAATAAAACATCGACGTTAAACATTTGATTCAACTTTATTGTGTACTAGCGGTCCATCCCCGCTCCGCCCGGGTGCAGATACATGTTTCAAAATGGCGGTCAAAATGCTCAATTCCTACTTTCAATTTAGAGTATCGACCAATCGGACCATCAAAAGCGAATAAAATTTCCTCGTATTTGCCAGAAATATCACTACTGCTTCCCTCTTATAGGTCATAACGTGATGATATATAGCCTATAGCATTCCTCGATAAATGTACTATACAACACTGAAATATTTTTTTCAAATCAGAGCAGCGGTTCCTGAGATTAGCGCGTTCAAACAAACAAACAAACTCTTCAGCTTTATTATATTAGTGTATATATTCAAAAAATCTCCAATCTATGTTCATGGTTCAAATTATTCAAAATAGAAATAAGTCTATGTGCTATATTGATTAAATACGGTAAAACATTGTTAACCAAACAAAATAGTCAATAAGGGAATCCAAGTTTGCAAATATTTTCAAATATCCTCAATAAAAAACTTTTAATTTCCGTTCAACATCAAATACTTCTTAGTTTTCTGTGTTTTCTATTTACGCATTGTACAATATATCAATACAGATATCATTTTCATCGGTGTCTGTATACAGGATGCTGCGTTTATCAAATGGCGGGTATCGGACAGAGGCGATGGATCACGCGATACGCACATCGCACATTAGCCGATAGTGTTGGCAATTAAATGAAAAACTTGCCAATATAAATAACTCAACACTTTATAACAATTTGTTGAGACACGCTAGACGTTTCGTATCCAACAAACGGCTGTTTAATGGGGCAGATTGAGGGGCTAAACACATTGATGCAGCTTTCATAAATGACGTAAATGTATGAAGATGTGTGAACACCTGTTCAGCTTTACGTGTCTATTAGACTGTCAAAGGAGTCAGACAAAATAAGACTTTTTTCTTTCGATTATACTTTTATCGTTTATTTTAATACGCATGCTTATCCTTATATACAGCGTTCATTACTATATGCGCTGTAAAAATATTAAGAATATCATACAACAAAACAAGAATGAAGCTAAATGCAGATACCCCTAACGCTGACTTAAAAAAACGGCAATTTCAAGTTGAGTTTTGCTCTAATTTAAAATGAGATTTTATTTCTATGTGCAGAGTTAATGCGGCCGCTAATAACTCGGGTAAATTACGTGTGCTACTGCAAATTGCACGGTATTTTATTTTAATTTTACCTTTGTAATGTAACACGACGAGGTAAGTTTTTTGTAATGACTTTCGAGTTCTTCAAAGCGTATTGTGGCTAACTTTAACAGAATTTTAAAAGATAATATTTATAGAGAAGTTTAGTTTCGTGTGGAGACAAGTTTATGTACAGACGCTTTTGTACTACAATTTACTCTGTTTACATTATTTTAGTCACAACAAATTTCTTTCAAAGTTCTTTCAAAGTTTAAACTAGAAATAACATAAATTAGCATTATTGTTTCCGCTCTTCGCTTATAGTATTAGTAAATATCCATTAGCGCGATTTCGATCACAAATCTACAAAATCAAACAGTCAACGCTGAACTAACTGATTTACCATCCAATTAATAAGCAACTATCAGAATCCGATTTCACCGTCAATTTGCGCAAAACAAACGGTCACCATCCACGAATCGGGAAATAGAAGCTCAGATTAATGAGAGGCACATTTATCTAGCTAATCCCACGCGGTTTCATTCACAACTAGTATGTTAGTAAGTTGGCTCCAGGCGATAAACTTAGTACACAGTACACACATGTAATTTCCAGATACCGATAACTGCGTAAAATTATGTAGCAGAAAGCTTTAACTATCACCTATTATTTTTACGACGTCTATAACCAATAAATCTGATATTGGAAATGCCTGGCTAATACAGACGCTGTTTCTATTAAAATAGCTGGCATGTTTGCTACAGAACTAACGCTTTTCACTTCGAGAGTTAGGTCTTCATTAATAAGGGGTAGATAGCTGCTTTATCTTGTACTATTGTTGATGTATAATTATTTATGTTAAGATAAAATTTTCAGAAATATTGGAATCAACATTATCTTTACCACATTGTTCATTCGATTGAAATTACTAAATAGTTACTGTTAAATATATCGTCTAAAGTTAATTCAAAAATGATAATTATTGTCCAGTCTATTTTGGCATAAGTATCTCTCCCAGATGCTTTATTCAACGAGTGTGAAAAGCTGTTTAACAATTCATCAATGCCTCAACCGTTAAGTGAAATTTATGAAATCTATTGCACTCGACCACGTGTAAGCCTCTAAAACCTTATCCATAAATGTCTTTTTGTCACGTCTAGTATACTATTATTTTTCACCTTGAAGTGATTATTGGAATTTAAATTAATTTGCTTTCTTTCATAATTTAATGTCCTAGATACGGCAGGTTTTACCACCTGTCAGTCTATTGTGCAGTACGTAACAAATTATAAAACGTGACTCTGTCATTACAGATGTAAAGCAGTTTGCGTAACAATTTCCTATTGCTGCGAACTAGACACTGCCAAAGTCATTTCACAGCCTATTTGAATATGCGAAAAATAATTTGTGTCGTGATCTCTATGCTAATTTGATTATTAATAACCAATAGCGTTATGTAAGTGTAAGTGCATAAGCTCTTACGTATTTATAAGCCTCTAAAATTTGCATAATTTATTATTTAAAATTTACAGACTTTTATTCTTATGAAGTAAAAAATCCGCTGTTTAAGTTGTACACTTCTTTAATGCAAAGGCTTCTGAAGATTTCTATGGTCGTCAACGTTAATAGAAGCCTGTTTACAGTTCCAATGTTTTCGGATATCAAAGTTTTATAATTAATAAACGTTATAACTTTTCTAGATATAATATTTAGCTTCAAATACAAAAAAGAAGATGCAGGAAGTACAATATACTTACCATAGGCTTTGCGCTGTGTGTGCGGGCAACATTAATTTTATGAAGGTATTTTAACGACTTCGGAGATTCTTCCTGTAACTGTTTGATCCCGGCTGGCAACAACTATATACTATAAATCTTTAGAGCAAGAGAAATTAAGCTTTAAACTATTCACGCGTCTGTAAAATATTACCAGTTGAACCTCACACTATAACATGTCTATACTGGGTATCTCAAGACTGCTACCGAAAACGAAGCCGGGTGGTAGTTATAGTGATTACAAACACAATGCAACTAAAAATTTCGCAAAGAAACGCGACAATTATTTTTTATGATTTTTTAAATATCGTCATTTTTGGGTGGTAAATCCATAGTTTTTGCTAAAATAATAATTTAAACTCTTTTATACCTTAGATTATTTATAAATGAAAGGGAAATAAAAAATACACTATTATTTTAGGAAAAAAATGTATTTACCACCCAAATATGGTCATAGGAAAAAAACAACAAAAAAAAATTGTCGCTTTTTTTGCATCTTTTTCTGTCGCATTGTGTCTGAAGTCGCTTTAACTACCACCCAGCTTCGTTTTCGGTAGCAGTCTTAATATACCCTATATATACCATTATGCATGTACATACTTATGGTAGTTTCTCTATTATATTTAGTTATTCATTTAAATATTAATTTAGATTCTTAGCACTCTTAAATTAGAAAATTATCGCCAAATATTCGATAACTGCCATAACTATCAATTCTATTTTTACTCCAAATCAAGTTGTTGATGCAAATACTATCTATCTAATAGTCTAGCATATTCCAACGAAACGTCAGTAACCTGAATGAACGAAGCGAGACAAATTCTCAATTAATGAAAGTCCACACTAGTTTTATCTCACAGATCGTGGGGCCGAGGAGACTTTCTCGCCACATCTGCCGTGCTAGCAGATCATCTGATACCGAAGTGTAAAACTCTTGGAAATTTACAATTATTCAACTAAGCTAGTTTTATATTTCAAACATTCATGGAACTGATTAGATCTTCAGCATCTGTAGTCATTGTTTTTTTTTTTGTTTTTCTCTGTATTATGTCATTTTTCTAGCTGTTATGTAAATTACGTGTTTTTCTGGTGTAACGTTCCTGGTTTATGTCTCAATTCTTTACATTCCTGGCAAAAACTTTACTATTAAGGCTATTTTAAGCACACGGAATACCAGGATGCAAACTAGACGAACTTGAATTAGCTATGTAGAGGTGATCTGATTGTGATGAATTTTCTGAAACGCATCCAACAATATTTACATCTGTATACGAATGCAGAGTAAATTCACTCCACGTAGATATTACATGGCCAATAACCTACATTCGCTCAGAAATCTTCGTAAATCTGTGATTTTAATACACGTTTTGGTAATAAATGTACGGCAACCTTTTGTAATATCTCTTTAGATTGTAATAAAAGGGATTCATTACAATGATATGGACATAGTTACGTTTGTAGTTTAATGATCTATAATAGCAAATTAAATTTATTCAGACATGTCTTTTGTTCTAAATTCTTAAGTTACGCATAGTCAAACTACAGTAAAAATAACATAACTAAATTTATCTAGCACACAACTTCCATAATTCTTAATCAAATTTATTTATATGACTGATTTCATATTCTGAGTTACAACAATACTATTTTTAAGGTAATATTATTATTCTGTAATATTAAATTGCTGAATACATTCATTAAATGTAAGTTAATCATATAAATGATTTTTCATCAACCTATCTTTAAATACCTTATTATTAAAATCAGGCACTTAAATATGCTCTAATATTTACAATAACCAAAATAAAAAACATTTTTAATTCCCAAAAAGTATTCCTAGTAATAAACAATTATCCAATAGCCAGTATAAATGCACTGAAACGCAAGTAACATTACACCGTTGCATATAGAACGTGCCCAACCTCACGGCGGGTATAATGTTTCGAGTACTTTTTCACCAAGTGGCATGCGTTCTCTTGGTCTCAACGACCGACCTTCGCCAGCCGTCCCAAGGCAGTCAGTACTCCTTACAAGCACGACGCGAATAATTTATTATAATGTCCCTTTATTGGAAAAATAAAATGATAGAAGTGAGAAAGGAACCTGTTTACAGTATGGGGAATTTATTGAGCGCTCTTCGTTGGTGGTTGCTTTTTATAAATTGCATGTCTAGGATACGTTTTCCTATTATTTAAATGTACCTTACAAGTTTCTTGTGAGATCGTTTGCGGGAATTAGAAAATTGGCGTAATTTCTAACACATGTGTCATAATTTAAAGGCTTGAGAACTCTTACTGTATCTAATCACTGATACTAAATTTCTGCAATTTGTAAAGCAAAATATGTAATCTGTTCTCCACAATTAGTCATAGACTCGTCTTAACCGGCGACTGTTGATCTTTTAACTTCATTTATTATTCAAATACATCTGTATCGTACCAATTACACGGTACTTCAAAGCATAAGACATTCGACCTCGAATCATAATTAGAACTGATGTTTTCGGTAATTAACCACGAGCTTCGGCGCAAACGTGAAGTTCAAAATTCTTCAAAATAAAAACATTTTAACATCGTATAATGTCACGGTCAAGTACGTAATTAAATGATCTTGTTCCACTTGATTACTGAGGTAGTATTTGTGTTAATTAGTTCTGATTCCTTACAATGCAGTACGATAGCACTGTGTAAATGTTCTCAATTAAAATCGTCTTTTAATTCATTCCCGTCTCTATTCCTAGCTGAATGAGCAAAGCTTGCTTGAATACATCCAAAGTAGTGATTGCCGCAATTATAACGCCCGGTGCGAGTGAGCAATTTGCATATAAATTGAAACATTCACTCAAAATACTCCGTTTAGTAAACGAAGAGATTATTGTATAATTATTAGCATCCTTTAATAACAATGTTGATACTTCGCTTAGATTTTGACACTGGCTGACAAACAAACGAGGTACGTAAAAAGAAGATTGATGTTTTCCGCGCTTGCACCGACCGGTCGGGTGGGGCCACACGACTCAACAGATATTCGTATCTAACTTGTGCATCGGCCTTGAAGAAGGTGCGATTGCCGCTCGCTCTGCGCGCTGACCTTTCCGCTCCTCTTCTCCTAGCGTTATTTATTACCACCAACCGCGTGATAAATCCCTGCATCTGTGTCGTGAACATCCGTGTTCTTACAAGTACAACGGATACCGATTGTGTGCGCTTTAGCTCTGAATCTGCTGAGACAATGCGGTGTTGCGTTGCTTTTTGCTGTGCAAGATTGTCGATCGTCAATTGTTACTGCCGGAGTGATTATCGGCTTCCTTCTTGCGATGCCCGCGTTTCTTTAGGAATTGATGTGAGCAAATTTATCACGTTTTTAATTGCTAAGGTTAAAACAGCAATTATTTATATGTTGTGTCTTTCTATACAACCTTCAAAAAACCAATACTGTGCACGCATATGATGTAATGTGTGTAGATAAAATCAAATATCCGCTAACTGGCAAAGATCATTTAAATACAATGATTGACCTCGTAACTATTAATATCTGTAATACAGGTTACATAGCATACGAAATTGACAACGCAATTTTACCAAAGTGGGCATAAGTTGATTGCACACCTGACCAAGTGAGATGCGCGGCTGATGTACGCAACTATCATTGGCATATTACACAAACATCCACAACCAGTCGATACATCTTGTTAGCACTATTCAATAGTAAACAACGTTTTATTGGTTGCACGCATCAGATTAGGCAACGATTCAATTAAATGAGTCTTTCCACGATTGTATGCCTTCATAAAATCTAGATAGCCGTGTAATCAAACATAGAGAAGTCTCAACGTTCGCAAATAAGTTCTCGTTTATTTACCTACCAGCTTGACTGCTACAGTTGAAATTTATTACGTCTGCTATTGATTGCATTGTATAAGTTGTACGGTCTGTAACAGCCTCGAAAACAACGTCGTCGTTTCCGGCTCTGTCCTGTCCTGACTTCTCAAGATCCTATCAATGTTCAACTTTGTACCGTTTGTGGCAGAAATGTCGTTTTATCAACAAGCTAACGTTATTTATTACCAGCCGTATTGGCTGCACCATGATTTATAGACACCTAGTAGGGGAACAACTCGCTGGAACAACTACTGCAATTTAAAAGTACAAAATGCGTTCCCTCTCTATTAATCATTGATATTTTCTAAAACACGCAGCTAACTCGACTGGTTCGGCCGCGTGTCGGACAAGCAATAAGTCAACTGCACTCTTTCGTTCGCGGCGTGCAATTTTCTCGAATAGGGTGAAACCACTCATTACTGGTAGCACACTTAAATTGCGAAGAAAAGAGAGTGTATTGGGACCTTGTCCGATAACTTTGAGGAGAAATTACTCGTCCGGGGCGTCGACAAGGTGAACGAGTCGTAGGTATGGTCCGTGAAAGTTATTACCTGTACAGACGGACGACCGTTTCGGTTGACTAACGATAATTATTTTTATCGGACTCGTTTCATATTGACACGTAAATAACATTAGAAATTGCGAACGTTCCGCGCACCGTTGGGTGTTATTAAGGGCACTTAACGCCAATAGCTCAGGATCGTGAGAAGTGATCGTAAGTGGTGATTAGTTTTCCGATCAGCAGGACTGTATGTCACCATTGTTTATGAGGCGAACATTCCCACGAAAGACGAGCTGCCGCTAGAACAAAAACACATCGCGACGTAATCACGAGTCCTTGACAATAACACTGCCGACCGCTGAGATGTTAAATCGATTATTTTTTTCATTCGATTGCGGTTCGTAATGGCAGTTATTTATTTACACGGTTAAACGTTTAGACGGCAAAAACACCATAGAGTAAATGGCGGCTAATAATTTCCCATTATGTAAAAGTTGATAGTCTTTCACTCGGTTATTCTAAGAAGTTACATCTGTCGTGTTATGTAATTGATTGTGTAGTTGAATGTTATTGGGTAACACTTTTATCGAAGTTTTTTCTGTTAATTGAATCCTTAATTAAAATCAAGAATATTAGTGTTTTTAATTTCATTGAATATAATTGGTATATTTTTACTTTAAGCTATTTGTTCGAATAATATCTGAATCACAACACTTGAATAATTGATTTTATAGCTCTGTCTATCTAATGTTCTAGCCGTGACATTTGATTTCATTAATTTTAAAATATGACAGCAATAAAATCATTATTTTTGAAACACACTAACCCAGCAAAATAACCTACAAACGATTGTATTGAACGCTACTTTATTAAATCCGAATGCTATTCGTTAAAATTTCCAGGTCGCCAGATTACAATCTTTCTTTTCGTATAATCGAATTTGTATTCACAAATCATATTACCATCGCCGACCGGGTTTGTTCCACGAAAACTTGCAAACGTATTTGAAAAGCCTGTTCGGAGTTCTTTAGCTATAAAATATCATTTGTATTCAACAGTCCTAGGCGATTTATGATGGTGCGTGTCAAATTAAAATAAGTCAAGACGAAATTTAAGTAAGAATATTTTCTACCTCATTAATAATCTTATAGTAACTGTAAACTGTATCAACCCATATACGTCCCACTGCAGGGCACGGGTCTACTCTACAATCGAGAATACGATTGAGAGTGGTTAGGCCAAATAGTCCACCACGCTGGCCTAGTGCGGGTTGGCGGACTTACATACCATAGGAATTCTTATAAATCGCTATGGTATGCAGGTTTCCTCACGATGTTTTCCTTCACCGTTTTAGTGCGTGGTGATTGATTATCAATACACACATGACTCCGAAAAGTCAGCGGTGTGCCCCGGGATTCGAACCCGCGACCACCGTGAACATGTGGGCAGCCGCGTCTAGTTCATTTACCAACAGGCCACCACGCACTTCCAACAGGCCACCACGCCCTTCCAACAGGCCACCACGCACTTATATCTTATAATCTTTCTTTTTAATCTTATAGTAAACTTAGAATATATTGTTCACAATACTTACATTGTTTTTTATTGTACTGAATGGGGAGACAAGCATACGATTCGCCTGATCATGGACACCATGAATTACAAAGCAATGCCTTTCAATTCCACTGCTCTCGCCATCACAAGACATAATATGTTAGGTCTTAATATGTCCAGTATTTACTCTGGCAATAATGGCCTTTAAACCAGAACACGACAGTGTATTTACACTGCTGTTTGGCGAGACAAATAAACATTGCGGTGATACCCAGGCGACCTCTTACATATGAGGGACCTAACACCAGTGTATATTATTGTAAAACACGTATTTACTTCGCATGAACGTTGCTAAATACGAAACGGTCACAACACAACGAGGTTCAATAGCATTTCTGAGAAATCTAGTTTCGTGCCAACTAACTGTATTGATTTTAATATTCAAGAATAATAAAAATGTTCTTTATATGGAAATGCATTTTTATCTACTATTGTATTACCTATTCCCACCATTTGCTTGTTTAACAAACTTTTTATAAAACATGATAATACGCTAATATTTATTTTAATACCTAATAATACTATTGACAGCCTCCATGTTGTAGTTGGTTAGACGCGGGCTGTTAGCCGTGACGCCGCGGGTTTGATCCCCGCACCGGGACAAAAATTGTGTGATCCACAGGTATTTGTTTTAGGTCTGAGTGTTTGTGATACCGAAAAGTCTCTAGTAGTTCTTGGTACCCATGGCACAAGACTCGGTCTTAGTGTGGGATCCGGACTATGTATGTGACTGTTGGGTGTATTTATTTGTTAACTAATGGCTTATAAAACTAACTAATCCTACCAACATCAGTCGATTAAAAACAATCTGTACTACGTCAAGCAAACTTACCAAGAATACATTTATACTTTAATTTACCAGGACAAACCCAACCAGCACATGAAATAAATACCGAAGTCGAACGCAATTAATTCACCATAAAAACTCAAGGCATATCATAAATAATTTTGATTCATATAATTTCAAAGTTAATGACAAGATTGCAATATATCCGTTCTATATCGTGGACCGCAAGCATTCGAATTACTTCACGTACGAGATACAGGCGCCATAGTAATTAGATTAAACGATTAACTTGAATGTACATGATTAGACGCACAAACACTCATAAAACAAGGACAGAATGTCGTGAATACCACTGCCTTGGGATAAAATCAAAATAAAGAATATTTCAAACATGAGGTGACAATCTAAGTAGGTATGATATTTAAATAAATAAATTAATCAATCCAACAATTACATACACATTACATTGAATTTTCCAAATTTTTGTAGGATTATGAATTGTACATCAAGTTATGATAAATGCTAGCAAGCTTAAATTAATAATGTTAAATAATTACTCACTACTATTGCAACATCTATCGATCCACAAAACCATTTCCGTGTCCCAGAGGAAATACAATTCCACCCAAAATTTCAAAAAGTAAACACTTCTATCCATTTTTAACAAGATCATAATTCAAGATTTGCTACATAGTAGCATTGAAATCATGGTTTCATAACACCCAAGTAATTAAGCCGAATACGCATAAAATCACGTTGACGTACCACTACGAATTTAATAGAGCATAAACGACACCTCAATATACAATGGGAAGTGAGAATTTCTCTTTGTCTGCGAGCAGCCATCATAACTGTCCCAAAGGAAATACAATTACGTCGGCGATCCCGTTAAGCCTTGCAAGCTTGCTGATAGAAGCCCGCATACAAATGTCTACGTTGAAGAATTTAGCTCCTTGATACTTATTGAAGTAATATAAAATTTAATTATAGGGTTTACTTGTTAGGATCTGATACGTTTGCATACTTCTACATTATAATTTAGGAATGGAAGTAATTTGAAATTCATTTTTGACATGGAAGAATTCAACTGTTTACTTCTCAATGTCAATTTTGAAATTTCCATTACCTCTGCATACATGCTTCTGATGATAACATAGAATTGTAGGTGAAATAAGATCGTCTATTTTGTGCCATGATAACTTCAGTTATATGCCTATAGCAATATCAAGAAGAAATGTAATCCAATGCATCTTTATACAGTAAAACTCACACTTCATTGCCGACATCTAAATCCCGCTGAAGACATCTATACTGACTCCAGATAAGAGCATAATTAACTTTCTTCACAAAAATATGCAAGCAAGAGTTCCGATAATTTCGAACATAAATTCCACCGGCATAAAAATTGCGTCCATGGCCAAGTGCATAATCTATCATGTCTGCAAGTAAATTCACAACAAAGCATTCCACGCATGATCCAGAGTCTTTGCACCAAAGAAATTGCACGTTGAACACAAAGATCCTCGTTTTTTGCCCTCTGATATTTTACATCGTCGTGTTGTTAAAATAACTATTGTTCCATATTTGTCGTCGACAGCTTAGCGAAAGTGTTTTTTGAATTCCACTTTGAATTGGCATTATTAGACTAAAATGGTACGCGTATGTCTGTTTCAACCATCTCATTTATCTTGAGGTTCGCATCCGAGGCTTCGCAAGGCATTAAAGATTATAAAGACATTAAAATGGAAGATAAATTTCAACTTAATCCACGTAACAAAAATCCTTAATCATTTGAGTTGAGATATTATACGAGAGACTAATTTGGTTGTATTATTCCCGTGGAATTTTTGCGTCTGCGTGCCGGTACTGCATTTATATTCAAAGGGCAGGATCCGCTACGTTTGTGGCAACTATTCGTTATTTAAGTCGTGTGTAAGCGACCGGCCAGTGGACATAATAATATGTGATAACTTTGCCAACAGTTCGATACAATGGAGATATTGTCATATAAACGACCCTATATAACTGCTGTCGTGGTAAATATTTGTTTTAGGTTAGCATTCATGCATTGCAAGTTTTTCAATCGTGTCGAGAATAAAAGGAATATAAAGTGATACCGGGTTTAAAATTCAATGCGAATAATTTCGTTTCCGATGTGACTATGTATCGCTTGTGTATCTGCGTTCCATGGGATTCAAGGAGGTTGCAAATAAGTTTAAAATTTCCAAGGAGCTAAATACAGTCTTGGAATGTATAGTAAACATTCTTGTAAAATATTTAGGTTTGTAGGTGGATAGCTCTGTTTGAAGTATTCCTCAATGCTTTTTTTTTTTATATCTGCTACTAACGCATAAGAGACGTCTTCTATTCCACTTTATTTCTTAATGTACTTAGTTGCCTGCATTAAAAATGATTTTTTTTTTTAAGTATTCGTCACAGAAACTGAGATCACAGTGATTGATATCACAAAATGTATTTGTGACTTGTATAAAACATATTAATATTTATGTTTGATACAAAGTTCTCGTGTCAAATTACAATGTCTGATGCATGTCAACAACAAAATTACAACTGCCAGTGTGAACTGAACACAGATAATATATTTTTTAATCATTTAAAATTTCGCTTTTCTGCTCTCTAAATCCTATAGCCAATTAAACACAAGAATAACAGCCTATTGTTGCGGAGCGCACGTAACTGTTTACACAGGTTTAGTAAATATGTAAATCTATTTGTTGCCAAGAGAAATTCCCAGGGAAGTCGGTTAAGTGATTAAGAGGAACCTATAGGCGGAGAAATAAGTAACACTTCCGATTTCCCGCGACGGAAACATCAAGTTTTTATGGCAATGAAACGACTCCATAAAGCAATACTTGTTTGACTGTGCGATATTTCATGCAGATCAAGTTTTCTCGATAAGTGAGTAAATAGGTATATAACTAATTAGGTAAGTTGTTTAATAATTTAAAAAAATGAGGACTAAAAAAATACTTTTAAACTGATATTGGTGGTACGTCTCTCGTATGTAGGCAGGCCGCCTAGGTAGATACCACCGCAATGTCTATTTCTTCCGCCAAACAGCAGTGTAAATGCGCTGCTGTGTTTCGGGCTAAAGGACATTGAAGCCAGAGTAACTACTGGACATAATAGAGATTTAACATCTTATGTCTCAGGGATACCAAGCCTAGCTTTGTAATTCGAGATGTTGTTTGTTTTGCTATATATGTTTTGCGTATCGCTTACCACGAGGTGAATGTGATGCGCATTTTGCAAAATTGTAAAAAAAAACTAAATAAGCCTTTTTTGTATACTCGAAATAAATCCGTTTTAATATTAAGGCTCTATATTAAGATATGTACGACCTATAATTAACTAATAATTTATTAACCAATTATAAAAATGAGCACAAAAACTTTAGCACCGTTCTAACAAATAAAATTAACGGCCGCTTAATGGTATGTATTAAATTAACTTTTTCTGTTTGTTTACCGACGTACTCACATCACAATGGCCATTGACAACGTAACTCAAGCATCAATTACTTATTGAAAGCTACAATGGAATCACGACGTAGCATTAAACTGTTGAAGTTGCGCTTTCGATATAAGTACAGTTTACGTAATTGAGACACGTTTATACCACTTTTATTTGAATATATTTTCATGTGATAAGTAGACATTTTTGCGCCATAGGTAATTTGGATTGCGAACTGTTAGTATCTATTTAGCTCATTCTTTTAAACATTACCAAAACCACTTAATGCATACTCCTGAATACATCATAACAGAAAAGACGTGCCCAGTGGACGTTGAAATACGAAATGATAATTATCATTGGCTTTTAAAAATGCCATAGATCTTACTCAAAGAGATTTGGATATTAAAACTCTAATGAGTTGAATATCTGCTGTGTTAACTTTAGCCCCACGAGGCATACTCACTACAATATTTTTCAACATCCAACTCAAAGCAAACATCACAATTATTCTAAATTCAAAAATTTCTAATTAACTTCTTGCCTTCGAATAAAACTATACGCACGTCAGTGGCATAACACGTACTCATTGTGAACTGGTGTGCGCACTTTACATTCCCACATGTCAACGCGTGACAATGGGATACGCTCTGAGGTTGCTCACCTCGATTGTAACTCGCACTCACACCACAAAAAGTGACGTCGCATAATTAGACGAGAACCGATCGTAACGATACCTGGCCTTTGATGCACCTCGGCTATGGGTGGTATTCCGTTTTGAGTGATATTTATATAGTCATTGTAATTAATTACGTCTTATGAATTAATATGGTTCGGGTGGTCGCGGCTTTTTAATTCAATAATTATTCTGCCCGCTTATCTGATTGAGTCGTGGTTGTTTTGCTCGAGAAATTGATCTCTTTGAGACGCGCAGTCGCCTGAAATGGATTCTGCTGTATGAACTTTAATTTCTTAGATAATATCTTAAATGGTAATGATTATGCAAGTACCAGCATATTACTATCAATAGAAAAGATTAAATCAGATCTAAGTCCTATTCCTCCAATTGAAGAACTCAAACAACCTTACCCAAAGACAGATTTTGCAAACAACAAAAGAACTCCACGGTATTTCTTTGCTATTTTTCCATCATATCTCGCCGACATACATCGTAAATAACAAGAAGCCAGTACTCAGCAAGTGATCCCGCGTTACTGGAATGTGTAAAGACCGTTACTAATGTGTGTAAATAATAGTTTAATCTGTTCATCGGGGTGTGGGCATGTCAACGATTTTCCGTAGTGTGAGCACGTGTGGCGCTCGCTCTCTTTCTCATAGACCGTGAAGTCTGTGCTACTGATATCTTAGTTTTTATAAAACACTTGTAATCATTTAATTTAAATTGTTAATTTTATAATCATTCTGGTAAATTCACGAAATTCAGAGGTAAATACATAATAATGTTAACCTTAGATAACTGGTTCTGAGTAAGTAAACTTTCGTCAAATGGACGACGGAATTGCCATATCTTAATTCCTATTTGACGATTTAAAGAATTTGATATAATTATTGCACTTTTCAATCATAATATCAAAGTATAAAAACATAAAATATTGGCAGCAAGAGAGCACAAGGAAGTTTGTAAAAATCATAATCGAACAAGTTGCGTAGTCGAAATGACGAATATTTAGTAATCTAGTATTAAGAGTGTACATTTGAAAGAAATTCAAAGAACTATAAAATCAGTACAAAGATAAAGTTATGAAAATACAAGACGATGCTTACTCGGGCACTCAAAGAATAGCTTCTGTTAAACAATAAATCAATATGGCATTGATAAAATACCACATAATATCAATAATAAACAACAGTCTCATACTATCTACAACGCACCAGTTTGTTGTCTTCTGAGAATAAACAATAGTTAATAAACTTTGCAACAAAGATAAGAAAAATCTTGCAAAATTTTAGAGTTTAGTTATGTGGTAGTATTTTGCAGTAGACGCAACAACACCTAGTGTAAAGAAATAAAAAATCCATCCAAATTTATATACAATGATTTAAAACTATTTTATAGTAAATAATATAGTTATTCATCTAATTTATACAACGGGCTTAATATGAATAAAGTGGCAAATTATTCCAATTCGAGGATGCGGTTGATTTTGTGCAAAAGTCAACTTTGTTTTAGCCGATGACTGTGAAACCACTAAAACGATATGACAGGATAACGGTCACACAAGACATATAATACTTTGTTCAAATATTTTAACTGTGCCATAGGGGTTATAAAAAATGTCACCGCTAGGAGGTCAATATTTAAATTGCTGCTCTAAATGCCTCTTTGAGGATACTCCATTAGATTTATATCACCTTAATTCATTATTATTATTAATAATGATGTTCTCATTAACAAGAATTCATCTGCTTAAAGGTCTCTATAAAAAATACCACAACAAAATCATTTAAGTATAGCAAATGTATCCATCCCTTCTGAGGAATTTCCTAGTTCATCTAAACCCCATGTTGTTATTACGTATTTATTAATAGTTTAGTATTAAAACTTTAAATATTTATGACACTTCGGAACCATTACTGATTTAACTCCTAGTTTAATGGTCTTACCATGTACATACACGGTGTATAATAAATTTGTAATACTTAATATACGAAGGCCCAGTCAGTTAAATTACGCTGCCCATATTTTAGATTTAGAACGGTATTTCCCTAAAGCTAAATACATTCTGAAGGTTGAAATGCGAACGTTTAAATCTAAAATTACCTAAACACGCAGATATCAAGCTTAGAATAGTTACATTTCACAATTCACAGCGTACAGTACGAATTGTCACGAGCACTCATATACATAATTGCAATATTTTGTTGGTTATCTTAATATAATCTACAGTTAGTAGTTGTTGGGAGATTTAATGCTATCGCATTATGTAAATGAGCTCATTCACAATGGATAATAGAGGTTAAATACGGTACTAATAAATACTATGCTGCAGAAAGTTATAATCAAGTCCGTTCGGATGTTTGACATTTTTGTTAAGTCTGACCATGTGTGTTGTGGTCAGTATAACTAAATTGGTGGAAATATACTATTAAATTACAGCAAAAACATTTATAACAAATATATTTAAGTAGTTATTACTCTCAATAGCGAGCTCGACTTATCGATTCAGACTTCATTATTTCATCAAAACAATATTTTAATTTGCTGTTTTGGATTATTTGAAATAACTTTATAAGTCACATTCGTAAAAAAACTATACTTAGTTATATAGTATAGTTTAGCATACTAATACTAAGCTTTTACTGGTGGTAGGTCTCTCATATGTGACAGATCGGTAGGTACCACCGCAATGTCTATTTCTCCCGCCAAACAGCAGTGTTAATGCCCTATTGTGTTTCGGATTGAACGATATTGTAGCCAGAGTAACGACTGGACATATTAAGACTTAACATCTTATGTCTCAGGATGGCGAGCGCAGTGGAATGCCAAGCATTACTTTGTAATTCAAGGCGTTGTTTGGTTTTGCTACTGTTCATGAGCGGTCGTATCGCTTACCATCAGGTGAACGGCATGGTCGTCTCGCCATTCATTGCAATAAAAAAAAGCTAAATTTAGCAAAGGTAAACATAACTTCATACAAATCCCTTAAATACTGGCTAAAAGCAAAACAACTTTAGAAAATAAATAGCTCATGATACCCTCATTACCGTGGAATCCACGATTGAAATAATAAACCGTAATTAGAAACTAAAGAACGATTATGTAATTGCCGGGACCGTTGGTAAATAGAACTCTTTGTTAAATAAAAAATCTATTGGAACATCTATTATTGTTAATAATACAACTTAAGAATAGAATAAGCATTTGATTGCCCGTAATTGCAGTTCTGGATGATGCTTTGCAAACCGGTGGGCCTGGTTTCAGTTTTTTATATGAAGATAACTATAATACGGAGCGAGACCTCTAAGGTAATACAGATAGATGCGTGTAGAAGAAATCATGTAGTATTACAATATAATACATAATAAAATCAGTCCTGTAACTTGGCTTTAATATAATCTATGTCTATTTTATTAACTTTGGGATATATCTTTTAATATACAGGAGTGATGTGAATTTTCTAAAATGTTTTACTTTCTTGGTCATGTAAATGATATTATCAAGAAAAACATAAATTCATTTACAAATAAACAATAGTCGTAAATATGCTCATGCAAACAACAATATCTAAACATTAAGCTTATAATATTCCATGGTTGTAAAAAGCTCTCTAATAAAAAGGTTCAAAGAAAAGTAATACATGCTTTGAATACATTCATTACTGCGTTTATTCGCGTGAGAATGAACCGATCATCATTCATCTAATATGACATATATACGCGTATCCGTGAACTGAGGAATCATTTTGAAAACACATAGAAAGCAATGAAAAAAATACCGATGAAAATAGTTACTTTCGATACCGATTTATGTTTTTAAATACAGCGAGTAGTAAGTATCAAAATATAGGCATTGAAGAGAAATAATAATAATTAAGTCCGCTAAGAAGGGCCGTCAGTTATTTAAAATAGTATTGAAATTTTATCGATAGGTAAACAAAGTCAGAAAAAGTAATACATAATTACGGCTGAATAAAATTTTAGAAGTCAGATAAAAACTATTATTTACGTTTTTTTTTTGGGGGGGGGGGGATTAAGTTTAATTTTTACATTTTTGACTTCACGGGGCGGTCCGCCCTGCGACCACGAAAGCTGTAAAGTAATCGAAACGTCGGGAAGTCAAAAATGTAAAAATTAAACTCGAAAAAATCCGTAAATAATAGTTTTATTTCAATGCGTAATATTCGCGTAAACCTAAGAAATCAGATAAAGAAGCAAAAATATCAATTACCATTATACATTTTTTCGATCAAGAGTATTACTTCCAGCCATCAATGTGCTTAAAACGCGGGCTATTATTTAAGAACAAACGATCATAGTGAATAAATGTTTGTGATTAATTCCGGGCGAGGGACCATTGGTACTTGAGTCAAGACCGCGGGCGCGACAGTCCGCCGCTTCCTCATTGCACCGCCCGCGGTTATTATACCGCGCGCGCGACTTCAACTGCCAAGTTCATTTCTTAGGGCTGCTAGCGGTAATGGTAATATGTACTATTTCATTACTGGCCAGTGTTTACATCACACAGAAGCTGAACGTTGACGTCATAGATCGTGAAATGGAGTTCCATTTTCAAATTATAGAATTTAGAATGTTATGATAATGCACGACCTTGTGATCTCATTGACAAGTAAAATATGTTGCTCCGCTTATTATTATAGATGATGTATTATAAGTTCACTTAAGTCTTTAATGTTAGCCATATTATTGATAAAATTATGTTATGAAACAGGGTAGTTTCAAAGAAAAAGTCAATGAGTTCCAAGCGAAAACTGCACGTATCATTCTAAAATCGGAGTCAAGGACTGCGCAAGTCAATCGTTCATGTAACTTGAATCTGGTATAAATGTGAATGGGGTTAAAAGTCCACGGCTGGTTTTTATTAGACTTATCCTGCAACGTGGAATCAAGTAAATCTGGTTTGCGCTAATCAGGCTCTATAATCAAAATAAAGAGTACTTGTGAAAGGCCTGTAGGCGGCCAGAGCTTACGATTCCCTTCATGTTAAAAAATGTATACATGGTTTATATTTAAAAGGATTCTCTTTGTCGATGTTTTAAGGTACGCATTTTAAGCGACTAGGTTTTAAGTTTAATATAAGAAATTTACGATATTTCCTAAATATTTTTGGTTCTTCGAGCCAGACACAAACTATGGATCAATTCTGATTTCTGACCACTGTTTTGAATCAGAATTCAACTCATAAAGATTCATGAGATGGTATTTTTTTAAATAAATTCGTTTTCAAATATTAATTAACACTTGCTATCATAAAGAACGTTTGCAAAAACGCGTATATCTCCAGCGATTTCATCGAGCGCCGTGAAAGTAATTTGCACACATCAAACCGAGCCACTTTTTGCATATAATAGTTTCGTATTTCAATGCAATACGGCGTGAATAATATACTGGTTTTAATTTGAAAAATACTCGGCTATCAACACGGTTTTCGTACGTGTTATATTGCACAAATTAAATATTTGATTACAGTTAGTTTACAGTCGATTAGAGGTCAATAGCTGGGCATAACGGTGTTCGGCTAGTGCATTACTCGCAGTAGGCTCACTTTACACAATTCGAAGGGTAATAAAACAAATGTTATTGTTTAACGTAGAGTTTACGGCTAGGTGCGAACTAAACCGGATAGGAAACAGCTTTGTACGCTGTGTTTTGTAATTCAGTGGCCTTAGGCCATCTAATTATATCACTGTTGTATATAAATGCTAGGGATTATTGGAACGATCTTTCGTGTTGTGGAAATTGATAATTCACAGAAATTAGTTAGATAAATAATTCACTGCCTCGGGAAATATTGTGGTTATTTGATGTACTTTTACGATTGCATGCCATTGACATATAAATGTTTTAGTAGGTCATTGAACTGGGTCGCACTAATAGGCTCTGATTGATGGGGGTCTTCTGTTCTACAGATCACGAAATCCATTTAGTAAATTTTTGTAATCATCAACCAATTCAATTTTATTTCTTTACATTTCACACACAATTACTTATATTTTAATGAAAAAAAATCCGTAAGTCATCACATGTTCGCACTTTCCGATCCAATTTCATTAAAAACTGCTTTCATACAATTAGCCACACAACGCCACGTAATACTCGGTTATTTACAACTTCAGAGTTCGTTAACATGCGTTCGCAGCCTATAAAATTATATTTTAATTGAGTATTTTATTGTTTTTGTACTGCGTATTGCGTAAGGACTTATTACGCTAATGTAAAACAAAACGCATTGATAGGCAACAGAAAATAGTGTTTCATTATTATATTGAGCTATGTCGTAATAATAAAGAGATGTGTTTCATATACTCGTATTTCCTGTTTTTTCCCTTTTTCCACATTTGCGTGGACGGAATGTTTTAAGTCGAAATGCGGGTGTCTTGATATCACCTCTGCCTACACCTTCTGGGAAAAAGGCTTGAATTCATGCATCTATGTGTAGCTATGATATTTTGAGTTGTATTATGATTTCGGGTATTTATCCCGTCCAGGACAAATCTGGTTGTTTGAGTCCAATAACAGGCATCAAATGAATTTGTTGAACGACTTCAGACTACGATTCATACACACTCAGAAAAAATGTTATTACGTTTTAATGTCACATAAAATATAATGTTACGGTCAAAACCATATAGGGTATATTTTATTATACCTACTCGCGCAAAAAATACCATTAAATACATTGAATCGCCATAAAAATATTATGACGTCATCTCAATATCAATAAAAGATTTATGTAACGTAAGCATAAAAGGTTTTTAACGTATTGTAATTAAATGGTCTGTCTTAAAGATGTAACACACGCTGGGATTTAAAAACAATTATATCTCTGACTGGTACTTTGAGTGTGATTAGTCCGTTGTGGCTAAATTAAGATTACATAACACACTTTCACCGTCCGAGTCGGTTCTGTTTACACATATTTCAATTAGCATCTGAAAACTGTTATTGGCTTTTTAGAACTGTTGTTATGTAATCAGTGAGTAGGTGTTCTGAGGAATTGTTGGTTGTTGTGTTCGAAGATCATACAATAATAATGTTTACTTAAACTGGTTATAAGGCTAAGCCGATAGGTGGGAAAAATATTTACTACAGCCTTTTCATTCCATTTGATAGTAGCACCAACGTAAGAAATTTTTGTTTTACTAACGTTTTTTTTAAAACTACCATTTACATATTTACAGAACAATGTAAAATAAATTATGTTCTGAAAGAAATATTTTTCGACGCAAATATTACACCCATTTTAAAACGGTCGACTTACAAAACCAAAAAGAGAATTTCTCTTTGTTGAAAATAAATCATGCAAAACCAGTGGATACAACTTAATACCAAAATATTCGTCTCTGACGTGTAGTGTTACCGAAAAATAACACAAAACATTCGCCTGAGGAGAGTTAGTTCGGAACGACCGTGAATCGGTTCGTCTCGACTGTATCGCCACCTACAAACGTTTAATGTCTCATTTTATTTATTTCTATTTGCGAGTTTGCGGTTACCACCGACAGGGTTGTTATTTAATACCTACGCTCAATTATTTCGAGATAAAAACCAGTAAATTAGGAGCGGCACCATCTGAGCGCTGATTGATGATGTGATTGTTGCCAGTTATAAATATAGCAATGAAACACGTAATTTTTACTTTTATGTCTCTGTACGTTTTGGGCCAGTAATTGATAGTATTCAATAATGTCAATCACTACCGATGTACATACATATTTTGTTTTTTAAATTTACATTTTTGCATGTGTCAGCCAGTATTTTTTTTAAACAAATTATGCTATTGCTTATTCGAAATTTAAAACACTTCGGTACCTTTTTGTTTTAAGCAAGATAGATTTAGATAGACGCTACCTTTATAGTGTAATATCTATGGATAAAAGTTTTAATTCAAACTAAAGCCGTATATGATCAGCACGCAAAAATATATGAATCTTTGGTATAGGCTCAAATGAGCAATTAAAATATAAAATTATCGTAAAGAGGCTCATAAATAGGCACAATAAATCTGTCCATAAAATTAATTAAGCGCGGAGAACGAATTATCACAGATTGCTTGAGCATTCCCACGTGCCGAAATTATTTGGTAAGCACAGCTTTAAAGACTATTACTTTTTTCTTAGATTAAATAGCTGTGTTAAGAATGTCATTAAATATTCTCCTAACCGACATATTGGTGTGAGTTTAATCGTGGAAACAATACAAGGATGCAATTTTTATCCATCCGAGATACATAAATTATTTGTCTTTGAATTCCGTAAGGATTTACGTCAATTGTACAATGAAGAGTCAGTAAAAGAATGTGATGAAAAGTCAGATTGTGCCGACTTTAAGTAAGTATAAGTTTAGGGCAGAAAGATGAAATAATCCTCATCGCGCATCGACTTTTAAAACATATTATGTTTGAGTAGATTTAGAGTAAGTTTATTCCAAATTTTATAATTAATAAATTGCAATAAAAAATTGTTACAAATAAGTAACATATCGTAATAAATAACGGTAATACTAAAAGGCCTCGAGATTAAAAGCATTCTTATCTTATTGCATTTTGACGCATTTTGCCAATCAGATTCAAGGTCGATTTGAACTAAATACCGAGCTGTATCACCATTATATTCGACAATCATCTCTTTAAGCGTAAAATGAGCAATTTGTATCCCTAAAGAAATAAAGATTAACGTTTTTGTCTGAAATATAAACTTAGTTGCTACGACACTTGGTGGTGGCCTCAGCACAAAGAGATATTGTTTCGCTTCTATTATTATTGGGTCCTATTATTATTTATAAGGAAATTTAAGTAAAATCCGGTAGTCAAACGGAAAGCCGCAGACGCCGCGCCGCGTTGCAACATCGAATTTATGACACGTCTTGAAGATGTTTTCTAATCCCCAAATCATATTGCCTTATTTTTAATAATTGAGTTTAAGAAAATCTCAATCTACATCGTCAATTAAATATTAAAACATCGAATTAAAACGTTTTATTAGCAGACAACTACCTATATTGTTGGTGATTTTTTGTTCCTTAATTTTCTTTATTGTACTCGACGTAAATTAAAGTAAAATACACTAGAACTTATATAATATTTTTTGTATTTTTAATTCAATTTATCATATCATAATTATACATGAAAAGGTTTGTGAGGATATTTGTAACATTACATTATTATAGCTTATGCATCAGAATAATACATTACTTATAATTTAAATCAATCTATATTTATTAGGCTTTGTAAGTTAACTGAACAAATTATAACAATACTGACAAATAAGTCAGAAAAACTCAACGGGCCAACTTATAACCGATCTAAGCTTAAATAGTCGAAAATGTATATAAAAACATCGTATCGTGCCAAATCTATTACCAAAATAAATTCTTGTGCAGACGTGACCAGACAAGATACAAGAGACCAGTCCAATTAAAATCCCAAACTTTAAGCTATTGCCGAGGACAAAAGACAACTAACAAAAAAGACTAAAACTGATACTACGAATTCGTTCCTTGGAAACGATTTCTGCTTGCGATTAGAGATGAGCACAATGAAGAATACGTAATGAATCAAATTATACCTTGTTTTGATCTGTTCTTATCCTTTCCTTACATAGGAATGAGGTAAATGTTGTTTAAGGAGGGTATAACGAGGATTAGGAAATATGTCTAACCTTTTAAAAATGTTTTTTATTGCAGTGAATGGCGAGACGAGCATGCCGTTCGCGTAAGCGATGTGGCCGCTCATGAACAGAAGCAAAACCAAACAAAATGTTGAATTACAAAGCAATGCTTGGCATTCCACTGCACTCGCCATCCTGAGACATAAGGTGTTAAGTCTCAATATGTCCAGTACTTACTCTGGCTACAATGTCTTTCCATCCGAAGCACAACAGTGCATTTAAACTGCTGTTTGACGGGAGAAATAGACATTGCGGTGGTACCCACCCAGGCAGCCTCTCACATATGAGAGATCTACCACCAGTAAATTTGTGAATAATTATATTCTAAACGTGACATTAATCGGAATGGCAAGTATGGAAATGGAAATAAGAAGTTTCTTCGTAACTTAACAAACCATGATTACTCCCACTAAATGATTAAGTTTAATGAGTAACGAAACAAAATGACGGAATATGAAAGACACTTTGACATTACAATCAAATTTACACCTAAAAACTAATGGAACAACACATTAGTCTAAACCTACATTTATTTAGGTACGCATCTATATTAGTGCAGATTTTACGAATAAAATAAAATTAATATAAATGCAAAGTTTCCATATGGACAATTTTTAGGGCGCAAGATTATCAATACAATAATTATTAATACGATATTTAAGGTCAAGGACAGTACATCGCACTCTTGCATCCATTTTATTCATTGTTTGCGCTCCAGATACCGTATTACTTAAAGCATATTATTTAAAATACAAACAATAAAATACTTATTACTGTTTTCAAGAAGCTTCCCTCTAACTGCACTAATAAAGCATTAATACACACATCAAACCTCACAATGTAAATTATTCCGCAACCGCTTTCATTGGAGCAAGCGTTATGTAAATCGATCTGTTATTTAAGTGAATTGATATAATAGACATGTTAAGCGGATAGTTATCCGTTGCGCAACATGATCGATGCGAGCTCGACGCCCAGATGATTGTATCTCATTTTTATACCATTTACCTATGACACCGACTAAGATAACAATCTACTTTCACGCTCACATACGGAGTTCAATGAGCTCGCACACTGCCCCGTACATTGAAATATTATACTAGAGGGGACACTGCAAACAAAATGTTTGTAAAAATGAATGGTACCGTACCACTACTCTGTTTCTGTCTCTGTCACGCCTGCGCAGTAACATTATCTTCGCTCTCGCTTCATTAGGTTTTGTACACTGCGCAGAGATTTTGTTCCCGATGGCCGCTCTAGTATAATACCTCAATGGCCCCTTATTAACTGTCAATATAAAATGGAAGTGTGAAAGATATAAAACTAATTTTCGGCCGGAGCTCATATTAGATTAACAGAATAACTAATTTGTCTTTTTCAGGTTTGAAGAATAAAATATTTCTTACCACAGTTGCAACTTGAATAAAAAGGAATGTAAACATCCTTGTTTAAAAACAACTATCACGTATTACTAAAATAGGTCGTTTCTTCCTACTGTAGAACTTCATACTTATAACCGCTCTATAAAATACCTTAAAATAAATTCTGGCAAGTAATATTTCCAATTTTAAAAATATAAATACTCGATTCAATGAAGCTTTTAAAAATATCGAAATGTGTTACTTTAAATATACATTTTTGAGCTATAAAAGTATTTTCATAACTGATTTTTAAAATATTTACAACACAATAATGCCGTGGGTTGAAGTCATCAATATAAGTCTGCTCAAGAACGCCAAGGTCCCATACATCAGGCAGATACCATCTTACTCGAGACATGCTAATAATCTCAACAATTACTATACAATACACTTTCTATGCGGAGTTTACACCGACCACGAGGTAAAAATGGGTTTAAGCATATAATAAAATTATTGACACGGCTCTGAGTACACAAATGCATGTTAAAATGTTAAATTAATTGAATCAAAACGAATCTAAAGTGATACTTTGTATCATTTGGTGAATGCTATGCCAATAGGTAAGTCTCTCATATATCAAAGGCTGCAAAGGTAGATAGCCAAAAACAGTGCCAGTGCTTGTTTTTTTAAAGTTGGTACGAAAGCAATAAATCATTGCGAGTTCTAGTTATGTATTTACAAAAATATTTTAACACACTTTTCATAAAAATAACTAACTTATGTTTTGCGCACATTTGAAATCATGATACTATTTTTGCACAATCTACGTAAGGTTTTATATCATTCCATTCAACATATTAAAAACCATTGTAAATCATGACTGGATTTTGATACTAAATGTGTGTATTTACTTATGTAATGTATTTATTTATTTAATTGATACTTTATTGTACACCATCAAAATTAGATAAATAGGCTTGAATATTAATTAGCGGCAGCACAAATGATGGTATTATCGCTACAGCAGTATTTTCCAAACCAACTTTGGATGGAGCTGAAAGAGTATTAGGTTTATGGAGTGTTGCTTAAATAGCTCTTTACGGGAAATAATTGTAAATAAATTAGGAATACATAAATTAGATATAGGCTTGGTAAAAAGAATTTTGGCAGTAATTGACTCTGAGCAAGCCAGAATATTTAATAGTATTAGAAAAATAGAATGATGATGTATTAGATGTAGTATTAGGAAAATAGGAGGAATTATGTTAATAATTATCAGTAGATATTTTTATTAGGGCATGATGGAACTTGCATGTCCATTGGAAATAAAGTTCCTAAATAAATAAAGAGAAAAAAAGACATGTAAGTAGAAATCGAAGACAGTCGTAACTGAATACTATTGTCGCTTATATTCTGTTTTTTTTTTCTATTGTTTTTACGTAATTTGTTGTTCAACGTTAACACCTATCAGTAAATCGTTTTTATGCTATAAAATACCTGCACGTTACATGTCTTTATTCCTACACCCTTGTAACACGCAACCCATCTCAAACAAAAAAACAATTTCACAATTTTACTGTCGATATCGATACACATCCAATGATGGGTATTGTTACAATTTGTGTTTATAAGACACGTACTATCGGCTATTATGTGTATCATGATTGTTTATAGGCATTACAATTGCATTGGTAATGCAGAAGTTTTTTAAGCTTGGGAGCGAATAAGGCTCATTAGTTGAGCCAGTTTAAGGAAGCGATATTATGCGTTGCTGCTTTTGTGCACTTGGCAATGTAGGAGCTCTGTGGGCCTTTACAATATATTATGTTACACTTATGTTTTTTTTTATAAATAGAGTTATAATGTGCCAGGTTTTTTTAAATTACATAAACAATCTTGATAAAAGTGAGAGAAAAATACTGCGTTACTAAAATTCACTTTGTAGGCATAAACAGCAGGGTCTAAAAAAACGTAAAATAAAAAAGCAAAACAAAAAAAAACTCCAAGATGAGTTTTAGAAACGAGTAAAAAATGCAGTGACCCGAGATTTTATAAAAATACAGGTACTCAGTTTTCTAACATCAATGTTTACATAATCTCATCAAAATGCACACCTTTCTCCGTTCGTTGACCGCTGCGCAATTCAAGGCCGTATCATGATTAATTTCAAAACTCAACTTTATATGAAACAATACTAAAATACTACATTTTATATATTAAAAGTTTGAAACACATGAGGCCTTATTCATAGACATTTCATAAACCTATTTTAGTTATCGAATGTTTTGTCCCTTTCGAACAACTTTTGAATGCAGATTGCGCGAAGAGGACAAAAATTCAATTGCTAAAATGGTTTATGATCTGTGTATGAAAAAGTCCAATTTATACAAAAAACCATTTTTAACCAATCCATTATTATCTTTTATTAAAAATGACCAGTAAATGCAAAACAACTTATTTAATCTTTAAAATTATGTAATATAGTATTTAAATTATATTGACATTATATTGCAGTTAATGTTAATTTCTATTAAATAGAAAAGTCAACCAAGACTGTTTTAATGCAGAAAAGTAGGTGACTGGTGGTAGGTCTCTCATATGTGAGAGGCTGCCTGGGTGGGTACCACCGCAATGTCTATTTCTCCCGTCAAACAGCAGTTTAAATGCACTGTTGTGTTTCGGATTGAAGGACATTGTAGCCAGAGTAACTACTGGACATATTGGGACTTAACATCTTATGTCTCAGGATGGCGAGCGCAGTGGAATGCCAAGCATTGCTTTATAGTTCAAGATGTTGTTTGGTTTTGCTACTGTTCATGAGCGGTCGTATCGCTTACCATCAGGCGAACGGCATGCTCGTCTCGCCATTCACAGCAATAAAAAAAAAAAAGTAGAGTCATTTAAAACTCAAAACTTTATAAATAAAAATATTCATCATCATCATCATCATCATATCAGCCACAGGAAGTCCACTGCTGAACATAGGCCTCCCCCAAGGATCTCCACAATGTTGGAAGCGGCCTGCATCCAGCGACTTCCTGCGACCTTAGTCAGATCGTCCGTGCACCTTGTAGGCGGGCGTCCGACCTTTCGCTTGCCTGTACGTGGCCTCCACTCGAGAACCTTTCGGCCCCAACGGCCATCGGTTCTACGAGCTATGTGCCCGGCCTACTGCCACTTCAACTTGCCAATCCTATGGGCTATGTCGGTAACCTTGGTTCTCCTTCGGATCTCCTCATTTCTGATTCGATCTCGTAGGGAAACTACGAGCATAGCCCGCTCCATGGCTCGTTGAGTGACTTTGAGCCTTTTAATGAGGCCCACAGGGCACAATGAGAGGCCACGTCTCGGTGCCGTATGTCATCACTGGTAACACACAACTATCGAAGAAAGAATAAATTAAAATATTAATCATTTAAAAAAGCTAGAACATTATAAAAAAAAAAACAAACTTTAAGAACTCAAACTTTTTGTTGAATATATAAAAGTATTTAATACTTTCTCATGTAATAATTCTTCAAGTGGCAAATTATTATTCAAAACACGTTTTCAATTTGATATTCATCAAAGGATTTTTGTTTGTTTATTCCCATCCCGTCTCACTTTATCATAAAAATACATTATTTTTTATTATAATTCTTGTGTTATTTACGGGGAAATGTTTGACCAGCTATGTATTATTCATGGCGAGAGTTATGCAATGAATATTTTGGATACGTTTATGTTCTTGCATCTCATCAAACGTTAATTATGAATATATATTGAATAACTTCCGCGTTAACCTTTTAATTGATAAACGTAACATCCGATTTAAATAATAAAAATAACGATATACGAAAAATATGCATAAGTGATAGCTATCACCCGGAAGTTGATTGGAATTGAACCGATAAACTGTTGACGGTTAAATAATAGTTGTAAAATTCACACCTATGTTTGAGTTGAATCGAACAGAATATGAAGACTAACAAAACCTGTGCAGCAAAAGAGCCTGAGGGGACTAAATAAATGAAGTGTATTCATCGATATATTCAGATTATAACAACGTGGCAGAATTAAACATCGATGAAAGCCTTTGTTAGGGATATATTTGTATCTCATGTGAAAATAAAATTAAACTTTAAAGATTATCAAATAGCGAACATTGAAGGCTTAGAATACTATCTCAAAAAACTACAATTTTACCGTTAAATAAACCAATTAGAAAACAACATTAGTCATAAATATGTACAATAAAACTTCGCCGCAATCAGGAAATAATGACGAAGCATAAACAGATAAATATTTATGGGACGATGATTCTACCTGACCGAAACTTTCTTCGATTCTATTAGCTCACAGTTCGATGGCCAATGTCCACAAACCGCGTGGTACCGTGAGTTTTTGCTTGGTTACGCAACTGGCAACCGTCATGCCGAGTCAGCGGTCATTACCGCACGCAGTTTTGGCTTTCCATCCTGTATTATGGCTGCAGGCGTGATTGCGATCTGCATGTGTCATGTCTCGTTTGACGTCACTTTACAAGTAGAACCTATTTAGTTCTTAAGTGCGTTAATGGTTGTATGAAGAAATTAGTATCCTTTTTAAACGAGTTTGTAGAAACTATTAAGTATAACATAATATTTTGTTACCACATTGTGCTGACTGCTGGGTACTGCCCGGGCGAACATGTTCGAAACTCTTATCGACATGGGGACATAAGGCTCTTGATTACGAGAACTGCCAAATGTGAACGTGAGCAGTTCTTCTTTCAGTACGGATTGGGTTCATTCAGTTCAGATTACTGCCCCTTGTCTTTGTATGCTACTTCTGCTATAAGACTAACTCACCGGTGTTTATACCGTGTATCTATGTATTTTTGTAGCTCAAATAACTTAAACCATTCAACCAGAAGTAGCCACTTACTAATAGCAGCAGTCAAGTCTCATCAGAAGCCATTTAGAACGCAAATTAAATCCATTAGACCAATAAATCTTCAGGCATGAGGCCACCTTGACGGACTAATTTCCAAGCCCCAGTTATAAAATAATATTGCCCACATAACGTCGCGGAAGGCTTGTGATCAGCGGCGGAACGTTCATCGCCTAATAAATACTTAAAGAACTACATTTACAAAATAAGTTAATCAGAAAACCCGTCTAAAAAAGTATGTAATGCTGTCGATATTTTTTTGTAAATTGCAATGCATGACGAGACTATAAATAAATAAATAAATAAATAAATACCAAACAACACCCCGAATTACAAAGCCATGCTTGGCATTACACTGCGCTGGCCATCCCGATATATAAGATGTTAAGCCTTAATGTGTCCAGTAGTTACTCTGGCTACAATGTCCTTCAATCCGAAACACAACGGTGTATTTACAGTACTTAACAGCCGATTTGGCGTGGCATTGGCCATGGATGGATTGGCATTGGATGTATGCGTTGACATTGAAGTGCTTAATTTTAAGAAGTAGGTGACGGTACTCTCTTCTTTTCCTTTTCATCAATCCATCCAAAGGTTGTCTGTAAGCATGACAAGACCACTGGTACTCTTTTGTTAACTTGTAGTTTCATTTAATTTTTTTGTCTTCATAATTTGAGATAAAAAAGAATAAACTTTTATACTGAATACTAAAGACATGTAAAAAAGAAAGTAGCCCGACAAAATAAATCACATAAATGTCTCAATTTAAAAATATATTCTTAATTATCTCAATCAATTTGATCTAACCTTGTTATCTAATCGAATTAATTAAAAGAAGGAAATTGAAGCCGTTTATTTCTACAAATTACAAAATCTCTTTTTATTACATAGTAATGTAGAAGAAAATGCTCAGTATGAAATGAAACTTGAAAATTTTATTGGCACATTCACTTTATAAACACGGTCTGATGATTTTTAATACGCCATCAAAGGCATTTATCAGCTGATATGAAATGTACTTCGGGTATACTCGTACAATATTCATAATTTTGTAAGTAATTTAACAGTAACGTCTTTAAATTATCGCCGATTTTAATTTACTTTGTCTTTATTACGCATAAAAAGTATTCGAGGAAAAATATGTACTTTCTGACGTAGTATTTAACATTTTTAATTTCCCTAAACATATTTAAAGAAATATCTACGTACTTAATAATACTCACAAAACAATGTCAACTTATTAAGCATTAAGTCGATTAAGAAATCGAGTTGCGAGATTATTAAAAACATGAATTTTATCATTAAAGTCCTTATAATATTTAGGTTAAATAGTTTAGATAAAACATTACATCATACTTATTGTATGTAGAGATTAAGAAAGTTCAAGATAGTTATCTAGAAAATTCCATAAGCAAAGAGATATTCACGTTATCTCTTATGCAACTTGTGAAGAAGCTTGCGATAAAAAAACCTTTTATTTTACTAATCTCTATGTCCGTATACGTATGTCACCTTGTAAAAACTGGATATTTTAATGTAGTATTAACGTTGATATCTTTGAAAAAGTAAACTGGTTTTAATGTTCTAGCGATGCAACTGTTAATATTATTTTCAACACATATAAAATCAACGCATTTTTAGATTATTAATTACTGATGAATTTAAATACTGACGGATTTATTTATATACGGTTTTAAAACTTATTTTGTTTATCGAATATTTTGTCCCTATTTGTATTGTTATAAACTATATTGCATTGTTTATTAATCTCTTTATACACCGGTCGAATTTTAATATTGAGCAAAAGCTTCGATACGAAATTGCGATGAATCTTTGCTCTTTTTTTGACACAGTTTAATTACCAATCCAATAAAATTTTATCAAATTATTCAAAGTTAAGTTTAGATTTATGTACAATACACAGATACAGGAACTGTAATAAATAGGAAATAAATATTAAACTTTGCAAAACAAATAAGTAACAATAACAAAATATGTAGTTAATACGGTTCCAATTGCTTTTACTTTTATGCCGCTGAGTCAATCTTACGTTATGAAGTTTTCATCTTGAAGATTTTCACTGCGCCATAAACGAAAGCGGTGAATTTCCTTCTACAAGTATTACTGTGCAGTTTTCAATGCATTATTATAAATATTGCAAACGCTTCAATCGACTAGTGGCTTATGCATTGTGAATTGTGAAGTGAGATAATAGCTATTATAGAAATACATTGTGTATTTTTGAATTAATTCGATGAATCATATATTTCTCATTAGAACAATCGAAACACTTTTTAGGATTTGAAAACCCCATACCATTACAATTAAACGATACTTATATACGATACTTATATTCCTAAATATACACATTTTTCTGATAATCCTTACAAAACATAAACTTGCAAGGTGGTTCGATGAGAAATGTAGTTGAGGAAAATTACAGTTTTCCTAATTTAAAATGGGAGAAAATGCCACAGGCATTAAGTCCGCCTTGTATACATTTGTATATGAAGCTTAATAAAATAAAAAATAAAAAAAATTGAAAGAAGATGAGAATAATTGTACGGCTTATTCATAGACAATTTTATTTATCGAATGTTTTGTCTTTATCGCTCAAACTGAATCCAAAATCCGTTCAAAAGGGACAAAACATTAATATAAAATATATTGACATAAAATAGGGTTATAACCTGTCTATGAATAAGGCCATAGGCTTTTGGCTGCTCTCATTGAATACAGACATAATTCTATTATTACAAAAACATTGAGGTAACATTACAAATTATTAAATTCTAAATTTATCTTCCAAATTCAAATACATCTTATAAGCTGTTTAGTTGAAATAATATGATCTAAGAAGGATTCTGATTTTTCTGATTAAAATGTAATCTATTCATATCCTGTAAATAACATGTACAAGGAAAATTAATATTTACATACCCAAACAAATGTTTTTTGATTAAGTTCCAACCGCAATCGGAATTTGGCAAGTATGAGTCAGGCTTACTCACTTGTTACACACAAGGTTACATAACGCAAGTCTTAAATTTATTTATTTATAATAAAATAGAGTACAATGGCAGCCGTATCGCTCGAGGCGTTATCTTCCAGGCAACTTACCATAGGATGGATAACATAGAACGACAATTTAGGGGTACGAATAATGTATTTATTTGACAAACCATTCACATAGATAAATTAATTACTTTTCAGATTTTAATCAAATTCAATTTCAGAGTAGTCCCGTGTTAAATAGTCAGCGTATATGGGCCGATTTCTTTTTATTGTCCATTGAACCAAGTGCATATTATGCTAGGCATATAATTTTAATTCAATTGTCCATAAAAAGCCACACTGGATTTCCAAGCCGTAGGTCAAACAAAAGAGCAATCGGCTGACCTGTTGATAAGTGAACTGCAACGCTCAATAACACACAATATTGAAGATTGTGGAACAGCTATTGACATTTCAAAATAGATGTTTATACAAAAACTAGCGGTCGGGCCCAGCTCCGCCCGGGTGCATACACGTTTTAAAATAGCGGTCAAAATGTTTAATTCTGACTATCAGTTTAGAATATCGACCAATCAGACCACGAAAAACGAACAAAATTTCCTCGTATTTGATAGAAATATTACTACTGCTTTCCTCCTATAGGTCATAGCGTGATGATATATAGCCTATAGCCTTCCTCGATAAATTGACTACTCAACACTGAAAGAATCATTCAAATCGGACCAGTAGTTCCAGAGATTAGCGCGTTCAAACAAACAAACTCTGCAGCTTTATAATATTAGTATAGATTAATATTCATTTCCAATAATCTATAGATATAGAGAGAAATAAAGGAGAGAATAATATAAGAATTACTGGAATCCGCTAATCTGGCAATTGGTGTTTAAACGGAGATTAAGCTCGGGTAGGGCACGTGGTAAATTAGAGAAGGCACACGTCAAGTAACTTCTCTGCAACGCTAGCGTAATAACTTCTCTGATTTCAAATAAATAAGAGATAACCCAGTAAAAGTTGTCCTGGTCTTTTTGACAACGCCACGAGAAAAGTATTTGTATGTCAAATACATTGAATAAAATAGTCTCTTTGGCAAAGTTGGTTAGACGCCGGCTTTGAAATGAAAGACGGCAGGTACGATCTCCGCATTGAGACAAATGTTTGTGTGAACCATAGGTATTGGTTTCGAGATTGTTTGAGACCGAAAAGTCTCTCGTGGTTCTAATAACCACCACACAAGACTTATTGTGGGGTCAGGACCCTGTTGTAATTATTACGTGTATTTTTTTATTTATTATTTTTAAATAAATCGTTTTGTGAAGATCTTAGCATCGTTATAAAAGGACGTATCGAAAACACAAATGTATCAAAAAATATTTACCCGGTAGACCGTATCTTTCAAAAGATATACAAACACTAACAAACAAACCAACTATATTATCTAAGAAGATATAGGGTCGTTAGTAGGAAAATCTAAAAAGATGGCCCTTAAAAATGGTGATTGCAGGCCCTCGGCCCGCGGGGCACCCGGGTGCGCCGGTTAGACGAGCTCCGACTCAAGAATGCAGCGCTCGACTCGCGAGCTTTCGAAATAGCAACTGTTGCAATGATTCCGTATGTACCGTGACAATTAACATATACTGTTTTTATGTTTAGTGAAATATTCCAGTGCGAAAATTCATTTTATTAATGATAGATGGCGCTGGTATTCGAAATTTGAATTTAACCGCCGCTTTTGACAAGAGATCCGTATTCTAGACTTGAAAACTCTTTATTATAAAATAAGTACAGTTAATTCGATTAATTCCTATTTACCATTACCACAACACAAATAAAGTGTAGAAAGGTGCCACATAATAGGTTTTTGATCGTAATGATAAATTTAACCTACAATCGACTTTCAAAAGGACGCCCGAAGTCCATTTAAATTTTGTTTTTATGAAACTGAGTCTAGTTACTATCTCTCAAAAAAATATATTTATTTATCATCATAACAAGCAGGTATTTCAATGTTTATAACAATAGGCACAACATGATCACTTGCAAGGCTGTAGCGGACACGTCGAGGAATTTAAAATACAGTCAAAATTCAATGCCAACTGCGAACAAATCACAAGCCGAATATTGCCAATTATAAATCTAGTACACAATACATAAAGTGCGCACGAACTTTTGTAACTCTTTATTGCCATTTTTGGGCGTTTTCTATACTTTTGTATTAAAAATTGTTTTCTTTCTGCCCAAAAGGCGTGAGTTTATGTGTATGTATGTGTATAGTATAAAACTTTCAAAATGTTTGATTTTGTTAGAATAACATCTATTTTTCATACTTTATAAAAGGTTTCTATATTTTATGTTTTATTTTATTTTTTGGTATAAGCCATTATTTTATTTACCCTGTCAAGATACTGTCGCTTATGGTAGATGAATAACGTAAAATAAACACGTGTCACATTATAAGAGCTAATTTTTAAAAATATATATAATTATACATTAATAAGAGTACTATTTTCACTTGGTAACAGTTAAACTTAATTTTCGGCAAGAGTTAAAACACACTACGTTTTAATTTGAAAAATGTAATAATCCCGTAGACTAGAGTTCAAAGTTTTTTAATTAAACAATTCATTAATTCTAACCGTCAAGTGTATAAAACTCATCTCAAATGTGAGATTACGTTTATAATTTCCGGAAAAGCACGAATTTACTCATTGAAACATTTATGTATGAAATTTCACACGTTATAGTTTACGTGTATGAGTTTCACATTTACAATAAATTATCTTGTACAGGCGAGATTTTTACTCCAGTTTACTTTTGATTACTCAGCAACGATTTAACTTTAACTTGTCGATGTTGTTAACCCTTAGTTAAAAATTAACTGTACTTAAATGTTTATTACTTCATAGAAATACACAGGAAAACGAGTGTATAACCTGAACGTAAGTTGCAACTTGTTGCCGCCGCCTATGATTATCTATAACTCCTAGGATTATCGATGTAATCCCTTAAAGGTAGCCTAACAGGTATTGTACCGGTCGATTTTAACCTAAGGTTATTCGCAATTTCTAACGATATGTCTTAGCCGTGAATGTATAATTAGCCCATAAATCATTTAGTAAAACACGTGCTTATTATCATCAGTTAAGTATAGATACATGTGTATAAAAGGAGCATTTTTGCCTCCACCGCGGAGAAGCTTGTGGATAATTTAGAAAACAGGATTCATATATTCGCCCGGCATCCGGTCTTCGGCTAATCCTTAGGAAATTATGCTTATTAGACTAAGTTTTCTTGTGCAAAAGGGTTTTTTTATACACTTAAAATATATTGTTGTATACAGTAAATATGTATCTATACAGGTTATTTAATCAACGAATAAAAACCAATCCAAAAATCGATTAAGAAAGTCGAAACATTAAAAATATAACTCACCCATTCACTTGTTCTGAGAAGTCGTCAGCACAAAAAATGTAAATTGTAATTTTATACGAAAATCCAATAAATCACACTATAACACAATGCACACATATATATACTTCAGTTTTGTCACATACGAAGAGTGTTTTGTGTTATAATAATGTTAAGAAAGGCACCAGTCGATAGAGGAACGGGCAGTGACAAGCATTCGGTTCGCTTGCCCGCCGAGTACTAACCGAAGCGTCGATGCCTCGCGCTATCTCCCCATACAACTTAAGGTACCTGATAACACATACCGAAGAATCATCTTCATTCTCTTTTTATCCATAAAAATAGATTTTTGCACATTAATATTAGAGTTTAACTTGCGTACCATTTTATTTTTTATTACCAACGCGGTCGATTGATACAATCATGGGCGAAAAGTAAATGGTTGTTAATAAACGGCGCACCGCAAGCGTACTAAGTTAAACTTTTTATCGGGAGCTTTAAGCTCGCCGGTGTGTTAAATAAAGTGGTTTCTAAATATAAGCGGGCTATCTGGACACGCCATTGGCAGGTGCGAGCGTACGCATCTCGCTTTTTTGCCAGCGTATCCATAGTTTTTTTTAAAACATTTTGTGTTTTTTGAGGAGACAATTTTATAATTAAAGCTAGTGCGTTTATCGAGTAGCTGCGCTGTTTACCGAGTAGCGCTCGATGATATCTACATCTTATCCCGCCGACTTACTACTACAAAATGTTAATTAATTTTATTTATTAATATACTACGCAACGTTTTGTTTTCATTTGTATAACGTTAATATGATGTTGCGCGAATAGCTGAGCGATGTTTTTATTGTCTTTGTTTATTTTTATAAACACGGGATTATGAAATTTTTTTCAGAATATATTAAACGTATTTGCTACAAAGCATGTAGTTTATTGCGATTTACGATAAACAAAATGTAATAAATATTTTAAAAGCTTTTCAAATAACTTTTTAACAAACTTAAAATTGAAGTTCAGAACTAATCATAGTTTTAATTTTACGCACGAATATCTACTCTCTCTGAATCTAATTTACAAAAATTGTATACGCATTGTGCATACTTTTCTCTTTTACACTACAAAGGGACACCGTGCGAAGAATCAACATATCATTTCACGTCGTTTAGAATTGAATTCGGTGCACAGTAAATAATAATTAGCAGTAGCGCAACAATTAAAAATAAGCGCAACTGCCTTCGCGGTCTCACGGCTAGATACCGTTATCACGTGGAGGCGACTAATGAAAAAGAGGAAATACTGTAATTGTACTGTGGCACATGTTCAGAGCAACAGCGATTTCAATAGAAAATAATTCAGAAAACAGCAAGGTTTAATATCGTTTCTTAACTTTATTTTTGGCGTTTTATATTTTTTGTTGGTATCAACTGAACATATCTTTTGAATAATTATATTTATATTTTTCCTTTTCTTTTTATTATAATATTAGAAATATTATTAGTAAATTGTTAATTACCAAAAACTTTTCTATTAGTTCAAATTAGAGTTACATAAATGTTGTTTAAGTGTGATTTATGTGTATTTCTAAAATACCATTTCGCTCAATATTTCGGTATGTTAGCAATTTCTAAACTGTAAACTACCAATATAAATAGCATATTAAGAACGCAATAATAAAATTTAATGGTAGGCATCCTATAAGTATGTACTTGTAATAAATAAAAGGCACGTAATGGTATGCCGTTTGTGGTCGAACAACTGGCTTCAATGTCCCAACAATTACATTCAGCAGTGCCACCCACCTTGCAATTTCGTTTTTTAATAGTATTTTACGACATCCGCAGGATAATATTCAATGATCTTATTATTTAACTAGAAACTATTATGTCTGCAATGATGCACAAAATGATCCATCTTTTAATACTCAAGTCGGGCCTGTCCATTTATTGTCAAGTTTTCTTAAATAAAAATGGAACAATAGAAATGGATAATAGCTAATTTTACAAACTAAACCAATATAAAATTGTTATAATGAAAACAAAAAAGATCAAAGTAAAAAAAAATTGCGGAGAAGGATAATATTTAAAAATCTAAAACGCCCAAAGCTTTTCATTTGGACGCATAATAGACGGTGTTTATGTGACTAAGCAAATTAGAACCTCCAAAATATGTACGCGTTTGTACCACTCTTACTGTATCTACTTTTTAACACCTTTTCCGCGGAAAAAGGACTGTACTTAATTATTTTCCTTTCCATGTAACGTTGAGTTTAAAAAATCGGATAAATATTATAGTTCCCGCGTATGTTGGTCAATCTTTATCAATGCTTATGCTCCTACTATTTAATTTATGGAAGCTATAATACTCCTACCATTTTGTTGATACTCTTATCTCTACTCTAGTTAAGGTCGGCGTATAGATCAAATATACTGTCTTATAAATCTACGGGATTAACTGCTGAGTTTATTGGACACAACACAGGAAGTAATGCAATATAAAATATTCAAATCGGAAAGTTTACCCAAATGTTTACTCGACCTGGTAATCTCTACACAATAGACTAGATTTATCGCATTATGTATATACGTGCTTTAATCCTAAAACAACGTAGATATATCGTAATTAACAAGTTTTATAAACATCGAGAAACAATTTTGGTACCCAGATGTTGGACTGATGTGAGGTAGAGAAGACATACGCCCAAATACTGGAACGCAACTTAAATATAACTTGCGCTTAACTACGATAATCCCGATTAAATGTACTGGCTAAGTGGGCCGTGCGCTGTTAAGAGCAACTTATTATTTGAATGGCGTTCCAGTATTCGGGCGATAGTTAACAAAATCTAAGAGCGCGTATCAGGCATGTGAGAAATAAAAGAGTGAGAGGGACGATACAGAGACATAAATACAATTGCGGTAAGGTAACGATATTTTTAAACGTTCGCGGTTTTACCTCTATTATAAACAATAAAAAATAAACACATAACACGACTTATTACGATTTATTCTGCTTAAATATATTACAAAATATGTTATTTTTCACAGGACTCTTTACCGGAAATCCTTTTAGCGCTATATAGTCCTTATCAACCATCTTAAGTACCATAAACATCAGAATTTCTAACATGTATCAAGTTACACTTTTGTATTATGAAATTGTTGAGTTATACAGTTTTATTTTTGGTAGAAACGCGTCGTCATTTGAGTCACATTGGTTGAATGACGGAAGCAAAATATTATAAGCAGTGATATAAATTTTAGCACAATAGGAAATAAAAAAATGTCGTGTCTATTTTTTATAATTTCTCTACAAAACTGACATCAGATAGACGATCAATATTTTTTTATCATTTCAATGAGAGGTGAGGTGAGACGAGCCATTAGGTTGATGGTAAGCGATATGACAGCTCATGGACAGTAGCAAACCCAATCAACATGATAAAAAAAAAACATGAACATCAAAGCAATTATTGGCATTCCACTGCGCTTACCATCCTGAGGAATAAGAAGAAATGTTCTTCAATCCTGAACACAACAGTGCATTTACACTTCTATTTGGCGGGATAAATAGACATTGCGGTGGTACCTACTCAGGAGGCCTCTTACATAAAAGAGACCCACCACCAATAAAACAATACAAACATGTATGTTACTTAGTAATATTTAGCCAAATCTATTCTTTCGTTGCGCTGATTGGGTATTAAACGAATTTGCTCTGAACTTGACTATCAACCAATAAAATATATAATTGATTTTTTATCACCATTTCTATTCTTACGAAATATTTTATAACACTATAGATTTTTATTGTAACAGATGTGTTATCGTTAGTTTTAATCGCTTAATGGCCTTGTTTTGGAGCTAGCTTAGCTTTTATTTTACGAATATGAATTAACATCTATTTTAAGATATTATTTTCGAAAATCCATGATTATTATATAATAAAAATTTCAATAAAAATTCAAAAATATTTGCCTAACAAATTATTCGCAATCGTAAAAAATTGCCATATTGACTATTTTTGTATCTATTCAATACTTTCCCGACAAATAAATGCGATTAAAATTTAAAATACATTTGTATGCATTTACGTAAGCAACTCTTTAGGTAAGAACTCTAATAGTTATAAATAGACTAAATTTACCAACTGATATTTATACTCTATTTATTTCTTTGTAATCAATGCTGATGATAGATTTACAGTTTGCCTTATCCACAACACATGACTTACGTCTGTAGGTAATATTAGTAATTAAATAAGGGCAAATAAGATGCTAGTAAAAAAGCAATATGCAAGTCTGGCTTTCGTCAGTTAAGGGCCTTATAACATCAATAATCGGGTTAATAAGAACTTAAAACCACCCAAGATGTGAGATCAAACCTTTTCGTAAAACAAAATTAAACAATACTAGTAGCGCGGCCCAGCTCCGCCCGGGTTCCGATATACTTTTTAGGAATAATTATATCAGCTATATTCATCAAGGACAATGTAGGATTCTATTGATGTAAGATTTTTTTAAATCGGTCCATTAGTTTCAGAACCTATTCAATACACACAAACAATAAAATCTTTCATCTTTGTAACATTCGTATGGATTCTATAATTTCCAATAACGTTGATAAATTACTAAACAAATTATGTTAATCAAAACGATCAAAGGTGCTCTTCAGATTGTAACAACGCTTGCAAAGACACTAAATCAAAATGGAAAGCACGCGCTCTGCAATTTGGACGTCAACGTTGATAATTTAGCAAAGAAGAGTGGCATTACACTTAGAGGGATATCGGTGGAAACTGGAAAGCAGCGGCGCCGTGACAGTTTCCACGGCGCATCGGGGTCGGCTATTGTTATGTCGGCATTGTCTACTGCTTAATTGTACGCGTTCGACTCAATTATACTTGGTTCAGGTTTGTCCGTGACTTTGTCCTCTGTATGAGATCATGTTGATGTATCTAGTTTGATATTAACAAACTAAATAAGAAACTAGTAATGATCATATTTTTGTATCTTAAACTATTGTATGCCAATATGGCGGTCCATAGCTGCACAAAGCAAACGAATGTAATAACACAATCTTCGCCAATGTACCAAAATAAAATATTTTGAATTTTAAAAGATGCTATGGTATGCAGCATAAAGATTTGTAAGAATTTCTATGGTATGTAGAGTCAGCCAACCCGCTAGCGCGGGTGCTGTCCTAGTGGACAGCGTGGTCGACTATAATATGGCCTAAACACTCCTAAGCGTACTCTCGATTGTAGAGGAAGCCCATGCAGTGCGACGTATATGGGCTGATAGCGTAAACTAAATACGAACTAAAATATGATCTAATAAAATGGCGGCATATCTCTACTGGTAAGATCTAGCCTTCCAATGTACAAATCGATTTGAACTGGTCAAAGCGTCCTTCCAATCAACCGACTAAAAAGCCTGCGACACACTTTGAAAGTGATTTAATTATCCCACAATCCTTCGATGATCCCTTGTTCAATACTAGCCTTCGTCACGCTATAATGATAATAACTTTATGTAATTATTTAGAGTCAGAAGACTTACATAATTATATTTATTTACTCATTCATGCTTTACTGCACACAATTAGAAAAATAATAATAATCTTAATATATAAAGTCACGAAAAGTACAGCCTACAGTACAGCTGCTGTTCTTATCGCTTTTGGCCATTTCTTACAGGCAGCCTTGGGATGGATATAAGAAAAAGGAAAAAGGTAGAGAAAAATAGTGAATATGATATTAATAGAGTTGCAATCAAATCTTGTGATTATTTGTGGTCGATATTTCTAAACATGATTTGTGTGTAAGTTTTCAAATATATTTGTCAGTTCTGTATCAGCCCATAATACGTCCCACTGCAGGGCACGGGCCTCCTCTACAATCGACTACCGATTGAGAGTGGTTAGGCCATATAGTCCACCAGGCTGGCCTAGTGCGGGTTATTTGTCAGTTACGCATAAAATAATGCCATGAAATGATCAGGTTCTTACATAAAATAATAATAAATACACCCAACAGTCACATACATAGTCCTGGCCCCACACTAAGATCGAGTCTTGTGTCGTGAGTATCAAGAACTACGAGACTGTCCCACCCTCACACCCACCACTGTAACTCCTGTGAGCCAGGATCAACAGTGGCACGCAATGTAATGACACCGAGCATTGAAGCTCGGCGAGTCTCCGGGAATGTCTAACTTGTCTTTAACCCGCAACGAAATTAATCAGAAAGTTAAATTATTAGGAGGAGTTGGAAATAAATTATTGTCCACTTCCCTCCGTGCAAAGCGGGTGACAAAACATTGAACTGAAGAGGTAAATAACCTCGCAAAAAGACTTTCACAGCCGGAGAAGCCAGCTGTAAAGCACCACGGATCAAATTATTATTACATTTAAATGGGACCTATTATGTGAACTGTTATGCTTGAATCCAGTAATAGGTATGGCAAAAACGCCGGAAAGCACGGAAGTTCTTTCTAGTCTCTACAAGGTCCATGTAGTATACAACTCCAGATGATATTTGCATACTATCTAGCATGGTTTTACGCTCATTATGCCAAAGACTACACTCCCAAAGTATATGATGCGCGGACTGCTCATACTCGCAATTAGGTGTTGAACATGGACACGCAGGCGACGCAACAAGCTTAAAAGAGTATAGTTTAGACTTAAAGTTACCATGGCCCGTGAGAAATTGTGATACGCAATAATCGACATCTAGCCATGTCTTTGTTAAACGATCTCGTACGCAAGGAAAAAATTGGTATAGATGCCGGCCCTTCAAAGATACCTCCCATCTATTTTGCCATTCATCTAATAGTTCGCTATATACCACTGAAACCGGTTTAAATAATCTGTCAACTTTTAAAAGTTCACGTGCGGTGAAAAAACTTTTATCCATATTCTCTCTATTAGAGTAATACATCGCGGCGCGACGTTGCACCTCCAGGTCGACTGGAAGTACACCCGCTAGGACAGGCAAAGCTTCGGTACTAACAGTTCTATATGCCTTGCACAAGAATATCAACGCCAAACGTTGGCTCTGGAGCAGTTTTCTTCGCACAGCACCGATAGTAGCCCTATCAGCCCATACGGGAGATCCATAACAGATACATCCTAAGTAAGTTGCTCCATAGATGATTTTTAGTGTATTGAAAGATAGCCCCCACGTTGATTTTGATACTCTTGTCAAAGCAAAAAAGTTCCTTTTCGACTTTTCCCCGACGTTCTTAATATGTTCAAGAAAGGAAAAATTCCTTTCTAAAGTTAAACCAAGATAACAAACCGATTCCTTTTTTTAACATTGATATTATTAAATTTAATTCGCGGCTGTGATTTTAAAGTTCCTTTCAGAAGTAATTGGAACGTTTTTTGTGGTGCAAAGGTTAAGCGATTTCGATGGCCCCAATCACATATTAGTTTTAAACACGCGTCCGACATAATTTCTAATCCCGACCTACTATTTGACTCTATAAGCAAGAGGCCGTCGTCCGCATATCCGGTCAAAGAACACCCTGACGGCAAGGGAATTGCAAGAAAATCATCGAACCCTAAGTTCCACAAATAAGGACCTAAGACCGAACCTTGTGGACAGCCCATCGTAAGTGGTTTCGACACAGCATAATGTCCAAGTTTAAGTTTTGTTGTTCCGTGCGAGAAATACGAGTAAATAAGTGAATATATATTTTTAAAGCAACCTCGTAATTTCAACTTAAGAAGCAGCATTGGCCACCAAGCGTTGTCGAAAGCACCGGATATGTCCAGGAAAATACCGAGTACATATTTGCGCGCCGATGTACTTACAGCTCTTCTAACCGATATTGCCGCGTCGATAGTTGACTTACCCGTCGTAAATCCGAACTGTTTTTCGTGAAACTTTGGTCCACCCGGTAGCAATCGAGGGACGATAAGACGTTCTAAAAGTTTACCTAGAGACGGTAAGAGTGTAATAGGTCTATACGACTTAGGATCATGTGGAGATTTATCGCCACCCTTGGGTATTATACGAATGAAACCGGTACGCCATACCCGTGGAAATACCCCTTCAGCAATACATCTGTTATAAACAGTGAGTAATGCATCGCCGGCCAATTTACACGCTTCTTTGATCATTTTATTAGTTATTTTATCGTCACCAGAAGCCTTGTTTAGGGGCAAAGCTCGTACAATTTCGCTAAATTCATCAAACGACGCGAGATTTGAATCGGAAGAGTTCGGTACCTCCAAGGCCCACATCCTAATCTGCTTATGGTATTCTGTATCATTTTCAATATTATCATCCGGAATTAACGATTGTAACAGAGCCTCCGTTGTCTCCTCAATACCAGTTGTGAAGTTGTTGTCAATTTTTAATTCTCAATATAAGCCAAATTGATTGACCTATTCGCTTTGAATTCATGGTATAAAGGAGACCACGGACCCTCACTATCTAACCGGGCCACAATTTTACGTAACAAATTACCTTTCGATTTTTGGACGGCCGCTTTATAATGTGATCTGGCAACTCTCAGTTTATTTAAAGCAGATGTAATTGCTTCCCCTGTGACACAACGTCTCTTAAGCCCGTTGAAACGCCTACGCGCTCTGCGAAAAGTCCGACGTAGTTGGACCAATAAGTCATTCCACCAATCGCACCTCCGAGTGTTAGTGATGGAACCTCGACCGATGGTAATGTCTGCGCAATATGTAAAAGTGTCCGACATAATCTCGGCACAGGTTTCAGCTGATAGATCATTGCGAGTGAAGTCCCCAGCATGCCGAGCAAATAGCGAGCTAAATAAATCCCAGTTAGCACCTCTAGATTTATATCTAAAATTAAAATTATTCTGTACCGGACCCTGTGTCAATCTAGGCAAGAACTCGTACACAATCAGGCGATGGTCACTACACGACGCGTCCGGTAGGACGCGCCACCTATCAATACGGACGTCTCCACTAGAAAGTGTGACGTCAATAGAAGATTCGCCCGTAGGGCTACTGTAAGTAGGTGGTGCATCGGGGGTGTTGTGTATTTCGAGATTCATCTCTGCAATGAAATCTTCTACAGCGCAACGTCGCTCGGTATCAGTGGAGCGATATTTGCCATACCAAAGGATAGATGACGCATTAACGTCAGCACCTATAATAATCTTATGTCCTGCAAGGGACCGCAAGACATAGCGGAGGTGATGCAGATGAGGACCCACAGGATCTAAGTATTGAAAATAACAGCTCACAACATAAACCTTACAAATCGGACTAGACACCTCAGCGACAGCACAGTGTGACGTCATAAGATTACGCACTGAGGTAATGGTAAGATGTGAACCCGACACAAAAATACCTGCTCGTGAGTTGTTATCGAGTTGTACTACCTTACTACGTAATCGCGCATGTTGGTATTGCTCCTGAACTAGAACGATATTTAATTTATAATCATGAATTAACGTGTCTAATTCTGACGTCGCTACCCTATCGTTATGAAGGTTTAACTGACCGATTGTAAATTTATCCATATTTTTTAGTATTGGGTCGAAAGAAGTAATTGCTCGATTTTGTTTTTATATGTTGGGCACTCTTGAGACCCACAACGATGGTCATGTGGTTTTTTAAATCTTTTACAAGGCGCACACACTGACTTAAATTCCGGGTTCGATTTCTGCGGGCAAGCCTTAGTTTCATGAGACTCAGCACAAATGGCGCACGTTGGTGTTTTAACTGTGCAAAATTTTTGAACGTGCCCGTAATATTGACAATTTAAGCAACGTACTACTTCTATGTCATCAATAAAACGGCAGGTGGCCCAATCAATGAAAGTTTATCTTTTGTATTCATCAAATGTTTGCGAATCTCTGAGTCCAATTCTAATCCTATCCATTTACGACCGTTATCTAAAAGACGTCTGCGAGTTATTTTGACGGACTTTGAAAAGTCATCCTCCTTTATGGGCAATTCGTCCTTGATGTTTTGACGATATAATGCTGTTAAGAAAGCGCGGTCTTCCATGGAGGATGGCACGTCTTTAACTAAAATACGGGGGCGGCGACCCTTTGGTTTCTCAAGACGCAGCCCCGCCGATTTTATCGCGCCGACAGATTCCAATTTTTTTATTTGTTTGTCATTTGCAAGACGCAGAGCAACACCAGATTTAGCGGTTTTTTTAACCCCAACAATTTGGAACCCGTCGTCACTAGGATTAATTGCCTTAAAGAGCGCCTGTTTCGTCGCGGATGACGTCTGCAAATCAGCTGACCGTTCGCTCGTCGGGTAAGCTATTACGCACGGGGCAGGGGCGCGCGGCTGCACTACCGGAGCGGGTTTCGCTAAACGCAATTTTAAATTATCCGAATATGTACTAGTGGACACGTTAACGCGTTTGCATTGATCCAACTCGCGTTGCATATTAGCTATCTTGGTTTCATTACACGATGATTTTAGAGCCAGTAACGAAACAATTGAAGTTACGCGTTGCGTAATATCTAACACGGCCGACCTATTTGCAATATTCATGCGCGAGCCCTGGTCATTAACGAGTTCGTTTATCTTTGAGAAATAACTCGATACTTCCAACACCATATCGCAATAGTCCGCGCGGCTCGCGTCGCTGCCGTTGTCTACAGACGAAGTATTTGCCGATTCTGATCAAGAACTACGAGAGACTTTTCGGTCTTACAAACACCCAGACCCGGAAGAAATATTTGTGGGCCGCACAAATATTTCTCTCGTTGCGGGGATCGAACCCGCGGCCTCTCGTTTCACAGGCGGCGTCTAACCTACCTGCGCCACGGAGGCTGTCAAAACATTAAAAGCTTTTTATTAAATTACATCGTAGACTTAAAACTTGTTTAACGATTTTTACAAATCGAGTTAATATAAACTCATTTGCAAAAAAAAACGGGCACCTAAGCAATGAACCATTTCAAATGTTACTATTGGTTTGTTTGATAATTATAGGTAGTTTTACTTTCACAATTTTGTAAATTAATAAGCAAATAATCGTTTTCGTCAGTATTATCATAAAATTTTGATAAAATTTATGGGTTTTAATGCTTAAGTTCACTAGTAGTGTATGCTCGCTAGTAGTGCATATGCTCGTGAAGTAAAAGTTAACAAAGATATTTGTTTGTTTTTTCTTTAATAAAGTAAAAGCAGATAAATGTTTAGTATCGAGTGTGACCCCCTCTAGCTGAAATCACAGCTTGAATTCGTCTGGGTATGCTAGCGAGGATATCCCGGATACTTGCTTGCGGAATACGTTCCCACTCCGCGGTAATCACATTCTTCAGCTCTCTGATGGTCTGCGGAGCCGGTTGTACTGATCTCACGCGTCGTTTCAGAACGTCCCAGACATGCTCTATAGGATTGAGCCTGGTTCTGGAAGAAAACCATGTACCCAACCACGGGATGATCGTTTTCTTGTGAGTCGCGCATTGAGAAATCGCAAGTCTTCGTATGTGGACCTTAAGAACAACCTCGAAGAAGTAAGAAATGTGCATATTAGTCTATGGACGGTCAGGAGGAGGCTTCTCGCGGCCAATATACGCAGTCATCGCCCGGCTCGCGGCCCTAAGTTACTCCGTGAGCACAGAGTTGCCAGGCTTAGGTTTGCTCGAAATTGTGAGTCATGGACTCAAGAAGACTGGAATAGGGTATTGTTCTCCGATGAAGCCAGGATATCTCTGTTCGGTGAAGATCGACGTCGGCGAGTGCTACGAAGACGAGGAGAAAGCTTTGCAGAGGCTTGTTTTGAAGAAATCACACCTTATGGTGGGGGCTCTGTTATGTTTTGGGCAGGAATAAATTCAATGGATCGTACAGAGTTAGTCTTCATTGAAAACGGCTCACTGACTGGACATCGATACATAACGGAAGTTCGAATTCCTCATGCACAACCCGCATTGGCCGCTTTAGGCGAAGACTCAATTTTTATGGACGACAACGCTCGCGCCCACCAGTCTGGCGATGTGGAAGCGTATGTGCAAGAGGTCGGCATTCGTCGTTTGGATTGGCCAGCTCGAAGTCCCGACCTCAATCCTATAGAGCATGTCTGGGACGTTCTGAAACGACGCGTGAGATCAGTACAACCGGCTCCGCAGACCATCAGAGAGCTGAAGAATGTGATTACCGCGGAGTGGGAACGTATTCCGCAAGCAAGTATCCGGGATATCCTCGCTAGCATACCCAGACGAATTCAAGCTGTGATTTCAGCTAGAGGGGGTCACACTCGATACTAAACATTTATCTGCTTTTACTTTATTAAAGAAAAAACAAACAAATATCTTTGTTAACTTTTACTTCACGAGCATATGCACTACTAGCGAGCATACACTACTAGTGAACTTAAGCATTAAAACCCATAAATTTTATCAAAATTTTATGATAATACTGACGAAAACGATTATTTGCTTATTAATTTACAAAATTGTGAAAGTAAAACTACCTATAATTATCAAACAAACCAATAGTAACATTTGAAATGGTTCATTGCTTAGGTGCCCGTTTTTTTTGCAAATGAGTTTATATGAGCACTCTGCTAAATCCGGTTGTCCTTTATAACACTTATCGATTTTTTAGGATTCAACATTTTAATAGCGAAAATCGAGTTTAAAATATATTAAAAAAAACATTAAATATACTAATATTTTGTCATATTAAACAAGTTTTCGCGTATCTCAATCTCGTTTTGGAGTTTTTTTTTTTATAATTTCTGGTTCGTCAAAGTTAATACACTACACTTGTAGGGGTGTACAATGTCGCCGAAATAGAGAACCAAACGACGATAGTCAACCGTCTCTGCCATTTGAATCAATTATGTTGACATTTTAAGTAAAGGTCTGTCTTAAAAGTCGGATATTTGGAAGCACTAAAATATATAAGATAGCTTGACTAAGTAATTACTGATTCGAAAGTTAGCAAGACGCAGTAAATGTAAATCAATAATTATAATATATGTATATTCAATTGCTAAACACATTTGCAGAGAGCGCTCAATTGATCACTGCGCAATCCCCCTTTTATGCTTATTAAAAGATTCAATAGCACTAGCATTAATTGCTCAACAAATCTCTCAACCATTCACTCATTCATTCAACCGGTCATTCATTCGTTCACTGTAAATATTTTCACTTTTCCCTTCAACTCTCTACCGATATCCATATTGGCAAACGCGCTGCCTCACCGCGCTGTTTTCTCAATATGTTCGCCGCACTTGATCTGACATCGATTGATTATTCTCTGAGGCTAAACAACGATCTTTATCTATAGTTCTTGCAATATTTAATGGTAAATGACTGTACATTGCCTTTTCGAGTTAATTGCAGTATTTTTGTAATGCAACATTGAAAATTTGATGACGAGTATGTCCATGTTTAAAACCAATTTGACATGCCCTGTATGAAAATTCTAAATTAAAATTTCGTGACGTCTGAATAATGCCATACTTTGTACTAACTGATGAAACAAACCCAGCATTATATAACTTAAAAAAAATGCCTGTCCGGTATCAGTAGGAAGATTTATTCCTAAATGCAGCCATAAATTCGGTGCCACCGCTGTAGGCGTAATGATTCCGTCTTAATTTTACAAGTTAAAAAATACTACAATGGATGAATTATAGCGGTGTGAAAATAAATTTCCTTCGTGTTAGAAGATGCTAATTGAAGTATGAATTCATTAACTTTATGAATTGTGTTCTTCTGCTTACGGTTGCCACCACGCTAGCATTTGTTGCTTCCAAAAGAGTGAATTTGCACGTAAGCTACTTTAATTTCATGGATTGGTCACAATTCAAATCTAAAACTATCATTATTTTCGAACAACTTGCACGATTTTTACATTTTTTGAGTTCCCGACGTTTCGATTACTTCACAGCTTTCGTGGTCACGGGGCGGACTCGCACGATAACTTGCACGATGTTTCAGGCATAAGTCATAACTAACTTAATTGACGATATTCCATAATGACAATTATATTGGTGGTAGGTGGTAGGTGCGGTACGTGGTGGCCTGTTGGTAAACGGACTAGACGCGGCTGCCTACGTATTCACGGTGGTCGCGGGTTCGAATCCCTGGGCACACCTCTGACTTTTCGGAGTCATGTGTGTATTGATAGTCAATCACCACGCACTAAAAAACGGTGAAGGAAAACATCGTGAGGAAACCTGCATACCATAGCGATTTACAAGAATTTCTATGGTATGTAAGTCCGCCAACCCGCACTAGGCCAGCGTGGTGGACTATATGGCCTAACCACTCTCAATCGTATTCTCGATTGTAGAGTAGGCCCGTGCCCTGCAGTGGGACGTATATGGGCTGTACAGAAGAAGGTGGTAGGTACTTTTACTGGTCGTAGGTCTCTCATATGTGAGAGGCCGCTTGGGTGGGTACCACCGCAATGTCTATTTCTCCCACCAGACAGCAATGTAAATGCTGTGTTTCGGTATGAAGGACATTGTAGCCAGAGCAACTATTAGACTTGATACTTAACATCTTGTGTCTCAAGATGGCAAGCGCAGTGGAATGCCAAGCATTGCTTTGTAATTCAAGGTATTGTTTGGTTTGGCACTGTTCATGAGCTGTCGTATCGTTTACCATCAGGCGAACGGCATATTCAATTTGCCATTCATTGCAATAAAAAAAACATCTTATACGAAGTTTCGAAGACATATGTAATATTAAGTACATATTTTAAATAACGTTCCTTCCTGATGACAATTATATTGACAGAAAACATGGTATAAAATATGGGATAAAACGCCCATGGTAGTGGCACTAAACGCAACAACATCCCATCATAAAGCCAACAGCTAGTGCCACCCAGTAGCTGGACTTTTACAACCACCACGATAAAAGGATATAAAATTAAATTACATCATTCAATATCTAATCACCATTTTATTACAAGATATACATGAATATTTTATTTAGAAAGTCTTAGTGATTACATTAATAATCAGGTATCAAGTACTGATTTCAAATAATCTGATATAATTTGAATAACAAGACAACGAAGCCAATAATTATATTACAGTTTATGCAAATTATGTAATGCAGAATTCATTACTTAATAAGGTTACATTCACACATAACATTGTATGCAGTTTATGTAATAATCCAAATTACATGCCACGTGCTAAATATGCTATATTTAAACAACGCGAATGTAAGATGAGGTCAGAATTTGACTATGCAATGATTGGTATGAAGACTTGAGGAAAATCAGGTTAATAATATAATGTAGTAAATTCAGCTTTAATGACTCGATAAGAACTAAATATTTTTTATGTTATAATATTTAATCGATTACTAGATTTATATAATATTCTTTTTCCATAAATAAATAAACTTTAATGTTGTTATTATATTCAGTTATATACATAACTCGTGCTTTTTAAGGTGAGCGGTTTCTGCTCAATCTGTGTTACATCAAAAAATAAATTAGATACGGTCCTATCATCCAAAACTATATTAAAATAAATTTAGATAGTAATAAGTTATAAGCATAAGCCTACCATCTAAATCTATATTACAATATAAATTTGTCATAAGTTTTCGCAAATCTAAGTAACACTTCCTCACAAAACTAATGACCATAATAAAACAGCTAAGTAAAGCAACATTGTATCACATCAGATACAAGCAACGATGAATACACGCCTTCAAAGGAGGGGAATAAACGAGAGAACTTACTTACTGGTGGTAGGTCTCTCATATGTGAGATGCCATCTGGGTAGGTACCACCGCAATGTCTATTTCTCCCGTGAAACAACACTGCTTAAATGCACTGTCGTGTTTCGGGTTGAAGGACATTGTAGCCAGAGCAACTACTGGACATATTGGACAATATGTCCAGTAGTTTCACGGGAGAAATAGACATTGCGGTGGTACCTACCCAGATGGCCTCTCACATATGAGAGACCTACCACCAGTAAAATTGCTTGAAACACTATAAAACTATAGGTAACATTAGGAATTTAAAAATGTCTTATTGAATTATTTACCGACCAGTGAAACCGGTAAGTTGTTCTATGCAACATGCAAAATCCAGCCAGTAGCCACAGTATGCACAACCAATTAAAATATTACTTTACGATGTTTACCAATCATAAAATGATCGAACTAATTATATTAATAAAATAATATTAATTAAAACACAATTATAATAAAATTCTTATCACTCTGCTTTTAATTCAAAACAATTCTCAAACGCTCAATCCGAATGGCTTTAATGGTAATTTTATTATATTTAATTATTGTTACATAAAAATATATTTAATTAAACATCTTCATCTCATTTACATCATGAATGAATTTAATAAAGCAGAAAAGGATATAGTTTCCAAGAAAACTGTTGATCGCAGCACACATCGCACGAATTCCTCGCGAGGTCATTGAACCTGCACTACAGAAGGTGGTGCAAGTAGGGGAGGTAGGGGAGCATTGGGCTGTCGGGAGGTTTGGGCACCCTCTCTTTTCTCGGAATCTATGGTAGCTATTTTTTGTTTTCTACCTCAGCACTCTATTTTAATTACTGGCAACACCGCTTATTTAAAACGTCAGCTGTCACTTCACTCGGTTGTCAAGTTAAATGCGGTGAACGGTTTGTTGTGTACAGAAGTAAATATTTTATTTGTGATTTAGAGAATCATAACACGAAAATCTGCAAGAAAGTGTAAGTATCAATGTCAAATTCTTCTTTTGTGTTTAATTATGATTATATTTACCTATCAATTAGAATTCAAAATTAGATTTGAATAAAGTTATTCAAATTTATTTGAAAAGTGAAGTTATGGGGAGCATTGGACACGCAAGTAGGAGGGAGGTTTGGGCATGCCCAATGCTCCCTGTGTTTTAGTGTCATACTTTTGTACTTTTTTACTATGCCTATTGCAATGAATATTTTAATCATTTTTTTTTCAGAGCAATGCCGTTTACATTTAAAAAGAAAAATAAGCGACGCGAAATCCCTAAAGATGTTATATTGCGCGCTTTGGAAGAAATTTCTAAAGGAGCAAAAATTAAAACTACTGCGACTAAATATGATATACCCAGGTCGAACCTTCAAAGATACATAAAGCAGGGTGGCGTCGTGAAAGATATTTCTTCTAAATTTATCTCATCTAAAATATTCACGAAGGATGAAGAAGAAAAAATTTCAGAATATCTTATAACGTCATTTAAACTAAATCATGGACTGTCAAAAGTGAAGGCACGCGAATTGGTTTATGAATATGGCACTGCTATTGAAAAAAAAATGCCAAATAACTGGACGGAAAGAAAAATTGCATCCAAAGATTGGATTAGAGGATTTTTTAAAAGACAACCTCAGCTTTCGATAAGGACACCCGAGGCCACCAGTCTGTCCCGGTCCACAAGTTTCAATAAGAAAAACGTCGGAGATTTTTTTGATAATCTCAAAACTGTATACGAACGTTATTCTTTCGGCCCTGAGTCTATATACAATATTGACGAAACTGGACTCTCAACAGTCCAACGAACCCAGAAAGTAATTGCTCTCAAAGGCACTAAACAAGTTGGCCAAGTCACGTCAGGAGAAAGAGGGACGCTTGTTACAGTTTGCTGTGGAATTAATGCATTGGGAAACTCAATACCACCCTTTTTTATATTCCCACGGGTTAATTTCAAAACATATATGTTAAATGATGCCCCTGTTGGATCAGATGGAGCAGCACATCCTTCAGGGTGGATGACAGCACCAAACTTTTTAAAATATATGCATCACTTCGCAAAACACACAAAACCAACGCCTTCCTCGCCAGTTCTTTTGCTGTTGGACAATCATGAGAGTCATATATCAGTAGCAGTTCTTGATTTCTGTAAAGAATCAGGCATCGTTTTAATGACTTTCCCGCCGCACTGCAGTCATAAACTGCAACCTCTGGACTTGACTATCTATGGACCACTCAAAACTTATTATAACACTGCTGTAACAGACTGGATGGTAAGCAATCCCGGCAAAACGGTAACTATTTACGAAATCCCAAAATTAGCAGCAAAAGCCATCCCACTTGCATTCAAGCCGCAGAATATTCAAAGGGGATTTGAAAAACCTGGCATATGGCCATTCATTTCAAACGTTTTCTCGGATGAAGATTTCGCTTGTTCTTCTGTCACTGATCGCTGCTTGCCGGAAGAGGACAATGCTCCTACAGAAGCGTCGATTTCAGACCAAGCTTCCACGGAACAGCCTTCAACAGAAGAAAATCACAGTCAACAGGATCGTACAAACTCAAATATAGAAGTCACTGTGCCGGCTCAACTGGAATCTCCTACTTCAAATGTGGTAGTCACTAGGCCGTCCCAACTGGAAACTCCAACTAAAAGCCAGACTAAGGACACTGTCAATATAACACCTGATTTAATAAGACCTTATCCGAAGGCTGGCCCCAGAAAAATGCTTGGCATGACACGAAAGAAGGGAAAAACTAGAATATTAACGGACACGCCCGAGAAAAGAATAATAGAAATGGAAGAAGAAGAAAAACAAAGAAGAAATAGGATAAAAGAGCTTAACAAAAATCGGAAATGCTCTAACAATAAAGGACAGAAAACCATTCCGAAGGTTGCTGATGATTTAACTTGCAAACGGAAGAAAAACAAGAAAATGAGTAGTGATGATGAAATAGAAAATGTTTCCGTTTCTGACGAAGCCCTTGTTGAATCCTCAGAAGAAGATTTTGATGAAGACGATGTCATTGTTTTGGATAGAAATTTTCAGATCAATAACTTTGTATTAGTTAAATTTGACACCAAAAAAACTGTCTATCATTATGTTGGATTAATTGAAGAGGTTAGTCAATCTATGGCAACTGTCAAATTTATGAGAACGAGTAAGATACGAAATACATTTATATTTCCTGATATCGAGGACGTAGCCAGCGTCCCACTGGAGGATATAAGGACAAAATTGCCTACACCAACTTCGTGAATGAAACGTGGCAGCTTAAAATATAAATTTGACAAGCCTCTCTGGGTCATACCAAATTTAAGATAAGTTAATAACGTGCAGTATTGATTCTAAGTCACATTGTTAAATTTGTTAAAGGTTTATGATTAGAAATAATTATTTATTTAATATATATATATATATAAATAATACTTAAGCACAGTAGTATAGTAGAGCAATATGTGGTTCTATGCCCAAACCTCCCTATAGGGGTGCCCAAACCTCCCGACCATCGGGAGGTTTGGGCACTTTAGACATGTGTTCGGAAATTGTTTATAACTTTGAGACTAATTATAATACCAAAACTTTTCTTAGTAATAATTACTACCAAATATGTATGCTAGATACATACGAAATAAAATTTTGATTATGACGAAAAATAACAGTTTTATTTTCAATTATCTAAAAAAGTGCCCAATGCTCCCCTACCTCCCCTACTGAAAAAGTACAAAATCGTGAACACAAAAATTTGCATGTTCAACATTAAAAAATGTACCCGAAATGAAACGATATGCCAAAGCTATCCTTATAAGTAATCTCGATCTCGTGACCTCGAAAATGTCTGTGCCAAAATAGCATATCTGATGTATGTTTTAAGAAATATGAGTGTTTTAATAAGCCTCTGTAATCCTCGAATACATTTTCGGCTTAGTGTCTCGTTGACACTAAAGCGTAACCACCTTAAGGTACCAATAAGTCTGCAAATGCAACATCCAATCTTCTCACGATATCTTGCAAGCCACGAGTACATAATAACTTTAAACTGTATAGATAATAAACATATCACTGTGATCTCTTCCTAAGAATGGATGTGTATCGAAACCACCACTTTGTTCGACATCGGGAATGATGTAATGCATGGATACTGTTTTAGAATTCCAATAGGGATTGTATCTTTCGAAACTTTATGTTCAATGTCTTGCTAGAAACTCTAAATATTTAAACTAATTCTCTTTAGTAAACCATTTTCGAAAACTGCAGTTTTCTTCAATAAAGACATATTTTCAGATTTTGTTATTAATAAAACTCGTTTCATAAAGTAAAGATGCCTTTCTTAATAACCTATCTATCCTTCAAAACAAAATATTACGCCATAAACATCTTTAACAAGAATTCAAATCTGAACAATGAACAAGATAAAAAGTACTGTTAAAATCAAATTATTGCATTTGCTTCAATTATGTCTAAAGCCATCAAAACAGCAGACACTAAATACAATAATCCTGAGTCTGAACTCGCCGACACTTAACACTAATTGCGTACATGTTTTTGCAATTTCTCTGGATTCAGCCATTAAAGACTCCTTAGGGAGTGACTACATATTTGGCTCCGTTCACGTTTAGCTGCAGAATTTTGCTTACACTTTTATTTACAGAATTCACCGGAACAGCGCTAAATATTTTTGTGAGTTTAGGGAAAAATAACAGTTCTCAGTTATGTCTGTTTTAATTCGAATAGATGTATAAAAATTAAGGAGCTATTTGTAGAAAATTCCACTTTATGTCTCTCTTGTCTCCCTACAAAATTTCCGTTTTTGATGCACAAAAGCTAGATTATTAGAAGAGATGTGATCAGTCCTTTAGTCAGTTGTTAGAGTTCGTGGCTCGATCGGCGGCAGGCTGTATAAAAACTGTTTATTATTGAACACCCTTAACATTAGTTTTATGGAGATAGCCAGTTAAACTTACCTAACTTTACGAGGCTCGCGTGGTTCGTTTTATTGTAATTGGTGCTAACGTGAGACCTTCCAAGTGTAAAGCACACATTTTTATACAGGCAGATGCGGACATTCGTCTTTTAAATCAGTGAATATTTTAAGAGTGATGTTTTCTATGACCTAGTTTTGCAAACACCCTGTAGAGCAGTTTGTACTCTAATAAAAATTTAGATCAAATGGTCGCGGCTATGTAAGGTGTGAAACAAATCTATATTTAACTCAATACTTTTGAGAATTTGGCAGCTTAATACGTGGTTACTGGCACAAGCAAGCAAGCAGATAAATAAGGAAAAAGTTTATTAGATATTTTAACTGGTCATGCAATTATTAACACCAAAAATTACACCGGTAAAAAAATTCAAAGAATAAGTTCCATAGCCGGCTTCAAAATTAAACCAATAGAAATATATTTTTTGTTTTTTTTAATCATTTATGTCAGTTGTAAAGTGGCAGTATAACCTACTGTATATATCACGCAAGAGAGTCCAAGACAGGTCATGGCTTCACAATTCATTCTTCCGGTTCACGGTGTAATTAAGTATTAATAGGTAATTGTCGAAACCCACCTCCTTGAAGCGGCTCGAGTGAAGACATGAGTTACCTAAATAACTATGCACGCGATCTCTTCAAATTCTATGCTTATGCTAACTACCACTACAAAAAAAAGAATATTTGATTGACATTTTAGTAGTAAATGCCATTGCATCTGCTGCTAGTCAAGTACAAGATTTTGCGTTGTCATTTAACTTTTAATAAGTTTCACCTTCCGGATAATATTCTATTCAACATGGGTTTCATTTGCAATTTTTAAATTGAATGTAACATAATAAATTTCATGTATTTATTCATGTCAAATGTCAATAGAATGCATGCGTGTTACTTCATATCTGGTTAAAGAGCTCAAACCTTATACAATCATCAGTAGATACAATAAGATGTGCTCTAAACTTATATCAAACTATACAAATAAGCATCTCCACCAAACCCATTAGTATTGCAAGAATACAAACCAATTCCATTGGTATGTAGGTCTATATTCTCAAAAACTCGCCTAATGATGCCCCGGCTAACAATGACATCATCGACCGCCGCGGGAAGCCTCAAAAAATCTTCATCATTATTGCGTAAATAACGAAACAAATTTCTCCGAATTCGATAGCAAGTGTCTAATTATGAATAATTTTTATGCAAGCTCCGACCAATACCCTTGATATATCTCTTATTATAGCATCGGAATAAATCACATAATTGCATCCAGCACGCGAACCGCCGATTCATCTTTATTTTTACATTTTCACGTGCACGTAACTTCACTTCCCTTCCGTTGGAGTTTGAAGTCGTAATACACTTAGTGTGAAGTAAGTGAAAGATTTACTGCCACTTTCAACTATACAAATAGGCACTCTAAAAGTTATGGGACTAGATAAATCTAATAACAATTATGTTTTCATTATATATAATGATAATATTACCTCTAAAGTTTAATAGATTAGCATCTCATTAACACGTAATTTTACTGACGCACTTTTAAAGTTCAAGAGCAAACGTTAAGAGGAAACATTCACAATCATTATTGCACTGTTACCTACATTTTGTTGTAGAGTTAGAATATTCTTCTAAATTAAATCAATTATTTTTAAATTCTTCAAGTTCCGTAAAACACTAAAGATCCATTTGATGCATTATAAAGTATCGAATCAAAAACTACAGATTTCAGAAATATAATACTTGAAAATCTTCAAAATTATTTTAACAAACAAAAAATTTCAATGAGACAAATTGAACGAAATGAAAACGCACGAACATTACGAAAGTGGAACTCGTGTTAATATTGGCAGAAATGTGGGTGAAATAATTCCATCTGAAGCTTGGCTCGGATATAATTAAATTTAATTATAACAATGCGTGAGCATAATGAAATGGGCCAATAAATATAAATCTGCTCGAACACTGCCGACGTAATTAACTTTAACGATTCATTGTAAAGGACTATCGACAGTTTTGATTTATCTATAAAACGGACGTTCAACATTCCCTTTTGTTCGCAAATGTCAAGGTCGGTATGGTGGATTTGTAAAAAAAAATATTCATTGATAATTGAAACAAAACAATAACAATGTAGTGAACAAAGATCTGCAAACGAAGCATACGGTCAGCAAAACTGAAAATCAAAATATTCAAATACCAAAATATTGTTTCATATCATAGTCGTATATTTACAAAAATAGATTAATATAAGTGAAAAATAAGCCAATTAAACATTACTTCCAAATAGTATATAGTGCAGTTTTTTTTAGCCAGCATAGTGCATATGCTTCTTGAAAATAAAATAAATATACGAAACACATGCTGACCATACTCAATTTTAAAAACAATAACCACGTTGATTACGAGTAATAAATCAACTGCGTTCTATTACTAAGGTATTACTAATTCAACGGATACATATGTTTGTCTTGCAACACACGCGTACTTGTAGATATCTTGTACATATGTACATCATTGCTGCCATCTGTATCATTATCATCATCATAATCAACAGTTTTCAATTCTCGAAGGAAACAATAAGTGAAAAATTCACTGCAGTTACACATTTAAAGCCAATTCAAAAGCATTCCTTAGTAAAAATGAATATTATGACCGGCGCAATACATCACATCTAAGTTTAATATATTGCAACTCATAAATATGAATTTACAAACGAGAGCGAGTTCGCAGGCGACATTCATAATAATCTTTGACAATGAACAGGTCTTACAAGAGGAGATAATTTTTCCTAACATCACCTCGCAAGGCTATATCTAAGATTGGATCGGAGGGGTGATCACATGAATTCTTGGGCACACCGCGAGAGTCTTGTAGATGTTATCTAAACATCTTAAATTATTGTCTCGAGAGCGGCTACCTTGGCTCTCATCTAGCTTATAATCGCAGAGGTGGATGGAACTGGATGAGGCAATCAGCATACAGACAGTGTTAGACTCCTTTTCAACGCCGCGCCGTGCTTAAGTTATTTAAAGTACAAGTTGTTTGTAAATAGCTGCGTTGTGAGGTATAAACATGAATATTGCGTACGCACTTGCTCCTATAATTTCTTATGGCAGCTGTCTTCGTGTGAATTCATTAAGAAAACGCAATAGGAACTTGATTTCATTTGCGTAACACGATTTCCGTTTGATATTATTTTAAGAGCCCTCATGAGTTTTGCTTCAGAATTGTAAGTGCTATTGGAAGTTGTTAAGTTAAATATATTACTATAATTAATATCCACTTATATAACTGTATATACTGGTTCAGCAAAATAAATTATCCTGACAGAAAGTACAGTACCGTCTAAATAATGTCGACTGTCAACAAATTATTGTCTTTTCCTTTTCAATTCTATTTAAATAAAAGCCTGACACCTTCTTCATGCTTAAGTTTAACATTTAAGCTTGCAATATATTCCACAGTTTTAAACGTTTACATTCTATCCAGCTTTACATATTTGTTAAGCAACTTTTGAATTAGCATTGCAATGTCTCCAAATACCCAAATTAGGTGTCGCTGCTGACATCATTTTTATATTATATTTTACACTATTTGTGCTAAAACCGGCCGTATCCAAGAAATTTCGCAGCATATTGCAAATGTGAAGCCCATATTTTGTGGTTTTATTGCTAGCCGCGTTGAAAGCACGCCGGGCACTCCTACTAATGCTCGGCGTAAGGTCAAATTACTGGCCGACGGTACAAAGCTGAGTGCTTAGATAGACGCTGTTCAAATTGCGTTGAATAAAAAAATGGTTTAGTATGGTTACAAGTGTTTCCAATTGACTATAACGTCGGCGCGTAAACGTGCTCTTTTAAAACGCAATTCTATGTCTTCTGTTTTGCTCTTTTACATCCTGCGTGTAATCTTTGAGAATGTCGATTCTGAATAAGTTTTTGTGTGTACTTACTGAGTCTACCTACTTAGTATTTTCATTCATATAAATTAAATACATGTAAATTATTTTTTATTATTATTTTTTTTATTATGTAAATTATTTTTTTATTTTATTTTCCGAAAGCTTCTTGAGTGGAGGCCACGTACAGGCAAGCGAAGTATCGGACGCCCGCCTACAAGGTGGACGGACGATCTGACTAAGGTCGCAGGAAGTCGCTGGATGCAGGCCGCTTCCAACAGGTCATTGTGGAGATCATTGGGGGAGGCCTATGTTCAGCAGTGGACTTCCTGTGGCTGATATGATGATGATGATGATGATGATGATGAAATTATTTTCGGTTACAAATCATGCATATAATTTTATTAGATATATTATGAACTAGAAACACAAAGGTATACGAGTAGAAATAAATCAGCTATTTTGTCACTTACGAATTTATTAATTCAAGCCGTGGAAAATCCGAAAAATATGATTAAAATAAAATCGCGTTTATTATTATATCACTGCCATTTAAAAATGACATTCAAGACAATACCATCAACACATTGTATTTAAACGTATGACGTAATTAGCCAAGCCCAGACAGGTATCTGAGGAGGGTCGTAAAATGTCAAGAGTTGTGGAGTCTCGTCCTGGCAGCGGCAGCTAAACTGGCCATTTCGCACAAATGGCCGAATACTTTCTTTGGGCCATCACTTTCATGTCGCAACTTATGGCCTTCGATGTGTGGCTCTATCTGGGTCAGATTCTGAGAGCACCGCACGGTAATGCCGATAATGTACGCTCATTGCGTGTGATCACACCGATGTTTATCATGATTAAGCAATGTGTTTAATTTTTCAAAGAATTTGTACTTGGAAATTGGAAACTGGCCGATTTCGGTAATTCAAGTGGTATTTGTAATAATGCTGGTGAACGAGCTGTTGGGTCCAGATAGTCAATAATTACTGCCATCAGTAAACTTAAAAAATAATTGAGGATTATTAACCATTGTTGAATTTGGATGGCAACAAAAAAAATTATTAAATATAGATATGGATCGTAGAACCTCCGGGAATGCAGCAATTTTTAATTAAATCAAAACAATTTATAAAGTTGCTCCACCTAATATGAACTCACCATCGATATAAGTCTGCAGAATTGTGCAACAAAACCAATTAATTAATCAATTATGTGTTTACTAATTTCATGAACAAAATCAAGCGTGCAAACATAATCTATAATTATTATAATACGATCAACAATGTATTGACGTTGAAGACAAAGCGTCGTTCCATAAATGACAAAATAATAACTCGAATGGTAACTCTATTCAGTAATGGTTTGTGATCGTAGATTTGATTTAGTAACTCCCAAACAGACCTATTATATTGTAGTATATTAATTTTATTGCATGAGTTATTTATGGCTTATATTATAAAAATGACTAAAGTCTAACAGCGTTAAAGTTATAACAACATCAATTTTGTTTTACATCTGTCGTATTCTAAGCAAAAAATAATCAGGTTTTATTTGTTGAAACTGTTACGAAATTTAATAGCCATATTGTTATAATAGAATCCTATCCGGGGTTTATTAAGATGCTGGATGAAAAGCGCAAAATTAACACCAGACCTGCAAACCATTACTAGTAGAATTTTCAATGGACAACAAAATTGCAAAATCACGCACGCCCAACCCGAAATACGAACGCTTAAGCAATCAATTACACCGAGTATAAAGACGACGCCTCACGCCTTAAACCTCGTAAGCCGAAACTCATAAATCTCATAATTCAAGCTGCACAAATAACTTGACCATTTTAGCACAAGTGCAGCTTGCACTAGCTATTGCAACACGTAGGTCATGGTGCAACAAGCAATATTTGAAGAGCGCTGCAGCGGCTAAATTGTGAAATTATTGAAATTTTTCGCGCCTTTGATTGCAGAATTTACGTGTTTTACCGTGGGAAGATTTGTTATTTGAAAGAATGTTTGGTTATGAATATTCAGTGTTTTTTGGTGGGGCTTAAATTTTTCATATTAATTGATATCCTGCAAAATTGAAGCGTATTTAAATAGCATAGTAAAAAGATATTGTTCCGTAGCAGAAAAATATTATTTTTTTTTTATTCAAAATGATTTAATGAGACTTAATATTAGTCATTCTATTGCAAAATATATAGCATCATATATTCGTGACAACACTACCAATGTAACATGAAGATTGATAACTAAAACATAATAAATCAATAATACACAAGTAATAATAACGGGAAAATTAATAAAGCAAACTGATAATCTTATATCTTCCTGTGTAATACTTACATGAAGACATCAAACAAGTATTTTAAGAATTATAGCATCATTTATTTCTCGTGATTCACAGCTAACCACGAATAATCCAACCGAACATTTCAACAGAATTGGATGAATGCCAATTGTTGAACCCAAATGCTCTTTGAAGTACCAAATTGAAAGAAGTTACAATCACACTATCAAAATATAAAATATTTTATGATGTTAGGGGAAAAAACATATTAGAAGAGTTTGAAACGATGTTTTAGTTTTAATCCAGAATTGGAGATTAACAAGATTTTCAATAAAAAAAAAGTACAAAATATAGCAATCGGCCATTTTGACAGAAACGCTAGCCACGACGCATGACGTCACGCCTATGTAAACGTGCCGTAAACATTACCAATTTCTTTAGAAATGTGGAATGTGAACTTTACCGGAACCACTTATAGACTTTAGAATTCATTTTTATCAAACGAAATATGTTTTGTTTCGTTAGCTTTCTTCGCTGCGCATAGACGCAATGGCATGTTTACCCAGTGGTGACGTTATAACGGACGCCATGACACCTACTAGCTTTTTCTGTGCACTATTGAAAGATTATTAGAAAAATGGCTTAAAACTGTGTTAAACCATTGGTAATTCTTGAAATATAGATTATTTCGTATATAATAAATGTGTATCTATATTATAAAACATGATTTTAAAATAAATCGTCATGCCTATTATAAATGCGAATGTTTGTGTGTTTGTTGCCTCTTCACGTTCAAACCACTGGACCAATTTTAATATGGTTATGGACCATGGAGGTAACCGGCCCCCCGGATCAACACATAGGCATTGGATTCAAAAAGTATCTGCATCCGGGCGAAGTTGGGCCATACCATAATATACATTTAATTAACCAACCAATCATTTAAAATTCAAATTCTTTTATTTGTTATATTATCGTGTGAAGAGACATCTTGTATTGAATGGCATGGGACTGCCGACTTTTTGCCGCATTTGCGCTTACCATCAGATGCAGTGCATCTAGCAAAACCATTAATTTACAATATTTTAGTCCATCTACAGCGGCAATCTTTTGACCCATGACAAACGAATTATTGTGGTATAGTATAATATTCAAATCCAATATTTCGTTCTGTATGTGTTACACACTCAATAACAGTAACTCCTTAAAACTTCCACGAGATTAAAAAGCAAGACATAAACATATCAACGCAACTCGAGCGGAATAAAAGAACACTTTTAGTTTCAAACAATTTAAGTCGACACATAAATAAATCCGAAGTGCAGCGGTTTAAGTTGCTAGTGCGTTGTACCAGTAACGTGGGCGATGCGCCCGCGGCGACCTTTCGCGAACAAAATATAATTTCAAAATCCCCATCGATTTATGTGGACGCTCATTTGAGTAAAGGGGTGCTCCACTTCGCCCCACGTCTTACTATTGTTTCTACATTACAATGTTGTTAAAATTTATTTTACTCATTAATTATTGTTGGTGTAGGTTTTGTGTTTATTGAGGCCTGGGGTAATGCTTTTGATCAGTGTTAAGATCACGTAGTTCTGAGTCGAATTGTACTTGTGTGAAATGCAATAATATTTTATGAATTGCCATAAAATATCAGAACTTAATAAATACTCACACAATAATTTGTGGTCTATGCAAATTATAATGGTTTTTGGTCTCGCCCAATTACGTTGGCACAACGAAGGTTTGAGGGAGTTAGAAAACGAATACTAGATTATATGTATTTTTTAATAATATATCCACATTAGGCCATAACGATGGATCAATTGAAATAGGCAGATTTTATATATATACTCAACTGAGTGTATGTTACATAAACTCACACTTTTTTCTCAGAACGGGTATAGTAGGCAGACGGTTTCGAGGTAGCAACCAGGGCACCACAGTTTGCCTTGTGTGTTCTGTCCCACTACGTGATAGGGGCGAGCTTTATTACTATATCAGACACAATTTCCTGACTCCGAGCTGATAATATAATATAAAAAAAAAAACATTTATCACTTTGCCCAACCTGGAATTCGAACCCGAGACCTCAGCGTTGTAACCGTACCGTAGTATAACTACGAGGCAGTCGCCTATAGTCAATACTGGCAAAAAACGATTGGAGGTTAAACCTATGAAACATTTAAGTTGCTAGTTTAATTACCGGATATTACGCACTACTGCAAATTATATCAAAAACTTTATACCCTCGAGAATACTAGATCTTTCTAGAAATAATCTCTTACAAATAAACTACGAGCTTAATAAACACTTCATACACTTTACAATAAAATGTCGATGACATCTTATTCTCGATCGAACTTGTTCAAATTCCATTAAAATATAATCGCTTTATGCATTCACATCAAAGAGATCGCAATTTATTCACATAATACAGAATTCTTTGTGAAGTAGACAATAAAAGTAAAACAAGACTATCCTTCATAACTTGTTATTAACAATATGCGCGTTATACAAAATCGCATAAAAATAAAGAGATACGAAGCCCCGAGGTGATCGTGAATCATTGGTAAACATTTAAATATCTTATTATTCGTAAAGGGTGCAACTAGAGGCGCTGGTTATAATTTTAAAGTTTGATATTATTTTAAAAATATTTTACGTCTTGCAATTTAAGTTCTCGAATAGTTGGAAAGCCTTAACGGCGCAGTATTGCTGATAGGATAACAAAGAGGTTGGAATCCCGGCTTGGGTAAAGCGACATTGAATTTTTCTACTGAACATCCCAGAGTCAGGAATTTGTGCTCAATATTGCGATAGGTTCGCTTACAACATCGTGGAACGGAACACACAAGTCAAAACATGGGTTTTCTGGTACCACTTCTGCCATCCCTTTCGAGAAAAGGGGCATCACGGCATTTTGTGCGCTTGTGACAAGCTTGAGTGAAAAAGATATCCGTCTACTAGTTTCTATTGAGTTTGTAAAACTAAAACCTTATTTATAAATAAACTTATAAACAGTTGAACATAACCAGTTAAGGCAAATGAGTTTCCTTTGCCATTATAACGGTATTGATATGGGCAAGTACTTCAACGAGCTTCTATCGCCGACAAACGTGTAGTTATAATTTCAATCACAATTCTCTAATCATATTCTCTTACAAAAAGTACACATTAGTCTTAAACAAAAATATCACAATTATCTTAAAATATTATCTTACATATACTACACATTAAATGTCAAGTCTGATACTTAAATAATGATTCTTATTATATAATTACACATAGCGAATTCCAAATGGTAGGTTAGATCAAATTGTGGTTAAAAAGATCACATTAAAAGTGATTTTCTCGCTGTAAATTTCATTAATCTTCCGTTCCAAGATGTGATAGGGACCGAGCCTATCGCCATATCGGGTACAAATTCCTGACGCCGGACTGATAATCAATAGAAAAGTACTATACCAGGTATCTCAAGACTGCTACCGAAAACGAAGCCAGGTGGTAGTTTTAGTGACTACAAACACAATGCAACTAAAAATTTCGCAAAGAAACGCGACAATGATTTTTTATGATTTTTTAAATATCGTCATTTTTGGGTGGTAAATCCATAATTTTTGCTAAAATAATAATTTAAACACTTTTATATCTTAGATTCATTATAAATAAAAGGATATACACTGTTATTTTAGGAAAATATGTATTTACCACCCAAATATGGTCATAGGAAAAAAATAACAAAAAATAAATGGTCGCTTTTTTTGCAACTTTTTCTGTTGCATTGTGTCTGAAGTCCCTTTAACTACCACCCGGCTTCGTTTTCGGTAGCAGTCTTGATATACCCTGTATATTAGTGATCCAATAACATAATAATTTCTATATTTATAATATACTAGCGGCCGGGCCCAGCTTCGCCTGGGTGCATATATTTTTTGTTTCCACTCCACACCAAATACATGTTATTTTTCCTATAAACTCTTGTATACCTAAACTTGACGTAGCTGTCCTACTGTCCGGCTCAATCCCGTCTCATCCGTCTGTTCAATCTCTTCCCGATCCGTCCCGTCCTTTCTCTTTATTATCCATCCCGTCTTATAACGTGCATTTACATTTGGTCCTATCAAATCTGTCAGCTATCCCAGTCCTCTCCCGTACCTCCCACTCTATTATATCCCGTCTCTCCATATACATATACAGTCAGCAACATAAGTCGCTACACAGTCACGAGATTTGGAATTGTCTTATCATCCAAAATAATAATTATTTTCAATATATTATGGCACTTCTCGGCATAGATGACTTTACTTGGTTATATTTTACGACTACAGAGTAGTACGTACAAATTTTAATTCATAAAAAGGTTATCGAAAAATGTGAAGTGTTCAGCGACTTATGTTGCTGACTGTACATATAAAGATTGCCTTATGAAATTTTGACATTAAAATCTTAAGCGTTTTTTATTGTTCATCCAATATTCCTTCCCTTATTTCAGCACCAAAATGCTGTTTTTCCAAATAATATTGCACGCCATTACTTTTTGTTAGTAATAAAATAATAATAAACATTTAAAAAAAAGAATTGGCCAAATTGGTCCAGGCGTTGTTGAGTTTTGCGCTTACCAACACATTTTGCGATTCATTTTTATATTATAGAATAAGAAGATATAGTCCATCCGGCTGCCTTAGTGCGGGTTGGCGGATTTTATTTGACGTAGAAATTAATCCGATAAGTCAGAGGTGTGCCCTGAGATTTGAACCCGTGACCATCGTAAACTTGTTGGCAGTCGCGTCGTACGTTACCATATACAAATTAACAAAACCTTCATACTGCCTTACCAGGTGACGTAAGTAATAAAACAAATATTTAAAAATATAAAACTGCATATCGTTTCATTATAATGTCTAGATACGGCATCAACGTACCATTGTTTTTATACTTGAGTCTGAAAATAATACTAATGCGGAATTTAAATTTGTCCCCCAGCGCATCTAAAAGTATCAATTCAAAAAACAATGTCGTTTATGAAAACGAAAAATTATAAGTAGATATATTTTGGTGTACTCCGGCAAAACGCTTCGATAGAGTATACCTTGTTTAAAACTGTTGCAATAATCTAAAAAAACAATGGGCTATTTTGGTAGATATGGACATCGTTTTATTTTACATTTAACAAAATTACGCGCAAGACGCCGTATCTAGATAATATTATATACACGATATACACGATGTACACATTTTTTGAATTTTGTTCTATTTCGTCAGCCGTCAATGAAAGACAATGGAAAGATAGATCATTTTACGTTGGATGGTAGTTGAAGCTGGACCGTCTTTTACGTCTCCCGTCAAATTAACAAAGATCATCATATATTGGCTGGACGCATCACGCTTGAACGATACCCAAAAAAAAAGGTTTTTAGTATCTTCCTTAGAATTTTTCCAATTTTTCTCACTTCTAAAACCTTCCCGGAACTTTTACGAATATTTCAAGACCAAAATAAGCCAAATCGGTTCAGCCGTTCACACGTGATGCCGGGACAACGCGAAACGGGTTTCATTTTTATATATATAGATAATAACAGTAGATTCAATAACCCGAACAATTTCAAACAATATAACAAAGGTATCGTGACTGCGCGATCATTAAATTAAATTTAATCCCGGTCCGTAGTTAGTGGCTATTTAGAATCTAATCCTCCATTCCTAACGATTCTTCCTTCTAATTGGTAACTTGTTTGCCTTCACCGTACTTTATCATGACCTTAAAGTGCGGAACTCACGGAACAACTTCGGCTACAGGTTTAGCCACACAATAAACCATTGATTGGCCCCAATCCACTATTTACACATTTTTAATTCAAGCTTTATCACAAAAGTGCAGTTTAGACTGCCCTTTCTTTATTTTTCTTCTCTTATGTCCATCCCATGGTAGTCGATAAGAGATTGCCTCGAGCGATACTACCGCCATTTGTACTCTTATGTTAAATACAAGTTTTAAGATTTATTTAGTGTACAAAAAATAATTTTAAAAAATGTGTAGATATGTGTTGGTAGTCGGCCGTGCTATTTTGGCTTGGACCATCGAATTAACTTTGGTTTGGTGTGGCATATTAAAAAAAAACAGTCTTGAAATCTTACGTTATTTTATTTAATGATTTTAAGCCTTTAATATAGGTGAATTTAGTTCAAACTAAATTGCTTTTTTGTCGCCGCAACGTCCGGAATTATATTCCTAATTTAAATCCTATATCCGTTTTTATATTGTTTATCTGATCGTCAAGCGTGCTACAAATGAAAACTGTATATACAAGAGGATTTACAGGTCGTTTCGGTGTATCAGGGGGGGGGGGGATTATAAACGATACGAACTTCGTATGTTCGTATGTTCGACGTCCGAAGTAAGATATAAGATTTCCACTACTAAAAATCTAGACTATTATCTATTATACTTAATACTTATCATTTTCTCCGAACTTAATCTATGGTTGCGACGCGACGTACGAAAGAGGATTCCAAAGATTTGTGGAGTATCCAGACACTTAGTGATGTTTTACGTACGGCGTCTGAACATTCGAAGTTCGTATCGTTCTTAGCTCATTATCTTGTATCGATCTAATTACTTCCACAGCTTTCTCAAATTCCTGAACGAGATGTATTAATTATTCCATTAAATTAAGTAGCCATAGTTATATCTACAGAAATATATTGTTGGTCATATCTTTGCCTTGTCCCTGCCCCTAATAGTTTATAAACAACACGAAAATCTAGTGTGGTGTCATAACTGAGTGTATAATCTTTGTTTTCTAAAACAAAAAAAAAAACAAAAATAAATTCAAATATGATATAACAATTCTAAAATATACAGTCCCAGTTTCCGTAAACACAATGCAACAATAATTTCCCCAAATAAACGCTTTAAATATGAAACCGTGAACCAGATTGAGTTTGCAGTGAGCATGCATGCATAATTATACGTCAGTGTAACGTGTTCATTTCTATTCGTAATAATGTAATAATACGAGTTAATAGTACGAGTAAGCTATACTTATTCAGTTAAATTATCATTAGCAATTAGCGGAATGAACCAATTGGAATGTAAAGCTCTTTGAAGTTTTTTTCTAAATGGATCCCTAGGCTGTGAAATGATAAACCCGCATCTAGATCGGAACACAACAGTGCGTTTACACTGCTGTTTGGCGGGAGAAATAGACATTCACAAATATAAGTTCCAGGCCTGGGTATTGCGAGACCAAAGATTATTTTGTGATAACGGTATCCAACGCACAAACCTTGAATGAATCTTATTAGAGACAAAAAGTATGTCGCTTGAGTGATTTTATTTATGGGTAAGGTTCATAACACAAACAATATTTAAACTTTGCATAAAACAAAGGATGGAACATCAAAAACGATTTCCGCGTTCCAATGCGCTATATAATTTTTTATTCACACCACAACACAATTTGGTATCGTTAATTTAAGATCATAGACATAAAACATTGATCGGATCATAGAATCGATTGCTATAACAATAAGTGTTAATTAAAACTGGTCGTAAATAAAATTCATGATTTATTCGCCTTCGTTCTTTACTCTTCACTAGACTCCATTACCGTCTATCAACGCGTTATCTGCGTAGAGTGAACTGAATCGAACTCCTGACACAGCTTCGACGCCTCACCCACATCTTACGACTAAGATAAGGTTCCGTCATACCGCTGTATACCTTTAAAAGCATTCGCGAAATGGCTTATAAATAAGAGCGATCATTTGTTGACAGCTTATTGGATGTATTTATATGAGACGCAAAGATTAACTATTCGGCTTTAAAATAATTTATATTTGCGATAAATACAAGAAGAAGTATGTATTGTGAGTTAAAAGCCGTTCAGTTGGTCTAACATGACGGGTGACAAGCCTCGCGTGGTTGTTGAAAGTGAACGCGTAATGGGAATATGATTTATTATATTAGTCAACGTTATAGTTGTCTTGTATTAGTATCAGAAAGAGGCGGAACATCTTGTTTCCTTGTTAATTCAACATTTATTGTTATAAACCAACAAAAAAATTGAACTCGTAATTTCTATGTTTCGTTTTTTCTTGGAAACTTCTTCCGCAGCAACTCGTAATCTCACCCTTACTTATAAAAACTTATTATTTCTCCAAATTTTGCAAAAACAATATTAAATATCGTATTGATTTGGTAATATCAATAACGTAAAATAGCTATTAATTTCGATTTCCTATATACTCCATTTTCGTATTTAGTGCAATTTGTACGGAAAATAATTATTTTATGGTACAAGTATATTATTAAAACAATAGAGATACTCAAATTGTAGTTGTATTCCTTAGAACTTACTGCAAAATGTACAAAACATAATTGCAAGTTGCAAACTGTACTGTCCTGTTATTGAAAAAGCATGTGTGAAAAAGCATATGTGTTATCTTCCTTGGAGTTTATTAGAGAATAAATAAAAATACAAAATTATAACTATTAGAATAATATTCCTACCTCATGCGTTGTATCGCCTCTGTGTATCCTCTCTTCGGTTTCCCTCACTCGTTCCGTGATGTTCCTGGTGAGGACTTTTCTGTCGAAGCTCTCGCGAACCTTGCCGTCCGGGTTGGCCACCACTTTCGAGGACACCATGACCTTGGCCCCCGCTGGTGCCACCACGCCATCTGTGGTCGGAGCGCCTTCCACTTCTGAGGATTGAAATGTTTTACTTAGGACATTGATTGTAAAGAAATATAATGGTTAAAAATATTTTATTAATTTAGGTCTGATGGGAGCGTATATGGAGCCAAACTCTTAAGGTTCAAGACTAGAACGTTGATTGTAAAACAGAGCAATTCACTCTATGGGTATTTGGTCTCCAAAATATAATATACTATTGAAAACTATAGAAAATTAGTTTAATTATATTTTACTATACCTAGACTTATCGAGAACGAATAAAGTATAACATTTTCATAATAAAATACTGTAATTTTGTTAGAAAATTAACAAATAAATTTCTAATGTGTATATTACCTTCAATCCGCGCTCCGATAGCACCTTCCACCTCGTCGATAGCTTCCTCTCCATTTTGTCCATCGGGTACTCGGTGCTGAAAATAATACAACATTTAACATACCATAATTTGTATTTCTTAACCTGTTATTAAAAAAGACAATGTGTCATATTGATCCTTCTTCTTCCATCCAGCGTTATCTTGCCGGTGCCAGGGTCTGCCTTCCGTCTTATTTTCCTCCATTTCACTCGAGTTTCTACATCCTCAAAAGTAAGGCCATACTTTCCTAGACGACATCTAGCCAGCGCTTCTTTGGTCTACCCCTCGAAGTGTCAAATTCATTATAAAAGCCAAAATATCTACTAATATTGGTTTATTTCAAAGAGAAACTATTGTCCACCGCAGAACACCAGATCATACATGGTTATGAAGCATACATAGACAATTGCACCTTGTAATAACCCACAAGCAAAAAACTAACATAATCTATGTAAATCTAGGTCTCCAGAGAAAATAACGCAAATGGATGCGAAACTCTCGAGGGACATGTTCTAATGAATTCAGGTGCAAATGGCTCATTTAGCATTATGTGATCATCGTCAATCATGTATTTAAACATTTGAACCAAAAGTGCATTGCAGCCTACTAAAAAAAAACACCCAACCGCCATATATGTTCGTAGACCTGACCCCACAGTAAGATAGAGTCTTGTGTCGTGGGTATCAGGAACTACGATAGACTTTATGGTCTCACAAACACCCAGACCCGAAATAAATATTTGTGGCTGCACAAACACTTTTTACTGCGGGGATCGAACTCGCGGCCTTTGGTTTCGCAGGCGGTGTCTACTGTCTAATCGACTGCGCCACGGAAGCTGTCAAATGTAAAATGAAGGAGAAGGGAAAACCAAAATGAATATTGGAGTAAAAGGAATATTGCCTCACGATAGCTTCCTGTAATGAATGAAACGCGGCAAAATCGGTTCATGTTGGTTTTTTGGAGACAGTGATACAACCCAGTCAAACCGACACATTCATAGGTTTAGGTAACTACATGTTACTCTACCTCTTTAGTAAATTAACACAAGTTACTCAAATAATACATACCTCAGTCTGTTGGAAGTTGGTTGTGTGAGTATCTTCGTTCACTGAGGTGGATATTTTGGGTCCAGAGTCGCTCAATATCCGCCCATCTTCCAGTATAAGCTCCCGTTTCACCCTCGTTGCGATCTGCCGCGTCGTCGTCACTTCACTCGTCTTACGAGTCACCCATTCCTCTGTAATCAATATTTTAAAACTGTATTCTCACGTACAAAAACCATTATGAACAAGAATAATGGTCGAAATGTTCTTTGACCACCTGGTACTTAAATTCTTATGGCTGGAAAATTGACTTGTTGTAAATGTCAAGGGAATAGCAATATTAGTTGCAGAACTTGATATTAACTCACTTATTTTGTTTATTTTACTACTCGAATTTGTACCGGTTGTCTGTATTTAACTATCCCAGTGTGAGAACAAATTCCTAAATAATTCGTCTATATTATTAGGATAAAAATTTAACAAACCTTCTTTGGTTGTAGCTATGGTATCTCCCGGCTCAGCCTGAAAACAAAACAAAATAATATTAATAAATTGAACCTATAGTAAATTCACAAAAGCACTGTTGCTTAAAATAAAATTTGCATTGCAATAAAATGAATTATACACGATAATATGTACACCGCCATCTCTTACCGAGTAGCTTAAACTACTAAACTCATACTCGCGCTCAGGTAACATTGATTTAAATCGTAATAGTACGCGCGGCCGTCGCTTGATGGCGCCATGGTCACTAAGTGTAAAAACTGTCACCATAAAAGTACATAAAATTCACACACTAAAAAATGCGTCCACATTCACGAATTATGTAACATCACTATTGTATTTCTTTAACAAACAATAAAAATATTGCAGGGCAAGAAATCAATATTAAACACAAAACTATAACAAATTAAATCTAATATTAAACACAGATTATGAAATATAATTTAAAAGTGAAATCTAATGCAGAATAATGAAAAAAATGTGTGTGCCAACACACTGCCGATAATCGACTGAAGGAAAATCAAGGTTTAGCTGTAATTTAATTAATGAGCTGTAGATTAACATTTTCTTTTGGTGCACAATACTGTAGTACTGCGATGAGTATTCAGTTTGTATGCCGCTGTTTCCGCTGGGACCGCACGATTCTATTGAACTGCTACATATACCACTATATCAACTATATACATTATACACAGGTGAGCAGTATATAAGTAAGGAAAATCACCGTTACAATCCATTTTCGCTGTCGACTATTATTTATTTTCCTAAGTATATAAAACAAACACCTAAACCGCAATGTTTGTATGTCGTGAAATCACGGACTTAACAAAAACCATGTAAGTGTGCCTTCAAGTTATCGCATCATTATTTCGTGTACCAAAAACCTCTAATTTATATTATATTTAGATATAACGGTGAAGGAAAACATCGTGACAAACCACTCTAAATCGTACTCTTGATTGTAGAGGAGGCCCGTGCCCTGCAGTCACTTACATGGGCTGATAGAGATATTAAATAAAATAGGCACTAGATAAATAAGCAAACTATAAATTGTATGCACAGGAAGAAACGACAAGGAAAGTTTTTCCATTTACAACAAATCTCAAAGGAAAAGAAGAAAATGTCGCGCGTGACTATACTAATATTAGCAATGGTGTTTATATAACAGGGATATTAATATATATACTGTCATTATGAACATCGAATTATACACGTACTTACTAAAAAAATATACGTATACTAAGAAGTAAGATATATGATTTTATTTCTCTTCATGGGAAAATTTTGAAATCTCTAGCATGGTCATGTCGATATTTATTGCCTTGCTTGCTTAATTATATCACTACTCTAAGATAATAATTAACTCTTAAGAACCCCATAGAAATATTTTTATATTCCCACTTAACCTGTCCCCGATCTTTTATAACTGACAATAAGCTTAACATTACATTCAACAATTAAAACCCGAGGGAAAATATACGGCGCGGGACCGCGTTCAAAAGCTAGCATTGCAAACCTATTAACAATTCATATTTACCGTGGCTACTGTTAAAATATGATTATCCCTTAATTTGGTAACGTTAATAAAATATATCATTGTTGTTGCGTAATGAAGCGTACGTTCCGGACAACATGATTCCAGCGGCTGCAAATATCTGCGGTTTTAATGATACGAATCAGTAAATTGTCAAATGTGACGGCGACAATGGAAAATTAATGTACAATGAAATAATTCGTTCCAGCTTTAACAGAGATCGCTTTGTATGACATCGCTTTGGGCTGATTTTAATTCGGTAATTTACATGCAATTGCTACTGAATACGTATACAATTAAAAGATATTCGTATTTAATAAACGCACGTTTAATGGTTAAGAAAACGTCGTGAGAATTTTGCATACTTGAGACGTATGTGCAAGAATTTCAAATATGTGCGAAGTCCACTAAGCTCAGGACAGAATGGTGGCGTAAATTTTAACCCCACTCAGTAGTAGAGGATTTCTGTCCCCATCAGTGGGACATGTATGGGAATTTACATTAGAACGTATACAAATACATGTATTTAGTGTTTGCGCTACGATTTGATTAATGAAAATGTTTATTCATTACACCTAGCCCTCATCGGAAATTAATTAATGTAAATTAAGTAATGCTCATTTAAAATGGCCTTGTATAAATACATTTATAGCTTGTCAATGAAATATATAGTCGTAATTATTTATCATTTGCGTCGTATAAGAACAAATAGTCTAAAGATATATTTACTGCCTGAACCTTAACTTGAATTGCTTTTATAAACCAAATACTAACTTAGGAGACTGTCCCGCCCTCACACCCACCACTGCAACTCCTGTAAGCCAGGATCAACAGTGGCACGCAATGTAATGACACCGAGCATTGAAGCTCGGCGAGTCTCCGGGAATGTGTAACTTGTCTTTAACCCGCAACGAAATCAATCAGAAAGTTTAATTAATAGGAGGAGTTGGAAATAAATTATTGTCCACTTCCCTCCGTGCAAAGCGGGTGACAAAACAATGAAATAAAGAGGTAAATAACCTCGCAAAAAGTCTTATACAGCCGCAGAAGCCAGCTGTAAAGCACCACGGATCAAATCATTATTATATTTAAATGGGACCTATTATGTGAGCTGTTACACTTGATTCCAGTAATAGGTATGGCAAAAACGCCGGAAAGCACGGAAATTCGTCCTAGTCTCTACAAGGTCCGTGTAGTATACAACTCCAGACGATATTTGCATACTATCCTGCATGGTTTTACGATCGTTCTGCCAAAGACTACACTCCCAAAGTATATGATGCGCGGATTGTTCATATTCGCAATTAGCTGTTGAACATGGGCACGCAGGCGATTCCACAAGCTTAAAAGAGTATAGTTTAGACTTAAAGTTACCATGGCCCGTGAGGAACTGTGATACGCAATAATCGACATCTAGCCAAGTCTTCGTCAAACGATCACGCACGCAAGGAAAATATTGGTATAAATGCCGTCCCTTCAAAGATACCTCCCATCTATTTTGCTATTCATCTAATAGTTCGCTATATACCACAGGAAGCGGTTTAAATAAATGCTAACTTAATAAATTGTCATGAAGTAATAACTTTACAGACATGTTTAGTTCAGAGATTGCCAGAAACTTGTGAACCCTTCTTCAAGCGTCTTATCCTAACTTAATCTTTGATAAAAAAGATACATATCTTTTTAGTTTTTTATTTTATTGTATTAAGAATTTATCCCCGATGACATGTGGCGATCGGCTCGCCTTCAATCACATCGGGGGTCGGAAAGTACTAGGCGTAACGTGGGAGTCCTGGTTGCTCTTCTACCTACCCCTTTTGGGAAAAAGGCGTGAATTTGTGTATGTATGTAAATATCATTTTATCATACGTAGTCAATATAAAAGCTATCACATTAAATAATATTTTAAAAATTCAAAAAATTACGGGTTGGAAATAATCTCGGAAAACTTCGAGGCTCTAGTGACATATTTTCTTTCTCCCTTGGGAATACAGAAGTAACATTAACACTAACTAAAAATAACCCTGCCAATTAACTTATAAAACTCAATTTAATAAAAATTATAACAAATACAAAAAAATCGCCTCGCAAATTGACTGAACACTGCCCCCGCGGAGTGGCAACATGTCGACGTGACAAATTGTAGTGTTGTGTTGATTAATAGTGACACAGGTTTGTGTCGACCTTATCGATGAAGTTCATCGACATCCGACGCTCTTCAATTCACTCGCATTACAGTCTTTAAGCTTTTTAAGGATGTATCTTATTAGGGTAGGGTTGGCATATTTACGCTTAAGGATTATTTGTATGCACCATTTGTGTATATTGTAATGTATTTGCCCATGTCAGCCAAATGATTTAAAGAAAATAAATGCATTTCTTGCTTTTATATCAGTATAATGCCAATATATGCAATTTAGCGATGTCGTTGCCAAATGTTGTCTTAAGATTAACTGCTAAACAGCGAAAAGTTTTTTAACTTTTCATACATCTCCAATTCTTCCAAGACATCTATGTTTACAACTACCTATCACTCCCCATTCTAAATTCGTATCTACGTCACTTTAGGTCAATGTAATCTTTAAAGACTTTATAATAACTGCGCTATGCCCCATCATAATCACAGTATTTTATTTATCACAATTTATATTATGATGACCATAAAATGTTTTTGATAGGAGAAATAAAACAATATTACAAGAATTAAAGTGCAATAAACCCGTAGAGTCAATCATGTTTGGCGGCTTTAAAAGCAACCCTGAATTACAGCTAATTTAAAACCAGTAAAATATAAGATGTCCATTTATGTTTTGCATTATTCATGAAGATATATCATTAGCTAACATGCTTTTTAATGCGATCTTGTCAAATATTAGCGCTTTTTCGGAAAACTTTCAAGTTGCCGCGAACATAAAGATTGTATCTGGAATTTATTAATTTTATTGATGAGCAAACTGATAATTTGTATACATTTTATAATTATTTGCAGTGAATGATTATATTTTAAAAAACTTAATGATTAAATTAAGGATTAATTTGATGTCAATCGGTCAATCTATGGCTCATTTTTATTTTTATTTTAGCATATAATTTCTACTCCATAGATCAATATTCGTATTGTATCATAATTTATAAGTACTAAACAAAAATATTTTTATCTATATAAGCTGTTTCACAGGCGCCGCATAAGCTATCAGACATTTTGTCGAATATAATCAAGTTTTTTTTTTTCTAGGTAAAAAGTTCGTTGACTTAGCAAAGGACAAGACCACATTAATATCTCTCCTGGCAGCATTAAAATGTAAATCGGTGCCATAACCTAAATGCAATTTCGAAAAACAAATAACATTTGTATTTGTAACCAGTATTTGTAACAGCTTCTTTGGAATGATTATTATCGCATACAAACAGGTTTAATGATGCTGTTTTAACGGTTGCTTAATTATTAAAACAAATGATAATATCTTACGGATTCAGAGGTTTTTTACCTCTTAATTTCCCATAAATGTACATTTATAATTCCAATAGTAGTTTTTTTCGCCTAAAAATCCTCTATATCACAAATCCATTTCTTGTTACTTTCTTTATTCCTTTGACAAACAATTCTCATGAGACTACCAGATGTTATAGGTATTTATGGACAGCCCTTATCATGTACTAAGTAAGCCGCTAGATTATAGTATTTCAATAAATCAAATCCAGACAATGCTAATTTTCAAAGATAGGTTAAATAATATTTATCTTATCGTGGTTATAGAACTTTCAAACTCCGTAGTCGACGCAAAACAAATACATAATACTGAGCAAATATTTGACAATCATGAGGAATGTTGGTAAACTTATTGAAACAACAGACAAGTTATATGGGTTTAGTGATAAAGATAAATAGTAAAGTGGCCCAGGCAATTAACAAATTATATGAATTATTGAAACCAAACGGATTGAATGGAGAAATAACGAGACATCTCGAATGATAACCTTTTAAAAGTTACTATTATAGAAATTAGTTAGCTCGACTGGGGTACCGTCGGTCCACAATAAAATTATATAACGTAAAGGTTTCGCTGCTATGTCGGAAACATGTGATAAATGGACGGCATTTCCAGTCCCGTTGTCAGAGGCCGAAAATGCCTTTATGACCAAATTGTCTATGGGGGCTGTACTGAAAACTCGAATCTAAGCAGTAAAAAAATAAATGTACCAGTGCAGGCCTTGGGTCTTCTGTCTAATCTATACTAATATAATAAAGAGGAACCATTTATATTTTTGTTTGTTTTGATTGTTTTGTTTCCAATATAAAGAGTACGATATTAGATAAAGCACTCAAATATTATTGCAATACTATTGCTTCTTAGAATGTAGGAGTGTGTTGATTGATCAATATCCGCAATGTTTAATAACCGATATCGATAGTTAAAGTGGTTTACAGAGTAAGCTGCGTAACACTACCAAAAATAGATCAAAACGAGACAGGTTTTAATGAAATTCCAATTTACCTGCCTTAGCATAGTTTCACAAACATAAACTGCTTATTCAATGACATGCTTGTTTCCTCATAGTCTTCTACTTACTGTGAAACTGTTTACAAACAAACGTGTATATTTAAAGCATTTGAAATACGTGAGAAATCACCAACGAATCAAAATATATTGGGTGTGAAGAAACGTAATTAACCTACTTCAAATTGTATTTATAAATTGATTTATGTAGTTTAGTATTAAATACTAATGTATGCGTAATAATAAATCAAATTGAAGGATTCATTTAAAACGTAATATTTAATGATGCGTGCAATTTTATTTTGTGAAAAACTTATTGCATTCGTAAATGCAAAATATCCGCATGCTTTTACAAAAATATGCTGTTCGTAAACCTCTTTGTAAATTGAAACACAAATTTTATTGTCCTCATTAAAATGGTGGAAATAATATTCTACGCCCAGTGGATATTAAAAAAAAACAATGCAGCCAGTGAGAATTGACAAATAAAAAAAATAAAATACATAAATAAATAGAACGATGATCCTGCGCAAATACCTACACACGCGAAATTTTAATGAGTGGAATGACATACATTTTATTGAATGTAAATATTTAATAAAATTGACATCATGATAGACAAAGGTAAAGCAATTTATTGGGGTGTGAAAACCAAGAGTCATTATAATATAGTCTTGGATGTGATTTGTTTTTATACTTCCGCGTCAATTTTTACCTGACAGCACATTAATCCGTAATCTAGATGGCAATGGTTCCATGAGCGCATGCATATTCAAAAAAAGAACTACGCGGCCAGTATTAATAGGATAAAGAATTTTAAAAAAGAATTTAAATTGATACCGATGAATTTAAAATGTATTGATAAATGAATTTAATATGATGAAGGCATCAGTGTCAGTGTGGGGGCCGCGCCCTTGCAGTGGTCAGCGCAGCGCGACAGTCGCAAGGCCGCCAAGCGCTGCAGCGCTGCATTGTGATGCACCCGTTCACAATGACACTGCCTTATTGTCACCAAGCTTAATTGACAGCCATTGTTTATTTTTAAACTCATTTAAAAATGGAATGAATTGCCGTTCCATTTTTTGCTGTTCAATCTTTCTGATGCGAACAAAATGTTAAGCGGCATTGGGAATTTCATAAATCATTTTACGCCATTATCGTTTTGAAGCGTGAATTATTATATATTCAAATTAATTTGATAAACTATTATACAGGGTATATCAAGACTACTACCGAAAACGAAGCCGGGTAGTAGTTTAAGCCACTTCAGACACAGTGCAACAAAAAATTTTACAAAAAAAAGCAACAATTTTTGTTATTTTTTTCCTATGGCCATATTTGGGTGGTAAATACATTTTTTTCCTAAAATAAAAGTGTTTACCCTTTTATTTATAAATACTCTAAGATATAAAAGAGTTTAAATTATTATTTTAGCAAAAACTATGGATTTACCACCCAAAAATTACGATATTTAAAAAATCATTAAAAATAATTGTCGCGTTTCTTTGCGAAATTATTAGTTGCATTGTGTTTGTAGTCGCTAAAACTACCACCCGGCTTCGTTTTCGGTAGCAGTCTTGATATACCCTGTATTTATCAGTGTGTTTAGCAGACAAATGTTACCAGGCTAATTAGTCCATTAGACAAATTTAACACCAAGTCTCGTTCACATTATTCTATCAATTTATAATCAATTACAATTGTTTTAAGTTAATGTAACTACATTGTATTTCAATGCAAACAATGCGTCGATAAAAAATCACATTTATTTCACAATGAAAACATTTAATTTTACAAGTCAATTCATCTCGCAGACTCACAGGCGAGCTTTTAGTCTGTATCTGCGAGTTTCGCCGGAGGCCGAGCGAACTATCTCCACAACCCATCGACTCGGACACGCTCGACTTCCAAACAATGAAGTGTTTAGTTCATATACGTACAATACAATATTTAGACGGACGCTAATGGGGAGTATCGCCTTGTATGCAGGGTTGCCGCGCTTGGATATAAATCACATTGTAGTGATTTTAGTCGGTTACTATTTTAAATTTGCGGGTACATATAACTGTCAGATATATTTTATGTGTTCTATCTTCAGTAGAGTATTTGTAACTATTTTTAAAACTGTATATTGCCGCGTAATTACTCTGAATTTATATTAACGCATGTCATTTTTACACTTTTTTTTAACTTTTGCAACAACATTTTATTTTGCTGCTTTTTTGCTAGTAATAATTAAAATACTTAAACAAATATCAGCAGGCTTTGTTATAAAGTTGATCAATTGAAGGTTGTTCAAAACAGAAGAAATCTTTCAATATAAGAAATACTGCATTGACTAATATAAAATTCGAATTAATATGATTAATTATCCACTTAAACCAAATACTACTGATCGCAATAAACATTTACCACAACATAACCAACATCTAAATTCATGCACTCCAACTGGGTGTCAACCCTACTGTAAAGTATAAGCCGCATACAATAGGGGCTATCAGGGCCCGATCTCGACATGTTCCAGCCGATGTAATGGAACGGGGGCGGTGTACCACATCATAAATATTGACACGACACGCCAATTGACAAGGCTTTTGTGTTCCAACGCGAAACTAATCAATCAAACGTTATTAAGATGCGAGTCGCGCGAGTCACACGACATTTTTATTACTCGACTTTAATTATCGACATTAGTTATTTATAATGCGCTGAATGAGAAATTTTCATTTGCATGGCCTGTTAGTAAACCAGTGGCTGCAAACTTGCTCACGGTGGTCGCGAGTTCCAATTCAGGGCACACCTCTGAGTTTTCGAAGCCATGAGTGTGTCAATAATATAAATCACCACACAATTGAATGGTGAAGGAAAATCGTGAAAAAACCTTCATAGTATAGGTAGCGAATTTGTAAGAATTTCTATGGTACTTGCACTAGGCCATATAGGCTATAGCCTAACCACTCTCAATCGTCTCAATCTCGATTGTAAAGAAGGCCCGTATCCTGCAGTGGGACGTATATAGGCTGATAGAAAATGATAAATTTTGCCAGTCTTGAAAAATATACAGCGGAGATACTATAAAGGCGTAATAATACAGTGTACAAATAATACACTTCCTTTAAGTAGATTAAAAATAACTTAAAAAATATAAATATCTAAATAACTAAGAATCCATATCATTTAAATAAAAAGGTAATAAAATTAGATGAAATGGGAGAAAATCGTCGATACAGACGATCAGAAATTACCCTTTGTGAATCCAAAACACCTATACAGGCATAAAGAATAAGAATATGATTCACATGAACGAGTAAACATGACGCGTATTTTCCGTATGCCGCATTTTCACTTTCTACGGTCATGACGCGACTCTTTTGGTAATCTGCTCATAATAATCTCAGCATACATCTCTACGCAACATAACACATTTATGCTGAATCTTACTCAAATGAATATAATTAACATAAGCATATTTCTGTGATAATTACAAACTGAACTGGCACTTAGCCATCATTATAGTTTAAGAGTTCTACTCCCAAAAAGATGTCAGGCAGCAGCAAGACAAAAATTACAAACTAAGAAGCAACATGGCTAAAAAATCATATAAGAATTATGCGAAAAATTGGCTAATACCCGTTTTAATATTTTCCTAATATCCAGCTAATCCTGAGCAGTTAGAATTTTTATATGGACATAATAAATAACCTCTATACATATTATAAACATTTCTTGGACCAATTATCTGTTAAACAACCTTTATATTAAATACAATTTGTTTTAATGTTGGACCAATAAAACGGATATAATATTTCAGGCCACGCCTCGAACTAATTTTACATTTACCATTTCACGAACTCAGCGACATCGTGATTAGTAATAACGATACGTATTTTGTAAAATATATTAATATTGTTACTCATTTCAAATGTTAAGTACTTCTTCTCGCCCACGATTCGGCCAACCGGATTTTAGGCATTGGAACTTATACCGGGTATCTCAAGACTACTACCGAAACGAAGCCGGGTGGTAGTTTTAGTGGCTACAAACACAATGCAATTAAAAATTTCGCATAGAAACGCGACAATTATTTTTTATGATTTTTAAATATCGTCATTTTTGGGTGGTAAATCCTTAGTTTTTGCTAAAATAATAATTTAAACTCATTTATACCTTAGAGTATTTATAAATAAAAGGGTATACACTATTATTTTAGGAAAAAACGTATTTAACACCCAAATATGGCCATAGAAAAAAATAACAAAAAAAAATTGTCGCTTTTTATTGCCATTTTTTTCTGTTGCATTGTGTCTGAAGTCGCTTAAACTACCACCCGGCTTCGTTTTCGGTAGCAGTCTTGATATACCCTGTATAATATCTTAGTAATAACCGTAAACGACTTTATAGTCCCGTGATTCATAAATTTTATTTAGGCAAGCTAGTTTCGGAAACTTTCAAATCATGATTTGCTAAAAACTACCAAAATTTATAAAAGTAAGTAACTATCGAAAGGAATTAAGATAATAATGAAGAAAATTATAAACGTAAATCAAAACCCAGAATCTCTTTACACAGCTTATAAACATTGCCGCATTTTATTTATGCCGCCGCATTCATCATAAATTTCAATGTTTGTAATAATATTATTTTAAAAATAGAACAAATGTAGTATTCATTTAATTTTTTTACTAAAGTCTCAAAACAATACTTAAGCATATTCTTATGATTAAGTTATTGTTCAGGGACTAAAGTATCAATACTTCTTAAATTCATTCAAAAAGTTCACGAACTTCAGTCATACGGCCAGTACTGCGTGGGAAACAGGAAGCTAATTATAATTATTCATAACGTAAAACCTCTTTTCCATTCAATGTCATTGAGAAATGAGCTCGTTCTCAAAGGTCGAGCCATATACAGCCCAGATTGCCAAAATACTTGATACAATACACCTTGACTCTATGCAAAGGTCACCCGAAGCGATACTTAAACGTACTTTGTGAAGGTAATGCATATCATGGGCAATTTTGTTATTAATTTGGCGCAGCTCATCATAATTATATTTCTAAATTACTTTTTTAATAGCATATGTTCGAACACTCAAGATATAATGAGCATCATCAGCGTCCTTGAAGAAGCAGATGAAGGTATATTAAGTATCAACTTTAATTTTGTATTTCTATGCTTTAAAATAAACTTAGCCGGACATAAATAAGATAAAATCAAAATCCTTAAATAAATGGAAACATAACAACGTAGGTAATAAAAAAGGGCATTTTTCTGATAATCAATTAGTAATTCTAAATAATCTTTGTTATAAGTAATTCGTTCATTTCCATTAAATCAGCTTTTAAATAATTATATTAAACCTTAACCAATAGAAATACATCGATAAAACTTTGTTGAAATGTCAATTTAATCACTATTAATATGTCTGAAAACCGGATATAATGAGTACTTAACTGAAATATGACTTCCGATAAGTCAATATAATTAAATCCTTTTTTTACCTGACTTTGTACAATTGCCTTTGTTTGGTAATCCTTGGCTTAAACCTAAAACTTAATTATGTTTATCTTCCAAACAGTCATCAAAACAAATCGATAACACTAAATATAGCAAATTTAAAAACCTACTCTAACATAAATAAAATACAAAATGAGTACAGACCAAAAATGTAAACAAAGCAATTGCGTGAACTGGAAATCATATAAAGAAATAACCTAGATAACCACTAAGTATACATTATGCGTCTAACTTTAAAATTCAGAAGATGTAGTCGAGATTGTTGTGCGCGCGCATAAGGAACAACACAATTCAACTGCAAAACAGCTCCACATTTAAAAGAGGTTGCATAACCAAAAAGTTCTAATTTGTAAGCACGTAGAAACCGAGAGTATTGTGAAGTGGCCCATTGACCGACCACCTGACCCTTCGTCGCAAGGCCGTTCACTTCTGAACGATGCTAAACTGCCAGTTACAAATGAATGACGTTTGTACTACACCGTAATGAGGATAACTGACACGATTCTTTTTTAAATTGTATGTTTTATTTTGATTTTGGAATGCAGTTTAATAATTTGAATATTTATTTTAATCAATAGAGAGCATAATTATTATGTAATCCGTTTCTTCTATTTGTAGGTTATTGTGAGAATTTTGGTACAGTACAATTTAAGAAGCATTTTTTTCAGTGCCGACATTTTTAGATTATCCCAACGCAAACGTGAAAACCATCAAATGTTTCCCGAAACGCTAGTTTTTACCTAATATGTATAATTAATCATGAATCACCTAAAACTATCTTTCCAGAAAACACCAGTAACAGCTTTGATGACGATGATGATAGCCAATGACATCTGTCAGTATACATACATGCTGAATTCCTTTCTTGAAAATATTTCTACCTGTGTAACAACAGATTAAACACAACAAGGATTTAACAAGAGAAAACTATAAAACCGTATTTATCATGATAATAAATACGGAAAACAGCAAGCCGTTTCCTACACCGTTATACCATGGTAGTCAAATTTACGTCATGCCTTTTGTGTTGTACAAACTTCATGCGCCAACGTTAACAATGCAACTCGCATTGTCCGCACAAATATTAATAGATTGCAGTTACGTGACCATCATTCAAGCGTGCTTTGTTCTTCGCAGCGATGAAACATTCGCGTTTCGAGTTTCGACTTTGATTACGCATTTCGGCTTCGATAACTCATTCCGGCTATGATTATGCATTACGGCTACCTTCTTCGGGATTAATAAGAATTGGTACTATGCGTTAATTTACGCGACGTTTATAACTGCAATATAGTTCTTAATGTTCATTATGTAAATGTAATGGAACAAGTGTATATTCAGAAGTGGTTTAATGTAGATCTATTGAAATCTGTCGGAAGGACCAAGAAATTACAATACAGAAATCTCAAAATTTAGTTTCATATGCTCACACGGCTAAGTTATCACACTTCGTCTAATAAAACTGCCTTGCTATGCAGCTTAAGATGATAAGCTCTCGCCAAGTCTAGGAGCATTGATTTGTTCTGTGGTAAGAATTATCCTGCCCAGCAAGAAACCGGATACACATAGGCTAATGCCGGAAGGTCGTGCAGTAGCATTAACCGCAATATTCATATTTATACCTTTTTTTCAGATGGTTGCTATAAAATATAGAAATATTCAAAGACATATTGTTGATACTGAACCAGTGCATCATCATCATACACTACATATTATTATGATCTCATGGATAAATCGTGCGTACAAAACAAATAATTAATTATATAATTAATTTATACTAATTAATTATATACTTCTACAACCAAGAGACAGCAATGCATTACAATAAAAACACCGAATATACCGACGAAAAATGATTATTTCTCGAACTGATTGATTCAGCAATACTATAGCCTATACATATCAATCATTGGTAACACCTTCAAAAACCCAGTGACATACGAACAAGCCGTCATGTATGTAACAGGAGGCGGCGCCGGTCGAGCGCGCGTGGATCGTATTCCGTCGTGAGTCAGCCGCAAAGCGATCCTGTCTGCAAGGTGACTGCACTGCCTAGTGCCTAAAACTGTTGGAACTACTCTTCATGTCTTTAGGAAGAGTTCTTTCAAAGCAGAAGTGGAATTAAATGAATTGGAACGCGTTTAAAACCGTTACATTTGAGGAACTGTAAGAAACTGTTATACAAGTGAAATTGTTGGAGTATTCAATAGCTTCTGCTACTGAAAGTTTAACATATATTTCGTATTTTAGAACATGTTTGCTGCACTTTATTTTTTTAGTATCAATAGCATTGAAACTAAAAAAATCCCTGGCACCGGCCGGGATAACGCCAGGTAGAAGAAGAAGAAGAAGAGCATTCATATCTAGAAATGCAGTTTCATCTTTATTAATTTTAAAAACCCTATACCAGTACTTAAATTAAGTGGCACTTGTAAGAAAGACACATTACACATTTGTTGTTCACAGTTTTTCCGCAACAAGGAGGCTGTGTATGGCTTTTGGCTGAATGACAACATCATGACGGCTTACGACCATACACCATACCCAGGAGGTAAGTACATTTGACAACATTATTTAGTATATCATGTCTTTGATTCCAAGCCAAGCTGCTCAAAATGATGGAGTCAATATTTAGAACAGTTATTTAGGAAATAAGGATAGCGTAGAATTCGGGAAGTCTTCAGATGTTCGAGAGGCTTCACAAACAGCCAAAACCGGCAGGTTATCAGAAAGTGATGTAAGTATTTCTGAAGAACAAAATATTCGTCAGTCAGACAGATAGACAATAATCGATGTCGGCTTTACTAACCGTCCTACCGAATACAGTACAATAGACAACAATAAATAAATGTTTGACGTGCAGCGTGTCGAGTCTGATTCATTCGATATAGTTTCGGTTACGCTTTAACGAAACAGTCTGTGGGTTATAAATGTAGATATCATTATTTAATTTGTATACGATTTTTTTTGTTATATGAGTTTAATTTGTAAGGCCTATAGCAGTTTCTATATGTATATCTCATTGCTAATATCTATAATTCTGTCTTAATTAGTTCTAAATCTTAGAGATTAAGAACAACTATCATCAAAATATATTATATTCTAGCAATTCTAATTCGGATCTAATGTTTAAAGCATCCTCTAAGGTATTGAAGCATGTAATTTCGATTTTTATCACGGAATGTGATCGTTCGGCCTAGATTAAGCAGACATTCATCCGGCGCAGTGGTATTACGAAAACAAATTCTACCAGGCAAGAAACTGCAGTTAATAAAGTAATTACTACAAAAAATGAAGAATTATCGACAGGAAACTACACATTAGTAGAAAAAACCCACACTGCTTATTCATAAAACAAACGAAGTGATCAAACAAAGATTTCTAACCAAGTTAAAATCGACGTCTTTTTTCATCGAATCGGTATGGTCACGGAAACTGTAATTATTTGCTAATTGAACGCTTGGTAACTTCAACAATTTCTTAACAATTATAAAATTTTATCAGCATACCGTATATAAAAACATATAAGTTCTCGTGATTAATATTTGACTTTATTAAATTATGAAATGCAATTTTGTCGTCAATATTATGATCTATCGCGATTCTGCAACGAATTTGCGATGGATTTCACCAACAGATCTGTGGCAACGTTTAAACACATAATGCCTAGAACACGGCCATTAAACACATATATTATACCGGAGATTACTTAAATTCCTTTGCTTATAGAACTTGCTTCAAATATTTTTAGTCACGATTATTATTGCAATCGATTTTAATTATTATAAATGACTTCGGACTCATGTGTGTATTGATAGTCAATCACCACGCACAAAACGGTGAAGGAAAACATCGTGAGGAAACCTGCATACCATAGCGATTTATAAGAATTTCTATGGTATGTAAGTCCGCCAACCCGCATTAGGCCAGCGTGGTGGACTATATGGCCTAACCACTCTCAATCGTACTCTCGATTATAGAGTAGGCCCGTGCCCTGCAGTAGGACGTATACGGGCTGATACAAAAAAATATATGTATATTTAGCTTTGATCAATATTAAAATTCGTATGGTGCGTTGCAGCGTGTAACAATTAATTAAACGCATTCATAAAGCAATGTTAATTTGTCCATTCTATTAGTGTAAAAACAAATATAAATATAAATGATTACAGCTAGTAATAATTTGCAGTCGCGTTTGTGATACGTCGTATTATGCCATTCGCCAACGCATTAGTACTCGTAGTGTGAAGTAATACTATTCTAACAAACCTATAACAATGATAATTATACTCCATGTGTATAGTAAGTAATTACTTACCGCATAGTACTTGCCTTTAAGCTACCTATAATTTGACTAGATTATTAAGGATAAATACCCAATTTATTTGAATTCCATCTTCGAATTGAAGTTTAAAAAACATTTGTATTAATTGGTCACGTTATTAGACTCTTATTGCATAGGTTTGTTGTACAAAGGATTATATCTCAATACTCAATAGTCGACAGTGCCATTCGTAAACAGAATTTACTACCTAGATCTTTGTAGTACGCTAAATTAAGTTTCTGGTCATACCCTGTGGTTTGGGGGTACAAGAATCCCTCCACGGTATCCTCTGCCCGTCGTAAGAGACGACCTAAAGGGGTCATCGGAGTCACTGGGCACACGGCGGGGGCCGTGCGCCCTCGCGTATAACTGACTCCGAGACGTGTGATGGAGCCTCGTCTCCGTCATGGACGCCCATAACAGCTTTACGGGCGTCCGAAAAGGGGGTGTAAATGGAGGTAATCTGGGCCTTCATAATGATAACATGAAGCCAGCAATGGTTTTGCGCGGGGCGGTTCGCGGACGTAAATCGGGGCGCCCTTCGCCCTGGGATGTCCGGTGCTGCCCACAATGCGTGTGAGGGTTATCAAGAGGTTTTTAGTCAGTATGCTGGCGTAGGTATTGCTAGGGACCCAGTTCGGACACAATATCCGCGTGTGTACCGGGCTGGAAGGCCAGAGACACTGACATACCCCTTTCGGCCTCCCCCGGGGGTACCGAAAGGGCAGCTTAATAGCTTTTCCTCTTGAAAAAAAAAAAAAATGTATCCGAGTGAAAATTAATAATAAGCTCTCGTAAATAGAGTACCTATCGAATATAGGCTCAAAATTGTCGCAACGTAGAAATGCGGTAGCCCTAGAATTTACATAAAATGGCGCCCCCACGTCGCCATGAAGGTGAACCGGCTATTCTTAAATTGTCGCTAGTTGGAACGTATCTCATAGAGTCAATTGCGTAATGATGAAGTGCCATAAATTACATGTTGGCGATTGCGATCTTTACGATATTATTTGCTCGGTAACCATTGACGTGTATAGTGTAGATAGATATATGTAGGTATAGTTTGTATGGCTTTATAAGTACTTGCAACATTGGCGAGGCATACAAATATTTTTCCCTGTATGAGTTTATCAATCTTATACAGTTGCAAAGTGCGTGATTGTATAATAAATATAAACTTGTATCTTATATTGCTCAGTATGAAGATCTGTGATCATATTTACTATGCCGATCTCTTACAATACAATACTCTTAATGTAAACCAAAGAACAAAATTATTTGTGGTATGTCGGACACTCTTAAAAGATCCGAATTAAATTTACTCCTAAAATATCTACAATTTGTACATTAACACGTTATTGCAAATTAAGCTTAACAGAAATGTCTATTGTTACCAGATAAATTACAAAAACAATCTCATCAAATATTGTTTGCATATAAATTATGACCATATTCATATTCAAGAAGAATTCTATAGATATACGCAATCTATGAAGATATGCCAAATACCATTACAATGACATGACCAAGCTCGATAGCTCGACAGATAGATTATAGCTCTTACACGATTGTAAGAGCTATAATCATGCTTAAATCACAGGAAATTACTTTATTGTGCGTATTTTGTACCCCTAAGCCACAAACGATGATTTAACCATTCTCAACAATTGTAACAATAATAATTATCTCATAGTAAGGACATGAAATATTCATAATCTGAACAGTAAATGATAAAACGTGACTAATAGATCAGTTGTACACAGATCCTATTACCTGGCACGTGATAATCCTCGACATAACCAAAGGAATATCAGGGACGATTGATATCAGGGATGTTATGGTCCTTAATCACGACACATATTCTCTTTAGCCTGAAATTTTCCGATCCTTTGAATGTTCAGAACCATCCTCAAAAGTCAAAGGCGTAGATTAAGACCTAAATAATTATAGGATATTCGCAAACTGATAAATAACGCATCTTATTGTGACTACATGACAGAGAAACAGAACAAAGTAAAGAGCCATCTACGTGTATTGGTAAAATAACACAAAATTTGTTGTTTTCTAAATATACGCCCGCAATACGTAAGATATAGCAATAAGGATCTCTTAAATTGTTATATCTACAATATTTAATATCATAATATCCAAAGTATAATAACTAAGACAATACGTAGTACATAGTACATACTACTAAATAATGATATAATTTTCGCAACTAGAGCTCAAATCATTAACATCAAAGCCTTAAACATTAGAACTATTTATTTCTTACATAAATAAATCCTATTCTACTTAAAATGAAAAATATTTACCACATTAAATATATTTCATAGGTCTCTAACCAATTATTTTCCTACGTCAAGTTTTCAACAGAAGCCGAGTATAGAATAAAATTATGAAACCGTGTTCACGAGTTTAGCATAATGAACACTGCTCACCTATTTACTCACCGTTTATAAATATAATTGAAAAATAATCTATGCTGTTTATGCGTTGGACACGATTTTATCTGTTTCCGACTGCGTTTGAGGTACAATTGAATACTCACGTTAAGTACGCAATGTTTGACTTCCTTCAGTAAGGATGCCGTTGTTTTGTATGCATAGGTTGCGTAAACAATCAAAATAAATTTATTTTATATATTGCAGGCATATTTTTTTTGACATAGAGATGTTCATACTTAGGTAATATTTCAGGGTACCAGAAGTTCGAATTTTGATGATAAAAATGTCGAAACCCTTGACGATATCAATTCTTTAATATTTGTTAATTCCAGTATTTTGTCTTTCTTTTAATTTACGGCTAGACCATTTTCTCTATTTTTATTTTTATTTCTCTATTTCTAACCATTCACTCGAATATTATTGTTATAACTACGCCTTATTTATAATTTATTTTTATTAGATATCTAGATATTTTTTTTGTAAATATTTCTAAATGATGCCATCGTCGACAAATATATAAATAATAGTCAACAAAATATTACAACTTTTGTTTGCAATAAAATAAATATAAAAATTAAAATAATCATGAACCGTCGCAGGTGGCAAAATGATCAAGATAACTTTACAGATTGTGCGCAAAATGAAAATTCTTCGACGCAATTACACGTCAACATATATGTCGAGATCTTTTTTAGAATTTGGAATATATAAATGAAGAACTATATTTGAAACAAAACAATTTACAGTAACTGTAACAGAAATTTCCAATTCCGTTATCAAATCAACATCGTGATCTGCGTTGAATTTAGCGGCTCGTGAGAAAATCGCGCCCAAAGATCGATCATTAATTAGATCGTTCTCAATAATTCAAGGTTTACTTGTAACACGCAATCCAAAAAAGCCGAAACAGCGAATTGGCACAGCACTATCACAATTTCACATCATTCACAATTTTCGCACTTATGTCATAAGTAAATATTGGTGACCGATATGTTCAATAACAGTGATAACTCGCAAGCACGAGTCTGCGAGGCCGCGCTCGGCACACCGATACACTACTAAGCTATTGTATGCAGGTGGATTGTACGTCCGTTAGCCTTATTATGGCCATTTTCCATTCGCACAGTGGGGCAATCCACTCGCTAAGTCGATGCGATACAGCTACCGCAGGCGTTTTGGCAATCTCGTGTCAAGGTGATAACGTATTAGCATGGTAAATAGATGTTTACCTCACTTGTATCGTAAATATGTGAATTTTGTTATAACAATTTGTATAGATTACATCATTTTATGTTAGCATTTGCTTGGCTTGTACGGCAAATCTGGTATAATATCTAAACATGAAAATGGCGGAAAATCTTTACGACGTGTTTATGAATATTTTAATTTAAAATAGATAAGACATGAATACTTATTTATTAAATACTATCAAGAATGTTTGCAGCTTCATTTAACTACCTTCAACTTGAGGATAAATGAGTAAAAATTGCAATACGTACAATTTTATACATATAAGCAATAGGTTAGCTATTTACGGCATTGCATAAATTTTTCAACAGTTACATTCCAATTAAGTAATTGCTTATTCGTTTTACATTTCCACATAATAAAAGTTGAATTTAAACAAATAAATCAAATATTGCCATACAAAATAATAGAAAACACAAGCCTTGCATCATCTAATATTACTAATTAAAATATTATTTAATAATAAATAATCGGTGTGCGCCCATTAGAAAATAACCAAACCTTCCGTATAATTAAAAACCAATCGAGTACCTGAAATACTATGCTTAATTTGCCTATTACCAAACGTTTAATGAAGAAGAACCACACTGGTCGTTTGGAATTTTCACGCAACCATTGTGTCTATAATTGGCAATACTATACGTTGGTACGGATCTATAAACCCAGAACGGGTAAAGTGCAGACTTTTTACACATCATTTTGATGAAATCCTTTGACAATTATAATATTGTAAGAATATGGACGCGTTCCAGGGATACATGCATATATCGGTAATCGTGTATTTTTAATTAACCCAAAGAAGTTCTCATAACGTAGAAAACGAGCCCAGGACCTCACAACATATCCATGTTGTGACCAAGTGGTCAAGTTTTAATCATACTCACAGACTACTAAAAAGTAGAATCATACTACAAAAAATGAAATTTAGAAAATTACGCAATAAAAACAAAAGTTACATGAAAAAAAAAACACAATTTCTAGTAATTTTTATGCTTCTTAGGCAGCTCCTAGAACCACTAAATTTAGTTACATAAATTAAACCAGTCATAATCCAAAGAGGAAACTGCATGTAAAAGTGGATTGCATTCGTAAAACATTTTTGCGGTGAAACGGTAATGTGATGCTAGCGTGTCAGAAAAATCTCGACGAAAGCGAAATACTGAACAGAATGAAAATTGGATTACAATTAATATTTATATTTGCTTCGTTCGAACATTTATTTATGGCTGACAAATGAACGGTACGGTACGGTCAGGGATGCTCCTATCTAGTGGTCATGGCCTGCCCTAATATAGGTGCTACGAGTACGCGACCTCGGCCCCCGAGCTACTGCAGTCACCTTAACTTCCCGTCCGTGACTGCAGTATCCACTCCCTCAGGCCATACTCTCCTTTCCTATAACATCCTCTACCCACAAATCCTATTTCCTTTCCCCGGTTAATGGCGGGCAGCAGCGTCATTAACGCCAGTCCCCAACTGCGCTCGCCAACCCGCCTGCCAAGCGTGGCGAGTATTGGCAAATACCCCCTTAATGGCGACACAAATTGAGACCAGGCCCCCAGTCCCCGGCAGCCCCACTATTCCTGGCTATGGTAGCGGTCAAGGTTACGGTGGGGCAGGGGGTGCTAAGAATCCCCGGGTTGGCCCCGGCTACCACCCCCGACGACGACTGGCCCTGGTAACACACAACATACGCACGTTGAGGACAGACGAGAAGATTGTCGAACTGGAAGAAGAATTGAGCAGGTTACACTGGGACATTCTGGGGTTATCGGAAGTCCGAAGAATCGGGGAGGATACGATAACCCTGAAGTCTGGTAACCTGCTCTTCTACCGGGGGGACGACCAACAGTCCCTAGGAGGTGTCGGATTTCTCGTCCACAAGTCTCTCATCAACAACATCGTATCCATCGAAAGTGTGTCGAGCAGGGTAGTATACCTTATACTCAGAATATCTAAAAGATATTCGTTGAAGGTCATACAGGTATACGCGCCGACCTCGACACACCCAGATGAAGAAGTGGAGGAAATGTATGAGGACATAAGTCGGGCCATACATACTTCCAAAACCTACTTCAATGTTGTTATGGGAGACTTCAACACAAAGTTGGGCAAGGGAAGCGATGCAGAGTTGAAAGTGGGGCAATTTGGACATGGGCAACGGAACCTCAGGGGTCAGAGGCTGGCCGACTTTCTGGAGAAAGAGGGACTCTTTGCGATGAACTCTTTTTTCCAGAAGCCGTCTCACAGGAAATGGACCTGGCTGAGTCCTGACGGTTCTACGAGAAACGAGATAGATTTCATCTTGACGACGAATAGACGGATATTCAGAGATGTCTCTGTGATCAACAGGGTGAAAACCGGCAGTGATCACCGAATGGTTAGGGGCACACTGAATATCAATGTCCAATCGGAAAGGCGTCGCTTGATGAAATCTACGCTCCGACCTACTCGCGCCCATATCCAAAACCCCGAGAGCTTTCAACTCGAGCTGACAAATCGCTTTGATTGTCTAGGAGAAAACCTTGCAGTGGACGAGCTAAACAGCGGTTTGGTAGAAGCTGTCCATACGGTGGGATCTAAGTATTTTAGACCTCGCCGTAGAGATAGACCACAAAAACTCTCGATCCACACTCTTGACCTCATGGCCGAACGTCGATCTTTAGCGCTGCAGTCTTCCGTTGACGCCGAAGCAAATCGGCGGCTCAATAGACAGATCTGGAAGTCCTTGCGACACGATGTCCGTGCTCACAATACTGTGAGCATTAAGGAGACAATTGAGCGGAACGGAGGCTCCAAAGTGTTTGCAAGAGACTTGTCTATTGGGCAAAGCCAGTTGTCTAGGCTGAAGACGGACGACGGCCGCGTGGTATCGACGAGGGCAGAGGTATTAAGAGAGATCGAGAGGTTCTACGGACAGCTTTACACCTCGGTTGCCCAACCTGCTGTTAGCTCGGCCGAAGACCCGAGAGCCGAGTTGATCCGACACTTTAGCGATGATATCCCGGACATCAGCCTGTGTGAGATTGAAATGACCCTGAAGCAACTTAAAAACAACAAGGCGCCGGGCGAGGACGGAATAACTTCAGAGCTTCTGAAAGCGGGCGGAACGCCGATACTGAAAGTCCTTCAGAGGCTCTTCAATTCCGTTCTCCTCGAGGGCTCAACGCCAGAGGCATGGAGCAGGAGCGTGGTGGTACTGTTCTTCAAAAAAGGTGATAACACTTTGCTGAAGAACTACAGGCCCATCTCGCTCCTGAGCCATGTCTATAAGTTGTTTTCGAGGGTCATCACAAATCGTCTCGAACGCAGGTTTGATGACTTCCAGCCTCCCGAACAAGCCGGTTTCCGAAAAGGCTTTAGTACCATAGACCACATCCATACGCTTCGGCAAGTTATACAAAAAAACCGAGGAATATAACTTGCCGCTTTGTTTAGCGTTTGTGGACTATGAGAAAGCCTTTGATTCGATCGAGACTTGGGCTGTGCTACAGTCTCTCCAGCGGTGCCATATCGACTATCGGTACATCGAAGTGTTGAAGTGTATATACTACAACGCCACCATGTCGGTCCGAGTACAAGATCAGAGTACGAAGGCTATTCCACTACAGAGAGGCGTGAGACAGGGAGATGTCATATCTCCGAAACTGTTCACTGCCGCGCTGGAAAATGCCTTCAAGCTCTTGCAGTGGAAAGGATTCGGCATCAACATCAACGGCGAGTATATCACTCACCTTCGGTTTGCCGACGATATTGTAGTCTTGGCAGAATCGCTGGAAGACCTTAGCACTATGCTCGAAGACCTCAATCGGGTCTCCCAACAGGTGGGTCTTAAAATGAACATGGACAAAACGAAGATCATGTCGAATGTCCATGTTGTGCCCACCCCCATCGGTGTTGGGGGCTCGACTCTTGAAGTTGTTGACGAATATGTCTATTTAGGACAAGTGGTCCGGTTAGGCAGGTCTAACTTCGAGAGAGAGGTCAATCGTCGAATCCAACTCGGTTGGGCAGCGTTCGGGAAACTACGCGACGTCTTCTCGTCCAAAATACCTCAGTGCCTTAAATCGAAAGTCTTCGATAGTTGTGTGTTGCCAGTGATGACTTACGGCACCGAAACGTGGCCTCTCACTATGGGCCTTATTAGGAAGCTCAAAGTCACTCAACGAGCTATGGAGAGGGCTATGCTCGGGGTTTCCCTACGAGATCGAATCAGAAATGAGGAGATCCGTAGGAGAACTAAAATAACCGACATAGCCCACCGGATTAGCAAGTTGAAGTGGCAATGGGCAGGGCACATAGCGCGGAGATCTGATGACCGATGGGGTCGGAAAGTGCTCGAATGGAGGCCGCGTATCGGAAAGCGCAGCGTAGGACGTCCACCCACAAGATGGTCCGACGACCTGGTAAAGGTCGCGGGACGTCGCTGGATGCAGGCTGCCTCCAACAGGTCTCTGTGGAAATCATTGGGGGAGGCCTATGTTCAGCAGTGGACTTCCTTTGGCTGATGGATGGATGGATGAAATGAATAAGTGGCTTATGGAAAGTGATCGCTTCACTTGACATGTATAGTAACTGGAAAATTGTAGATGCATTGATTTACCGCCGAGAAATGGTAGACCGTTTCTGATATCCAGCAATTTACTTTAATGTTTAATCTATAGAAAGTGATGACGGCTGCTTGACATTTATCTAACCGGAGAAATTAAAAGTGCGATATCGGCCTTTAGGGATATGTACGTACGTAGAGTTTCAAAAAATACTTTTTATCCACATACTAACCCAAATAGACATCAGTGTGCCTGCCAGTAATGGGCTTAGGGCATATCTAGTTGGCTGTTATGAATTTTTCAGCCTTGAATAAATAGGCTGATTCACGGGCCCAAAACTTAGCACACTTTTATCGTTAAATATAGCGCGGTAGCAGTGGCGTAACTACACCATCTGGGGCCCGTGGCAAAATCATCGGATGGGGCCCCCCTTTTTTATATGGAGAGGAAAACTGATAAGCTTATTTTCCGATACCCCGGAGGAGACCGAAAAGAATATATGAGTGTCACTGGCCTGCCAGCAAACTGCGGCCGAGGCCGGTACCTCACAAAAATCAGCGCTAACATACCGAATAAAACCCTGTCTTCCGCATTTCGGGCGGTACTGAATATAATCTCAGGACAAGAAGCGCCCTGGTTCCTTCCCAGTGATTGCCCAGCGCAAAACCTGGATGCAGGTCTCTCTCAGTGTGGATAATAGTTGATCTCCACTTATGTCTAGACCTGGACGCCTTTTTAAGATTTTGTGGGCATCGACGACAAACGCGAGGCCACGTGCTCTGTTGTCCATCTCGGAATCACAGATAGTAAGAGTGCGCCCCGCAGCAGTTACTCCGACGGCCCCTATAGCCTCTTAAGTCTTGCTTGGGAGACCGTGCTGGAATTCTGAGGCCCTCTAACTTTAAGATAGAGGAGTCCTTTAAGCAGATCGTGACCTGACGTTTTCTTCTTTGTAGGCGGCGGCGAGTGGGATGGTTCCGCTCACAATCGCGATCGTTAACCGTGACATTATGTTCTCGCAAAACCAGGGCAATCTTGGCAATGGATAAAATCACGGCCAACACTCACAGTTCGCTCATCACCTCAAGTCAAGCTTTTCGACATCTACCAGTCGAGTGAGTCGGAATGTGTCTCCACAGTAGTTCTTAAGACGTTCGCTCCTGAAATAACTCCCGTACTCACGCGCTTATATCGTATTTTCTATTAAATAACCCAGGCCCGGCTTCATAGAATATAGCCCATATTCATCCAATCCCCAAAAAGGGTGACCGATCGGATCCTTCGAATTACAGGCCGATTGCTGTCACATGCTTACTCTCCAAGGTCTTGGAGCAAGTTATAAATAAGCAGTTCCTGAGGTATCTTGAGGATCACTAACTGATTAGTGACCGTAAGTACGGTTTCCATCAGTGTCGTTCGGATGGTGATTTTCTCATTTATCCCACACACCATCAGGCGGAGGCATTGGATAGTGGGGATGAGGCGATTACGGTAGGCCTTGAAATTTTTATCGAGTGTGGCACGGCGTCGTTCTGGTGAAGCTACCTGCCTGGTACTTCAACCAGAGGAACTCTGAAAGTACATCCAGCTTTCTGGATGATCGGAGCATAAAAGCCGTATTGGACGGATTTTGCATCGAAACCAAGATCATTAATTCTGGTGTTCCCCAAGGCTCGGTGCTTTCACCGACACTATTTATCCTGCATATCAATGATATGTTGTCTATCACCAGCTGGCATTGCTATGTAGATGCTAGTGCAAGTGACGCAAGATACATCAGACTACAGAATCTCTATCGTACCGTTGAGGAAAGATGATTTCAACTTTTGTTGGAAGTCGAGACTTCTTTGGGGCGCGCCTCCCAATGGCCATTCCATTGAACATAGCTTAGTTTAACCCCACGAAGATATAAGTTGGCTCGTTTATAACCAACAAGACCCCTTTAGCAGTGCTGTTTAGGTGTCATTTGAAAGACAAGGGCAAATTGGTCAGCAAAAAGTTGCTCTATAAAAGCGATGATCTGCCACCACGTGGAGTACCTCTGGGCAGAAGCCCCAAAATACTAGCTCGACCCACTTTACTTGTTACAGCCCCGAGCTCTTGGAATCGTCGATATTTCCGACCTTACGGAGAATGTGGAGCCGTTAGGATTGCGGTGAAACTTTGGGTCTCTGCGTAATCTATCGATTGTACCACGGAAAGCAAACGTAGCAATGGTGATGGGGCCCCGTCAGAGGCCTAATATTGAAGTAAAATTCTTTTTATAACCAAATCGGCGCTATAATCTATACATAATAGTTTTATTTCAATGAGTAACATTCACGTAAATCTAAAGAACCATATTTTTTTTATTTGTCACAAAAATCACAATTTATTTTCATAGAAAAATGTTTTTGATTAGCAATTTAGTTGGTATTGTTGGTTGGTTTGGTCTGAGGAGCCGGGCTACCGGGGGCCCCTAAGGTCGGGGGCCCGTGGCATTTTGCGCACTATGCCACTCTATTGTCACGCCGCGCCACGCCGCGCCACTGCGCGGTAGCACCGCGACTAATTTTTAAGCGCCTTTTAGATGTTCGAGGCACGAGAATTTAAAACCAATGCAATGTAATGAATTACCTCATCTCTGATAAATCGCATCACATAACCGCATCACACTTAATAAACACAGCTTCAATACCAATAAGCAGTGTCGTCACAAAACAGGCAAAGGAGTGAGGTTTTAAAAACCTAACGTAAGATTTGCACAATGAGCTGCTGTTTGCAATCAGCCGCCAATCTCAACCTCGCACTAATAATCCTGCAGAACAGTAAAGATAACACTGTTCAATGAGTTATCAGCTCATCGTTTACGAGAACCGTCTTCAAAGTAGGAACAATAGCTCCAATGATTTTATTGCTTCTAGACTTTGCAAAATAATTTTAGATTGTAATTAAGCAGACTTGAGTAGGACAGTCAAGCATTAGGCTAATACATTTCATCATATCGTATGATGAAAACCGAATAAATAGCAAATGTGCGAACATTTACTATTTAATTATCGTTCAAACATAATATGTGGTTACTATAAATGACGTTACAACATAAATAAGAATGTCTAAACAATCGAAAGATATGGTTTTAATAAAATAAGATTGAATTCTTATGTGCCAAATCATACGATGGGATAGTTTTAGTCAAAATCAATATTAATGAAGATCGCGTTGTTAGCCTAATCACCAAAATATCAATTTTTATATAATGAGCAGCTTGAAAATAAGTACTAGTAATATTATGGGGACCCAAAATCTTCAAGCCAATTGCATAAACTAACGTTTCCTATAACTTTGACTTTGAGAATGTCAACCCTACACATTAGCAATGTCAACACATCTTAAATGTATGGCGATGACATTGCTATAATTAAAGTTTTTGTCATAGTAAGTTTATGCAACTGCGCCTTAGTGTGACAGATAAAGATAATCAATATGTACTTATATTTTTTATATTTACATGTTTCGTTGTGATCACATATGGCCTTCAAAATCGAATGGACCTCACTTAATATTTATTGAGTAAATCTCTTTTGAGGGGTTGAATATGAGAGATTTGGGAGTGCCATATACTTTAGCAATAAATATTGATTACAAAAATATTGCGGACATATTTATACCTACGTAATTTATGCATGAGTCTGAATAGATGGAGCTTACTTTTAGTGTCATTATATAGTGTTGGATATTTATTGTATAATAAATATGTAAATATGATTTAAAAGCTAACACGTAATTTCCCAATTCAACTTGTATTTTCTATTTTAAGACATAGCATCCGTGGCGTAGTTGTCTAGACGCAAGATGTGAAACGAGAGGCTGCGGGTTCGATCCCTCCACTCTGGCAAATATTTGTGAGGTCCAAAGGTATTTCCTTCGGTTTCGTGTGTCTGTGAGACCGAGAAGTTCCGCATAATATCTAATACTCACAACGCAATACTTGCTCTTAGTGTGGACTCAGGACTGTGTACGTGAATATATGTATTTTTATATATATTTTCCTCCAATCAATCCGAGGGTTGCAATCTAAGCTGATATGGAAATCCTCTCAAAAACTAAAAGGTCTCCGGTTCCTTTAAAGATACCCAAAAGAAAGTGAATACCCTCTATACGTTTCCAATTACATTCAATTCCTATTATCATTACTCTTTACAATTGCTTTTCAATCACTACTCCGTCATTCTTTTTTGTACGCAACCCAAATGTTTGTCTACAAAAAAACGTGTTGTGTGTTGAATGTAAATTGATGACGGGCAAAAAATGGAACGCCACACAAAAAGCCGGATGAGTACAAGATAAGTACTAAGCGGAGGGGTTTCGGCCAGCTATCTTTATGACATCATTGTGCAAGACGATCCTACAAAGAATTTAAGGTTTAAAGCAGTTGTTACTATGCCAGTTTCAAATGATTAAAGGTATTTGATGTTTGAAATTAGAACGTCCGTCTGCTGGGCATGAATGTCCTCTAAGAAGGAGTATTTAAAGCTTAAGCTATAGTATATAAACTTTTTTATCGAAAATTGCCACTTTACGCATACATTTAATTAATATTTAAGTATCATAATTCTTAATGCTTAACAGTATGATTTTTATTTAGATTGCGATTTCAAATTGATAGTCATGAATAATTATGTTTATGCACCTAACTTGTATAACTATTTTCAGTACAGTTCATTTTTTTTACTTTATGCCTAAATACTTACAGTAGCTAAAGCATCCTCATATGTGGCTGCCTGGAATGGAGGCGACGCGGGCGGCGTCTCACGAGAGACGGCGGCGATAGGCATATTGTCAAAACATTACTGGAACACCTGCGTGAGAAGAAAAACTACTTTAATATCTTATCCATTACTCAGTACGAAGACAAGAACTCATAAAAAAACTGCCTCGGTGGCGTAGTTCTACTGCGGTACTGTTACGAAGCTGAGGTCTCGGATTCGAATCCCGGGGCGGGCAAAGTGACATTGGATTTTTCTATTCATGGAGTCATGAATTTGTGGCCGATATGGCTATAGGCTCGCCCTCTATAACATTGAGGGATGGAACACACAAGGCGAAATGTGGGCGTCCTGGTAGCACCTCTGCCTACCCCTTCTGGGAAAAAGGGCGTGAGTTTATGTAGGCATATATTTCTCTAGACATCGTTTCTTTGCATCAAAGGTTTGACGAAATATGCGTAAACGCCTAAGCAAATATAATAATGTGGCATATAATATAGTGAGAAATTAATTTTTAAAAAAAGGTGCACGGAAGAGAGTAAGCAAACGGAGTAGGCAAGTGTTGCTAAGCAGTAAGCATCCAGAAATCAAGCTTGAGTAAATTATTGTTGTTTTGCCATTGGATAAGTTTCTTCTAAAAAAATAATATTTTTAGGCCTTACTCCACGAAGATCTAGTTCGGCCACAGTAGTCCAGGTTACCGCTAATAAAACAAAGGTTATATTAACACTTATTACGAAGTAAATACCAAAACTGAGCAAAGATTGTCAAGAGCTAATAGATTCAGGGTTTTCGTGCTTAATACAAATTATGCTAAGTCAACTATTTCAATAGCTTCTTAATGATGACTAGAAGTTAATAAATAATTGAACAAAACACTAACCATACTACTTTATATATGGTTGTCGCATAATCATTTGTACACACGAATGTCATATATTGAGATCGTCATTTGTTCTTAATGAATTACCACGAAATAAGCACTTAACGGCGCAACACAATTGTTTGATACACATCGTGTGTTATGTATGTAAATATTGACACGTTACAAGTACACAGGAAACAATGTATTTTCAAATTTGGAATATCTCGTGTTGATCAAATGTTAACCTGTACAATGGTTGCGACCTTGGCTCGCGTGGCGTTGTGACGACTGTACAAACACATTACCATACTCGAAGACACCGTGACTAAGCGCTCAGACATGACACAAGTACATAAATATCGTATATTTTTTGGGTTATTTTCTAGTTAAGTGTTTGTGTAAACATCGTGTATCGTTTGCCAGGTTAATGAATGTGTTTTGTGCAAAAATGTTAAGGATTCAGAGAGCCGAAGGAGTTATTGTGTAGGATTAATATTTAATATCGTATCGTAGTTGCAACAACGCAGTGGCGGCAATAAGTGCAGCGATTGAACGCCAGGCGCAATACAAATCGTGCATTATCAATTTATTACGGATATAATAAATTATAATGATACACAATTCTTCTTCCGTGTTTATTAAGGGGTACATAAGAATATCCTATAGGTTATTATTAATAGGTACAAATGTAATCTTTGAAAAAATAATTCTCTAAAATATATTTTTTCTTTCAAATACTTATACTTATTTAACAAATCCTTAATTCTCAATATACGTCGTAATAATTTTCCTAATTTATTGTTTTACCGTTGATTATATTACCATAGAGTTTGTCGTGAATATCTTTCACAACATAATCTAATAAAGTCTAGCGCTTATAAGTTTCAAAATCAGTAATTGTTAATTTGGGAAATAAATCATAAAACACATTGGGCCTTATTAATAAACTCGGATGAGCGAAGGATTAAATTTAGGCCTTGGGCTAGAGAATTCACTCTATTATTATGAATAGCTGAATAGTACTGACTATATTAATAAAAATCTATGTTCTTCAGAATAACATGATAATCCTGTAATAGCAATCCACTGATTTTAAAAGTGAAAACAATGGTCAAAATAAATTAGTCAATTTTAGAGTTCTGGGCTAAAGTTTAATCCCTCGCTCATCCGAGTTTATTAATAAGGCCCATTACGTATACGGTACATTTATATGGTTTCCCAAGAGATTTATGACCAAAATATCAAATATGATCAATATTCCTATTATTAAATATCCTACTATAAAACATTTTTACTTCTGACTTAGGACTCTACTTGTCTCGTATAAGATATTGGCGGGGTGATAAATATTAAATTTTTAAGGCCTTATTCATACACAGTTTAAAACCTATTTTAGTCATTCTATGTTTTGTGTTCTTTGCTTAACCTGAATTCAAAAGGAGTTCCAAAAGGACAACACATTCGATACGTAAATAAGTTTTAAAATCGTCTATATGGATAAGGACATTAGACTACGACATTGCAATTGATATTGTTTTCGTGAAGTAAATAAAATATTCATAGTCGACGTGGAATAATGAAAGGTTTCTTCGTTTCCTCGCCACGTTTATTTACAATGTTTCTAAACTGACCAATAAAATGTTAAATAACACATTTATAAATTATTTATGTCTGGAATTGCTGATACAGGATAGGGACAATTTTAATAGTTCCTCTAACCATATTTGAATAAATAAATATACACAACTTTCACAAATAAGTCGTTTGCAGTCCAAGCTGTACGACTGTGGAACGAGTTACCAACTATAGTAAGACAGGCTCAAACATTGGTATCGTTTAAAAAAATGGTGAAAGATTACTATCTCTCTCACTAAACATACAGACCGAGAAGTATAGTTTCTACATGTAGAAAATACACACTACAGGCAATTTATAGTATTTATAAGTGTTTATGCATAATCATAGTTGTATATGTGTATGTATGTGTGTATGTATGTATGTATGTGTGTATATATATATATTTATTTATTTATTATTTATTTATTTACACTTTATTGCACAAAAAGACAACAAATACAGAGAGAAATTACATATATAAAAAGTACAATTGGCGGTCTTATCGCCGAAAGGCAATGTCTTACAGACAACCATGGGATGGATTTAAGAATAGGATAAACAGAGGGCAGTCAAAAGTGTAAAGGATAGAACCTACCTAGAAAGGGAAAAAAAATTGCAAAATACTAATTAAAATAATCATAAATACTCATATTATGTAATATAAACATATACATAAATATATATATACATATATAAGATCATAAGAATACATACATCAGAAAATACATATGTATCTTCTGTATCGTACATATACGTCCCACTGCAGGGCACGGGCCTACTCTACAATCGAGAATACGATTGAGAGTGGTTAGGCCATATAGTCCACCACGCTGGCCTAATGCGGGTTGGCGGACTTACATACCATAGGAATTGGAAAAAAAAAATACATACATATACATAATATATATATATATACCGGGTATCTCAAGACTGCTACCGAAAACGAAGCCGGGTGGTAGTTTTAGTGACTACAAACACAATGCAACTAAAAATTTCGCAATGAAACGCCACAATTATTTTTTATGATTTTTTAAATATCGTCATTTTTGGGTGGTAAATCCATAGTTTTTGCTAAAATAATAATTTAAACTCTTTTATACCTTAGATTATTTATAAATAAAAAGGTATACACAATTATTTTAGGAAAAAATGCATTTACCACCCAAATATGGTCATAGGAAAAAAATAACAAAAAAAAATTGTCGCTTTTTTTTGCAACTTTTTCTGTTGCATTGTGTCTGAAGTCACCTAAACTACCACCCGGCTTCGTTTTCGGTAGCAGTCTTGATATACCCTGTATATAATATTAATTATAAATAATTCGTCTATAATTCTTATTTTACTGGAGCTTTTTTCCTTTATTTCCTAGACTGCCCCTCTCTTCTTCTCCTTATCTCGTATCCATCCAAAGGTTGTCTGTAAGAAATCGCCTAGAGCGATAAGACCGCCTTCTGTACTTTTTATTGTATGTTATATGTTAATGTTGTCCTCTTTATGTGCAGTTAAGAATAAATAAATAAATAAACGGTCACATTTAGAATAACTGAATCTAACCCTGCACTAGATTAAAAAAAACATGTGTAGTAGGTAGAAATAACGAGTGACTTTAACCCCAAGCAATAATTTGTGCTTAATATGAAATACAACTTTGGCCGCATAATTTACAAGGTAGAGTCTTTTAATATAAATAGAAATCTTCTATTTACTATCACCCCGGAGTTAGGAATTTGTGCCCGATAGGGCGATAGACTCGCTCCCTATCACAACGTGTGCCAGAACATAGAAGGCGAAATACGGGTGTCCTGGCACCTATGCCTTTCACGCGTTTTCCCATAAGGGAAAAACGCGTGAGTTTATGAATGAATATAGAGCCTTTTTTTTTTGCAGTTTTACAAAATATTTTTCACAGGGGTCCTCAAACTAAGCTAGGCTTGTATTTTGGGGTACCAATACAAACTTTAAACATACCGGATTTGAAGCTTCTATAAAAAATCTTATATATAAAAATGAATCGCAAAATGTGTTGGTAACCGCATAATTCAACAATGCCTGGACCAATTTGGCTGATTTTGGTCTTGAAATATTCGTGGAAGTCCTGGGAAGGTTTTAGGGGGGAGAAAAATAGGAAAATATCTGAGGAAGATACTAAAAACCTTTTTTTTTGGGTATCGTTCAAGCGTGATGTGTCCAGTCAGTATAGGATGATCTTTGTTTATTTGACGGGAGACGTAAAAGACGGTCCAGCTTCAACTACCACCCAACGTAAAATGATCTATCTTTCCATTGTCTTTCATTGACGGCTGACGAAATAGAACAAAATTCAAAAAATGTGTACATCGTGTATATAATATTATCTAGATACGGCGTCTTGCGCATAATTTTGTTAAATGTAAATTAAAACGATGTCCACATCTACCAAAATCGCCCATTGTTTTTTGAGATTATTGCAACAGTTTTAAACAAAGTATACTCTATCGAAGCGTTTTGCCGGAGTATACCAAAATATATCTAATTATAATTTTTCGTTTTCATAAACGACATTGTTTTTTGAATTTATACTTTTAGATGCGCTGGGGGACATATTTAAATTTCGCATTAGTATTGTTTTCAGACTCAAGAATAAAAAAAATATTGGTACGTTGATGCCGTATCTAGACATTATAATGAAACGATATGCAGTTTTATATTTTTAAATATTTGTTCTATTACTTACGTCACCTGGTAAGGCAGTATGAAGGTTTTATTAATTTGTATATGGTAACGTAATAGACGCGACTGCCAACAAGTTAACGATGGTCACGGGTTCAAATCCCAGGGCACACCTCTGACTTTTCGGATTAATTTCTACGTGAAATAAAATCCGCCAACTCGCACTAAGCAAGCAGGGTGGACTATAATATCTTCTTCTACAGGGTATATCAAGACTGCTACCGAAAACGAAGCCGGGTGGTAGTTTAAGCGACTTCAGATACAATGCAACAGAAAAAGTTGCAAAAAAAAGCGTCAATTTTTTTTTTGTTATTTTCTTCCTTTGACCATATTTGGGTGGTAAATACATTTTTTTCCAAAATAATAGTGTATACCCTTTTATTTATAAATAATCTAAGGTATAAAAGTGTTTAAATTATTATTTTAGCAAAAACTATGGATTTACCACCCAAAAATGACGATATTTAAAAAATCATAAAAAATAATTGTCGCGTTTTTTTGCGAAATTTTTAGTTGCATTGTGTTTGTAGTCACTGAAACTACCACCCGACTTCGTTTTCGGTAGCAGTCTTGAGATACCCGGTATAATATAAAAATGAATCACAAAAAGTATTGGTAAGCGCATAACTCAACAACGCCTGGACCAATTTGGCCAATTCTTTTTTTAAATGGTTATTATTACTTTATTACTAACAAAAAGTAATGGCGTGCAATATTATTAGGAAAAACAGCATTTTGGTGCTGAAATAAGGGACGTAATATTGGATGGACAATAAAAAACGCTAAAGTTTTTAATGTCAAAATTTCATAAGGCAATCTTTATATGTACATGTATATGGAGAGACGGGATATAATAGAGTGGAAGGTACGGGAGAGGGCTGGGATAGCTGACAGATTTGATAGGACGAAATGTAAATGCACGTTATAAGACGGGATGGATAATAAAAGAGAAAGGACGGGACGGATCGGGAAGAGACTTAACAGACGGATGAGACGGGATTGAGCCAGACAGTAGGATAGCTATGTCAAGTTTAGGTATACAAGAGATTAATACGAAAAATAACATGTATTTGGTGTGGAGTGGAATCAAAAAATATATGCACCCAGGCGAAGCTGGGTCGGGCCGCTAGTATATAATAAAAACAAAAGATAAAATTAAACAAGGAGAGGGAAATCTGACATGGAACTTGGACACTTATTGCTATTACAATTATTTTTGTCCAAAACTAAACAAAACTCTAAAGACTATGCCCTTCCATAACAGGTAATAAAAAATATGAAATAAAATAAAATCCTCTAAAAACAAAAGATATGCACACAAGTATGTAATTGTAACTGTTTTTATAACACAACAACATAAATAACAAAGTAACTAATAATAATTAAAAACAAGTACCTAAAACATTAATTAAACAGTAACGTTTTATATAAGAATAAAAAATAAAAGAAAGCCGACTAATTGACGGCCTTAATTTGAGATCAATAGTAGAACTTGCGCTGTAGTTGTGCTGTAGTCTAATCTTCTAGGGTACTACTACTATGTCACAGAAGAAAGACATGAAATAGTTTTATTTATGTTGCGGTTTTATTAGTGGTAATGCTGGAGACGTAAAACATGATGTTGCAAATTATTAAACAGTCAAACAGCTACCAACGTACACGATGACGGAAAACCTGCCAAAGGACTCATATCACTCCTTATAAATCCTGCCTGTGACTTTAACTGTATTGTGGTCATAGTCGAACTTTTACAAAAAGGTACAATCCAGTCGCGAAATATTTTTAGCACATTCAAATATTTAGGTAAGTATATAAATAATAAATAACACCCAACAGTCACATACATAGTCAGACCCTACAACAAGATCGAGTCTTGTGTCGCAGGTATCAGGAACAACGAGAGACTTTTCGGTCCCACAAACACCCAGACCCGAAAGAAATATTTGTGGGCTGCACAACATTCTCTCGGTGCGGGGATCGAACCCGCGGCCTCTCGTTTCACAGCCGGCGTCTAACCGACTGCGCCACGGAGGCTGTCAAATATTTAGGTAGTATATGTATAACATTTAGGTAGACTGCTACTCTAGCAGTACAAGGCCCAGGCATTAAGTCAGCCTGCATACGTTCGGTATATGAAGCATTAAATAAATAACCAATATTAATACCAACTTAACCAATATTATTATTAATAATAAATAATGTACTTTATGGGTTCAATAAAGATTTTCATTTCATAAATAAATATTTGTCCCTGCGATATGCATATCATTATGCATACATAATGGCAAATAGCTGACCATCTGTCCAACAAAGACTTATGGGGAATTTTTATGTCCCACGCCTAATCATTATTCATAAAGGCTACTACAAATATTATATCCTGTCGTAAAAATAGATTACAAGTGTGATACTACGTGATTTGAAAGGGAATTGCTTTCGTTTAGTAGGATGTAAAATGCTCACCTTTGGCGCTAACAATAGTCATTAGAAGTCAGTACAGAGTACACGAACATTCCTGTAAGTGTCGATTCATTATTATGATGAACACGACATCGTAGACATAATGAAGACTTAGAATGTATAATAAATTACTTCACATACCCTTGTTTGTTGGTTATTTTCAGAATCTAGTGTTTATTTGCTTACGGTATTAGATTGGCATTGTCTTACTGGTGGTCGAATTTTTGTATTCATTCCATCACAATATTATGTAACTTATAATATATGTGTATATTAAAATTTACCACAGTCATCTACGTAAATGTATTGCTGTTGGATTCACCATGCGTATATTTGATTTCCAGGAGAGGTGCCTTATAATGATGTCGACTTTTTTGAAGCGGATAAACTGAGTTATCTCTTCTGCCCCACCTTGAGGGAAATTGTATCAATTATTTTGGGTTCACCGGTCTACAGCTTAGCAACTGAAACCCTGGCCCTCTTTGGTGTAATTGCTTCTACCGCAACCGTTCCTTGATATTACCGCTTAATTCGCGGCTAGTATCTTATGCTAAGAAGCCCCTTCATTCCCAATATTGCCCTAGGCGTCCACGTCAACAGGCAATTGTTTCCACCTCTGCTGCTGAACATCTCGAAGTCGCATTTTATCTAAGTACAAAGAGAGCTAACTGATACGGCAGTCTCCATTGCGCGCCCGCAACCTCCTGTTTCCCCATTAATCACCTCTTACGAAACACAATAAACAGGGGATATCGTGGCAGGATTCTCAGTCATTTTGCGCCTGTACAAAAAAGCCTAACGTATATTGGACCAACCAGATCATCCTGTATATAACCGACATAGCCCACCGGATTAGTAAGTTAAAGTGGCAATGGGCAGGGCACATAGTGCGGAGAACTGATGACCGATGGGGTCGGAAAGTGCTCGAATGGAGGCCACGTAGCGGAAAGCGCAGCGTAGGACGTCCACCCACAAGGTGGTTAGACGACCTGGTAAAGGTCGCGGGACGTCGCTGGATGCAGGCTGCCTCCAACAGGTCTCTGTGGAAATCATTGGGGGAGGCCTATGTTCAGCAGTGGACTTCCTTTGGCTGATGGATGGATGGATGGATAGATCATCTTTGTACCAATGTTGTAGGCTGATTCATTACTTTAGAATAAAACCAATAAATGGGGAAAACGGAACCATAGGTGCACCGAAATAAATGTTATGCAAATTAATAATTTTGCTGACGGAAAGAAAAGTAGCAAAAAAGCTAGGTGTCAGTTTTTTGCGAAATCGAAAATTCCCATTGATGTTGTCGTCTCGAATATTTCTCACGAATTGAATCCGAGAAAAAGAATACTAATGATAGAATATTACAAAAAATATATTGGTAAGTATTACTCAATTTAATTCATTTAATCGTCTGAATTATTTCCAAAATTACTCAGAATTAAATATCCGTTAATAAAAGCTTCCGTTCGCGTACTTTATTAGTTCCTTTTGTTAATTAATTTACTATATTTTTTAATACCGCATAGTCGTGTATCATACTGTGAATTCCGTTAACTTAAATGGAAAAATCAAGATAATAAAATATTTATGAGCCTACAAAGCAAAATAATGTTTCTTGTAGTTAAAGAACAACTCAGATTAATGAATGTTGTTTCATTAATATGAGTTTACGCATTGGGCTCCTAAAGTAGGTTCTTGATTTATTTTGGTAATATTTTCATCAAAAAACGATGCTAAGGATTATAAATTAAAGTAACTAAAGTATTACCTAACCTAAACTACTATCTAAGAATTTATTGAGTTATTCTGTATATCAGCCCATATAGGGCCTGCTGCACTCCTCTACAATTGAGAATACGATTGAGAATGGTTCGGCCATATAGTCCACCACGCTGACCTAGTGCGGCTTGGCAGGCTTTGTATACCATAGAAATTCTTACAAATCGCCATGGTATAAAGATTTCCTTACGATGTTTTCCTTTACCGTAATAGTGCATGGTGATTAAATATGAATACATGCATGACTCCGAAAAGTTAGAGGTGTGCCCTGGACATGAACTCTGAAAATGAACGCTAGATATTAAGTTTTAAAATAATGTAAGTAAGTTCAGACACACGTATAATTGATATCCTAGTACATATCTGTTATGTTTAAATGGATAAAAAGTCCCAGAAAAAATACCTACAATATGCATTTTGTAGAATATGTACTAATAGATATAATAATAGATACTGAAAGCAAATTGCTACATAATGCACATCTCATCTTGTACCCACTTATTTTAAATATACAATATCGTTAAAACCAACATGTCCAATTTACAATGCTATAAATAGAATCTGCCAGCCCACAAAATGTACGAGCTTAATTGTCGAATTATACATCAAGAAGTCAATATGCAGCCTTGTTCGTATAAGGAGTAGGAACCTATGAGTCACTGCTCGCCGACCTCACTCAGGTAAGGCAACTTGTCACCGCACTGATACTTTCGTCAGGCAAACAACGTTAAATCTACAATCCAGAAACTCCCAGAACATCCATTTACCGAACCATATTTCATTCACAAAACGGCAAAATAAATTTGTAATTTTATAAGGAGACCAACGGAGGCTGTCGAAACAATGATGAATATTTTAAGAAAAAAAAGCTAAATAATATCGTTTTGTTAATGGTCCCTTTCACTGGACATTTAATTTCACTTTTCCATTTACGTCAAACAAAGAGATATTAAGGAGGTTGTATTATCTTTTTTGGGGATTCGGTTTGGAAATACGCCAGGGTTGCTGCTTATTTGTTTTCGATATCATCTATAATAGAAAATACGGCCCCAATACCTTATTATGTTATGATTTATTGAGTGTTCCACATGGTTTGCAAATAAAATGTTATACATACGTTTTTGTCTATATTTATTAGAATAACATGTATTATTTATCGCATATCCTAATACAATAAACTATAACTAATTCTATGTAAATATATTGTGACAAGTTTCCTCCTCACTTAAACGATTTTATTTTACAATCTGATATTCACTGATTTGTGTCTTGTGGCAATACTTCTGATATAATGAATGGGTCCACACAAAACTGGCATGTATCCAAACGTACTGGTCTTTTCTTCAACACAGTATATTTGTTTAGAATATTAATATTGTAAATTCCAAGTGCTTTATTGTGGAAAATGTAGCAGATTTTATGTAAAAATATATAAATTCCTTCAAGTAAACTAAAACAAATTAATATTTTTAAATTGAATAATGTTGAAACACAACGTTTCTTAAACCGTTAAGTTGTAGAATATTAATTTTTCCCATTAAAATATTGGGTGCCTGCAATACATTCATCTACGATTTAAAACCTAGTATTTCAGGTATACCTACGATAATGGCAATTGTCCTAAGAATTGTTCCTTCATATCTTATTCATATATGATTAAACAAACGGTAAAAAACGACTCATAATCATCTAGTTATTAAAACCCATATTACAGCAGTTGTCATACAACTTATGCACTACATAATCAAACTATTCAACACGATCGAACGCACTAATTGAATAACATTATGGAAAACGAATATTTAGGTCCGCATAAATCACACAAATCAATCATTGAATTACATCAACGGTTTTACTGGTCATTATTCAAAAATATGCAGCAATAACAGATAACACTGGTTAAACACACTTAACCAATTTATTCGGCTGAGTAATCATTGGTTTCGAAATTTGAATGTTCAGGTGTATGGACTATAGACTATAGAGTATTATTACGAATGCTTGGTCCAATCGTGTCCCTATTACGAGTTACGACTAGTTAGGCTGTTGACGTGTAGGTGTATCAGATTGTGTAACACGGTTCCTCGGTTTTATAATCTTATTGTGACTGGCAAGCTTTGTTAATTTGTTTCTTAATTTTATTGCGAATCCAGCCAGTGGTATGCCATAACCCAATACCCATAGACCAATAAAATAAATCCTTATATTTCCATATCCTTACATCAGTGGTAATATTATTTTATTTGTAATATATTTTTATTTATTAACTAAATAATGAAGTGTAGTAAGTAAATAGTAAAGTATTTATCTAAAAATGTGTTTTAAACAAAGTAATTGTAGGGGCCTAGCTGTAAAATTAGTGAAAAAAGTAAAATCTATTATTAAAAGAATAAAATTAGTAAGAGTGTGTACACTTGCCACAGTTGTTATATTATGACCAAGTCAGTCTGTTTGCACAGCTTAAATTTTCTTTCGTAGTTTTAGCAAAGGTCGCATAATTTCAAAGAATTAAATTCAAGCGAATGTTTGCGTAGCGAATTTTACAAGTTAATTTCGAACAGTCGTGTTGCTGTTATTTCGGCTCAACTCTAGATAAGAAGCTGTAAAATTAATGTTAATTTGTTTTTTAAAAAATATTCACAGAAGTTATCTCAAATGGAATTTTAAAAGAAATACTTTTAATTTTCCTTTACTGGATACTCGACGCTTCAATCGTAATAAACTAAAGGCACATACATACATTTTGACATACTTTAATCAAAATATTTTTTTTCGTGATGAGGTCAATCCCTTTAATATGTGTTCTTTTCGATGTTCTAGTGCTACCTGCGATGCAAATATATACTTTTTATTTCGTAATATGGACGCTCCCCAAATCCCATCCCACATTCAATTTATGATTACTGCGCAACAGAATGAAAACGACTTCTAATAATTCTCTTTAGTTACACTATTTAATAGGCAATAAACCAAAATTATTACGACATCGAAACCTAATGAATTTGCGAAGTACCCCTCCGTCGTATGCACGGTGTTAATTGTATGTTTCATTCAACTAATTAACGATGAAGGTAAACCACTTGTGCCTAATATGGTTACTAGTTTATGCTTAAACTTATATAGTACAATATTATCAAGTACATCATGTTATCATTGTATCATTCATGAACTAGATGTTTCTAGAAAATAAGCCAGTGCTACAGTTTTACACGGATTACAAAAATACAATAATGATTTTGAAAATGGAATTACGTGCCATGTCTAAAGATAGGATTGGCTATTGGATTTTAAGAAATATGTTCTGATTTTAAATGTTATAGGCAATTTTGTTTATTTTAATTTTTCATACGTGAATGACTTTTTTCAAAAACAAATTGGAACGACCTGAATAAGCCTCTACTTCTAGGCCCGCAGAGCATACACATCAACAAATCAAAACCAATTAAACGCAACCACTTATGACGACCTTCACGTTCATACATCTAGTTTAAGTCGACAGGTCCATTCTTATCATTAATAATGGTCTAATCGGCTTACATAACTTGATATTATATTGTACTAGCACTGGTTGGAGCGGCGATCAAATATTTGTTTAAACCGAATCGATTTTCGAAATGCTGCCAAACTGGTCGATATCGGATCCAATAAATAATTCATCAGATCTGGTTCTCACAATAGGGTTTGCGGGTTTATTAATGGACCTCAAAATGAGAAACCAAATTGCAAAATACTACGTCCTGTATATGTCGCAGTTATATGCCAAAATTGGTATTTGAACATCATTGAATTAAGAACGAAGTTGGAATTACAAAAAGCTTACCATACTTTTTTCTGAGCGTAATGTTGCTAACCGTATTTGAAAAATATATGACAAAGGCCCTAATCATTCGAAAACTAGGCAATTATCACTGAATTTCTGAAGATGCGTATATTTTAGTAGATAAATACTTGCATACTTGAGAGATCTTCTCAAGTAAAGTCCACCACCCTGCATTAAGCTAACATGTTGACATGAGCCCTTAACCTATTTCAATCTTAGAGGAGAACATTTCATAGCAGTGTTACTCATAATATGTACATGGTATCCTATGTTATATTTATTTTAGGTAATCCACATTATTGGCACATTTGAAGCCATTATTTTTAAATTTTATTAAGATAAAATGGGATATTACGTTAAACTCTCTTTCACCTTTACCTGCCCATACCATAAAACAGTAGTTCTTAACCGGTGGTCCACGGATACATCCTAAGTGGTCCGCAGAGCCATCCGAATACTAAAGTTTCGGAATCATATCAATGATGTATGTGGGAAATCTTTTAGAAATTTAGGATTTATCTTAAGGCAATGCAAGAGTTTCCGCGCTATATCAGTCATTAAAATTCTATTTAATGCGCTTGTTCGTAGTCGCCTAGAAACCAGTTCGATAATATGGAATCCTCACGAGGCTAAGTATAGCTTAATGTTGGAAAAACTGCAAAACAAATTTGCTCGATTTTTATACCATAAACAATACGGTGTGTATCCTTACTATCCTCTGATGTACCCGAGTCTATTTGTGTTAGGCATGGTGGGATATTGCAGACTGGATGTAAGGAGAAATGTCGCCCTAGTGAAGTACGTGTATGCGGTGTGGCGCGGGTGGGTGCACCACCCGGAGCTGCTGTGCGAGCTGCAGCTGTGCGTGCCCCGCGAACGCGTCGCCACTCGCCGCGCCACGCCCATGTTCCGCGTCCCAACGGCTAGGACGAATATGTTAAAGTTTTCCCCCTTGTCGCGGGCAATACGACTACTCAACTTGATCTCGGGACATGTTGATATATGTCATTGCAGCCTGCCGAAATTTACAGTAGTGGCCCAAAAATGCATTGAAGAATTTAAAATGTAATGTTTGTTGTTATTTTGGTAAAATTGTAATGTTTTGTTTTATTTTTATTGTTTATTCTATGTGATATTTAGAATAGTTTAGTGTAATGCCGCCTTAGTTTTAAAACTGTTAGGGTATTATATTTAAGGTGATACATAAATAAATAAATAAAAAAAATAAATAAATAAAATAATTATGTGCACATTTTATTTATGGGTAGATATAAAAACCTTCTATTAATTTATATTACGGTACTGTATAAATATACAACCATAATAGTCAACCAACTGGGTGATCCTGATCAATGGCTACACAGAAATTTTGTCGAATGGTCCCTCATGACTAACGGCCGTTCTCTATATCCTATCCATCTTTAACAAGAGGTAAAGATAGCTACCATTACTATGTCGGTACAATTTTACGCTTCATTAAACAAAGATAGAAATACATATTTATCTTACCTAGCTATAAATAAATATATACACCATATCCTTACCTCTCTATCTTTGTTAACTGACACATAAAATGCGTTTAAATATCTACTGAAATGTGTTGTTACAGATAGATAGATTATTGAGAACGGCTGTAAAAGGATAAGAACCACTGCTATAAAAGTATAATTAAATTATTTGTTATTTCATAATGGCTCGTGAAATATAATATGATATTCTGATTGATATTTTGATTTGATTTAGCTTAATGTGCATAACGTACATAACATTTCAAGTTATCTAACTAGGTTATAGTAACATAACCATAGAAAATAAATTCCTCATATTTACTTTCCAAGCCATAAAGATCAGTCAAGCTGATAATAGAACCCAGTACGAGTATGGAATAAAACAACGCCCGATTGCCGTAGTGATTAAGTGATTTATTTTTTAATATAAGAAATTACTATTTCGTTCCCTAGTCTGGTACCTAAATATTTATAATATGTAAGTTGTAAATAAAAGACAAGTTATACATTCCCGGAGTATCGCCGAGATTCAGTCATTATTATCATCTCAGCCACAGGAAGTCTACTATTGAACATAGGCCTTCCTCAAAGACGTCCACATCGACCTGTTGGAAGCGGTCCGCATCCAGCGACTTCCTGCAACTTTAGCCAGATCTTCCATCCATCTTGTAGGCGGGCATCCAACATTTCGCTTGCCTGTACGAGATTCAATGCTCGGTGTCATTAAATTGCGTGCCACTGTTGATCCTGGATTACAAGAGTTGCAGTGTTGGGTGTGAGGGCGGGACAGTCTCCAAAAGATGTAAATAATATTTTAAAAATATTTGAAAAGTAAACTTCATATAGCTTTTTCTTGATACAGGCAGTCATGATACAATACAATTAAGGTTAAAATAATTATTTATTTACCCAAATTAGGAAGTTGGTAAAAACACTGGTTTAACACATTCCAGGGACAAAGTGAGTTCATTTTAACAAAATTAGCGATGACCGGTCACAAAAAAACACTCAACTCGATTCTATAGAATCAGTTGTAAACTTTATGGGATATAAAAGTCACTGGGAAAACGATGTTACGCAAAAAAACACCAAGACAGGTTTTTGTGTTTACGACAATGTTATTCTGATCGCGTACGTTATAAAATAAATAATTCAGTGCTTAATGGAATTTTATTGGTGTTTTGATTATAATTATGGTGGCCTCGGCAGCGTAGTTGTACTTTGGTTCAGTTACAAAAATGAGCCTTGGGCCTTGGGCTCGAATCCCGGGTCGGGCAAAGTGATATTTTTGGGCCCGATTTGGCTTTAGGCTCGATCCCTATTACATCGTGAGATGGAACATATAAAACAAATGTGGGTGCCCTGGTAGAACCACTGCTTACATATTTTAGGAAAAGAGGCATGAGTTTATGTATGTTGATTATAATTATAATTAGGATTATGGTTTTAATAAATGGCAATCCAAATTATAATTGATAACACATAATTGATTGATTGATAACAAATAGAACAAAAAATTCTTAATGGTTGTGTGAATAAAAAATTTGACCTGTAGCTGTGCGCTCACAAATAAAATCACCACCGGCTTACCACTTTCGGTTTACTCTGGGGCACCGTAAACTTGTCTGATATTCTAGATCAGAAACATAGAAAAATAATAGAGATTCAACAAGCGTCCCTGCGGTTCTCAACTAGATTCAGCATCACTTAGCTACATGAGCTGTTCAAATTATTAATTTTTCTTTGGTCTAACATCCATTCATTGATATTCTTATCACATAACTTATAACACCTCTACCTTATATTCGCTTACACAAAATATATTATAACAGCCAATCAATTAAAATAAGTAACTAATGTTTCATTGCCCTGAGTAAAAAAATACAATAACGTTAGAAAAGTCCGTTTTTTATACCCAAACCACAAAGTTTGATTAGGATTAAGTACTATGTTAAAAAAGTGGAATAATTGAAAATGTATTCATGATTTATCATTCATCCGACATCGCGATTGTGGCTAATGATGTTATAAAACATAATTGAACAAATCCTGTTACATGTGTGTGAATTAAATTGTTTCATTTAGTCATTAAGATTTGGATGGTTCTGTATTGTAGTGGCTAAAGCGTAGGTATTTTTATAATTTTAACGCCGATTATATTAATCAAATGATCGAGTATAGGCACTTATTAAGTATTTATTTAACTTCACTCTAAGTTTACAAGTTATTTTTATTGTTAATTTCTTCCCTAACGAATTGAACTTGGTGATCGGGATTTGACTTGACTTTGCTTTATTTATATGTGGAAATAAACAATATGAAATGTTTTGAGTTGTAGATCAACAATGTGCTTTTTAATGCGTCCAGTTTTACTCCTGATACGTATAGATGATAAAACAAATAAAAATATTAAAATTTACAACATAAAATAAACTTTATCTAAATTGGTAATAAAATAGATTACAAAATACGACCTAAAATGTCAATGTGTAAGGATCGTGCGTGTATCAGTATTGAGTAAAACATTCACGCCATGTTACTTGTTACTATACTTGCGTCAGTATTATGTAAACGTTTTGACAGCCATCGTGCCGACTCTATTAAATACAACTTCACCAGCCAAAAAGGCCTTTGATGACACACTTTTCTACCAAAGAAACTATGTAAAAAGAAAAAGTCTAAGGTCTTTTTATATTTGTCTGCACGTGGGAATCGTAGACAGGTCTTTATATTATGTTGATGGCAAGATAGGTCTTCATTATGTTGTTTAATTGAATACATGGTTATTATCATATTTAATTTATTTATTTGTTATTTTACGACTTAATTAAGAACAGCTTAATCTTATTAATTTTACATTCATAATTAGAATAACAAATAAATGTAACATTAATTAAAATCTGTTGTAACACGTATAGTAATTATAATTTGTATTTTTTATAATAATTATACCGGGTATCTCAAGACTGCTACCGAAAACGAAGCCGGGTGGTAGTTTTAGTGGCTACAAACACAACGCAATTAAAAATTTCGCATAGAAACGCGACAATTATTTTTTATGATTTTTTAAATATCTTCATTTTTGGTGGTAAATCCATAGTTTTTGCTAAAATAATAATTTAAACTCTCTTATATCTTAGAGTATTTATAAATTAAAGGGTATACACTATTATTTTAGGAAAAAATGTATTTACCACCAAAATAGGGCAATAGGAAAAAAATTACAAAAAAAAATTGTCGCTTTTTTTTTGCAACTTTTTCTGTTGCATTGTGTCTGAAGTCGCTTAAACTACCACCCGGCTTCGTTTTCGGTAGCAGTCTTGATATACCCTGTATAAGAAATTAAATTAGTAGCGAATTATATTTATGTCATCGCCCCGATGATATACTGTTGTGGTTTCCTGTAATCCTGTATGTAGTTATAAATTTAATATAATGTATTTTTATTAAACTCAATTTGAAAACAAGTGTTCGTATACTTATGCGTAATAATTATTCTAGTTTTAAAAACAAATATTAATTCGTTTGCTGATTCAAGCACGTTTTGCCTATGTTAAATAGATTTGGTATACAGGCGGAAGTACAAAAACCTTATTTCAATAGACGTATAAAAATAAATAAACTTTCCTTTGTTTGACAAAAAAAAATGCTACAAATTTTTCTTAAGCGACAATGATTGCTTTCCTTAAAGCCACTTAGCTGTTTGATATACGAATGCAACAAAAATACTTAGTTCTTTGAAACCATTTTGTCAAACTACAAGAAAAAAGAACATAAAAAATTCCCACATATATAAAATCGGTTCCATGATAAAGGAAACAATGGTATCACATTGCGAGTACTCACACGTACATTATTGTCACTTTTATAAATAGCCGCATAATCAATATGTGCCAGAGATTATATTTTATATACTCTTTATATTGTTTTAAATTGGATCTTGTTTTTGTACCAAAAGCAGTAAATTATCTAACATATTATTATACTTTATAATTGAGCCTTATTTGTAGACATAAAATTGTAAAAAAAATTGGGTAAAGTTTACAAATTGACTACACTAAGATAAACGTTTGTTTTCTGTGGAAAATAAAATGAAAATCACATACATATATGCCCCAACTATTAATTAATTTACCCACCCGATAGTCACTAATTAATGGACATAATGTACACTGAATCTTAGAGTATGTATAATATAGAGGGAGCGCTGTCATAAATTCGCGTCTAGAAAAACGTAGATATTTTCTTGTTCGTAATGTTGGTAGCGCTCTTATATTAGTGAAAATTGAATTAATTAAATTCCTTTGATAACCGAAAATATATTTGGCTATTATCCTTTTAAAATTACATAGCCCTAAACTATTTATATTTATTTTTCTTTTGCAAGTAATTCGTGCATATTGGCCAACTTGTCAACTATCAGCCAATAGGAGGGCAGGAAAAGGTGGCTCGGCGCCACCAAGATTGATCTACAATACCCAGGCCTGAAACCAAAATTCTGGGCCCCATTATCAAACCCGAAGCCTCTTGTTTCACACCGTCTCTCATCCAAGTACGCCACGGTAAATGCCATTTTTCCTATTACCTTCTTATGATCTAACTCAAGTTACAAGGAAAACGGACTAATCCTCCTTAGCATTCAACACAAGCTTGACACTGGGTGCCTGTCATTGTCGGTGTGCGAAATACGTGGGTATTCCATGACCCGACGTCGCGACTGTCATCCCTGACGCTGAGTCCGTGACAGACGAATGTCAACAGGGCTGCCGTACAAGGAAAATACACGAAATTCTAAATAATAGCAAAACCTGTTGTTTGCACACACATGCTACGATTGCTTACTACAAATATAAATTTTTAAATGAAAAATATTATGTTCGGGTTTCTCATTAACTATGCATTATAGCGAAAAGTCCATCAAATAATAAATCTCTAGAATTAAATCGTATGTTGTCGTATGGAACTACTAGAGGTAAATCAATAATATTCCTTTCAACATGACCGAAATCAAATATGGAACATTTAGGGTTCCCATATAAGGGGTTGAATGCCGCGCCGTTCCAATAACAGCGTTCTCAATCTACTGGGATTATCTGGCAAGTGGCAGCCCTACTGGCGTCCCGACGTGACGCGAATGTCGAGTGATGCGAATCAACCACGGCTCAATGTCACCGGTTTAGGATTTACGAGCCTTAAATTCCGTAGCGTTTTCGCATCATTCAACTTCATTCATAGAAATTATTTATTGAAGTTTAAACTTTTGTGTTTTTTTATAACTGCATATAAATTTCCGAAAGTGCTAAAGGAATTGTAATACTGTTATGGTTCTAATAGAAGCACGTCTTTTCGAAGACACACTAAGAAAATTCGTAGATGAACTTAGAAGTAAGGAGTGGGAAGAACACGCACTAAAATAACCGTTATGTGTTTAAGGTAAGAGTTCGGGAACTGTTTCTTCAAAGAATAGTTGCTAAATTGACAGATTAAGTAAGTTGTATATATTGTTTGGATGTATGTATGTGTATATATTTATATATATATGTAGGTATATATTATGTTGTATGTATGATGTATGTATGTTCATTTTAATCTTAGTACAGTGTACACTTATTTAAATATTGTACCATTTTTTTTCCCTATCTAAATGTAAATAAAACCTGCTGTACTCCACTTCTGCTTCACCCAAAGGTAGACTGATAGAGAATGCCCCTGGCATTAAGTCCGCCTGTATACTGTTTGGTATATAAAGTAAATAAATAATAAATTAATAAAATAAAATAAACCAGCCATATAGAAACGCAGTTTTTTTTAGTGCTATGAATGGCGAGGCGAAGGCAATAAGGATTTTTTTATAAGGGAATTGTTGGTACAATGTTTGAAGTTGGATTTTGAATGTGACAATGTATTCGAGGTTTGGTTGTCTAACTGCCAAAAAATAAACCCGAAGTGGTACATTATGTCCATTAATATCAGTTTTCAATAAGACGATAGTATCATAAAGCAGCTTATATCTTATCTTAGTCTTAGTTGATCTTAGTGTGGGTCAGGACTATGTATGTGGGTATATTTATTTATATATTCACTTCAACTACACCATGGCTCTACTACTTGTAAACTTTCACTGACATCCAAAAGAAAATCTCATACACTGCGTTCCGAAACAGTGCGTGATCTCACGATCGATCTTTTAATAATTTCAGTACGCACGTTTATGAGATCGCTTAGATAATGATAATATACCAACTTACATATATAAAGTTCTTTCATAACAAAATTCATTCACAGATCATTTGTAGCTCCAAACAATTAATTGGAACACTTGGCATGAAGTCATTAACACAAGAAATATATATTTTCAAGCCTTTCGGCGTATAAAGGTAACATTGTATACACACTTCCATCCGCCACATTGCGTGTTAAAAAGTTTGCATACTAAAGCTTAAAAAGTACGCAATTAATGCAGGATTAATAATATTCGTTGTTTAATTATATTAATTCAATAGTCATAATCAAACCATCAATGCGTTTTCTGAAGCGACCTAATTGCATAATGAGCACCAAAACAAGCGTATGAACAAATATGAAAAACGAATCCAACAAACCCTTTGCATTCCGGATTTAAACTAAATTCTCCCGCAATAACATTACCCATACATTCTACATCTATTATATAAGCTTTCAACATTCTTTAGACGCGTGTCAATAATATTATAAAACATAATGATATATTATAAAACATAATAATATTATAAAACATAACTCATTATAATTAAATTGCATGAAAATAATTAAAACAGACTTCATTTATCAAAGCAATGGATATTCTTCTGGTAATTTAATATCCAAACTTTTTATCGAAACAACGATTACTATAAAAACTATGACTGTGAAATACGATATGGTTTGTGTTGAGTAAGTTTGCGAAGTTAATGCACATCAATAATACTTTCTTTATTTCTGAACGTCGATTTTTAATTGTGATTGTTACTGCAGAATTCAAATTAACTTGTTACATAATTATCTCCTCCAAAAAATCTGAAGCGGACTGAATCTATTAATGATAAGTTTTTTAACTAAGACAATGCCTGTCTTTTACTTAGCGTATCTTTCACTTACAACTCACCTGCCTGTAAACTAAGAGATTAAGGCATAATTATCTAACAGGGGATTTGATGAAGATTGTAGTCGCTAGATTTAGGTCCCTAGATTTAGTGTTCATTGGAGCCATCGAAATCAACTGTCAAAACTGCTGATTTGACGTCAAAATAGCGATGTACATTAACAACGCGGTGCTACAGCGCACTTCGAAATGACACGGCCGGCGGCTGCGCTTGAGTAGTCGAGAACCGAGTAACAAAAACAGTAACAAGGCTAGAACGTGGTTATCTGCACCATCCCGCCAACTCGAAGGCTCTTCTCGTCGGGACGTTGCGTCATTGTTTTGCGTGTAAATGGCGTGTGGGGCTGAAGGTTAATATGTTGATAATATGTCCCATTAACTGACTGTATGGCCTAACCACTCTCAACCGTGCTCTCGATTGTAGAGGAGGCCCGTGTCCTGCAGTGGGACGTACATGGGCTGATTAAAATAATAATAATAATAAAATGTCCCATTAAAGGGTATTATTGTTATATGAGGACAGTACATTAGCCCACTATGCTGGTGCATGCGTGTTAATGGACAGCCGTTTTATTGAGCAGAATCATGCATGTTGCAATGATATATAATATCGACTTAATACATACCACTGCTGTATGCAGGGAGGCTACTCTATAAAAGGATACGAACTTCGAAGGTTCGGACGCCGTACATAAAACTTCAGTAATGTGCCTTGATACTCCACAAAATCTTGGATCCCTCTATAGTACGTCGCAATTATAGAGTAAGTTGGGAGTAAATGGTAAGTATAATAGAGATTGTATTGATTTCTAGGAGTGGAATTCTTATATCATACTCCGTACGTCGAACAACCGAACATTCGAAGTTCGTATCGTTTTTATAGAGTAACCCTCTGGGTACCAAAACACATGTAGCGCGAGGAAGTTCAGACATTAGTCGATTGAACCCATGCGTGTTACTTTACATACATTTTAGCAGACAAGAGGAATGATAGAATTCCAATTGTAAACCAAATTAAATTTAACGATATATTAACATTGTCGACCGTTAATTCAACTAGAAATCTCAGATAGACCGACCCACACCAACCATAACCTCATAATCATAGCTTTGCCCATTACAAAGTACTTGAGACAATATTTAATCAGTAATCACCAAAGGATACCGCTGACATAAAGCCAGTTCTACAAACACAATGGTATCCGTAATTCCAATTTCAAATAATCAATACAAAGCGATGGCACAGACTAAGTACCTGTCATACTCGATTACTGAACAAAGCCACTCTGTCAGGTAATACCTATTTCTATTAACAGAGAACAGGTTCCGAGATTCTATCAATGTCATCACTTCCTGATGTCCTATTCGTGACTCATTAAGTGTGGACATGCCGTTATTATCTAATATATTGATAGATATTTTTATAGTCATCGTAATGCTTATGTCATATTTGCAAATCATTTTAATTGTACAAAGAAGTATCTTTAACTGAAAAAACTTATTACGTAATCCATGGTTTATTGTATTGCTACACAGGGTATGTCAAGACTGCTATCGAAAACAAAGCCGGGTGGTTATTTTAGCGACTACAGCCAACAAACAAACACTAACGGTACAATCATCGTGTTTGGGTGATTCGTGGTTTTTGCTTAATTAATAATTGATACCTAACGTACGATAGCGTCACTAAAAAGAAAATGCTATAAATAAATATTATTTTAGGAAAAACTATATTTTCCACCCGAAAACAACGATAGGAGAAAAATACAAAAAAGCGTCGCTTCGGTAGCATTATTGAAATACCATGTATAAGGGGAAACAAAGATAAGTTATATAGAGTCCGTAAAGGCAGGAGTTAGGATTATTGAGGTCTGTAGGATGAGTTAATTGTCTTTTGTACTTTATTTAAGTAAGAGAGCTACATGGTCTGCTTTAGTATATTATTGCATAATGACTAGTAAGGACAATATCGTATAGTCTAAGGCATAATTGCAGAAACTAACTTTGCCTATAACTTTAGCCATTAATTTTTAATTATTATTTTAAAACTTTGGATTCCATCGAAACACGGTGATGTTTAAAACATGCCAAAAAAATTCGCTTCTTTCCGAACTTTTTTGATGTATTGTGTCCGTTGTAACTAAAACTACCACGCGGCTTCGTTTTCAGAAGCAGGCTGTATATACCCTGTACATATATATAAATGGGACATGTGCATTGTCCATAAATAATTATTATAGTGTTTCGTTTCTTTAAAAACCTCTTACATTTAACTTAAACGTGAGTCATATCGCAATGATAAATGATAATCACTCTGTTTTGAATATATAATTCATTATTTTACGAATAGATGTGATATGACTTTCTATATTATGTCGTATTAGGAGGACGTACTTTTCTTAATAGCTTGACATATTATGTCATAATTCATATTTCAGACATATAGATACTGGATAAAAATTTTGTACAATTATTAGGTTAATACTACAAGGTTAATAAAACGATATAACAAAGTAAAAGATTTTTGAACGATATTTTTTCTATATGCAGCTTTAAAAGCGTGGTTCGCAAAATGTTATTGATATGATTAAGGTAGGTACTAGCGGCCCGTCCCAGCTTCGAATAGATGCAGTTGTTTTTTGATTTTACTCCACACCAGATAAATGCTATTTTTCTTACAAAGTGGGACAACATGTATTTGTATTATACATATAAACTTTCCTCTTCAATCACTCTATCTATTAAAAACATCACATCAAATTCGGTTGCGTGGTTTTACAGATCTAAGCGACTTTGTTTTATACTATGTTGTAATTTACAGTTATTTCTAAAAATCTCATGTATCAGACAAACTTAGTACGTTTGTCTATTTAAATATCTTCACGACTAAATAGAAAATTGTTTGTTGTCATTTGATGATGCAAATCTCGAATGAAAGTTTTAGTAATCTTCTCATTTAAATTATACATACATTTACGTTCTTATGTGTAGTTTATTTTGTTTGAAATATAGAGCTACAGAAATATGATTCCTTTTACGATTTTGTTTGAACGTATTCGGTATTCAGCTATCAAGAGAGAGATCAATAACCCTATTAACAATTAGACAATAATTGGCATCCGTTTTATGAAACCAAGTAGAATAAGCCACAAAGAGCAAGGAAAAACATGGACGTACTTTTTTCTCATTTTATGTATAATGTTACCTACAGGCAATATCAAAGAGAACATTGTTTTAAACTTAATATGATAAGTAACGTGTTCTATAATAATCAATATTTTTCAGTCTATTGTGCAACTTGCAAGACGTACACGAGATTTAGTCATTATTCGTCATTAACATTACCGGTTTTTCCTATTTAGTACAAACTTGTATAGCGCAGTTCGTCTAATCCCGCATGCCTGTCGCAATGTCTTTGTATCAATATACTCGTATATGGAAAATACATATGATAATATGGAATGAGAATCTGAATATTTTTATTTCACCAATTTAAGAAAACCGTCCGGCTTCCTTTAAGCTACTTTTGACTTCTACGGTAGGGAGGGGTTAAATTGTATTCCAATTATTATCGGCGGGCACTAGTTGTGGAATTTAATTTTTTTCTGTATACTACTGCGAAAAGCTTTAATTTTCTCATAGTAAAAATAATTTTCAAAAAAGATTAAAAAATTTGTTTCTCATAGTTATTCCATTCATTTGCAAAATGGCATTAATTTACGTAGATAAGTAATTATAGATTTTGAGACAGTTTTTGAACCTGTGACCGATGTTTGGACAACCCTCTCCTACGTAAGCTATTTCTCTTTCATTCTATATGCGTTTTTGATTGCTGAATAAAATACAAAGAACGCATTCAAATATTCAGTTAAAGAATTGTTCCGCCCAATCCGACTATAATGAAGTTTAAAATCCAACTTAAGTTTTCTAATACTCGTTGTATTAGAAAAAAATACGTATGGAATTCTTACTTCTTGTCGTCGTCCTCCGAAAATAATTGTGATGTAAAACGGTTATGTTTACATTATTGAATATTAATATTTTTAAAACATAATCTTGTCATTATCCTTGAACACTGCCAAAGATTATACTAATGATGTATACTAATATTTTATAAATACTGGAAGTAATAGAAATTAGTATTTATATATATTTATCTTATAGCCATTATATTAACTATTAAAGTTAATAGGACTAAATGGAGGTTTTAAGGCGTAGCTGAACGTAGCCTACCCCCAAATCAGCCCTCGAGATAGAAGTCTTGTTACTGATCACTATGATAATGAATTATTTATTATTTAATATATCCATGCAATTATATCCGTGCGGATATGGTGCACCCGTATTTTTATCATTAAATCCTTATTATTTCTTAGATTGTCTAAAATGGCAACAATTCAACAAGTCACCACACATCATCACTACAAAATAACAAAACCATCACATTCTAGAACCTTCCACGGACTTTATACCTCGTATTTAGCAATCGCAGGTAAATAATCACCTTGGTACGACCGAGAGGAATTCCCTCGCAGCCTCCAACCCGCCGCGATAACAGCTAATTTCGGCCACCACCATGTTTATCTCGGCAACCGCTGTTTAGACTCTCGGTTGTATATTTAAATACCTAATATTGGAGGAGTTATAAACTGAGGTGCTGGAGAATAAGTAAAAGTTGTAAGCACCCATGCTTTGTAACGATAAAATGTATGTATGTATTTTACTCCATTTTCAAATCATAAACTGATCATCAATTATTTTATACTTCATACATAGTTGGATCGTTTATAAAAGCGTGTTTTTTTATTATTATTTTTAACTAAAATTTAATTGCTTGCACTAAACCATCATCTACGGCTGCATTTTCAGAGGAAGACAGCGGCGTGCAAATTACCCTTTTTTTTCAGTCATTTTTTTTATTTTTTTATTGTCATCGGTTGTGGATAATTATACAAAATTTCGAGTCAATCCGATGTTTTGTGTGTTTTGAAGTGCTCGAAAATCGACTACAAAGATTCTGTAACATACTAACATACGTCTGAAGCTAATAAAATAGCCTTAAGGTGCGTTGTTGTAACAGTGTAATACAAGGATGGAAGGTGTAAGAAGGTAAGTTCTCATACTGTATATGAGTTTACGTCCTTACTCCTCACGTGCTACTATTACATTGTTCCTCCAACGTATTTTATGAATAATTGACATGGTAAGAAAACTTTGAGTTAAGACTTAAGATATTCCGTGATCACGAAAAGAATGATGAATTCGAGGACTATGGAAGTCTTCGAAACGACTCAGTAAATTAAATTTCTGTGTAAAATTAGTTAGATTTTCTTTAGTTTTGAATATAATTTTAGAGCGTAAGGGTTGTATAGAATATGGGACTATAAAGATATGAGACAGAGGCAACGAAATAAAAAATACTGATTACTAACCGGAACTAAATACGAGAGATGCCACACAAAGGATTGTAAATTAAAATAACCATTTTCCGCAAGATGCCTTTTATTAAGGAAATAGACAAGTACACAACGGGTTTGATATATCCGCGATGACTGTCACTAATTAACATTACTATTGGATACGGTTATATTAATAAATAACACGTGATTATGCATAAATGTGTAAATACAATTGTTTCCTTTCATTACTTATACTTCCTGTATCGTAGAGACGTTTACAAATAGTCAAACACAAACACACAGATTCGCATAAAAATGTATGGTGTAGGCTATACAAATATCCATCCCAGTCGCACCCCTATGTGTGACTTCATACATGAAAAATATTGAAACGATTATTTTGATTCTAGAGCCACGCTCTTCAGATCTCACGGTCGACAGATTTAATCTAGACACACATTTTAATAACACACCGCTTAGTATGAATGCATTTTTATTATATGGTTTTTACATCATATTTTTTAACACGAAATTTCAAAAATACTGTTTATATTTATAAATGTCTTATTAAGAAAATTAAAATAAGTACTCCCTAATAACAGAAGGGCATATATTTCTCTGATATTTATTTTCTTATGTAAGAACTACAAAGTGTATTTATATTCTCTTTAAATCGTAGACTCTAGGCCATTACAAAATTAGATACAAATAGTAATTATTTCGATTTGGTCTTTAAATAAGTTGTGACCAAAGATGGTCAACGGAAAACAACTGAACCAAAAATTATAGATTGCCTATGACAAAATATTCTTAGAAGTCAGAACATAATCGCTGATACGACGGACGTGAGTAACGTAAATCCTGCTAGTACTCATTAATAGCATTAACCTGACGAGACGCAGAAAAACTCCGCTCAGTAAGACTATTACTCAAGATGAAAATTGTGTATAGTTATCACGTTACTAAGTGCACATGTTCTGTTATGTGGTATAATTTGATCTGTAAAATCGACTGCCAAAATCCCCCACTTTTGAGCATACAATTTTTCTACAATCGAGTGTTCGGTTAAGGTTTAACTTCAATTCAGTTAAGACTACATGTCATATTGTAATTAAACCTACTTACAGCAAGGCTCTACCAAATCCTTCTTTAATACGAAAATATTAGACACTACCAATTAATCATTTTTATCTATTTTTTAGTCTTTTAACAATTACATTTAATAATCTGCCAGTATTGTTCTTAAAGATTTTTGATTACGTGCCATTTTGTTCGCTTAATCAAAAGCACAAAAAACACAATAACATTAATTAAATTTGAATTTCATGGCGCACCCTATTGTTCACCTCGCCTAAACACCATATACAGAAACGATATGATATTAAATTAATAAAAAACAAAACGAGTTCTTGTTCGCATTGATCTTGGCACGCCGAATGTCAAAGATCATTGCTCGGAAATAAGCATTTTGAATCACAATTTCTGCGATCTAAAAAACGTGCGTAGGCGCATCAATAGCGTCCTGTCATTATAGCTCATTTGATATAATAACTCCTATAACATCGGCGCCTAAATGTAACTATCCCACTGGTGGGCAATGGCCTATGATTGAGAAAACATAGACTATTATAGTGCGTCACTCTAAACAAATGCGAAATTTAAACATATATACATAAACTCACGCCTTTTTCCCAGAAGGGGTAGGCAGAGGTACCAGGAAACCTTAGTCTGTTTTGTCCTACAATGTGATAACGGGCGAACTTTTCGCTATATCAAGTATAAATTCCGGTCTGATAACAAATAGAAAACTCCAATATCACTTTACCCGTCCTGGAATTCGAATCCGAGATCTAAGCGTTGTAACCGTATTGTATGTACAACTACGCTACCGAGGCGGCGAATTTTTATGGAATCCACTTAATGACGTATTTAAAGTTCGAATGAAGGATAATTATTTACTATAAATACACCGGTAAGTTCAAAAAGTCAGCATGCAAATGATGGTCACAAGGTTTACGATTGAGAGGGTGCGGTCGAAGGCCGCCAGACTTCATTGAGGGTTGGTAGTAGGTTTTCAAGACTCTGAAATATTTGTTGATAAATATTTCAAGACTCAATAATTAAGGTTTTACCTTAAAAATAGACAATGCACAGTTGTCAAGGTTTCCTCAAGATTTTTCCTTCAATATTTTAACAATATAGTTAGCTAATAAATAAATAATAACGAAATATTACTGCGAAAATTCACAGGTATGTCTTCGCATTCTACTGCGATTTGGCTATAAATCACAATTTTTGCCGCATAAAAGCACGTGTAGGCGAACAATAGCATCATCACTTATACCTCATCTAATATAATAGCGGCTAATGTTTTTTGTAAACTTAATAATTACACGTAAGCAAAAAAATAATAACACCCTTGTATATACAGTTTTGATTATTGTAATCTGGTTGTAATGGCTCGTTAAGTTTATAATGCGTATCGGTGGCACACTCGCGTAGAGCATGCACTTAAACCACGCTTTGTGAACTGATGAGTCATCTTGTTATTAGGTATGTGCTTGGATAGGGAGCACATGATGAATAAAAATTATTTTGATTTTATAATGGTCGTGAACTTGTCAGCAGCAGGGTTCGATTCCTTTCCTGTGGCATTTTGACGAGATGAAAATAAAAAATATATAAATTGCCATTAAATGAGGTTGTGTTGAATGAATCTAACCTGTTGTAGAGTATAAATTTTAATTCAAATCACACTCAACGGCTAATTGGCAAACTTAAAATATTTACCACCTACATACATATACATACCACATTATAAATATAAATTATAACAAAATCGAACCTACTGATATTTCATTTTGACAGCCAAATTCTCTCCCACTATGCAACGGAGGCTGAATAAATAATGAGCGAAGCTTAATTAAATGAGCGTTTAATCGAAAATAAACTAATGAGTTCAGCCTTTTTTGCTAAAACAAAAATGGTCTGTTTACTTATTACTGGTCCAGCACTAATTGTGGAACGTAATTACTAATCAGTAATAAATAAAAACGAATGATGAATTTAGATAACTAATTTTAAATAGTTTATAATTTAAAATATACATAAATGTATCAATGAAATTGGGAAATGTTTTTCTCGCTACAGCACAAGAATTGTTAAGAAATCCTTAAAAACATTAACCCGCAATTTCCACCAATATCAGATTTATTAACCAGCAAATTATTTGACCTGAGACGAAATATTATACAATCAATAGGATAAATTTTAATATTCCCCTAAATATACTTTACTGATCATTTCGCAGCATAGTTTTTTAATAACAACAAAATCACATTTTAAAAATATTTTCTCTTAAAATGTAACATAAAATAAAAAGAAGATTCAACTGTTTTGTACTAAAACTATAAACTAACATATCGTCGCTTTCCTTACTTGGACGATGTACAGTATCAAACACGCACGTGACCAAACAATGACACTCGACACAATCGGGAGTATCTTTATAATCTTTTGCTAATCGGTTATCGACTATGGCAGTAACAAAACCCATTGATATAGCCAACTTCCGCTCTCACTTATTGACAATGGTTGAATAATAACTCTTTAGAATTTAAAAATAATGCAATTGGCAAAATAATGGTTGCCTTGGATATGATGGTTGAATGGAAGAAAAGTAGGTTATGATCAATTATGATGCAGCCGAAAACACAAAATACTAGAACTGTAAACATTAATGGCCAAGAATCCAGTCCTATATATCTCGCAAGTAAAAAAATTACTTATTTTTGATACCACTTGATCAGTTTATTCTTCTGCTAAAATGTATGTATATTGTATGGTCCTAAAAATTTAATGCAAATGTTTCTTAATACAATTTGAATTTTATGAAGTCTATATCCCACTATTAGATGAGTTGAAAAGATGCAAAATATATATTGTACTATTACGATAAGGAAACTAAATAATAAATAGTACCGCCTTTAGTTTATTTGTATGCTCACAAACTTCTCAATATTTTTTCTGGCTTCAAACTTATTGCAAATAGTCCGCTAGAGCGCAGACGATAACCAAGCACTTGAAATTCAAGCCTTTTCTTGACCTTATTTGACGTAATAAAAAATGGAACTTGGCCTAGTTAACGCTACGCTGGCATTCTGTAATATCATCCCAGTTTTATATCATCGTTTGTTACTCATATTAGCATTGAAATTGCCACGACGCGACGTGGCCCGTGACGCCCACTGTGAAATTTAACCAGAAGTATTAATTATTGAAATCATACTCATATTGTACGAAGTGGTGGCAATATGACATACAATACGATTATTACAAGTCGAAGAAAATACTTTGATATTAATATTTTAATGGAATATCAATAATATAGTCTGTTAAAAATTCCCACCGAAACTGCGAAGTTGGCAATTAAATATGCTAAAGGAAATTATATATACTCGGAAAATTATCTTGCCATAATCTCCGCTAGACAAATTAATCGATATTATGCAAAATAAATGTATCATTTTTATTTTGACTCCGATGTTTGAACATTAAATTACTTTTACATTTAATGACAATAATAAATTTCAAATATTATCGTAAAATTTTGCCTGCAAAAAACAAAATACTATGCAAAATGTATCATATTATTATTTATAGTAATGTCATATAAACTATTTGAATTCAAATAAATTTAATATTATTCGCTACTAAGATATTCATAAAACACTCTGATTTACTCGCAAACTACCGTTTTATGGCTAATTAAATTTTATTTGCCCTATTACGATTCTGGATTGAAGCTCAAGGAAGCACAATATCTTTTAAGACGTTTATTCAAAATGATAAATCATTTTTCAAACAGTTGGAAATACTTCAGACTAAATAGGCATACTTCAGACTATATAGACAAACTTCAGACTCACTAGATAGACTTCAGACTCACTTTAGACTAAATAGACTGTTCCTCCGCAAGGAAAATCGAAAAGAAAAAAAAAACTGGGCGCAGAGTCTGATTTCTTATCTTCCCACTTTCGTCCTCAATTTTAAATTTTTATTATTCCTTTATATTATTTCCTTAAATCATATAAGTATTAAAAAATCATCGTTTTGTACCAGGAGATCTCAGTTTATCCATGTATCGCCAAAAAATTGAACTGTTTCCTTCCCAGATCGAACCTTCCCACATAGCTTGTCTGACGTGATTTTCATATAGCTACATATAAAACAACCGCCAGCATAATGTTGACAATGGGCGACACAAATATCGCAATGGTCGACTCGATCGGTCAGTCCGACATCCTGCGTCCGCGCTTCTGGGCCGCTGTATCCGTTGATTTACGCGTCTTACAAACGAAACTTTGATTTAATCTAGAAAATTTATTAACTTATGCAATTTTGGATATTAAATCCTGTTTTAGGTTATATTTAAATGCCCTATAGCAATATTTGGAGCTCGTATAAGAGCAAAATTTGGAAGTTTATGTAACAGTCGCATTGTGCACATGTTATAAATACTCGTATATCAATAGCGACTAAATTTGTATCTACATCCGCCCATATACATACGTCCAAATGCAGGGCACGGGCCTCCTCTACAATCGAGAGTACGATTGAGAATGATTAGGCCATATAGTGCACCACGCTGGCCTTATGCAGTTTGGCGGACTTACATACCATAGAAATTCTTCTAAATCGCTAATGTATCCAGGTTTCCTCACGATGTTTTTCTTCACTGTTTTAGTGCGTGATGATTGATTATCAATACACACATGACTCCGAAGTCAGAGATGTGTCATGGGGTTCGAACCCGCAACTACCGTGAACATGTTGGCAGCTGCGTTTGATCGGTTTACCAACAATCCACATGCACTTTAATAGTGACTAAAGCAAAAATGATATGTTTATTTGTATAAAATTCAACAGAAATAAAATATTTGATAACAGACAACTAAGTGCCTTTCTAGATTGTAAAATCAATCTATGCAGAAACATCGTCAGACATAAATTATATTCTACGTCAGATTGATAATTTAAAGCAAAAACTAATTTTGTATTCCAAATCTCCTTAATGTGCAGAACGTTGTACATAATGGTATAACCATGTTTTAAACAACCAATCAAAATCTATGCGTTTATATTTCGAAACCGGTTTAGCCTTTTAATGTATTCTAATGAAAAACGTATACGCAAATTCTTTTTAACGACATTACGTCAGACGTTTTAAACCTTTAACCCTTAAGTCACAAAAAATGTCATTAGAACATAAAACCTGCATTTTTTCTATAATATATGCTATACATGCAATTTATATAACACAACACTTAACACGTTTTTCGTGACTCGCATAATTTTGTAAATATAAACTGAAAAGTAAATAATATGCATATTTTGTTGGTGTTATTTGTTTAAGCATACGTCATGTACGTGACATGTAAATGCGTCATAAATATTAGCATATTATATGACACATAATACAATATTATTGGTCGTCTACTAGGCAACCTTCATAGCTACCAAAAGGCGCCGGAAAATTGACTTACATAACTGATTTTATTGATGTAATATATGTATGTTTCACGAAGTTTTAAACTATTAAAAGCATCTGAATTTAAACATTATCATTAGTAGCGAAAATATATGTTTAAAACATAATTTTCCTTAATGCGAATTTTATATATTTTTATTTCACTTATTTAACATAATATTAACTTTCAATAATAAAATCTATATTTCGCATATTAAAAACATGTTAATTAACTCTGAACACAATTATAAATTAAAGTTATTAACTAGGCAATACAAACCTCAATAAACAAAACACAACACAGCACTGAAACACAGGTATAAATTGCAACACAATTATTTCACTAACATGTTTACACGGACTTTTCACTGAGAAAAGTTTGTAAAACGTTAAATCGATGGTGTATCGATCAGGCACGCGCGGAGTACAGACATACGACTATAGTATGACAGCGCGGAAGGCCCGCGTGCGCCGCGCGGTCCGAGAGTGGGGGAGAGGACTAACATGGAAAACTGCGTGGACGCGCCTCGCCGTGGGCAGGTTACGCGCTAGATGTAAGGGCGAACGCGCTTTTGTTTACGTAGATGTGACTTTGGAATATGATTAAGATGTTTTTCTGCTACAAATACGTTCCTTTTATATCATGCTACAACTATACAGCAACAAATACATTTGTTTTACATAATGCTACAACTATACAATATAGCGTGTTTAAATGACGGGAAGAAAAGGCAAAACGGGTCGTGAAAATATTTTTCTAAGTTCCCTATGGTAACAAAAACGTTTCTTTTTTCTAATTTATAATTAATCTCATCATCATCATCATATCAGCCACAGGAAGTCCACTGCTGAACATAGGCCTCCCCCAATGATCTCCACAATGACCTGTTGGAAGCGGCCTGCATCCAGCGACTTCCTGCGACCTTAGTCAGATCGTCCGTCCACCTTGTAGGCGGGCGTCCGACACTTCGCTTGCCTGTACGTGGCCTCCACTCGAGAACCTTTCGGCCCCAACGGCCATCGGTTCTACGAGCTATGTGCCCGGCCCACTGCCACTTCAACTTGCCAATCCTATGGGCTATGTCGGTAACCTTGGTTCTCCTACGGATCTCCTCATTTCTGATTCGATCTCGTAGGGAAACACCGAGCATAGCCCGCTCCATGGCTCGTTGAGTGACTTTGAGCCTTTTAATGAGGCCCACAGTGAGAGGCCACGTCTCGGTGCCGTATGTCATCACTGGTAACACACAACTATCGAAGACTTTCGATTTTAGGCACTGAGGTATTTTGGACGAGAAGACGTCGCGAAGTTTCCCGAACGCTGCCCAACCGAGTTGGATTCGCCGATTGACCTCTCTCTCGAAGTTGGACCTGCCTAACCGGACCACTTGTCCTAAATAGACATATTCGTCTACAACTTCGAGAGTCGAGCCCCCAACTCCAATGGGGGTGGGCACAACATGGATATTCGACATGATCTTCGTTTTATCCATGTTCATTTTAAGACCCACCTGTTGGGAGAACTCGATTAAGGTCTTCGAGCATAGTGCTAAGGTCTTCCAGCGATTCTGCCAAGACTACAATATCGTCGGCAAATCGAAGGTGAGTAATATACTCGCCGTTGATGTTGATGCCGAATCCTTTCCACTGCAAGAGCTTGAAGGCATTTTCCAGCGCGGCAGTGAACAGTTTCGGAGATATGACATCTCCCTGTCTCACGCCTCTCTGTAGTGGAATAGCCTTCGTGCTCTGATCCTGTACTCGGACCGACATGGTGGCGTTGTTGTATATACACCTCAACACTTCGATGTACCGATAGTCTATGTGGCACCGCTGAAGAGACTGTAGCACAGCCCAGGTCTCGATCGAATCAAAGGCTTTCTCATAGTCCACAAACGCTAAACAAAGCGGCAAGTTATACTCCTCGGTTTTTTGTATAACCTGCCGTAGCGTATGAATATGGTCTATGGTACTAAAGCCTTTTCGGAAACCGACTTGTTCGGGAGGCTGGAAGTCATCAAACCTGCGTTCGAGACGATTTGTGATGACCCTTGAAAACAACTTATAGACATGGCTCAGGAGCGAGATGGGCCTGTAGTTCTTCAGCAAAGTGTTATCACCTTTTTTGAAGAACAGTACCACCACGCTCCTGCTCCATGCCTCCGGCGTTGAGCCCTCGAGGAGAACAGAATTGAAGAGCCTTTGAAGGACTTTCAGTACCGGCGTTCCGCCCGCTTTCAGAAGCTCTGAAGTGATTCCGTCCTCACCCGGCGCCTTGTTGTTTTTAAGTTGTTTGAGGGCCATCTCAATCTCAAACAGGCTGATGTCCGGGATATCATCGCTAAAGTGTCGGATTAACTCGGCTCTCGGGTCTTCGGCCGAGCTAACAGTAGGTTCGGCAACCGAGGTGTAAAGCTGTCCGTAGAACCTCTCGATCTCCCTTAATACCTCTGCCCTCGTCGATACCACGCGGCCGTCGTCCGTCTTCAGCCTAGACAACTGGCTTTGCCCAATAGACAAGTCTCTTGCAAACACTTTGGAGCCTCCGTTCCGCTCAATTGTCTTCTTAATGCTCACAGTATTGTGAGCACGGACATCGTGTCGCAAGGACTTCCAGATCCGTCTATTGAGCCGCCGATATGCTTCGGCGTCAACGGAAGACTGCAGCGTCAAAGATCGACGTTCAGCCATGAAGAGTGTGGATCGAGAGTTTTTGTGGTCTATCTCTACGGCGAGGTCTAAAATACTTAGATCCCACCGTATGGACAGCTTCTACCAAACCGCTGTTTAACTCGTCCACTGCAAGGTTTTCTTTTAGACAATCAAAGCGATTTGTCAACTCGAGTTGAAAGCTCTCGGGGTTTTGGATATGGGCGCGAGTAGGTCGGAGCGTAGACTTCATCAAGCGGCGCCTTTCTAATTGAACGTTGATATTCAATGTGCCCCTAACCATTCGGTGATCACTACCGGTTTCACCCTGTTGATCACAGTGACATCACTGAACATCCGTCTATTCGTCGTCAAGATGAAATCTATCTCATTTCTCGTAGAACCGTCAGGACTCAACCAGGTCCATTTCCTGTGAGGCGGCTTCTGGAAAAAAGAATTCATCGCGAAGAGTCCCTCTTTTTCCAGAAAGTCGGCCAGCCTCTGACCCCTGAGGTTCCGTTGCCCATGTCCAAATTGCCCCACTTTCAACTCTGCATCGCTTCTCTTGCCCAACTTTGCGTTGAAGTCCCCCATAACAACATTGAAGTAGGTTTTGGAAGTATGTATGGCCCGACTAATGTCCTCATACATCTCCTCTACTTCTTCATCTGGGTGTGTCGAGGTCGGCGCGTATACCTGTATGACCTTCAACGAATATCTTTTGGATATTCTGAGTATAATGTATACTACCCTGCTCGACACACTTTCGATGGATACGATGTTGTTGATGAGAGACCTGTGGACGAGAAATCCGACACCTCCTCGGGACTGTTGGTCGTCCCCCCGGTAGAAGAGCAGGTTACCAGACTTCAGGGTTATCGTATCCTCCCCGATTCTTCGGACTTCCGATAACCCCAGAATATCCCAGTGTAACCCGCTCAATTCTTCTTCCAGTTCGACAATCTTCTCGTCTGTCCTCAAAGTGCGTATGTTGTGTGTTACCAGGGCCAGTCGTCGTCGGGGGTGGTAGCCGGGGCCAACCCGGGGATTCTTAGCACCCCCTGCCCCACCGTAACCATGGCTGCTACCATCGCCAGGAATAGTGGGGCTGCCGGGGACTGGGGGCCTGGTCAATTTTTGTGTCGCCATTGAGGGGATTTGCCAATACTCGCCACGCTTGGCAGGCGGGTTGGCGAGCGCAGGAGGGGACTCGCGCTGACGACGCTGCTGCCCATCATCAGCGGGGGAAAGGAAATAGGGTTTGTGAGTAGAGGATATAATGGGAAAGGAGAGTATGGCCTGTAGGAGTGGATACTGCAGTCATGGAAGGGAATGTTTGTAGTGACTGCAGTAGCTCGGGGGGCCGAGGTCGCGTACTCGTAGCACCTATTCTAGGACAAGCCATGACCACTAGATAGGAGCACCCCTGACCGGGGTTATAATTAATCTAATTAGTACGAATGTTATCGAGGATTCGGTTTGACTTACGCCACGTGACCACAAACACTGTAAAAAATCTTAAGGGAAGCTAAAATTAAATCCGTAATAAAATATTTATTTCACCTATCTTACTATTAATAAGTTGGAAAAAATCGTTTAAATTATGACTTAAGCTTTCCTTTAGCAATTCTATATATTCGTTGTCATTTCAGCACCAAATACCGTTCATTTAATCAGTTTTCCGCTTGAAGTCACACAAACTTATCCTGAATATTTTCCAACACTAATCCATCTGGTATTATATGGTCTTTTTCCTATCAAACGTTATCGAACTTTAAACTGCAAATCGATGTTATATTGAATAGGTATAATCATTCATGGAAAACCACACCTTTAAAATGAACAGTTTTAAGCCATAAATATACATATGTCTGTTAATAGAACAATGTCGTTATTTAATATTGTTGGTAGATTTAATGTTTTTGTTCTAAGTTATGAATCATCTGTACGAATATGAGGCATCTTGTGAATTGTTATTCTAATCGCATTGTGTACAGTTAGTTTACAGAGGCGTTTCATACACAATTACTCAGATAACCATCAACATTTTGTAAACATAACTAAACTGTGTATTATCTCGTTACGTTATGTGATTTTGGTTGATTTTGCATTAAAAGGCTCTGTTTCAATATAATTTTACGCTAATATTGTTACCTCATCATGTGGTCAATAATAGAGAAAATTGGCTCGACCGTTTTAATAGCTTAGCTGGACGATTTGTTCCAATAGATTAAAAAAGACAAGAAAATCAAAATCTCATACATTTAGCTTATATTCCGAAATTTAAAAAAGATAATCAAATTAATATATCTTCATAAATTCACGTTAATATATTCGAAATAGCACAATGCAATTTTTATCATAGTTTATAATACGTTTTTATTAGCATATAGCCAGTTTTATGATTTACTGCCTGTTCTGTCTAAGTAAATAAATATTTTATGGTCACTATTATCATAATCCCTCCGTATTTCAATAGTATTTCAGTTGGTAGAGTCTGCGAACGGTATTTCCATAACACGTCATGGTCGACTTGAAAATTCTGACCTTATGGTGACCACTAATAAATATTTATTAATTATCTGTATCCACCTACACCTAGATCATAAGCAGTGTTCAAGGTCATATCCTCTTTATATAATATTGATGTTAGGTGTCTCATATGTGAGCGGCCGCCTAGGCGCCTACCACCGCAATGTCTATTTCTTCCGCCAGACACCATAATAAATGCACTGTTTTGACTTGGGTCCGGCTTGAAGGAGATTGAAGCCAGACGAACTACTGGACATATTGAGACTTAACATATTGTCTCAGGATGGCGTGCGCAATGGAGTGCCAAGCATTGATTTGAAATAAAACTATTATTTAAGGATTTTATCGCGAATTTAGTTTATTTTTTTACATTTTTGACATCCCGACGTTTCGATTACTTTACAGCTTTCGTGGTCACGGGGCGGACTGCTGTAAAGTAATCGACACGTCGGGAGGTCAAAAATGTAAAAAATTAAACTAAATTCGCGATAAAATTCGTAAATAATACTTTTATTTCAATGTGTAACATTCGCGTAAATCTAAGAAACCATTAAGCATTGCTTTGTAATTCATAATGTTGTTTGGTTTTGCTACTGTCCATGAGCGGTATACTTACCATCGGGCGAATAGCATGAACGTCAAGCAATTCAATGCAATAAAAAATACATCTCATCATTGCTACATGGTTTACGTGAAGCGAAAAATGTTTCTTCAGACCCAATAGTACCATTAAGTCTGAAAGCCCCTCCTACTTATGATACCCATGATATTACGTACATACGCATAAGTGATATTCAACTATGTCAAGATTGGTTGTATGTTTCCACGTTTTTATAAGATTTTTATCGCTCGCGTATGTATTTTTATTGGTTATGTTATAATCATATCCTATAATAAATGACAATCACAAGGACCAATGCACCTACATAAAACATTATAAATCGACACCCATTTGTAATCCACAAATCTAATGATCAAAATAATTTTGTTAATGTTTGACAGCCTCCGTCGCGCAGTTGGTTAGACGCCGCCTGTGAAACGAGAGACCGCGGGTTCGATTCCCGCACCGAGAGAAATGTTTGTGCGGCCCACAAATATTTCTTCCGGGTCTGGGTGTTTGATGTGTGGTGACTGTTGGGTGTATTTATTATGCTTTTCGCAGCTTCCGTAGCACAGTTGCTTGAGACAACAGGCTGTTAAACGTGACATTGCGGTTCTATCGTCGCACCAAAACAAATCATTGTGAGCCCACAACAATTTGTTTCAATTCTAAGTGTTGTATGACATAAAATTTGTACATATTTTCTAATTATCCCATTATACTCTATATCATGTAATTACTTGTTCACGATGGCCACAAGACAGGCATGCCTAGTGTGGACATCACTGATATTTGTTATTGTAATTCTGGTAAAGTATAATAAAGATTATTACTAAAAAAAGTCCACGACACGTAACTTACACTTAAGAGTGGATCAGGAATCGGTCTGGGACGACGGTGTTATTATATTATATATTTGTCCAAATTTAATACGTGTTTATTACATTAATTGAATATGATTTGCCTCTTATCAACGTCAGTTTACCACACAAATGAGGAAAGAATTTTCCAACATTCTGCAAGACGGCACATTTTATTTATGGTGAATGCATGCAGTAATTGACCTTGCCGACATGAGTCTATGTCGAAGGAATGACAACAGGAAAACATTATCAAACTTAGATCTCGAGTATCAGGAACAAAGTCGTTTACTCATACTTCCAGAAAAACTGTTGCTTACCGCTTTTTTAACTTAATTCTTTGAAAATGCGCTTATATTAAATTAGCTGAGTAAATGCCGAATTTGATGGCGTTTTTTTAGCTTCTGCGGGAATATGCTCGTTGGAAAAACTGTCGTGTAAAACTAAAAATATACATATCTATACAGTATGATATTCAAGATTTCTTCATCCACTACTCAAGTAAATAAACGTGAAACTGTCTTTTTTACCTAAGCAACGCATCCGCGGGTATTCGTGAGATTAACCCGATCATGGTTTTAAAACGCGACTGCAATTACTTTCCATTGGCAGACTGCTCCTTGGCCTCGATAACGCCATAAAAATGCCTATGCGTCCAGTGCTGGCCTTCTGCTTATTTTAAGTCTTTACTGTCGGGGTTATATTTTCCATTTAATGTAATGCGTCTTTGACCTCGATAATAATAAGGCTATATTATATCTGTCTGTATCAGCCCATATACGTCCCACTTCAGGGCACGGGCCTCCTCTACAATCGATCGATTGAGAGTGGTAAGGCTATACTGGGTACATCAAGAGTGCTACCGAAAACGATGCCGGGTGTTAGTTTTTATTAATGACTACAAACACAATGCAACTAAAAATTTCGCAAAGAAACACGACAATTATTTTTAGTGATTTTTTAAATATCACCATTTTTGAGTGGGAAATCGATAGTTTTTGCTAAAATAATAATTTAAACTCTTTTATGCATTAGAGTATTAATAAATACAAGGGTATACACTATTATTTTAGGAAAACAATGCGTTTGCTACCCAAATACGACCATAGAAAAAAAATACAAAAAAATTGACGCTTTTTGCAACATTTCCTGTTACATTGTGTCTGAAGTCACTTAAACTACCACCCAGCTTCGTTTTCGGTTGCAGTCTTGATATACCCTGTATAGTCCACCACGCTGGCCTAGTGTGGGTTGGTGGACTTTACATACCGTAGAAATTCTTATAAATCACTATAGTATGCAGTTTCATTCACGATTGTTTCCTTTATCGTTATAGTGATCCATCATCCATCCATCAGCCAAATGAAGTCAACTGCTGAACCTATGTTTTAGTGGCCTATGCCTCCCCCAATGATTTCCACAGTGACCTGTAGGAGGCAGCCTGCATCCAGCGACGTCCCGCGACCTTTACCAGGTCTTCTGACCACCTTGGGTTTCCTCTATGTTATAGTGATATATACATTATATTATTTTCATTGATACCAAAGATCCTAGACTAAAATCGCCTGAGGCTGTCAATTGTTCGTTGAGTCAAGAACCAGTTACAAAAGGCAGTATTACTGGACTCTGCACGCATTAGTGAGTAACTTCTTCATTTTGGCTCCCTTCTTCACCATCGGAGTGTATTAATCATTCTTTTATAATACAGGTATATATGTAAAAATATTAAAAAGGATGGTGGAAATAATCAAGAAAAAAAAGTATTTTTAAATACATATGTTGTATCTATTCACTATTGATATATTTATGAATACTTCGACTAAGTTTTATGTTAATTTAAAGCGGTTAGTTGGTCTAGTACCTGCGTAACACTTTGAACAATGAAATCCTTGGTTGAAATATTGCATTGCATGTGTATGAATTTTACTATTTGGTATGCATGTTAACCTTGATATAAACATAATAATTTTCAAGTCAGAAATCTGAGCAGTTGCAATATCATCAGCTCGTGATTTATTATATAGTAATAAAAATAACGATGTAGACATCCTTTCTACTATTGACCAGCCGGCAGCTTTATTGTATTAACTTGATTTACCGTACCATAAAAATAACAACTATCGTAGAACTTTAACTAATTTTGACTTAAACTAGACAAGAAACAAAAAAACAATAATTTATGACAACATCAAATCTCATCAATAAAATAATTAATTGAATAATAATTGTGTCAAAATCATATAACCCGTAAAAGGCTAAAAATAGCCTAGCTTCAAGGGTCTAATTGATACAAAGTGCGCAAGCCACAAACGCAGAGGCATTAGTGGGAGGACCGGCCGCTCTTATTTATCACGCCGTCCCCAGATGCATGCCAATGATGTGTGGGCGGCGTTTTGCATAAACATTACCATCGGTGTCATAATCCTAGATATCATCAACACAAAAATTACACCGGCGCGCAAATGACTGCCCATAAAAACTTGTAACTTTATCCGATCTGTACACAGCCTTATTTTATTGTTTATGCGAAAGTTTGCATAAAATCTGAGGTTCGTTGTTCTGTCCACAGCTTTATCCGAGTATGTAATTTTCTTTTTCCTGTTTCGTTACGTTTAGAACAAGTATCGATTGTTATGTAGATATGAGTGAATGTTCGCTTTTTCTTGTGTTACTCAATACTCAACTAGTTATTAATCGTTCATCATAAAAGCAGGTAAAATATGTATATAGACTTAAAAAAACAGTTTAACGGGACTTGGTTTGCATATTTTTTTTTATTGACACCACATAATTTTATAATAAATATACTAGGTGGATATTCTGATTCTAAGCTGATCACATCTCTCCCCTAACTCCTTAAACGACGAGAACGAACAGATAAGTCCATTTTAAATTCGGTTAAAAATCTTATTCTTATAGGCGAGCAACTTTTACTCGCAAGTTACCCAACCATTGCTCTGGAATGCCGCGGGTTCGGGTTCCTAATAAGGAGCGACTTCGTTTATTACTTCATATTTTCAGTCCCCATATATTAAGCTCGTTAATCGCTTAACACACATTGAAAACAAACATTAAGCAAGTATCTACTAACCATTTAGAAGTTACGTATTATTCATGGTTTTTTACTAGCCATCACTAAGATGGGGAATAAAATGATAAGCTCATGACGGGCAGCAGCATTAACAGCGCAAGAAACTCGCCTATCGTGGAGAGAATTGGAAAAACCTCATACGCGGGTGTGGCCTATGTTCAGCATTGCTTTTATTATCACTTAAGTTAATGATAATGACATCTCAATACTTAGGTACGTAGTTTTTTTAATATTTATTTTTATTTATGGCTAGAATGGTGCGATGACGATGTCGTTCATCTTATGGTAATCGATATGGCAGATCATGGGACGTAGCGAAACTAAACAACGCCATGAATTACAAAGCAATGCTTTCACTGCACTCGCCATCCTGAGACTGAGATATTAAGTCTAGGTAATTAATATAATTAATTAAATATCCAGTACTCACGTACGCAGCTACTCTGGCTACAATGTCCTCCAAACCAGAATACAACATTGCACTTACACTTCTGCTTAATGGGAGATATAGACATTGTGGTGATACAGAACTACACGACCTCTCACATATGAGTGACGTACCACCAGAACAACACAGAACAACAAACAAACAACCGTTGGTACAACAAGATTTCCACGTATAAAAAATTCGGCTTAAACTAGTCTTACACTGATCGTGGGAACTAGTTAGAAAAACCGTTCAATCTTTCCAGTTATTTTGATCTGAATTCTCTGAGTAGAAAAGCTTTCCTGCATCTATCTTGTATCTTTGCCACATCAAATATCATAAACATCAATCGAAAGTATCAAACAAAGTGCCAATAAGTATCAAGCAAACTGCAAAATCAGTCTCAAGCAATTTAAATAACTTCAAAAGTTTTTATATGTTTCTATTTAATCACATTTAGTTATCAGCAATTATTTTGGCCCTTGCGCTTCTAGGCTATCTATCTAAATTCTGAACATCCTTTCGGAAATACAGGTAAACTTAAGTTAAGTGTGTCAATAAAAAAATTACGAACGCAACCATCAATTACTCACGAACTTCGTATCACTAATAACCCTCAGTAGCTAACCTAACGAATTCCCAAACAAGCCAGCTTGAAACTACATCGAATGTATGGAAAATAGGTAATAAATTCAGTGTTAATACATTATACATGACAGCATGCGTACCGCACGGCACGGCGCGGCGGATGGGAATCACTGAGCCAGCGGGAAACGTTTGCCACGGTCCCTTTGTGAGCTGTGCAAATGGACATCGGGCCATATCTTGATGAGCTGTGGCCAAGCGATAAGCTTGAGAAAACATTTGCATTTTAACATGCGCATGTTTCCTTGCGAATTATAGGAACAGCTATGTGGATGTTTCTACGAATATCACGCGTTCATAATTTGGGGCCACATTCATTTATTGCCGGACCTACACATCTACTTTACATCACAAGTCGTAACGTACGTCAAAAAACAAATGTGAATATTTTGTAGCAACCAACATGCAAATTTCATTAATTTTTATTTATATTATTCAAGCTATATCCTAAAAGTACACTCTAGAATGCCGTCTCCTTTATGTTCCTTCCCTTATTTTATCTATCATTCCATGGTAGTTAATAAGAGATCGCTTCACGCGATCCGACCGCCATTTTTACTCTTCTTTTAAATATTACTTTAAGATTGATTTGATGTAAAAAAAGGGCATAAAATATATTTTTTTCTTGAATTAACCCACCGTGTAATATCAAGATTGAATATATATATATGTGTATTTATTTAATCTAATACCTGAACTCCTTATTATTTTTTACAATAAAGTAATCCAGTAGAGCGAATAATATCTAAACAATCACTACAATTTACAAGTGTATGAAATAATAATTTATTTTTAAGAAATGTAATTAATATTATACACATACAAATAAGTTTTCATTCTACATTAAAGCTTTTACTATTCAAAAACAAACTCCCGAGTGATTTTACTCTTGCTGTAAAATTTTCCGCCGAGCTGCAAGTTTAGTAGAAATATGCTGCAATCCGCACAAAAGGCGGGTGCTTCTGACTTCTTAATGACCGTCATACATATGTGCATAATTTTACGTAAACCATACGATCTGTATACCAAGTTGTACAGTACGCTTCCTTGAACATATATCAGACCCTATTGTTTACATACATGTACGAGAATTTAAGGCAGTATATTAAATATAATGGGATATAAACCTTGGACCGTGGTGTATCTCCACAATTTTGTGGTTTAAGCTTTTGTATTTCAATGGTCAAGTATTTCTGTATTATTTTTCATGCACCTACGTAACAGTGAAACATTAGGCTTGGTAAGCAATATTGCCGGTTGCGCAGTATTAATTCCCTGAAAGAAAAATTGTTATACCCATTTCTCACGTATTTTCACACACTGGTACCGCAACTATGATCGTCAAGCGTGGACGTTTACATCCAATGGTGATCACGTTCATACGTACATAAACATCATGCCTTGTCTCGGGAGGGGTAGGCAGAGGTGGTGATACATTAGTATGAAATAAACCGCAGTAATATCTGGTTTATCACGATTGAAAATGTACAATAATTAGACATTTAAAACAGTGTATTTGTAATATAATCAGCGATATTATTGCAAACAACAGTATTTTTACTAAGAAAATCTTTAGATAAGCTGCGTTGCGCGGCTACCAACATGTTCACGGTGGTCGCGGGTTCGAATCCCAGGACACACCTCTGACTTTTCGGAGTCATGTGTGTATTGATAGTCAATCACCACGCACTAAAACGGTGAAGGAAAACATCGTGAGGAAACCTGCATACCATAGTGATTTATAAAAATTTCTATGGTATGTAAGTCCGCCAACCCGCACTAGGCCAGCGTGGAGGACTATATGGCCTAACCACTCTCAATCGTACTCTCGATTGTAAAGTAGGCCCGTGCCCTGCAGTGGGACGTATATGGGCTGATACAGAAGCTGCGTTGGCCTAAAACGTAGATGAAATAAATTTAGTGATAAATTGATAATGCATAATACTTATTCATATTAGATTTACTGTAACTTTTATAGCAACGTTATATAATTTTTTCACACTGTATTTACAGTAGGTATCTGGTATTTGGCAGATCCGAAATAAATATTTGTGGGCCACACAAACATTAATCTCGATGGGATCGAACCCGCGGCCTTTCGTTTCAAACTGTCTAACCGACTACGCCAATGAGGCTATCATATCAGTATATCTGTATTTATTGCCATTAGACATGCCAGTATGTACGGGCCTAGTATTGTTTTGTAATATGCGTGAGCGCCGAATATTACGATACTACATAAATGTTTGATCAGGTGATGACAGCAAACATGACAACATAGCTATTGTCGATGTTTTCTTATCGTTTAAATTGGTCATAGCTGTAGGTACTAGCACAGGCGATTAGACTACAGGGCCCGTGGCAAAAAGCGATGGGTCAAATGAACCACCAGAAGACCTATTTAGAAATATACAGGGGCATAAAATAATAATATTCAGCACTATGCCGTCACTTGTAAGCTGTCCGTCTTAGTGCAGATGAGACTTCAAAAGCACAGTGAGAGGGGTACATTTTGATCATTTATTTTTGTACAGGGCATTCCTACCATCGATAGATCCATGAAAAATAATAAGAGAACACGTAGTGCCGTACAAAAATAGTGCGTCACAAAGTCAGAAGAACGTTAGATATTCCGGCAAATTTGTCGGTAAATTTGGTCATTTGATTTTAAACGGCATCGGTTCCATACTGTTGCAATACCTCTTCTAATCCATTATTCCGCAACGCCGTACATGCGACAAGGGAAGAAAAATCAGCGGTTGTAATTATTATTGTCTAAGACATTTATTCCCCCTCGCCATTGATTTTTGAACTTGTCCGGTCTTGTAAAAATAAAGGAATAATGCGAGTGTTGTGCTAGTATAAATTACTACTACCGTTAAGTAGATGGTATGGAATAAACCTGAGGATTAAGCTCATTGACTACATAATATATTATAATATATGTAATCTGCATCTAAATTTAATATAATGACCGTAATCAGTGCTTTCTGGGATATTGTAATAACAACTACATTTTATAATGGTCCACACTTCACCAACTAATACATTCGACGAAAGATTTAACAAATCGAAAAAGAAACAATCCGGTAACTTGTTTATTATCCAGTTATGCTGTCTCGTTGGTTTAGTGGTTAGATACAAACATAGATTTTAAACTGGAAGTTCATAGGTTTGATAATAGGGTAAATTTGATTTTGTAAGTTTATGTTTTACTAGCGGCCCGGCCCAGCTTCGTCTGGGTGCATATATTTTTTGATTCCACTCCACACCAAATACATGTTATTTTTCGTATAAACTCTTGTATACCTAAACTTGACGTAGCTGTCCTACTGTCCGGCTCGATCCCATCTCATCCGTCTGTTCAGTCTCTTCCCAATCCATCCCGTCCTTTCTCTTTATTATCCATCCCGTCTTATAACGTGCATTTACATTTGGTCCTATCAAATCTGTCAGCTATCCCAGTCCTTCTCCCGTACCTCCCACTCTATTATATCCCGTCTCTCCATATACATGTACATATAAAGATTGCCTTATGAAATTTTTGTGCAGCAGAAATCGTAATATTTTAATTTCACCACAACTTCAAAACCAAACGTCCAATTTTAATCATTCAAAGACCAAATATTATCAACATAAACTGTACTTATTGATGAAATAATTTATTTTGATAAGGATTAATAGCATGAGTAAAATAAACGCGTTTAAATGTAGTCCAAAAAAAATTCAAGATTTTTAAATAAAAATGTGGTTGTTGTGCCTCACTCGACATAGATAGGTATAGTGTGTCGCGGACTTTTTTGTAGATATTTATAAGATCTACAATTAAATTTTAATTGTAACATTTTATGGTTCTATCTTTTGTAGTTTAGGCAGCGTACGCAAAATAAGTAACTTCTTTAGTTGATTTTTTTTCAGTTTGTGTCCGAAAAATCCAAATATCTTACGGAACCCTATTTTTTTTTCCAAAATAAAATATAGGCTATGTTACTCGTGGATAATGTAGCTTTCGAATGGTCGGCAGTGCGACCTGTCCTCAAGCAGTGGCTGGACAGGCGCCACGGCGCGCCGACCTTCCGGCTGACGCAGGTGCTCACCGGGCACGGCTGCTTCGGTGCGTACCTGTGTCGCATAGCCGGAGCGGAGGAGTCCGCCGTGTGCCACCATTGTGGCAACTGCCGTGAGGACACGGCCCAGCACACGCTGGAGGAGTGCCCAGCCTGGGACGAGGAGCACAGCGCTCTCATCGCGGTCGTGGGAAGTGACCTTTCGCCGCCATGGTCGGCAGCCGGAGTTCGTGGCGAGCCATGCTCTCCTTCTGCGAACGTGTCATGTCGCAGAAGGAGAGCGCTGAGCGGGATCGGGAGCAGACCGATCTCGCTCGTCGCCACAGGAGACGTAGGAGGCGCCGGGACAACAACTCACCCGGCGCCGCAGAGGCCACGCGGGGCCGCCGCGCCGTCCCTACCTTGGCGGCCCCCGAGACGTGACGCAACACGCGTCATTTGCCGCGTCGCTAAGCGGCGGTGCACAAAGAGGCGGTCTTGGCGCGTCCGTTCATCGGTATCCCGGGGCCGTCTCTCAAGTGCACCGATGGCGGCCGACGCGGGGTTTTTAGTCGGTATTTCGGCGCGTATTGTGGTAGGGACCCGACCCAGCGGCCGCCCGTCCTACATCCACGGGCGGCACAACATCTTGCTGGGCTCGGAAGGCGCCGGTGAGTCCGACACACCCTCGCCCCTTCGGGGGTGGGATGGTCCGTAAAGGGATTTTCCCCGCAAAAAAAAAAAAAGCTTTCGAATGGTGAAAGAATTTTTAAAATCGGTCCAGTAGTTTTTGAGCCTATTCATTACAACCAAACAAACATACAAAGTTTTCCTCTTTATAATATTAGTGTAGAAAAACGTGATTTAAGAAGCATTTAGTCATAAAATTTTAAATCAGATCATACGGGATATTTAAAGTCAAATTAGATACACCCAGTAATATCACATAACTTATATTTATTAAATGCAGTTCAAAAGTCATTCAACTGCCTCGCTGCGACAGCATGCAAAATAGTTGAATACAAGTGTCTGGTTAAAATATAAAATAACACATGGAATAAACTAATGCAATTTATGTGTTTACCTGCACAAACCTGTTTTATCATATTCACATGTTCCTATGTTCTTACACTAAAAGTCAATAACCTTATAAAAATCATCCAGTTTTCAACACGATCTCTGCTTTAAATATACTTTTATTGCCAAAAAACAAAATGGAGCCTCATTTGTACCCACCAATATATCGGCAAATAAAGATTATATGGAGTATACATGAAGAGCTATTTATAAACGCAGCATATTTAAATTATACAAGTAAACTATGTTTTAGTTGCACCCAAAAGCGATTCATACCGACAGCCTCCGTGGCTCTGTTGGTTAGACGCCAACTGTAAACGAGAGGCCGCGGGTTCGATACCCGTAAATATTTAAGTGAACCACAGGTAATTTGTTTCGAGTCTGAGTGTTTGTTAGACCGAAAAGTCTCTCGTATTTTCTGATACCCACAACACGAGACTCGATCTTAGTGTGGAGTCAGCACTATGTATGTGACTGTTGGGTGTATTGATTAATTTACAATGATACGATTAAACCTTTATGCTCTAGGTAACGTTATCTCGACCGGTGTTACCGGCTCCATCTTTACTATTACCCCGGTTTTAGCCATCCTCATTTGTAAGGTTATTGGGTGCGCCTTGACACAAAGTCAGCGCTTTTTAGGACGACCTCGGGGCCTTGACCCAATTCAAGGTGAAACCCCAGAAGATATTACTAATGTACTCCTGACATAAAATAGTAATCAATGAGGATTAATAATTAAAGAGAGTATAGAAGAAATTTTAAGAAAATAATACACATTTTTCAATCTCGACTATACATATTATGAACTGTTTTAAACGCTGTCTAAATCATTTCAAGGAAATGAATATTTTAGCGTTTCTCGCACACCGCTATAATATAAAACACACATAAATTATGTTAGCACGTCGTATAACACGCCTTTGTTAATCGAAACGCGTCAGATATTCGGCAGCAAATCATTCTGCAGTATAAATTGAATAAGCATCGACTGTCTTAACAGCTTTGCAGTCACATATTTTTATGTTATTATGTATCAAAAATATCAGGTAAAAAACAATTCATGAATTTTAATTGGCAATTACTCTCTTGATTATTACCTGTCCCCTTCCACTCCCGTCAATCCTTCACGTCCTTAAGAGGCACACGCAGAACATTTCCACGTGTTTAGATTATTCACGGGTGGTAAGGAATATAATAATAGCAGGTCTTAAACGTTTGCAGAATTGACATAAATATATTTACAGGGCGGAAAGCGCGTAAATTGTTCCGACGTAAGTGGTGCGGCGCATCAGTAAGCACTGGAGTCGCACTCGAGTCGAGCGTTACGGAAATTAGTAATTTCCCGAAACGATTTTGGAAATACTTGCTTGTATTATGAAAGAAGGTTTAATAAATAATTCTTATCACCGTTAAGACGAAATCTATTAGATGTTAATTTAATATTTATTTTACCGCAAAAAATTCACCGTTATCTTCTTGACACTCCAAATTCATTAAAGGGCCTATCCAAAGTTTTTAAATCATTGATTTGCAGGTAAAAGAAGGAAACCAAAAAAGTAACCTCACAACAAAAATGCAAATTCTTTTAAATCGATTTAAAGTCGGGGTTATATGTTTCTCACTTAGAAAATTGAGACATATTTTACGACTGTGATTACAAACAGTGTATAATTTTACACCCAATGTTTATTTTCAACTTCACATTAATATCGAAATGTTTACATTTCACACCTAAATGTTTACCTAAGAGCTGGATGTGTTAATTACTGCTACTTGTTTTGCTTTTTACTAATCTTTCGTTTCCGTAAAATTACTGTAAATGGGCATAGTTACTTGTTCTAAGAAAGTTATACAACTTGGAAGGAAATTCATCGACATCAAAATATTATTTTTGGCAGTTTTTTATTCAAGTTAGTTTCTATATAAATAATATTGGGTCCTTGGTATTTATCGTATTTTATCGTCGAGTAGGTCTGTATTATTGTTTCAACTATTAAATGATAATCCTCTTTGACCAATTGTTATTTTAGTAAGCAAATTACTTACTACCAGGTGTTATCCCTTTACCGGCCCAATAAAAAGACCCACATAAATGTTGTATATATTATTTATTCTCAATATGACCTTTCCGTCCCAAATTACAGGACAGGTTTCGGGCGACCTCCCAAGCAGGTTTAATATTTGGGTACCACATGGGGATATTTGAGTCACTTTTATTTTCATTATCGATTGGTAAATTTTAGTAGCTTCAGTATTTCAGTTCTTGAAGCCAAAATCACGTAGACGAGTTTAAGACGACGAATATTAAGGTAGAAATTACTGTTGAAAATACATTTATTACACATTAGATTCATATTACCACACCATAATATTCCTAATACCTTATATTAAACTGAATTAAAAAGTGTTATCGAAATCAATACCATATCAGAGCAAACCCATCGAGTAGTGAGCGGACCAAATCTGGACGCTCATAAAATACCAAACATCCTACTCAGGTAGACCGACATGATTACTACCTTGAAATCAATTAATCATTGTAAAAACGAGCTTTGGGCAGCCTTAGCATTCTTAAATAACAAGCCTTTATCATTGATATTTATTTATAAACTTATATATTTGAATATATTTGAAAATGCAGTTTTATTTTGGAAAATTGTAAGTCTATCTATGCAGTCTATGTATTCATAACAAAAACTGAATAAAACTAATTGCAAACGTCATTATTTCTGATCAGATAGAAGATAACAAATAAAAATAATATTTAACGAAATCATTTGTTTCGAAGGTATATTATGAGTCACGAAACTAGTTACTCTACGGCATGACCAAATCAAAGATATTATTTAAATATTTATAACACGGTTACTAATTTCTGAAACTCGATAAATAAGGGAAATAATGCATATTCATTGGTTTAATTGTTGTCATTGTTTGTAGGCTAATTTTAAAGTTAAGATTATCTATTATTGAATATTGTATTGTGTATTATTGAATATTGTAATGTGTGTGTTCATTATCTAATAAGCATATTTTTCTTTCCGTTGTTAAAGATCTTCTAAAATCTTTTTAAATCTTGATGAAACTGCACAATATTTTAATTAAAATTCTAATATTTAAACTAGTGTAAAAAACCCAACGCACTATTTCAATATTTGAAACGATAACAAAGTGAGTTTCGAAAACGTGTTACCTCACCAAGACGAGTTTGTAAAAGCGTGGGCAGTTTATGTTTACTAATATGATTTTATGGACGCCTAAATTTAGGGCACTCAGGCAAATTCCTTGCAAAATGTTATTGTCCTTTTTCGATCGAAGGCGATTGTGGGCGCGATAGTCGAATAGACTTATTATTTATGCCGTATTTAATCATTTTACTATGAACTGAAAGTGTTACTGTTGAATATATTATGCAATAGTAACAGTTAGTAGTAGTTCAGAATATTCTAGTTTTCTAAGACAGAAACTTAAAAGTAATTGGTTAGTTTGATAAAATCAATTCTACGATTGTAATACACATGATAATCAATGATTTTAGTATGATATCAACACCTGCTTAAATCTATATTCGTGAGGTTTTAAACTCAATTACTGGGCCAACAACATTTTAGAAAGCATAGTTAAACAGACACTGAACTATTTTACAAAATAAAAAATAGAAACCGTAATTTACAAATAAAACGAATAAACTAAATCGGAATGCCTCCTCACAATTTAATGTTAATAATAACACGATCGTAATTATAGGTTGACAACCAGGATCGCGTGTCCTTATTTGTCTAGCAGTAGGTACGTGCCAGCTTGTCTCATTTTTGCAACCTACGCATGAAATATGACTGCATGACAAAATGTTTGTGACAAACATTATTTCGCTATGAGCATTATGACATCATCCATATCTAATCATGTTAATCAAAAGCCTTAATTGGCTGTTTATGATATTGATTTGTTTTAGCTTTAATGATGCGCAGTTTCATTAATTCGATAAGTTTTTTTTCTTTTCGGCGTCATGTGTATATTGATTGTCAATCACCACGCACTAAAAAGGTGAAGGAAAACATCGTAACGAAACCTGCATACCATAGCGATTTTAAATAAGAATTTCTATGGTATGTAAAATTTCGCAAACTTTTACATACCAACCTCACTAAGCCAGCGTGGTGGACTATATGGCCTAACCACTCTCAATCACATTCTCGATTGTAGAGTAGGCCCGTGCCCAGTGGGACGTATATGGCCTGATACAATACAATTAGTTATCCTTATGACTTATATATGACGAATATATCATAAAATAATCATCGTAATCTATAGATGATAAAAGATCACTTATGCAGGCCACTCCCAAGGTTTTTCAAAGCCTATTCAAAGTTACCACCTACGACAACGCATCGCTTTCACAATGTAGTAGTAGAGAGCTCAGTAGTTATTGTTCTGAGGTAGAGAGTTTTACTCATGATTATACAGAACAATGTGGTGTGCCCTACTGGTAACGGACCAGACTCGGCTAACAACATGTTTTTATGGTGGTCGCGGGTTTAAATTCCAAGGCACACATATGAATTTTCGAAATCATGAGTGTATTGGTACTCTATCATCACGTAATGAAAAGATGAAGGAAACCTGAATACCATACCGATTCAGAAGAATTTCTATGATATGTCAAATTCCGCCAACCCACACTATGCCATCGTGGTGGATTATACGACCTAACGCCTCTCAATCTTACTCTCGATTGTAGAGCAGGCCCTTGGCCATGCAATGAAACGTATTTGGGCTGATACAGGAAACCTTTCTTCACGATGTTTTTCATCACTGTTATAGGGAACGACGAATACACACGTATCTGATCGTTGAGAATTCTACGCTTAAAATACCCATAAAGAATAAAGCCACATGTATGGCTACTATTATTTCTTGCTCAGTTCTCGTGGCAGTTATACCACCATCAACCGCTCGTCAGACTCTCATTTGATATTCAACCTGGTGCATTACATACAAATTAACTTCGCTTTTGGTCTAATCAAGTCATTATATTCGCCTCCCGAGATTAGGTACTGTCGGCTAAAATTTACCCATGCAGAACTGTATGCAATGTGGTTAAAAACTGCAATTAACGACTGGAATCTTTTGGTTTCCGTTGAAAAATACGTTTGCTAAATATACATATTATAAGACATTACGTGTGTACTTGTGTACATACAATAAATTTATTTTATTTTTTATACTATACTGGCATATAAGGAAACGGTATTTACCATGACCTCGTAATTAAACATCGCATCTAGGAATCACTGATGCCTTCCGAAAAATGTAGAGAATTTAGAAAAAAAAGAAAAGGTTCTTGAATTCCTGCGAATCCTCAAGCCTGATAAAAAGCAACATTAAAGTTTCATCATGATTTTTTTAAAGACAATGGAACTGTCAGATCAGTTTATTCATTCAGCAGTATAAACTACATATAGGTAGGTATATTCAGAGAGGCAATGCCACACCCAGAAACTAATAATGTTACGTTAAAAATATATGTATAAAGATACTTTAATACACAGGTACGTACATATAATAATTTATTAACGACCCAATAACAAAATATATCAAAATTAATATTCAAAAGTGATTAATATTCCGATCATAAATTCCGACAAAAGCGTACATGTTTAAATTGCACACTCAAACGCTCATAATGACAATTTAATCGCTCTCGTGAATAATTATTTATTTAACTACTGAAGTATTGAATAACATTTTCAATTTTATGTGCAGTAAATACTTTATTAAATCTTATACTTTACAGTATTAATATGAATAATGAGACAGTTGTCGATGATATTATAATGCTCGGCAAAACTCAATGAGTTTATGTTTGCATTATTTAATGTAATAAGTTGTGTATTTTTTAAACAAATATGTAAAACTAACGGTCGGGCCCGGCTCCGCCCGGGTGCATACACGTTTTAAAATGGCGGTCAAAATGTTTCATTCTGACTATCAGTTTAGAATATCGACCAATCGGACCACGAGAAACGAACAAAATCTCCTCGTATTTGCTAGAAATATCACTACTGCTTTCCTCCTATAGGTCATAGCGTGATAATATAGCCTATAGCCTTCCTCGATAAATGGACTACCCAACACTGAAAGAATCGGACCAGTAGTTCCAGAGATTAGCGCGTTCAAACAAACAAACAAACTCTGCAGCTTTTATAATATTAGTATAGATAAAAACTAATAAAATGAATGCAAAATTAATTCTGTAAGATTTGACAATAGTCAGTATATGGCATAAAAACTTTGAGGCACTGGTAGGCTGTCTAAAGGACACTTTTATTGCCAAATTCCACCCAAATTTACGAGTATTTTTAACAGTCAGATTTTTGTCTGGTCAGATTTTGTATGGCAACGGGGTTTATTAAAGTAGAGTTACAAAATAACTGCATCCAAATGTAGGTGGTCTGGAACACAAATTTACCTATAAACAAGGTAATTATGAAGTCAGGTTATTTTACTTCTAATTTGGCGAGGAGATAAGGTCAATGGCGCGTGCTTGAAAAAATAGCACGCGTGGGCACACGTCAAGTTAAAGAACCCAGCAAGAGCTGAAGTGTGGGCCGCCTTTGTTTGCAAATTCAGTAGAACACGTACTATGGTGGGACAAAAACGTTGAGTTATTGGAGTCATTAGTCAGTGCAGGGGTTAGTCACAGAAGCTTAAAAGTGATTTTTCACGTGACACGTCTGCGGCGGTTTCCATTCTTTGATGACACCTCTCATAACGAAGTAAACAAAAATATCACTAAATAGAACGCAGCTTCAAGATCTTTGTGGACACAAATGTTGGTGCTATGTACTAATATTTATTAAAATGTATAGTTTTGCGGTATCTCAAAATTCCTGCAAATATTTTTCCCCGTGTTACAAATCACTTTGGTGATATGTGTGCCGCTGGTGTTTTATGTGACTCTTGGAGTTACGTACTGTGTTTAATGTTTATTTAGGTTAGGTTGTACGTGACTTGCCTTTACATAAAGTATATTTATTTTCCAAAAATCACCAAATAATTTGAATGTTATAAACAATTACTGTACTACGTGGATTCGTGAAGCCACTCCTCTTTGTGCATGGTCATAATGATGCCTCTCATAAATTGTCGTGTTTCATTCAACAATATATTTGAAATTTGGTTTTTTGTTTCTTTTTCAGTTGCTGTACCTCCCCGACCAATAGAAGTTGCAAATTGTTAGTAGAAGTAGGAACAGGAAGTAAAAAACCAAAACACACGGGAATTCTTTGCCAGCAAACTTAACCGCATTAAGTTTTATTGAAGGAAAAGAAAACTTTAAGCAGTTGAGATTCAGAGTGAAGAGCAATATCCAACTGAGAAAGACAAACATTTTATAAGAATCACTATATTAAATGTAAGAATGGAGCTATGATTATACCGGATATATCAAGACTGCTACCGAAAACGAAGCCGGGTGGTAGTTTTGGAATTTGGTGACTAAAAACACAATGCAACAAAAAGTTTCGCTAAGAAACGCGACAATTATTTTTTAAATATCGTCGAGTTTGGGAGGTAAATCCATAGTTTTTACTAAAATAATAATTGAAAGACTTGCATACTTTACTTTAAAAATAAAGTAAAGTATGCAAGTAAATACTTTACTTTAAAAATAAAGGGATGTACACTATTATTTAAGAAAAAACTATGTACATGTACATCCTAATACGACGATAGAAACTGTATCAGCCCATATGCGTCCCACTGCAGGGCACGGGCCTCCTCTACAATCGAAAGTACGATTGAGAGTGGTTAGGCCATATAGTCCACCACGCTGGCCTAGTGCGGGTTGGCGGACTTACATACCATTGAATTTTTCATACCATAGAATTTTTTAATGAACACGACGATAGAAAAAAAAATAACAAAAAAATCATCACAATTTTTGGCACAAAATTTAGTTGCGTTGTGTCTGAACTCACTAAAACTACCACCCAGCTTTGTTTTCGGTAGCAGTATATACCCTGTTATATACGATCACGTGAAGTACACTTCTAATTTAGGTCACCCTCAAGAATTTCTAAAGCTACCTAATGAATCAAAAGCATGATAATAATTTTCTCCATGTTGAGTCTTTACGACGTAAAGATTAGATCATCACCATCATCATATCAGCCACAGGAAGTCCACTGCTGAACATAGGTAAAGATTAGATAGTGGAAATAGTATTATCCTTATTGGAAACAACACTTTATAGGGTTTAAAGTGTTACTTCTATTGAGTCATTGAACTTTTCAATCAACAAAAGAGTAGACTTAGTATCGCTGATTGGTGGTTAACTCCTGCAGAAACGTATCAAGCAGCAATAAAATTACATAAATGGCGTGAGATTGAAGTAGCAGTTACGATCACGATTATGATACAATTTATTGCTTGTTGCTCCCACACCGTCAAGTTTATGGCCGGTGGTATTGTATGAGCGTTCACATCGAGAATAGAGTACGTTAGTTTCTACAGCTTCTAAATCCTCTTATTGCGAAAGATTAAATGAAGCCTAGTTAGTAATGGATGTGTCGTCATGCAATTGTCCATTCGCTGATTAAATGTCAATACAATTTGTAATTGCTCGTGATTTCATTACGACTGTTTATGTCTGTGTCTTAATGGCTTCCTCTTTTTGTTTCTGCTATGTGATATGTTTTATTGTGAACAAGTTCAGATAGTTTGTTTAATGAATATTGATTATTGTTTACTAGGAGTCCTTTGTTGGATTTATCAAAAGTTCTAGGTAATACTTTCTGTGTCACTGCACCCGGACCCTGATGAAATATATGCAGATCACGACAATTGTCGCGATGTGGGAATCTAATCCTAAGGCTTAGTTTGCAGCGAAAATAATCAATTGGTACTACTTACTATGTATAACAAAGGCAAACGTATAAAACATGATCAACACTATGTAAATAAATAAACATATACCTATCTTATAAATAAAAATATTTGAGGCAAAAGTTCGTTGGTGCTTAATTCAATATAAAATATGAATAAAATGTAAAATATACTTATCATTCGTAACAAACGTTACATCGGCATTATTTTCAAAATAATATAACTATTGAAATATTCATAACCAATCACTTTAACGTTTCGTTTTAATTTTACTGTAACATCTAAATTTAAAAAGTCTGGGAATACTATATTTTCTCCGTTATTTTTAAATACAATATTTCTGGTCTCATTTCCGATCATACAAAATTACACATTGATGAAAATATTCAACTGACATTTAAGCTGCGATGTATAAACCAACAGTTCATTTGCCGTAGAATCAGTGGCATTAATCGCGCTCCGCACATCAGATCGAGTGAGATGCTGCTGTGTCACATCTGCACGTAATTTAAGGGATGTGAGGTCACAGCCCTGAACCGACAACTTCTGTGAGACCATCTTGACATTTCCTCAGTAAAAATCACTAAGCAACCGAGTTTTTGCGCGACTGTAGGAAATATTTTGCCATTACATTGCGGTGAAATTCGTATATTAAGTATTATTGCCAGTTTAAAAATGTCTGCAATTATGACGAAATGAAATATCATATTGTGTTTACGAAACATCACATCAGCTTTATTATCCCTGATATTCCTACAAATTTAATCCAAATGTTCAGACAATTCCACTAAATCGCCGTAACGTTGGCATTAAGAGTTTGAAAACATCTCGCCGTTGCAAAAACGCGCACAATCAAGACGTCATCAGGAGGTCGACGGCTCAGTCCACACTGTGGCACGTACAAATTGTCATAGCTAATCACGTCAATGATCAAAGAAGGATCGACAGGACGTTTCGTGTCAACGTTTTAGCGCGTTAAAAGACGGTGCATATGTGTTCAGAATTTCAATTTTCTACATTCATATATTTATTTCTTTATTGTAATAAACGGCGAGACAAGTATGCTGTTCGCCTGATGGTAACCATTATGACTGCTCATGAACAGTAGCAAAACCAAACAACACCTCGAATTACAAAGTAATGCTTGGCATTTCACTGTGCTCACCATCCTGAGACATAAGATTTTAAGTCTCAATATGTCTTGTAGTTACTCATTGCGTATAGTGCATTTAAACTGCTGCTTGACGAGAGAAATAGACATTGCGGTGGTACTTACCCAGGCAGCCTGTCACATAAGAGACAAAAATAAAGATTGATCATTGAAGCTCTTAGTTCGTATCGATTGATACATACATACAAAGGCATAATCAATCCGCAAGGGCAGAATGAACAGTAATCTGAACTCGTAGGAAACCTCAGAGTAATCCATTATGCGGCCAAGATATCTTCCGTAGTATGTTATTAATATACCGCCAGGGTTAAAATATATAGCTACTGGGATGTTCAACAACGATACAAATAAACTTATTTAATACGGAGATGATTTTTTTGTCTAAAAAGCTCGTAGCTCCCTTTAGTTAAATAGTCTTCAGTTTCCGTCTGTACTACATATACAGGGTATATCAAGACTGCTACCGAAAACGAAGCCGGGTGGTAGTTTAAGCGACTTCAGACACAATGCAACAGAAAAAGTTGCAAAAAAAAGCGTCAATTTTTTTTTTGTTATTTTTTTCCTATGGCCATTTTTGGGTGGTAAATACATTTTTTCCTAAAATAATAGTATATACCCTTTTATTTATAAATACTCTAAGGTATAAAAGAGTTTAAATTATTATTTTAGCAAAAAATATGGATTTACCACCCAAAAATGACGATATTTAAAAAATCATAAAAAAAAAATTGTCGCGTTTCTAGGCGAAATTTTAATTGCATTGTGTTTGTAGTCACTAAAACTACCACCCGGCTTCGTTTTCGGTAGCTGTCTTGAGATACCCGGTATACATAATTTCTAAATCAATGTTTATTATCTTAAAAAATGTGGTTGTAGCATTATATTGAAGAACGTTGAACTGCCAAACCGGAGGTAATAAATAAAGTGCAGACTAACAAATATTGTAGCTATGATATTCAGCTAAGTTTAGGCGTTCGTATACTTGGTGTAATAAAAATTATGCAAACTTATTGTGAGTTTTAAATGGTGCTTAGCTTAGGTATTTTTCTCGCAATCGTCTTAATCAAATGAACAGCCAGAAATAATGGTTTTCTTATTAAGTATAATGTTTCGCAAAATTGTATCTTTTTAATATTATGGACTTATTATTATATTAATGTAATTATATTCCATCAATTTTCACGCAAAATGGCAGTAGTTAAAGGTGTTTCAAACGGAAGAAATGTGTAACGCCCTTAAAACGCGACAGTTATGGCCGTCACGTCCAAGAGAACGTAAGCACGTTAGGTACGCAATAAAGCTTCACAAGGAAATGCCTCAGCGACACTAAAAAGGGATAATTTTGTTTCCTTTTTGGATCATTTATTTATTCTATTACTTTGGATTTAAATAGAAAACGACATCGAGAGAATATTGAGTGGCAAAAGAGCAAGTCTATATATCAATCATATTATCCGTAAACATATTTTTCAAATCCTTCATAAACTTCATCCTTATCTTCCTTGTCTTCACTACCCTTGAATATTGTATTTCGTGTCCGCTTGTGTCATTAAGCCTTTGCAAAGTTAAATGTCATACAATTTTATATTTACGTTATTTTCGAATAAAAGGATACATTATTCTCGAAAACAAACCCTTCCTTCTCACCGGTTATAATGGTATATTAATATAAATCTTGCTTATAAAAATATTGCTACTGGTTGACCGAGTGAAAATGTATTAATAATGTACAAAGATTATTTCATTTATTTTAAAATCTTTATTATATATTTAGTTATTTTGTATTTAAAGCCACCTAAAATTGTAATGTAGTATAGCGCCACCTATTAATAATAATTTGAACTGCACTCCTCTCAGCCTCCAAAACATGCTTAAGAAATTATTCTAGTCGGCGATAGATGGCAGTGTAATCGCAAATAAAACCCATTGAGGTAATTCTTATCACATATTTATTACATAAAGAACCGTTGTAAGTTGTAGCCGCACACTATGTAATAGTTGTTACGTATTGTATTTTGAGATGAACAATTTAAAGCTTGTAAACGAGATTTTATTTAAGGAAAGTTATAAACTTTATATTTCATAATGAGCTATAAACCAAGTTTATGCATTTTTCCTAGACAATAGACGCATTTTCTGTGATGTAAAGTAAACAAGAAATCCATTGACTATGTAAGTTGAAATGCATACTAGACAGAAGTCATGAAGAACGAAGGCGAGAAGATATGCCAAATAACAACACATGAGCAGAGAAGACGCACCAATAAAGAACTGCAAACGGACCACGAGCAGATGATCAAATGTAGCTGAAAGAAAAAGAGGACACTTAAATGAATTTATCAATATTTTGAATAAAAAATATAAACCCAACCAAGCACTTTTTTACCGCTCACGTACAATTTTTTGCGTTCTTTTTTGTTATTGTCGTTTTAAGTTTTTGTGGATAATTGAAAATGTTAACAATAGCCTATTTTTATAGTATAATTAAGGTAATCATCGCCCATAAAATGTTTTAAGCCGTTAATGATTATTAAAAATAATAATAAAAAAAACAGGAAGGTACTTCGACCCGCCAAGGCCGTATAGTGAGAGCAGACCTAATTAAAACCTGATTACGCACTTATACACCGTTGTATATTTAAAAAGACCGGTAAATACAATCATCTAACAATAGAGATCAAACAAAGAGTCTGCGGCTTATTTCAATATTGTACTGAAATAACACAATAGCCACTACAATTCCAGCGGTTTACGAGCGTGTTTCACGGAATTTAACATTTTAGCGAGGCAATAAAAGCTCACGCGAGCGGCGAGCCCACTAAACATTCAAACACAAACGTTTTCATCAAAACTCTAATGTTATTGCCTATCAATGGATTTCACTACAATTTATTACACCTATTCATATCGATGATAGCTCCAATATTAATCGACTTTTGCGAAATAGAAAAGTAAATTCAGGAGACACGTTGTGTAACTTCCAGATATCGTTACATTTAACAACTTTCGCATTTTATAACGTGTATTTTGGCTTCCATTATTTTTATCATGCCGTTACAGAGCATTTTGGAAGGCCGTAATTTTCGGCACACATTCCGCCAAAGAACTTGTAGAAAGCAAAAAAATTGGTGTATCCATTAAGGTCATTATTAATTTTGAAATTCGCCCGAAACTATATTTTCAAATTGTCGCATCGTGGCGCTAATGTGTAAAAGATTGAACGATAATGTTGGCAATAAAAAATATTAGTGGAATACAAAAACGTTCTCACGTAGCCATAGGCCCGACAAAATACCGTAGTAAGAAATTCAAATGTTGATTCGCTTTCTCCCCACATTGGCAGTACATGTTTCGCACTTCCCAGGAAAACCGATGTTAGCCCATTACAATAACAGTTATTCACAGCTCGTGAGCTACCAAATAAGCGTAGAGCAGGCGGCTTGCGCGGTTTCGCAATATTTTTCTCGTGGTAAAGTCACGAAGCTAGCACGATCTGCGTTATGTGCGAATTACATGGCGTCGGGAGTGGAACGGCGGGCGACGGGCGGCGCCTCATCTCGTCTCGATTAATGACATTACCCCTGTACCTAGCTATTGGATGTTGGCGGCGGTGCCACACATAATTTATTCCACTTTAGGAAATCTCCGGTGTACATTATGTAGCTGCAAAGTACGCTCTATTGTGTTGAGCTAAGAATTGGTGTTTTTTTTTTGAGTTGATAGCTAGTAGGTAAGAAATGTTTTTTGTAATGTAATTCCGAACTCATGTTAATTTCAAATAGGAATTTATTTACTTCTAAATTACTTTATTATCCATGATCTTCAACAATTTGTTAATACAGTAGTTAAATTAATAATTCTCTATCGAGTTAGCAACTAATTAATATAACAAATTAATTTTGCATAAAGTCATGACAAAGGCTCGCACACCTAAAGCCCAAGCATTAATTGCAATTAACATCAAACATGTGGTAATTAACGTAGCGTTTCCATTAATATGGTAAACTGCTTCATCCCAAATACTAATTATTAATTACGGTATAAATATTAAATTTTATGAATTCAAACTACAAAATCGCATTATGTTTTGCAGTCCGACGACCCTTGCAAATTTAAACCTTTTCACTTCCTGCTCTCTCATCAATCTTTTATATAATTTCACGGTACTGGGACCCTTTCCGTTTAAATTTTAATGAACATTAATAAGCTTACAAATATTTTGTATTGCATATTTAAATCGGTATTCTTAAACAAAATTGTTCCGTCCTAGTTTCCAAGTTAAATATTTGCTTCATTTGCATAAACACATAAGATTATTTACAAAATACCCACGGATAACGTAATCACAGAGAAAAAAACAATTAGATTCGGTAAAATTAAGGTCTTAGTAATTGTTCACTTTCTAACGAAGGTTTACGAAAAGTAATAAAAATAATTTGCTTTGTAAATGTCAAACAAGAACTTTGGTTGAATACGATTAAAAAAGATACAATGAATATCTTAAAAACAAAAGATGTTAGAAATTACGCATAATAACGTTACAACGGCTTTGTTTAGTCATTATATTTATTCAAATTAGTCGCATTCTTTGTTATGTTAGTATTTTAATTAGGTAAGCTGAAAGAAAGATTGTAGGTTGGATAAGCGCGCGATTAACCTAGATGTTGGTGAAATACCAAAAAACCTCATGGTTTCTCATAGGTATACTGTATACACAACATGAAAACTGCTTACCTTGCCACTTTTTTGTGCATGCTGTTTGTTAATATTTAGAATTAGTTAGTAGTTATAAAATTATATTATATTTTTTACATTTAAAAATAATGTTGCTCTTGTAATAAACCGACGTAAATAAAAAAAAAGGTAATGAAATGATCGCTTCACGCTAATATGGTTAAAAGTAGAATGTAGATATTAACGATATCACATTATTTTTTTTTATTTATTTTTTTTGCTTTGATTGGCGATTTTTAATCTGACTCGGCTGCAGTAACATGTATTCAAAATATGATAATAAAAGAAATAGTTAACAAATATTTCAGGATCATAAATAAAATATTACTTACTCAAAAATATCATAAGGCAATAGAAGATAGTTCCGTAAACACAATTAGGAAGCTTAAACGAGGAATCATCTTTAATCAAGCCAAATCCTTTGCTGTATCTGTAAAATTAACATACAAATTATATTTTTAAAGACAATAAATTTTAACAGTCAAAATAATTATCGCAAATTATTATTAATTGGATAATTAAAGCGGTTAATTATTTGTAATAAGGACTGTTGTAATGTAACACCTCTGAGCAAAAAAAAATACTACATCCAAAATAATATAATTTATAATATATTATAATTAATTAATATATGTTAAAAAGTTATTCAAAGCAAATTCTTTTAAACTTCAGTTACTAAGCGTCTTCATCTTATAATCACTTTAGACTCGAGAATTCTACTGTTAGAGTTATACCTTCCTCAAGGATTCCTACCAAAAGCAGTCAGAAGCGGCGGTATCCAGCGAATTGCTACTATCTTTATAAGGTCATGTGTCCTTTCATATGGACATCCAACACAAGGCTCTCCTATATTTGGTCTCTACTCGAGGACCTTTCGGATACAAAAGCCATCATTCTTCCATGTTTAATACCCTAGCTATTACTTCTTTATCTTGCTAATCCGGCTTAGTCTTAGTTCTATCGGCATCTTAATAATTACATGGTCATAACAGAAGATTTCTCCTAAACGTTTGTACGTTACTATAACTTCAGCTCGGAAAGAATATAAGCTGGGTTTTGTATTTCTTTAGAAATAAAACTAATCCAACAAGCTTAATGCGGTTAAGAAGTACTTACTTGGAAGATAACACTCTGGAGCAGCTGGCATGCTCGGAGATGTCACACAACGCCTTGTATCCCGGTTTACTTTCCACTGCCATTTCTACGTACAAAGCGTATGTGGATAGAAATATTCCTAAAATACAGCTGAAAATCAACGCTCTTTCTGTGGTTTTGAGCTTCATTCTGATTCCTGTGGAGAAACATTTTTTATTAATCTAAAGGCAATATTAAAAAAATCAACATAATTTTCCCTGCCAAGGTAATCGGTTGTGAAATAATATGAAAAATCTTTGTGCAATATGAGACGATAGCTGAACAATAATAACATTAATTTATTTCAGTACATGTTTGAAGATTGTCAAGAGCTATTCAATAAATTGTAATAGAACTAGTCTAGACTAGTACGTCTCGAATGAATATTTAAATACGTTTCATTTCGGTCCGTCGGATCCTCTTAAGATTAAATTATTATGAGAGTCTGAAAAACAAAATTAAAATTAAAATTATTTAAAACTATAATGTTTTATTTATAAATGGTATCGTAAAAGTTATTTCGATACTAAGGTCGTTTAAAAAATGTGTTCATATAAATATAGATACATTTTAATCGGTTTTTATACCGATCTCTGAGTAACAGCATGAGATAAGGCCTGTTCACGGCGATTATTTGTAATTTCTCACTTACGCTATATGCCAAGGCTACAAGACTCTATTTATGCCGTGAACATATCGTGCGGTATAATTAGATTTGAGAATTTACAACTCAATCAAACTTTATTCCCAATAAATCAATTCACACGCTTGCTTGTAAGTAGGTAATAATTTTTATTACCAAAGAAGGGGAGCGTTCGACGAACGGAAAAAAAGTAAAAGAACTCGTCATTTATTCCCACTTCGCTTCACCACCCCTTCGTGTATACACAAGGCATTACGGCTGTACGTTATAAAAATTAAAAGAAAACAAACATTATGGAGCTTGTTGGTGGTCTAACGTTTTAAAACACGAACCACTACAACGCTAATCGCATTACTACTCGACTGAGACGGACTTTTTTTACAACATGACGTTATTTTCGCGGTAAAGAGTACTCGACTCGCTTATCTGATTAACATTATGGTAATAAAACTCTTTAAGTGCATTATATTGAATTTATTACTCATAAAATCCATTGTTGACCTCAATGTAATCGATACAGATAACCGGCGAAAACAAACTTTACAGGGTTGGAAGTTAAGCGACGATATTTGATTAAACAAACAACACGAAATACTTAAGTAATTGATCTACTACTAACATTATCTAAGGGACTAAAAGCAATTACTAGAGTATACCTATTTATTATTTAGAAATCAAACAGAAGGGTCAAAGATCACGACATTGGCTTCAGAGACCTCTTTAGGTAATTATATTATTACTTATTACAATGTTCACTAATTGTGTTAGCAGTCAACGCAAAATACAGAAAAACTTCACGTTTACCGTGTATAAAGAATTTATGATAAATGATATCAATTGACAATGGCAGCTGACGCGATACGAACGATAAAACGGATTACAGCATTCAATTCATAATTTATTGTTGACCAATTGCCACTTTTAAATTATAATCAATCAGTTTAAATCAAGGCAAATTACAGACACTAGTTGTCGACACGAGAACACGCGCACAACTGACTCGCTGAATTGATTTATAATTCATTATCTATAGTACATATCAGCTGAGAATACATGCTGTCGTCTCCAATATTTTAAACTTCAACATGTGACTTCGCTTTAACGCGTCCCTATATTGTATTTATTAACTAGGGGTGGACCTGGCTCCACCCGGTTGCAGATTTTTTTTTTAATCCAATCCACCTCATCTATTTATTATTTCCCGTACTGTTTTATTTGTATTCAAACTTAATGCCGTACTCTGTACTGCTTTTTCTGTGCCGTCCCGTCCCGTTATATCCCGCCCTGTCCCGTCTCATTCACACTTAAGGTTATGTAATCTAGCACCATCACATCTCTGAGTACAAAATAGTAACAAATATATCGGAATTCCTTCCTCAACTCATGGGAATGCTATATTTTTCGGTATAAAAAATATCCTAAGTGTTAATCCAGGGTATCAGCTACCTCCATGCCTAATTTCATCGAAATCGGTTAAGCCGTTTCTGAGTTCATCGCGCATATCCGCACAGACAAACAGACAAAAATTCTAATCATTATTGTTTTGAGTTCCACTATGTTAATACAGTCCTTCCCATATTAGTTTTTCTTATTTATCTTCCATGTACAGACATCGATCGGTTACAAACATAATATAATATGTTATGGTACTATTTACATTAAACTTTGAATGCGATATAAATACTTTATTACTTATTGCTTAATAATACAGAATCTAGTTTTGTATACAATAGAAATATAATCTTCAACAGAAGTTTCGACCGCAAGAAAATCAAGTATTCAGTCATAAATCGAATTATGAACGGTTATTACTACTGAATAAAGGAACTCGGAATTTATATTCCGTTCAATACGCTTTGCTAAACTTCGATCTTATGAATATATCACGTATAGCAATGAATTGTTCTGTTTAATGTATGGCATATTACTTATTTAAGCGAAACTTTTAAGGATATTTGGAAATCTTTATTCATTATTTTCTCCAGTGATATTAATTCCTTATTTTTTCAGAAAATGTGAACTATAATGGAAATACACCTTGCATTATTTAAAAAATTCCACTGATAATAATAGTGTGATCATATTCAAACAAATTTTAATTAAAAAAAATTGTTCACAAAGGTAACCAAATTGTAGTTAAAATTAATAATAAACAGCAACGATTACTGTGTGTCAGAGATAAACTAATCAAATTCCTCGTTATATAAACGTGAAACTATTCGCCAGAAAAGCGGGTTAAAATTCCAAAAAATAAGTGTTAAAAAAATCTCTTTCACCGACATGTGTAGGTTGTACACAGGACCACACCAAGATGCCTATCCAAAACGTCAAACTGATAATTGTGGATGCCATTTATATTATTCGGATCAGTGAACATTGCAAACAACGACGTATCTCGGCTGTACAGCATAAAAGACGCCCATATCTTAGGATAAACACTTCGGAATCGGACCCCCTACCATGGAAACCGGTTGGACTAAAACATAAATATTATGCACAAGTAATAGAATAAATACAGCTTATATAAAGCTAATTTGTAGGCTTATTTACTGACTTGTTTATTGGTTTTATCGAGATTATAAGACAAAGACGTTACGGATTAAATTCATAATATACACAGTCAGGTCATAAGTATTGTCACACAGTAAAAACTTTTTTTTTAGAATGCTGGCCACAAAAAAGTTTATTGAATTCGAATTTCGAATTGTTCATGAAAATAAAAATGTATACGTTTTAGAATTTTACTCATTTTTAAATATGAAGGAGTTGCCGCTTAAAGAAGACCGTGTTGGCTGTTGCAGTTATTGCGTTGCATCGTTGCGGTTACGAGCCAATTCAAATTTTTGACATACTGAAAAATTTGAATATTACCAAAAGATTCGTTTATCGTACCATCAAACGATACAATGAAGACTCTAGTGTAGATGAGAGGTCAAGAAGTGGTCGCCCTCGGTCTGTTAGGACTCCAGCAGTGGTAAAAGCTGTGAAGGCGCGAATTCAAAGAAATCCCAAACATAAGCAGAAACTGTTGGCCCTTCAGATGGGGTTAAGCAGAACCACGGTAAAAGGGTGTTAGATGAAGACTTAGTAGGGCTTCGGGCATATCGAAGAAAAACAGGACATCGTTTGAATGCTCGTCTAATGGACCTGAGACTGAAGAGATGCCGCGCTTTGTTGAAGCGGTACGCGGGAAGAAAATGTCGGGAAATTCTTTTTTCAGATGAAAAAAATTGTACAGTAGAAGAGAGCTACAACAAACAAAATGATAAGGTGTACGCACACAGTAGTGAAGAAGCGAGCAACCGTATGCCGCGTGTCCAACGAGGTCATTTTCCATCCTCGCTCATGGTATGGTTGGGAGTTTCTTATTGGGGCTTAACAGAGGTACATTTTTGTGAGAAAGGTGTAAAAACGAATGCAGTTGTGTATCAAAATACAGTCCTGACGAACCTTGTGGAACCTGTTTCTCATACCATGTTCAATAACAGGCACTGGGTATTCCAACAAGATTCGGCGCCAGCTCATAGAGCGAAGAGCACACAAGACTGGCTGGCGGCGCGTGAAATCGACTTCATTCGGCACGAAGACTGGCCCTCCTCCAGTCCAGATTTGAATCCGTTAGATTACAATAGGCAACACTTGGAGGAAAAGGCGTGCTCAAAGCCTCATCCCAATTTGGAGTCACTCAAGACATCCTTGATTAAGGCAGCCGCCAATATTGACATGGACCTCGTTCGTGCTGCGATAGACAACTGGCCGCGCAGATTGAAGGCCTGAATTCAAAATCACTTAGGTCATTTTGAATAAACTTTAGTGTCATAAGAATCTATGTTTTGTTAAGTTCATTTTGGTATATAAATGGTTACATAATGAATAAACTTGTTTCAATTATTTTATATTAAACTTGTGACAGAATTTATGACCTGACTAGGTATATACCTACATATCTATTATATTCTCATTCATGATACCTGGAAAACAAGTTAAACTGTTGTAAATAATATTATGATAACTTCAACAAAAGTCGGAGGGGATATTAAGTAGGTCTTAGTTAGTTTTCAATATTTCTAGTTTAATTCAGCTTCAGTCTTCAGCCCATATTATGTTATAACTTCAGTATTGCTGCTCTAATCTACATTAGTATACTTATATTTTTAAATATGTTAATAGTTTATACATGACACACGTAGTAAATTACGTATGCAATTAAAGCATATGATGATAATGTTGAAATATCGTGGCATTAAGGTCATGAGCATACCATGAAGCTCTTCGAACGCGTCATCGAGTCCAGGCTGCGCCAAGAGTGTACTGTCTCTGAGTTTTAATACGGCTTTAGACATGGCAGGGGTACTACAGACCCGATATTTGCACTCAGGATACTTGGCGAAATATACAGAAAAAAACTGCAGAAAGCCATCGACTGTGTGCCGCGACAGCCCATCTGGTGGGCAATCAGGGTGAAAGGGGCAACAGAAGCCTATCCTGGTATTATCAGAGACATGTTCCACCGAACCGAGTTCTTTGTTCGGACGCGCCGTTGGCGATACTATTCTTTTTTTTTTCATTCCAATGAATGGCGTGGCATGCCGTTCGCCAGTGATACCACAGCTCATAAACAGTAGCAGAACCAAACAACACCTCGAATCACAAAGCAATGCTTGGCGTTCCACTGCGCTCGCCATCCTGAGACATAAGATGTTAAGTCTCAATATGTCCAGTAGTTGCTCCGGCTACAATGTCCTTCAATCCGAAACACAACAGTGCTTCTACACTGCACTACACTTTCAATTATTCTTTCCCGATTGATGCCGGTGAGTAAAAAAGCTCGGCGCTGAGTCCATTCCTCTTCAGTGCTGTGCTTGATGCCATCACGTTTCACATCCAGGACCATGCGCCCTGGTTGTTGGTGTATGCTGATAACATTGCACTGGTGGAGAAGGCCGGCAACTCTGGGAGACCAAAGAAGCGCTGGCTAGATGTCGTCAAGGATGTTATGAGAGTCAATAGCCTTACAATTGAGAAAGAGGAAGATCGAACGAAATTGAGAAGAATTTGCCGGTAGGCGGACTTTGGCACCGGCCAGGATACCGCTAGGTATAAGAAGAAGAAAAAGCAAACAAAAAGAGGGGTGAAGCCAAAAAAACACAAAAGAGTTATCAATAGAAAAATATGACACATGTGAAGTATGTCAGGTCTCTAGTATGGTAGTAGTATATCTATCATTATCGGAAACAAACTAAGCTCCATTATTCTATCTAAAAAATATAACAAAAGATTTCACACACAGGAACGCACATCATCGATAGTAACTAAAACCAGCTTTTCTGGCTGAGTGTAAAAAAAAATTAAAATAGCTCTCAAGAGACGACTTATTTATTCTTCATTGCTCTTGTCCTATTAATGTATATTTTGGTTATTAGAACGAACTCCGTGATATAAAAACCATAGATAATACTATACTTTATCCATGTTTGAAACAAAATACAAAAGTGGAGAGCTATATTTATATTGCTATCTGATTCACAACTACACAGCTACACCGTAACCCTATCTTCATGCCTATTGCCGCCCAGATTTTTTACGTGATGTCCAGTCTCTTAAAAACATCAATATATTTGTCCCATGCTGCCGATTACATAACGCAACACCATTTTCACGGACATTGCAAAAAAGTTTAGCTTAGAAGTAAACAAACTTTATGGCTCGTTACGTAACTAAATTTTAAAATTATGCTGAGAATTTATGCTCAGAAAATCATATTTTTACATTAGCAGTTTTAAGCCGAAAAAAAACATGCAGTGTTTAAATTTAGTATTAACCTTCAAATTCAAAATACTTTATTGTGGTACATAGGTGAAAATGGCGTTATCTTCCTGGGATTCGAATTCAACCCCTTATCTACTGACATTTCATTGATTATAAGTTTTTTTGTGAATGTTACCAGAAATACGAGGAATTTAATACACAGCACTGCATACACAAGCGGAATACAAAAGTGCCCAAGGGTAGTTTGTCTAAATATAAAGATCATTTGATTTCTATTTTGCACTAATATACAGTGTACTAACAAAAAGGACAAAGGAGATGTAATAGAGCGGCATAAAAACTGATAAATTTAAAGGTACGTTCATACATACATAAACGTTACGCATTTATCCGATAGAGGCAGGCAGAGTCTATGGATCTTTGCAGCACTATGCTCGATCCTGACCTACTACTTTCGCTTCATCCACTTACATTAATCTCTTCATGCATTCACATCGGTTCAGGGTATTTTTAACCTGACCCTTGCAGAGGGTGCCATTGATCTGGTTGACGTTGGTCCGATGGGAACGACTCCTACCAAATCCAAATTCATTAACATTCTCTTCTCTTCATAATATCACCCTTTGTCATACCCTCCTGCCTTTCAAAAACTATATCTTTCGAATTACCTTTATCTTCATTCCCTTTCTCTCTAAAGCTTCAGGCATAATTGTCACCATGTTCTGTAGCTCCTCGTCTAATGAAGCGAGAATACTTAAGTCATCAGCATAGAGGAGACATTTTCGTGACAACTCATTCATTCTAATCCCACATTCACTGTCTTTTAGATCTTTTAAGCAACCATGAAAAAGCTGAACAACTTTGGAGATGCTACACATCCCTGCCACGCACCGTTGTTGCTGTGAAACCAATCAGTGTAGGCCCCATTTATCGTAACGCAATCACTGGAGTTATTATACAGAGATTGTAGTGCTTGAATCAGGTTGCTGACAGCGTTGCTATCGCGTTTCTTCGAGGAGTGAGATAACCGGATGCCCAATACCTCTTCTTATACTTTTTCTTTTCCATCCCCTTCCTATTTTATGGGCCGGTAACACATCTATGATGCAAGAGTTGTAGATTTTCGTGGGCGGTGGTGATCACACATTTTTGAAATCAGTAGACACCATATAGAGTTCTTCTGTTCATTAAGATATATTTTGCTTATTTATCAAGTAATGGGGTGACATGGGATACAATTAATATTATTATTACAAATAACTGATGTTCAATTAATTAGTAATGGGCTCGCCAGTTAGTATCTTCATAATACCACCGTATTATGCAAGTTATCAGGTTGTTGTTGTTCAGACACGGCAGGGATCACTTACCATCTTGTTTGGTCGTTTTCCGGACCTATGTCATAAAAAATCACGAATACCAAATGGTTATCCATATTTTTATTTTTCTATTCAGTGTCAGCCCAGAATCAGGAATGTGCCCGATATGGCGATAGGCTCGCCACCTATCACATTATGGGACGGAACTTACAAGGCGAAATGTGGGTGCCCCTGGCACCTCTGCCTACCCCTTCTGGGAACAAGGCGTGAGTTTATGTATGTATGTATCCATATTTGGAGAAGTTCAATATGAGTTCAATACAAGGTCCAATATTCAGAATTCAAAAAAACATATATAAACCTATGTAACAAACAAACAGAAATGTTTTTATCTGGGGGCGCGGCCGAGCCCCCTCCAAGTCGAGCTATAGGCCGTAACATCCTTTTCTCGAAGCAATTCAGACCATTTTCAACCCCCTATAACTTCGTTGTGGCTAAAGCATGAAGCCTGAATTTTCAGTTACTAAGCAGGCATTGTGTAAACACGGTATATTTAAAATTTCATTCAATTTGAACCAGTAGTTTAAGAATTGTAACTAGTCAAACTTTCTTAATTTTGTCACTCACTGACTGACCGATCATCAAAAGTCTAAGGCACTTCTAGCAGACATAGAACCTTCAAATTTAGAATATAATTAGTGTTTAGTGTCTAATGTAAGCGAAAATTCAAACATTTCATAATTTGTGTCTAGTTTTCTAGATAGACCAACTGCGTGAATAACTTTGTAGATAGATATCTATATACATGAGGCATCACAGGAGGGGATATAGAGAGGGAAATGGTGTATTCAGCCCATGAAACTGTACAACATTCCTCTAGAAAAACATGACGAAGAAAAACTTACAAATAAATAGATTAAATAACTCGAAAATATCAATTACAATGAAAGAAAGAACATTAATAATCAAATCCGCTATATTTGTGATAAATTGATACCTACAAAAATAAGAAAAATCCATAAGACAGAGGCTTTAAGAAAAATCGTTAGTGATATTCTAGAAGTAAGAAGTACCGAAAAGGAAAAAAGTAGGACTCTACAAAAAGACGTGAGATCCCATCAAAAACATCTTGTAAAAAAATTCCAAGTCTCGCAGCTCAGGTTTTCTACCGCAAAAAGTTGTGAGATGCATGTACTACCAAGTCGATTAATTTATTTAGTCCTTAAGGGACCTTCTATATAAAGTTATTACGTTAGTTATTACCATATCAATATTAAAAATTCTTTACGTTTTAAATAAATAGATCGACTTGGCCAGCAGCATTATGTATAAATTGTACGATACATTATGTTTTCATGCGATGGCCAAGTCGATCCATTTATTTAAAACGTAAAGAATTTATCTGTCCTTTAAATAATATAGGATATATATATTATCTCTAAATAAAATATAATTTTGAAACTATAAGGTTATTAAAGTTTTAAAACGATTTTAATGTTATGATTGTAATGATTAATAAATTAATAAATATCGGAATGGTGTAAGTACAGCACGGCTTGGGAAACTTTCACTATGTACCAGCTGTACTACTTAGTACTTGCCTCTCCGCTAGTCAATCGTATATAACCTATTAACATCTATATTATACCACGCGTATGTTATAGTATCAACAAAACAACATTTAATTTACTATTATTATTTTCCTCAACCTTATATTTTTTCTAAAACTTATAGCATGAATAGGACAATAAATTAATCTGATTCTTCTTACCGTCAATGTTTCTGAACGCAACCTACAAACAAATGTCAAAATGATCATTCACGAACTTCACTCTGATAACGCGCCACAAATAAAACTTAAAGTGATATTTTCAAGCACTGTGTTATAATAATACTGCTAAGTTCCCAGAATTGCGGACACACTGTGTGCAGTTGGAAAACATCTTTTGCAAACAAAGTTCTCACACTTACTACGTCATGCCAACATGACAAGCAAACGGGATGTTTCGATACTAAAGGATGTGAGACATCTTTTTATTAAATATAAAATTTTGTACTTATGAATATGTATTGTCCAAAGTTATAAATAATCAGAAACCATTTAATTTATAATAAATGAGTGTAACATATAGAATATTTATTTTTAACGCATGGTTTCCGAAAGAGAGAAAGCTATTTGTGTGAAGAGTTATACCGAGCGCCACATTGCTTAGGACGCCCTATATCGCAGAATATGATTCCGTGATGTTGGCAGCCTTGGTTTAGTTCACCATCGCGACCGCAACGCAGCGTTAGCGTCGTGCAACACCTTTCATTGTATTGACTATTGACTGATTCTGAATACAGAGAATAATGTATAAAGTTAATTTGTCATATTATTATCTTAGTTCTTATTAAAATATATAGTAATATGTTTAGTTTAAGTGGAATTATGCCTCCGTTTACGTGAAAGTGAAGGAAGAACAGCCCGTGGAGTGCTACGCGGCCATTTTACTTGCAATGCGGCAACGGTGTACGATCCGCCATTGGAAACGGCCTGTGTCTTTTTCTGAGTGCAAGATTTGTATTTTGTTGATTGTTGCGGTATAGAATCGACGGATAACCATGTGTGTTAAAAGTGTAGTGCGGACTTTAGTGTAGTGAGGCACGGTGGTCGGGTGATTCGAATAATGTGCGAACGATGGAAAACGAAGTAAAGCAGCGCAATCAGAGAAATAGGCGAAGGGAGCGGGCACAGCGCATGCAAGCACAGCGAGAGAGCAAAGTTAAGGATGGGGACAGCGGCGAGGACGAGTCTCCGGCCCGAGAAAAGCCGCCTCGTCCTCCTGCCAGGAGGAAGAAGTCGCGGGAGCCGCTTGGAGAGGAGGATATCATCGACGGTTTCGCCATAATGGCATTTCGCACATACGAGGATCTAGAGGTAAGGGCCTTACAATGTAATGAAGCTCTTTATTAAACCGAACAGATGCAAGCAGGGTTAAAACTCCTTTATTACCAATGTGTACCTAGATAACGATTAAATACTGCATGGGATACCTACATTGTTTACATTTGCATAATGACCTACAAACCTTGCAATTATCGTTTTATATTTGTATACTCCAAATTGATTAGTAATTCGATTAGTGCAATAAACCTGATAGCGATTTGTTAAATTAAAAATGTTCAATATTAGTGTAGTTCACACATATCTAATCGATTCCGTACACCAGGATGTACAGAATCTTTATTTGTATCCCCATTATAAAAACGGCGCTCCGTAATGGCTTTCGACGTCGCTTCGGAAGTGCATTGACCCAACGAATGAACCCTTCGTGAAGAAATAAGAAAGTGTATGTTATTTAATTACTATAAGGAGATCGTAAATGTCACTAATTGCATAGTGATTAAGGTAACAACTATGTGCTTCCTAAATAGTGAGCCGTGCAGTAGTCTGCGGTGCACACTGCACGCAGCACGGTACAATGGTGATGTACTCAGTTGTAAGTATGTAGGTGCGGTGTATGCGTGTACTGTAGTGTGTACTCAGCACACATTATGTAGCGAGCAGCTGACTGCCGAGCACGGGTGTCGAAGTGCCGAGGCGCGATCTCGGCGGGCGAGGTGCAGCCGCGGTCTCCCACAAAGTGTAAATTTGGTCTAAGTGGCTTTCGCTCGTTTGTGCTCATTTATCGCGCCGTCCTCGAATGGCAATATGTTGTGTACGTTGAAGTCTCGTATGCACACAATAAAACTACATTCCTCGTTATCGTTTTAAATTATGGTGACAGGCTTGCAGTTTGTGGTTCGTTGGAGCGGCGCGCGTATATTATAGGCCTGAACAGGTTCCTTTGCTCCTATTTAATTCACCACATGCTGTGTCTACGCTTATGCAATTTTACTTACAATAGCTGTGCATTAATTTGCACTTGAAACAACTTATTCTTAATTCGTACACGACGCTAGCAAAGTAGAATCGGAATCAAGTTGCTGAAATCAATAGTTATTGCCCTCTTCAGTAATCGATAAAAAATAATCACCTCTTTTGCTAACACAGCGAAAGCATTTGCTTGTTTACTCAAGTACATATTAAGGCAAATGACTACTCAATGCAAACAACTGTAATCAAAGCATTTCCAAGTGCTAGATTTGTGGCGTAAGCAATGTATATTGTATACCTACTATTTTATTCAATATGTCGAACTCAGTTAATTTTACTTCAGTAAATAAGTATTTTGAAACAAGGTTAATAATGTATTTAACGTAAATTAAACGGTTTTATTTGAACTAACTGAGACGACGAAAAACCAACGCTCATTGTTGTAACATTATCGCTTTACACGTTTTGTTAAATTTAGACGTGGCAGGGAATTTCAATATGCCTACCTTGTTTGTTTAAGAAAGTTTGTTTGCGGTTTATTCCTTTGGAAAACGGCCTTTTTCGATATTGGAACAATGCCGCCTTTCAATTGCCTATATTTCGAATACCTTTTGACTTCAAATGGGAATCAAAAACATTAGCTACGTTCTTTTATTTCAAAGATAATTTAGTATAAGCAGTAAGCGATTATAATTGTGTGAAATAGGTTAGTTCTGTATTAAAATCAGTGGAGCGTGACGGCTGTCATCTGACGCCTGTGGAGCAGCGAATTGTTACCTCACTGGCTAACGCTGGTGCTCAGCTATTTTCCCACGCAGTCACGACCCACTACTAAAGTTTTACCAGTGTTGTAATAAATAAATAAACTAATTATCCAAACTCCCAGATGCCGACGGGCCGCGTTCCGTGAAAGAAACTCTGTGGTTCCCATAGTCGAGTTAAAGAAAATATTTACTATCCTGAGTAGTTCGGCGTTTTATCACACGTATCAACTCAAACTGTGTCCGTTATTTTATTTTAATCCTTATGTTTCGGGTCGCTCGCTAACGTCTGCGGTCGGTAGATTGGTTTGTTAATTTAATGTTATTATATCCTAAAGGCCCCCGACCATTTAAATTTACTAAAATGTAATTTTGTGTTTGCTTCAACTTGTCCGAAGTAGTTATACAAATTTAATTCTGTACACCGAAAATAGTTTGTCTAGTTATTTACAAGTTCCAAGTCCAATCACAAGTTTCGCCGCTCCAGCGAATCCTGTGACTAAGAAAATCGACCACTGAACTTGTATAATAAAAAAAAAAGCACGTTCTAAATTAATTTCAAAAGTTTGACAAGACCCGTCTACCTGATAAGCGGCCGAGAAATATCACAACTTGGTAAAAAGAAGTGGCAGTCGTAAAATATGGATAAAACAATTTTGCTTGAGTAATAATGCAAAAAAAATATTGTTACAGAAAATAACGAGGTTTTTCTCTTAGCTTCGTTATGTCACTAACAGTGTTGTAATTAATAACTCATCAATTGTTCGTGGCTTAGCTTAGCTTAGTTGGCTGAACACGAGGAATGATGGACACTTTGCTTGTATTTAAAAATATTTTGGTAACATTTAGACCGTTAGTTGAAGTATTTGTTTTTAATAAATGACCGCTTAACAAAAGCACCAAGTGACTGATAACGTTCACCTTGATTCACATTTGGTATAGATATACATTTTCCTTGTGATTATTTTTGTAAAAACCAATCCCATTTGTTCAAGTCAAACTTACTAAATATTACTGCGAATTCATTAATACGATAAAGTATTAATTTATATGCAATATTTTTGTTTTTGTGCGTATTATAAATCAGGCATATTCAAGGGAAACAAAGTTCATAGGTTCTGCTTTAGAGGATAAACCCACCGCAAAAGCAGTAAAGCTAACGACAGTGCTCGGAAGCCCTGCGAACCATCTACTAATACTCCTCAGAGCTCCACGTTAGCACCTTGTGACATAAATACTTACCCGGTTTAAGTTTAAACAGCTTTGTTTCGCCTTTATTGGCTCTCTTTGTCGGCGCCCCTTAAATGTTTCTTCGCCACTTGAATTTTCTCTCCAAAGAGCTGTGCCTGTAACTTTCTCGTTTAAACACTTTGATGTTATGAAATGTTCTTACGTGTTGTTTATGTTCATTATTTGTTCTACTTCCAACGCGTACTCTATCACGGCAGCTTGAATATCTTTTACGTAATAAGTATTGAACCAATTTATCGTCAGAATAATTGATATGTTATTGTGTACGTTACTTTATAAATTGCCTACAATTTTATCTTGAGTAATCTGTATCTGTATCAGCCCATATACGTCCCACTGCAGGGCACGGGCCTACTCTACAATCGAGAATACGATTGAGAGTGGTTAGGCCATATAGTCCACCACGCTGGCCTAGTGCGGGTTGGCGGACTTACATACCATAGAAATTCTTATGAATCGCTATGGTATGCAGGTTTCCTCACGATGTTTTCCTTCACCGTTTTAGTGCGTGGTGATTGACTATCAATACACACATGACTCCGAAAAGTCAGAGGTGTGCCCTGGGATTCGAACCCGCGACCACCGTGAACATGTTGGCAGCCGCGTCTAGTCCGTTTACCAACAGGCCACCACGCACTTAATTAATACCTTTAATTCTGCAAGTACAGCTATTACCCGAGAAAGATCGGAGCTGCATAAAATTGCATAACATTCCTTGTAAATACTCCATTGGTTATATTAATTTATGTACAATTTGATTATCGTGTCGTCACGGTTTATAAATATTTACAAAAGCATTATTACAATTTCGTTTGACAGGTACGCAATTACTTGATGATTATTGCTGATACCAATTACAAATGATAATGTAAAAGCTTGACTGGGTTTTCTTATAAAAATTATTCCAAGTCTTTTAATGAACGACGTGAGGTTGGTAGCAATGTTTGTACCTACTTTTGAGGACTTGTGGTGGGAAGCAAATTGCACAAATTGCCCTCGACCGGCAAACGGTCACTAGTCTTCAGATGCCCGCCTCCACCCATTAGTTTCATAAAGATTGCGCTATTTTAAAATGAAACATAATATCTTATTGGTTTTATTTATTCTTTACTGGTTTGAGTTGTTTCATATTTAAAAGAAGTAACGTAATAGGAGCGTTTGTATTCCTACAAGCTATTTTGTTAAGTAGATGATTAGTTCTGATTTACAGAAATCATTAATATTAATAGAATTTAATAAACTTAATACAATATACTGTCCAATATGTACCAATTATTATGTATCACGTCGGTAGAAATGATTTCATTTATCAGTAAAACTGAATATTACTTGGAAAATATAAACTAAAAGTCTATATTCATATGTACACCTTTTTCGAAACTTGTTACAATAAATGCATTGAACGCACGAAAAAAATAATGCACGTTATGTCTCGCAATTTAGACGCATAATTTTGTTATACAACTGTTTCTTTCCAAACAAATTGTTAGTAAAAACAAGAATTTGTAACTTGTTTGTTTTTCTTTTTACGTGTAATGTTCAAAGAAAAATTTCAAAACTTATTGCATAACCGTGTTTACGTACATAATATTTTGATTGTCGCTACGTTGCTTGAATCACACACAATGTGAATGTAACTCATACGTAACTATTCGTATTAATTTATTATAGCTGATGGTTCCGCCCCCATCCCAACCCCCCATAACCCACCGAGTGTAGTCTCAGTGCATCTGGCAGCAATATTTACTTGCGGCGAATCTACACTACTATCGCAACTTATCCTTTTGATGTGTCTCGCGCAAAGTGAACTTGTTCAGCTCGTTGTAGACACTTCAGGTAATTGAATACTTACATCATCAGAGAATGTAAGAAATGTTCGCCCGCTTATAATAATACATTACATAACTAACGGACACTTGTGTATATTCACAACTTTCTTTTTAAATAACTTTATTATTCGTACTCCCCTCTAACAGGCAATGTTAATTGGCATCTTCATCAAGGTGTTTTCATAATAATCTTAAATCATATCACCCATAAAAGTAGCAATAAACGTCATTATTTATAAAATAAATTACAAAAGACAATGAGGTTTTCTTCGAATATCTGTTATTATACGCTATCATTAATCCTCTAAATTAATTATTAATTTGCATATTAATGTATTACATGAATTTATAATGCTCTTCAGAATACTCGAAACTAATTCGCGCAGACGAATTTAATCAAGATAAATATCAAATGTTTGTTCATTTTATTTTAAATGCAATGTCTGAATTAAACATGAGTTGTAAATACGTAATGATTTAAATAAAAATCCAAAAGGTGCTCAACGTAATGTTGCAAAGATGAGACGAAGTAAAACTTGGTTTGTTCTACACTCTAATGGTAAACGTAATACCTACTTTAGAGGCTCGTTATAAGATGTGCCAAGTGGCTTAAGTGTCGAGAATCACATCGACCGGCAACGTCAGGGAGATATTCGGCGGCAGACGGTTGTGGGTCGCGTCTTATCTCGGCGATCTGCCCGCGATCGACTGTGCACCATCGGCCATCGCGATTTAATATACCGGAGAGTGAAGAGATCTCGTCACAATCAGCGTGAATATATAGTAATGCCCACACCTACTCCACTCGCCCCTTCAATACTCTCGAGTGACTCTCGCACCTCTTGACGGTTTTATGTGTAACTAATACGATTGAATCAAATCGGTTCTACAATTAATGTTATCGTTTTCATTAAACATTTAATGTGATGGAAAATAAACTTTATATATGAATCGTTTACACTGTGTTGTAAAAACCAAACATAGCTTTTAATGTATAGCACAATCATACAGTAAAAAATATATTGCTTCGCGGCCTACATGAGAATCTAAGCGGGCGGCGTTTTAACAGACTATAGCTGAGTCGCTTTTATAAGCGGTTTTTTATAAGTTTTTTTATAAGCGGTAATTTTCAATAATCCAGCAAAAAATAAACGATTATAAATGTTAATCTTGCTTTCTAAAGATGAGAAATATAATAAACGTAAGATCTTACCTTATCTTTATTATTAGATATGAATTCTTCTATAATTATAATGTTTAAATGTATAAGAAATTTATTTCATATATTTTATAAGGATTTGTAGATAAAAAGCCAAGCAATAGTGCCTTATCATTTTTCTTTCATTTGTTTATCGATTATCCACCGCGAAGCGTGTATTAGCATTCATTGCACGACATAATATAAACATTTGTAACGTATTACTCCATTATCGCTAAACACACGTCAGGTCTGAGCAAATGTTTGCTCAGAAGTTAGTTGTTAGCAATGCAACGCTGTCGGTGTTAAGCGGTCGTATCGCACAATGGTTTACTTTTGGTGACAAAATAAGTGGCAAAAATTTGCTGCTGCGGTAACTTCACATATTTTACTTACAAATTAAATTAAGTCTCATCAAACTCTTCTACATGATGAGCATATAGGCACTTATTTGCAGTGATGATAGATAATAATTGCAAAAGTTAACAGCAAGCTCATAAACAGATTAACGAAGCTGTTTATTAATGCTTTTAGCTGGCACGTCAGCGATCACAAGTTGTGGCTTATTTCAATCGAAATTCCCAACACGATTTCCACTTCACGGAAATTGAATAGAATAGGAAGAATGTTTAATGGCCATTTTACGATCGCTAGCAAAGGAGAAATTATTCCGATTGTGCATTTAATGGTCACGAATAATTCGATTAGCTCACAGCTAATACTTATATCCTAATTGCTGTAAACTGAATCACAATGCATGCTTTGCTCTTGCATGGCTGTGTCAATAATCTAACAATGCATTCACAATAACATCACTAACTGTTCATTAGCGGATGTAAATATGTATATATACATATGTGTTAAGTATCAAACTTATGTGAGCTGAGCGTGAAAGAGAAATTTCACCGTTTTTGAAGTTACACTTTTTGCACGTTTAGAAAATGCTACGTTATGAATTTTGTAAACGGAGCTTGATTCCACAAATCTTTTTGATGTTACGCGTGGAGTGTAACTTTGGCAGGAAAACTAGTCTTTATTCCCCGAGGGAGTAGAGCAGGGAGCGGCGGGCGGCGCGAGGTGGCGTGCCAGGTAATCGCCCTGTGACACGCGACACCAGTTTACAAACATTTCGATTACGTCCCTCATATTTGTTTCCGTGCCACACTATTTTCCCCACTCAATTACATTCCTAAGCTGTTGTTGAAATATTGTGTCTCTATTTCACGGTCAACGGATTGGAAAGACCAATAGCTCTTTAAGCAATTAAAAATTTCTTGTCTTTTTTTTTCTAACACTTGTGTTTGTTACTTGATATGAAAGTTTAAGGGAAAGATGCAATCCTATTCAAATACAGATTTCTTTGCAATTGTACGAAAATATGTTCAATAAGAAACGTATTATAATATAACTCAAGCCGTAACAAAACTCTTATTATTATTAAGAGCATCTCTTTAAACGGTGGGTCTTACCTGCACGGCAGTTAACTACCCAATATAATTGTTCTATTGTAAGAGTTTTTGCAATACTTTTTGTGCGTCGCTGTCAAACATTACAATGATTTTTTTACCTCTGTTTTTTTTCGATTGAGTATTATCGTTAAAAATAATTGTTTTCGAGAATAGCATGTGTATCCGCAAAGAAATGCGGTTTCCTTTATATTAATATCCTGTATTTTTATTTAAAAAAACAGCTGTTTTAACTGTTATTTTAAGTATTACGGCTGTATGTATATTTGAGTCAATTAAAGCGCAAAAAACATTCGTGTTTATTATGAACTGCAATATTCATACATTTGTATATACGTAAGATTAAATAAAGAGACGCTGCGTATTGTACTTTCAGGCGATGGAGATTACATCTTGTTGTGACGTCACAAGTGGTCCGTTATTAAACCATTCAGGAAACTGGTACCGCAGTTAGCTGTATGCCAGTGGTTATAGTGTCAATGAATTTATTCACCAATTAGCCTTCTACGTTCTTGTTGTATTAAATTACACGCTATCAGTAACAGTTTATTACGAGTGAAAATATAGTTTCTCGCCGAGAGGTAATTATCCGTGCCGGGTAGGGAGCGAAGCAGTCCTTTACTGGTTACTGTCGGTTCTACTACTTTTTTTCTTTTAAATGATATTAGATCGTGAGAAGTATACAAGTCTATTTTACGCTTTAGATGTACGGTTTTATACCAAATACGCTGATGAGATGTATAAATAGTAAATAGTATCGCGTGCAATGTGACATGTAAGAATATCGTGAAGCTTAGCCGTATAATCCTGTTCGCGCAAACCGGCGCTATCTTGTCTGATGACTTAATTAATGACCCATCGTGTCGCTGTTAATTAAACAGCACGGGCAAATTGAACTTCACGCCGGAGCCCACGGCCGCTACCAGATTAAAAAGAAAATGCAATTTGGTTCCCAGTAACACCCACCAACCACCATCCAAACTGATTAAAATATAAGAAAGTCAAGCTTAAAAATAGCTCACAGTGGTTTTAAAAGAAAAATTCTCCATTTACTAGCGAGCTAGCTATATATCATTTGCTTTTTACCCCTGAAATCTGAATAGATATAATCCGAAAAGTTTAATTTGAAGTATGTTATTTAAAGTTCAATTTGGGCATAGAGTTTCTATGAAAACAAAAGTAAGTGGCTCCAACACATAAAAAAGTTTTTCTATTGAATTCGGAGTCATCAGTTCTATTTTCATCTGGATTCATGTTATTGGCATGAAATTAAATATTTATTAAGAATTTGCTGGATTATGTTTGATACAGTGAATAACCAGGGGTTATGTTATTATAAATACAAAGCAGCAAATTGAAAGTTGCTTTTTGTTTACATCCATAATATAGGTAATAAAAGTTCCACTTGTGTAAAGCCGACTAAGTACGGTATTGGCGAGCAGCGCTTGTTTAGCGGGGTAATTGAGCATGTAGCGACTAGCGAGCACGACTCTCCGCGCTCAACTCTCATTTACCTAAAGTAATTTAGAATTTACCAACAGAAAACAATTCCCAGCTAGATATAATAATTTTCACTGTGCAAGTGACAGCTTATTTACAAAGTTGAATAACAATTTAGCCTGCTCCGAAATTAATGTAGTTTAATTAAAGAATAAGAGCTTAATGGATTGTCTGCTTTGTATTGTGTATTTTTATGAACAATTTCCACAACCACTTACTTTGTGATTCGTAAATGAATAACCTTATTGCTAAGAGTTTTTATTATATTTTGCGGTTAGAAGTTGAATGGATAATATCCTATATTTTTATAAGACTATAATTGAGTCAAATACTTGGAAAAGCTCGGTGCTTCGGTAAGCTATTCATATTTAAGAGCGTATACACCTTGCGCGCAAAGTCAACTATAGGTATTTCTTCGTTAATTTCACGCACACATAAGTGACCAAAGCTGTGTGCGTAGAGCTGCCGCGTCGGCTCGCTATACAATCGGCTCAAACAACTTTGATCCGTGCGCTTCAAATATTCAATTGAAATGTAACTGTAATATAATATCATAAAAATATTTTATTTGCATTATAAGTAGACAAATATTACTGTGCAAGCAAAGAATAATACAAATTTTGGATACTAATCATATTTTTGTTATTATTACATTGTTAAGTTGCATTCAAATCAGTGTTCAATCAGCAGACACTACGGACGTTTTATTAATCATTTCGTGTTCGAACACATAAATAGTGTTAGGCATAGTGTTAGGGGTCTTAATCGAGTTTCCCAACAGGTGGGTCTTAAAATGAACATGGATAAAACGAAGATCATGTCGAATATCCATGTTGTGCCCACCCCCATTGGAGTTGGGGGCTCGACTCTCGAAGTTGTAGACGAATATGTCTATTTAGGACAAGTCGTCCGGTTAGGCAGGTCCAACTTCGAGAGAGAGGTCAATCGGCGAATCCAACTCGGTTGGGCAGCGTTCGGGAAACTTCGCGACGTCTTCTCGTCCAAAATACCTCAGTGCCTAAAATCGAAAGTCTTCGATAGTTGTGTGTTACCAGTGATGACATACGGCACCGAGACGTGGCCTCTCACTATGGGCCTCATTAAAAGGCTCAAAGTCACTCAACGAGCCATGGAGCGGGCTATGCTCGGTGTTTCCCTACGAGATCGAATCAGAAATGAGGAGATCCGTAGGAGAACCAAGGTTACCGACATAGCCCATAGGATTGGCAAGTTGAAGTGGCAGTGGGCCGGGCACATAGCTCGTAGAACCGATGGCCGTTGGGGCCGAAAGGTTCTCGAGTGGAGGCCACGTATAGGCAAGCGAAGTGTTGGACGCCCGCCTACAAGGTGGACGGACGATCTGACTAAGGTCGCAGGAAGTCGCTGGATGCAGGCCGCTTCTAACAGGTCATTGTGGAGATCATTGGGGGAGGCCAATGTTCAGCAGTGGACTTCCTGTGGCTGATATGATGATGATGATGATGATAGTGTTAGGGGCCTTACAACCCCTTACAATTACGAAATATATTTAATTTTATATTACAATACATAACATAATTTAGCCTCGGAATTACATCCCATTATATTACCTGAAACATAATTTATACTCACTACAAAATCAATGTAGGTAATAAAAATAATTAAATATTTTACTACCAAAGTACTAAGATGTGGTAATCGCATTCCGCGCGTGGCTATTTTTACTTCGCGCGGCATAATCGACTGCAGCCAGGCCGGAGCGACGAGCGATACGTCCTCCCTCTAGAAGGCCTTGCGGCGGTCTGATTTGATCCACGTCGGACAGCGTGTTTTATAGTGGTTTTTAAAATATTTGTAGAAAACATGAAAACTAATTTTGTTGAAATATAAATATGGTAATTTATTGATGAGATGTTCTTCTATTGTAATATGCAATTGCTATAAAAAATTATGTACGATAAGTTGGTGAAAAAAAATATGTTCTTGACGAGAGTTTCTGAATAATTACGCATTGTTAAAATTTTTATTTTTCAGGAACTAAACACAAAAAGATTATTTTTCTCAGCAAAATCCCTCCATAAGGGTCTTATTAGTCTGATAATATTTTTATTTTCATCTTATATTTAGTGGTTTCGGATATCTTAAGCTTCTAAATTGCCATTTAAAGCCTAAATAACGAAACTTGTGTTCAGTAATCCTTATAGTACTCACAAATTATCCATCAATCTATAATGTTTTCCAAACTACCAATCTACCAAACCAAAATCCCTAGATGACAACCTTTTTTAAAATTAGTACTAATTATTTTACCTTGAAATTGTTTATTGGTGGCTATTAACTCATTTGAAAAGTCTTGTTTTTAAGCCAAAAAGCGCTTGCAGGGTATAAACGCTCTTAATGCGCAATCAACTGTTTTACATCAAACAAAGTGAGCATTTTATTATGACAGGCATCGACGTCAATGTTATCGGAGAGAGAAAAATGTTTTATGTGTATTATTACAAGACCTTAGACATAATATTGCGATGACCTATTCTTTTTTTTTCACGCACGTAATACAAACACTAAGCGTGTTGTACTTAAGCGGGGCGCGCTTACGTATAATTATAATCGCGATATCGTTGTTATCACATTAGTGATTAATTCGTTGTCGGTGGAACAATTATAGCAAATGACGGTTGTCGGCGGGCCGATCGGCGAGGTGTGACCACCACTGGCGTGGGCAGATGATTACCTTGCGGCCTACTGAGTTATTGACCGACGCTAATTATTTGACGTCTTGTAAATATACTGCGTGACGTTTATACACTGTTTACATGTTAATTACTGAATCACGTCTCTGTAATATGTGTAACTATGAATATTTAATAATAATATTTGTCAATCGGCCACTTAATCTAGGAGGAAAATTATTATATGTCTTGGTCGCTAGTAATGCGTGTGAATAGCCGAAATAACGTTATGTTTCAGAAACATCTGAGGTAGAATTAAACAACGTTTCCCACGGGGAGCGCCGCCGGCAGAAAAATAGCTCGCCCAATTTCTGTGAATCCGTGATAACTTTTTTATGAGACTGAAATGAATTGTATAAAATCTTTTGTGGAAGTCACATAAAGTTCTCGAGAGAATTTTGCTTTCGTCGCAGTCCTGAAGAGATTTATTCGGTGTAAAATGAAGTTTACTCTCTGTGATTTCTTTTTATTCTGTTTTATCTTGTGTGGCCAATTCCGTGTCAGCCTGTCTCGTTTATTTTTTATTGGAGCTCTCGAAACGTATCGTTTTATAGCTTCTTAATTCTGCAGGTATTTTTGTGGTTACGGGATTTCATTTAGTGTAATGCTATTTGCGGCAATTAGTTGTAATTAATTTGCGGCTGTCTATTGAATAAGCGGTGTTTAATCATAGCTAGTTAGTAGTTACTGTTATGAAGGCTTTATACTGGATAGCTGATTAAACGGTAAGCGAGAACAAGATTGCTATTTGATTTCACTGTGTATTTTAATAAAGCGAGTCGTAGTGCGTTATTATGTTAAAGACGTTGTTAATGTTTACAAATGGTGCGAGTTATCAGCTGTGTGTGGGGACATTATAGTTTATTGTTATTATTTATTCACGTTGGGCGGTCATGACGACACGTGTAGCGTTCCCGTGGCACGAGCCACTTACATCTGATGATAGCATTAGATAACTTCATACGATTATTGCGATGACGAATATGAAACGGTTGCTTTTCGTTGCCGCACTATGCGCTGTCAGATAAATTTTATACATGTCGAACACGATTTCGACGCTATTTTTAGTACGTCGAACTGTACATGTTAGATTGGATTTTGTTTCAATTTTAAACGACTGTGGCAGAGCTATAGAAGTGCTATGAATTGAACAATGTGTGTAGGTGAGAACGTTTATCCATCTCTTTTATTCTTACCAAGTATATTATTATTTGTAAGAATGTCAACTTTTGCCACATACGAATTCAATTACCGTCATGAATTTATAGTCATTTAGCAATAAATGTCTGAAACTCAGGCAACTTTTTACTAAAACAATTTATGTTTTCTAGCTCTGCGTGAGCTTAAATTGAAATTTAAACATGTATGTGCCTAATTGCACATAACCACGTATAGCGAGAATGTTAGACCACGTCCCTACGCGCGCAATAAAATCACAGTTTTATTGCGTGATCTTACAACATCGGCATAATGTAGTGTAGCCGTGCAGCAGTTGTCAATGGCAAGGACCGTATAATGATTATGGTAATGCCCCTTCGCCCAATCCTGTTGTGAAATTACGCTCAACGCTTCGCCCCCGCTCGACGGACGGTTTTTTTTGTGTTCACTCAAAAATATGTCACTAGGGAGAGCTGGCGCGTGTGGCACCCTTGCCTTACACGCGTCACATCAACAAATATGAAATACGATAGCGTGTATTGATTCACTTTGCTTGCGTGCCGGTTGTGTGTGATTTATATTATTTATGTAAATACTGATTGTTGACTGTGACAGAATGTCTTATTACCCTAAACGAGGTGAATTCTATTATGCTATCGGATCGTGAGATACTCGGTAGCTTTGCAATTCTTATAGTCTATCGCGAATGTTTTAAAGATTTACCTTGACCGATATTTTGTTTTTTATCATAAGACAAATGGTATCGTATAAAATGCAGGTATACTAATACAAATCTTATTCGTTATCGCGTTTCTTTAGAACAATAACTAACCTACGTCAACTTATAAACCTTTAGCTCTTTATCTTACTATTAAACATTATCTCGGCGTAAGAAACTCAAAGCCCTCAAGTAGACGAGGAGCTAGAATACTTAGACACTTACCCAACACATTCTCAAGCGACGAGTTCTCAAGCACAGTCAGCCAAACGGAGCGAAGCGGACGAGAATAAGTATGATTAAGTACAACCATATCACTAACTTAGACTGGAAAATTCGTATGGCACTTAGTACAGTTCCCCACGTTCCAGAAATGCGGTCTGAAGTTTACAGTCTGAGCACAAATGAGGCGACGAGCTCTTGCACTTCATTTGGTTACCTTGTAAAGTTAGACGAGCGTAATAGACTCGGATTTGCTTAATTCCAAATTCTCTAAAAAAATATGTGAATTACTGAAGTGCATTTATAATGATATGCAGAAGCTGTTTTATCGCGCGGTATCTTGAAAAGCTAATTTGGTAAAGCTGATAAGAAGAATCACAAGATTTATAGCAACATATTTATAATCAGTAAATCAGATTGTAATATTTTTAGTAGTTTATTCAGTTTATCTTTACAAAATGTATGTGCACATTAAATATGTTTTGTAAAAAATATGCAGAACATGTGTTAATTCACACATTAACACAAGTTCTGCTTATTTTTTACATTCAAGAAATTAAATTTCCTAGTTACAATATCATTAAATAAAAACCTATGAAATGTTTATAATAAAGTGCATCTAGATTGAAGACATTTCAGTCAAAATTGTTTCGGGTCTGGTTATATTTGCGGTCAATGAAGTTCCTCGTAGTTTACAATCTAGCAGATTCTGGCACTTAAGAGCGTTTACACCTTGCGCCCAAAGTCAACTATAGGTATTTCTTCGATAATTTCACGCACACATACGCGACCATATCTGTGTGCGTAGAGCTGCCGCGTCGGCTCCCTGTAAAATGAGATCAACCAACTTTGATCCGTGCGCTTCAAATATTCAATTGAAATGTAACTGTATTATAATATAATAAAAATATTTTATTTGCATTATAAGTAGACAAATATTACTGTACAAGTAATTAACAATACAAATTTAGGTACTAATCACATTTTCAGTTGTTAAGTTGCATTCCAATCAGTGTTCAATCAGTAGACAGTACGGACGTTTTATTAATCATTTAGTGTTCGAACAAACACGCACTTGTTCGAACACATGAATAGAGTTAGGGACCATACAACTCCTTACAATTACGAAACATATTTAATTTTATATTACAGTACATAACATAATCTAGCCTCGGAATTACATTTGTCGCAATGTATTACTATTATTATACTCACTACAAAATCATTGTAGTTAATAGAAAATAAAATAAAATATTTTACTACCAAAGTACTAAGATGTGACAATCGCAGTACACGCGTGGCTATTTTTACTACGCACGGCAAAAATCGACTGCAGCCAGGCCGGAGCGACGAGCGATTCGTCCTCCCTCTAGAAAGCCTTGCGGCGGTCTGATACAGCGCATTTTATAGTGCTTTTTAAAATATTTGTAGAAAACATAAAAACTAATTTTGTTGAAATATAAAAATAGTAATTTATTAATAAGGTGTTCTTCTATTATAGTATGCAATTACTATATAAAACTATGTACGATAAGTTGGTGAAAAAAATATGTTCTTGTAGAGAGTTTTTGAATAATTTCGCATTGTTTAAATTTTTATTTTTCAGGAACTAAACACAAAAAGATTATTTTTCTCAGCAAAATCCCTCCATAAGGGTTTTATTATTCTGATAATATTTTTATTTTGATCTTATATTTAGGGAATTCGGATATCTTAAGCTTCTAAATTGTTAAATAACGAAACCTGTGTTCAGTAATCCTTATAGTATTCACAAATTATCTAACAATCAATAATGTTATCCACCAAAATCCCTGGATGACAACCTTTTCTAAAATTAGTATTTATTATTTTACCTTTAAATTGTTTATTGGTGGCTATTCGTTTGAAAAGTCCTGTTTTTAAGCCAAAAACCACGCATAGGGTATAAACGCTCTTAAAATAAATGTAGGTGTCAGACCGAGATTAATATAACTGTATTATTTTTGTACACCAAATCTTAAACTAAACTAATATTTAACAAAAGAGTACAAATGTCAGTCGTATCGCTCAAGGCAATCTCTTACCGACTACCATGGGATGGACATAAGAGAAGGAAAATGAAGATATTATGGTGTTATCCAATGTAGTTATTATGGTGTTATAGTAGTGTTTTTTCTATAATATTAACATAGTATATTGTTGGGCAGGCTGCTGTGAAATGCGCTGCCTCACCTCGCACAAACGCCCTGTCGACCAAGCCGCGCCTGCCCTTGGCGGCGTTGCCCGACACGGCGCGGAATCACCCGCCCAACAATGTCAACACACATGTAAGTATTTCAATGCTATTCAGCCTTCGTGCTCACACGAACGTGTATTGGCTTTTTTTAAATATTCTTGATTGTTTGAATGGATATAACGTTCTGCACGAGTAGTCAATGTTCGTAGGTAACACAGCTGTAATGAAAATTAACGATTGTCAATTGTTTTAGAATATGTTAAATTAATGTTAAAGTTATTATTTCAATGAGAGTTATCACAGTAGAGTTAAATGTCATCTATAATAGTAAAGTGTACATTACGCGAAGATATCTACATTCGTTGGTAAATTTAGCTATCAATTTCATTGATTAAATTGTAACTCATTGATAAAGTACTATTTTAACATAATAATAATAATAATAATAACACCCAACAGTCACATACATAGTCCTGACCCCACATTAAGATCGGATCTTGTGTCGTGGGTATCAGGAACTACGAGAGACTTTTCGGTCTCACAAACACCCAGACCCGAGAGAAATATTTGTGGGCCGCACAAACATTTCTCTCGGTGCGGGGATCGAACCCGCGGCCTCTCGTTTCACAGGCGGTGTCTTACCGCCTGCGCCACGGAGGCTGTCGAAATAGTACTTTGCTGTGTTCAGATATATGTTTATACAAAATAATACATTATTACAATTATTTCTAAACGTGTAGGGCCTCTTTTGAAGTTATTAGCATCATCAACAATATAATGATAATATTTCGTAAATTGCGGATTATAAGTTAATCTCTGTATCATATAGAACATTAAGATAATATTATTTGAACACGAAATCGTACTTAGTTTTATCATTAAATTAGTATTGCATTACTTCTCGCTATTAGAACTGAAATATACATACAAATGTGTAATGTATGTAGTTTTATTTAAGGTTTATGTGATTTTATTCCAAACATAATCTGATTACGCTAAAAATAAATGCCACTGCCCACGTGTCACGTATTTTGGATGAAAAAATAAAACCTAAACCAAATTTTGAAAGTAAAATTAAATTCTGAACATAATAAATTATTGCAAGGTGAGAGCCGAAAAACGAAATTACTTATTCAACGAGCAGTCTGCGTTGCTGCCGTTTTCTGAGGGCCAGAGTTCGACTATTTAATTGGCCGTCATGAAAGCTTTATTTGCTTGAAACGCCATTGACTGTGGCCATTTCGTTGTGGAATATCTAATATTTATTTTGGCGGATTATATAGATTGATTTTGTTGAGTACATACCCTACCTAATAACACATATTTTCCATCGATCATAATCATACTACAGCAAAGTTACGAAATCGCGTGCAATTGATACAATCCAATGAAATATTTATGCACATTCCAAACCGCGCAATCAGTAGGTATAAACGATAAAAATGTATAATCTGAAATAAGTTGTCATTTGTATTGGAAAGGCACACTGGAGGCAGAATGCGAGCAGTTTACCCTGTGTGCTCCCCCGTGCATTTCGACAGTTTTCTAGCAGCCAAGATATGTCGCAATCTCATCCAATTTGCCTCCCGTCGCTCGTGCTGTTGCTCGAATAAAGCGGAAAATCTTGCTCCGCATAGCGCCGACCCCAGAATAAATTATGGCCGCTTGAATATAAAACAGTCCAAGTGGAGGGCGCATGTGTTCTGTGTTTACTCGGAACCACCCTAAATTGTATTCTTGTTTTCTTGCCATAAGCATTTGTTTAGTTTTCTGTTTTCTAATTTGAAGTCACTACGGGATGTTAATCGCATTACTAAATTTCTTAAATATCTTTATAGGCGGTGTTGAACCATTTATTGCCTCTTATCTAGTGATATAATAAAAAGTGTAGATATATTGCGAACCGACGAGATTAAAAATATATAAAATTTTCACACTTTTAAAACATTTTGAATCGGCTTCTATTTCATCTTCAAAAATTAATATTTAATGCATCTACTCTACATATGACATTTTAACAAAATTATGGATTCGGCCATTAGACCGCGTTCATTAAATTTTTTATTTTATTTACAAACACGTTCCAAAATACAAATATGCATATTCACGACATAATATATTATGAAAATTGTACATTAAATGTTAATTAATATTTATGAACACAGTATTGAGATCAAGTTATAGTGGTAAATTATTCTTACTGGTGTCTTAACGCGAAATATTGTAACTTTTATACAAACATGAAGTGCGTGGTGGCCTGTTGGTAAACCGACTAGACGCGGCTGCCAACATGTTCACGGTGGTCGCGGGTTCAAATCCCAGGGCACACCTCTGACTTTTCGGAGTCATGTATGTATTGACAGTCAATCACCACGCACTAAAACGGTGAAGGAAAACATCGTGAGGAAACCTGCATACCATAGCGATTTATAAGAATTTCTATGGTATGTAAGACCGCCAACCCGCACTAGGCCAGCGTGGTGGACTATATGGCCTAACCACTCTCAATCGTACTTTCGATTGTAGAGTAGGCCCGTGCCCTGCAGTGGGACGTATATGGGCTGATACAATACAATATACAAACATTTGAAATAAAAACACTCAGGCCACACAACCCCGGGGTTGAGAACAAAAGTGGGATTAATGAATATAAGGCGGTACGGGAGTGCTGTAACAAAATTGAGTTTTATTTACAGTCCGGCTGTAGTTTACGAAGTGTATCAAGCTTTAAACAATATCAACCAAGTTGAGCAGGGAATGAGCACGATCGTTTGGCACGAGTTGGGAACGCTCCACCGCCGCTGCGGTGTCGGCTAATAGCTCTTCGCAGATTCAATTTGCCGTCGAATAGAATATAGCCTCCCAGTGCGCCGTACGCGATCATTAAGTTACGTTCTCGTCTCCTGCGAGGAACCAGTAAAATTCGCTTCAAACACCTACTACTCTTAAGCCAACTAGCTTCTGACGTGAATTAATTTAATTTACTCCGCAATTAGTGAGTAATGAACGCGGCCTATTGCGTTCAACATTTGCCGCTTAAACGTCTCATGTAACAGCGATTCATGAAATACGTCTAATCAGTCTGTTAACTGTTAAACATTTACACGGAGAAAGCATTGCTTAAAAGATAAAAACTGTCTTGTCAAATCGGTTTATATTGTTAACTCCGTTATAGCGTGTACAAATCTCTTGAATCGGTGCGGTGTTTCTTCGTGTATTCACTGCTTAAAGGAGGCGTACAAAATGCCTGTTTGTATGTAAGCATGAAATTGGATGTCGTGAACGTGAATTGCTTTCGACTAAAGAACCTCCTATATTGTGTTGTTTCTGGCAAAGCTGGCGTATCGCCACCGTAGCGACACGCCGCCACTGCCAAATGTTTTTTATTCTTCTATTCCGGCCGATATTGCAGTTTACTTACGTCTCGCCGGTTGCCTCCGGCTTTCCTTATCTTGAAAGGACCATCCTAAACATCAAATTCTCTTTATACTGTGGCCATTACCACTTTTATATTCATACTTTATAGTTTACATTTATTCCAATGCAAATATCGCTTTTCATAACTGTTTAAACGTTTCCGGATTCAATAGGATATACGCAATAAAAGCGGATATAGACAAACGTTTCAATTTGCATTTCGCGTTGCAATGCATGTTTTCTCTTTTTGTGCAGAGGTAATACATTTATTAAATTACCGACCGAACGAATTAATTTAACCGACGGATCTTTATTGTATTTATTTTATCACAAATAATCCCGAAACTGAAATGCTTATTTGCGGCGCTCGTTGGAAATATTAATTGATTTATTGGCAAATGATGTCTTCATTGAACTTTAATTGAAATTCGACAATGGTCCACAATTTAACTACGCTTCGTAATGTCCAGTGAACCGTGCATGCGGATTCAATACTGTCGTTATATATGTAGCAATCCATTGGAGCAAGTTATATGTGATGAATACAGACTGATATTAATTTTCAATACGTCTCTTTCTATTGATTAAAAATGCGTATGAAATGGCTTTTAATGGAAACGTCAATTACAGACATGTACAATTAAATGAATGGTGCAAAATTGGCTGCAATTAATATAATATTCGAACGTAAAATAATAAAAGCATTACTTTGATTCTTACATAAAACTGAGCCGTGTGTACTTTCACAATTTCTAATGCTCATCGTCTATACTAGATGGCGCTGAGATTTTCCACGGCTTCTGTGCTATTATTTAATAAATGGGAAAATAGTACTACAAGCTCATAAAAGTTTAATAAATACCTCTTATTATAGAATATTTAAATAAAACAGATATAAAATATAACCTTTTAAAAGTGTTAATTGAATTCACCTTTTCCCACTCATAACGTATTAAGAGTGTTTCGTTTCCGTTTTACATGTATTTGGAATAAATAAGCCCTGGAATGACGTGAAATATTGCTTATTCATTGAATATACAGCTCAGTCGGCGGGATTTCTTTTCCCATTACCCCAATGTTATGTTTGCCGAGAAGCCGGTGTACTTTGTGCCGAGAACCGGGAAAGCGCACCAAATAAAATGTCTAACAAGTTTATTTTGTACCCTAGACATATCACCCAATGAAACTGACTACGCTCAAACAAAAACAAAGTACGTCATTTAAAAAGTCAGTGTTTTTATGTACTTAATGGTAAGTTATTATTGGATTAATAGCATTTTGCAAAATTTATGTGTAACAACAATGTTTACATCGGTGTATTAAATTATGACAGGTTATTAGTAACAAAGTATAGTGCACGTTAATTCATGACTGTGCTATTAACACGAAACGTTTACACGACACAAAAATTGAGTTTTAGATTGAAGGATAAAGGACTATTGGCGATTGATCGCGAGTCGCGACCTCGATGATTTAACTCTTTTAGTTTTTTTCTGTGCCGACACGGCGGCGCGCGCGGGGATAGATTACGACATGTGTCATGTGCAGAAACTAAACGCTGCGACGGAAGGTGGTCGATCTTGATCGAGGTTAACATCTGTCAACCCCTTTCAATTGAACGGGGATTCGAGAGACTTATAAACAAAACCAATTTGTAATGCTTGAAATAAATATTTGCAGAACAGCGAATATATTATCGAATACCATATCGAGTTTATTCATAATGTAATATTGCTTATATGTAGGTCTTGGCTTTTAGAAAATATACTGTATTCTTTTATATAAAGTAATTAAAATTTTTATTCTCAAAAACGTATAATTTAATATTTTTTATGCGATTCATTTCTTAGATACTTTACATTCATCACTTTCAAGGAATAATTAATGCACAATGGGGAGTCTTTATAATTGAAGTGTAGTGGTAACATTAATTAAAAATATCATGGATAAATAGTAAGTTAATACTTATACATATCTTGTTATAAATATGTAGTATTGTTCTACAAAAGCGTACAGTGAATACTGTGTGTGTTCGATTTAATTTTATTTCTGTCCCGCGCGTAATTTGCGTCCGACGAGGTGGTAAGTTTATTACTTGCTACCGCAGAATACCAAAATAAAACACTGCATCATCCATGCGGGTGATCTTTGTTATCCATAATTGATGATATGTACAATTAAATAAAAACAAATCCGCTTATGAAAACGAGACGAAAATACATTAATGGTAAATACTAAATACTATTTATTTATCGCGCAATTTGTCATTTTAATAGAGCACGTAATTACATTGTATGAATTATAATTGAACAGTTATTTTAGTAGTAGTCCGCAATGCATAACACAGTGTCTAACTCTGTTGATGAAAAATGTAATTGAATGATTTATCTGGTCGGTCACGTTTTGCGGCCATATGGACTTCTCATGAATAAGTAATGTTCGGCCACGATCGTTGTTTCAATTAGCGGTTGTGTCGCTGGTCGGGCACGACTGCTCCCGCCCACCGCCGCCGCCGCTCACCGCACCCACCAAGCCATACAAACCAATGCGATTGTCATAAAGAAGGATTCAGTGACCCGCTCAATTGACCAAATTCATGGAGGATGTTGAAATATTTTATGTCGCTACGAATAATTACTTCATTTTAAATTTAAATTGTCGGTTTTACTGCCGTCAGTGCAATGGTCATAACGCCAAGTTTATTTCTACGGCTGCGTCATAAAAAATTAAGTGCACTTGAAAATTGTAGACAAAATTATTTAGTTAACGGCTTGTGATCTTGTCGAGGAATAAAGAGAATGAGAAATAATAAAGAGTTGTAATCCGTCTTAACATCTGCGCGAAACTGGATCCATCCTAGGATTACTAAGTTCTAGTCCGCCTACGCGACGGATTAAATTGATATGTGCAACTCTACTTTGACTCGTTTGTCCAGGTTAAGAGTCTGGAAGCAATATATTTTATGAGAAGCGTGCTCACAATCAGGGGTGTTCTTTATAATCATGACGAAGAAAGCTTGTAAAAAGTATCCTATTTCCGTCATGTAGCACTTTATAATGTTCTCATACGTTAAAGAAAACTAACGTTGCAAAGCAATTTTTAAGAAATTATATCAAATAATATTAGAACTAGTGCGAAGTTTATTCAAACTAAATGTTTAATCAAAGTTAAGTGGCGCTTAACTCGTGTTTAAAAAGTAGAGCTACAACCAACATTGCGTGCGGTAATTTTTGAGATTATCTTTAGTAGTTGACCATTCTGGGAACTCGCTCTATTTATACATGTAGACCTAAACCGGCCAAGAGTAATAGCCTCTTCATTCCTACGACTCGGAGATCGGACTAGAATTTTAAGTCTTATACGACTCATAAATTTTTGGCTCCGCAACTTATACTCGTTTAGATATCATTTACAAGATAAAATGTTTTTATTATCACACTTGAATGATAATGTATAAAAAGTATATTTGAATTCATAGATGATGCTCCCCCTCGTTTTAAATAAGTTTATCAAATCAGGCGGCAAGCAAATTCCCTCCTAAACTGTTATAATAATGTGGGAATCTCATACAAAAAGGGGTGGCCGGAGAGTTATCCATTTACAGAAAGTTATACTCGTTTTATTTTCTTTTAGCCGTCCCAAAGAGTGTTCTCCGTTGAACATCACGGTCGCTTTCCCCGCTCGAGCATGCCTCTTTCGAACCCTACCGTAAAATAGACGCGAAATGTGATAAATGGAAAACTCTTTTTATTGTCAGGGCCCCGGGCACGTTACGTTATGGGTTGGCTCCTCTCATCCCGCCCGCGCCCTCGCTTTCTCGGCCCGTCTTATCAAGTTTTCTTATATCCTAGTTACCGCTCAATTTTGTGAGCCTTATATAAAAAGCTTTCCCTTTGCTTTCCCCTCTTTGGCAATAGAATTACACTTAAAGTATCACTACACGGGCTGGCAACAATTTAATGTAACAAATTACGTACATTTCGACAGTTTCTTCTGCTACTAACATTTGTAATATTTGCTCAAAGGAAGTAGCAATAATTCCAAAAACAATGAGAGAGGGTCTCTTCACTTCACCTCAATTATGTTCAAAATTATTACAGCGAATATTTGAAATGTATTTATACTTATGTTTTCATCTGTTGGAATTGCAAAATAAATATTATTTTAACATTCCCATTGTGCAAAGCAATGACTTCGGAAACAATATCCGCATTCTCATACCGGCTTTACATATTTCGGCACGTTATGTGTTGAATTTGAATAGGAGTGCAGAATTAGTTCTTTTTGCAGGGTATTACGCTTCTCCAAGACGCTGGCACGTCGGATGACAGTGGACGGGCATCAGAAAGGCTCACGGGTAGTTCAGTGGCTCCTCGAGACCCTGACTCCTCCCGTGATCGTCTTAGTGACGTAAGTACCCAACGTAGACCTTTGTCTTTATTCAATAATTTCACCTCTACGTTCTTACTATGAACAAGTTTACGCGTGAGAATCACACAAAACATCAGAAACACAATTGTTATTAAAACAAAATCTTTCTCAATGTGAACGTGCTTGAAACAATTGTATACTTAAATCTATCATTTATTAAGCTCTCTCAGAATGGTCGCAAGAAAACCTAGTTGCGGAGATAAAGAAACCTATATATTGTATAGCCCGTATCTAACATGACGATAGCTTCGCAATATATCTCCTCGAGACTTGAATAAATCCCGTGAAAACACAAATAACTCACTAAGGACAAGTTTATGTAACAATTTACATTGAAAATCATTGCTATTTTTTTATTAGGGTATCTTTACATAGGTTTATACCATTATTCAAAATTTGGATAGGCTTTGTGTTTAATTTCAATGTGCGATGCATGTAAAACATGATGTCTCATGTCACTTAGTGTTGTGATTGTACTAACTGTTAGTTATTGTTATATAAAGAAATGGCGTTTTCTATTACTTTGCAACTTTTTCCGTCTCTCCCGTTGATAATATTTGGGCACGTGCTGTTTATTAGAATCAAATTAGTTTGTAACAAAGTGTAATATCACTCGTGTTGTTGTTATGTACGAGTGCGTTGCCAACGAGCACCGTTGAATCTAGGGAGATACGGACAAACTTCACCTACCCAGTCACTTCAATCCACTCATATGTTCGCTTTCTCTCTCCTGCCTACAGGCCAGTAGCCGCTGTAGTTCCGGAAAAGGCTATATCGTGAGTATACTCATTGTTGTGTTTTACGTACTGATATTCCTTCTGTTTCTTGTATGCCGCGCACGACCACACTGTTCGCTATTCGCTTGCTCTTTATATTTGCTAATGATTTAATAACCTCCCGCATGATTACTTTTAGCTTGTACCTATTTTTTTCTTATATATACGGCAACGTATGAAAGGAAATTATGAGTAGGTGGGGAATAGAGATGTGGAAATATGAGTAAATATATGCGTATTATTTTAGCGCAAGCTTGTGCAAATGTATCCAGATCACGCAACTTATATAAGCTGCTCGATATTGGTTGCGTATGTCGGCTAAATCACAAGATTTGTCGAGGTGGCTGCGCTCCGTACAATATAACATTACCTGCGCCCGCCCTGAATACTTCATGTTCTGTATTTATTTGAAATTGTAATATCTCAGCCTGATCCCTCGTTGTATCCCCCGGCGCGAACTTTACCTCGTAAATAACATGTAACGTATTCGTCGATTTATGTTACGATAATAGTCTCCTTTTCCCATATGAATTGGACTTTCAGGAGGTTGTTTCATATACCTTCTGCCAAACATTATTTTATTTAGGGGCTTTTTATATCGCAAAGGTTCTCACAAATTTCGTTATTACATACTTGACTTTATACGGGAAGGTCAGATTTTATTTCATAATCAAATAAATAACTACTCTGGGCAGAATAAATGGTTTAACAACATTCATGCATAAGCTATTTAGACATATTTTACGTACTGTATACTTATTTTGGGAGTGTATATTCTAGATTTATTAATGTACTATAATGTAGATATTATGGGTAAAACACTAATCATTGAGTGGGTTTATTTTAACTGTTTAATGTAGTTAGGCATTGTACATATGTACTTTAATATGTACAATTTCATCCGTCATAATATTAAATTTCATTGGAATTTGGAACATAAAGTAAAACGCCATCTCTATTACTAACATTGTCTCATAATATTACGGCTACAGGCTTATGAATGCATGAATGACTTATGTACCGCAATGGATGCTCTGTCGACAATGACTAATGTGAGTTTTTCTTCTATTCCAGTGTGATAGTGAAGGCGACGACGACAAGGCAAGTACTTTGTCATTTCTTAGCTTTAGTGTCCGTATTTGTAAGTGATTTTTCAAACAAATTACTCCCGCGTGGTGTCACAGATGTTCACTCCCGCTACAATTGCTTGCAACTAAATAACTTTCGGAAAAGAGTGATGTGATTTCGCTGGCGACAAATTTTCCAGTTACCGTATTCAGTTATGGAGGGTAATAGCCAGTTTCGCTTTGTACTCGGACTGTACGCGCTCTAGGGGCTTAACTAACTTGTCAACAGGTTGTGAAATACGAGTTAAAAGCGGCCTGAGCATAGAGCTCTTCTACGCGTGTCAGCCGTAGCAAAGGGCGCTGATTACGCGCCGTACCTGTGTTCACGTAATTACTAGATTGGCGCAGCGTACAAGTGCCCGCAATTAAATACATTACACTACCTTTAATATTAGTGCGGCACGTGTATTAGCATTCCGACAAATGTGGTGCCCGTATTTGGCCTTCCGGTTGATAATTAAATACATTTTATGGGCTCGTATTTGTAAAACAATTTTACGCACCATATTAGGTTATTTTACACTATCGTCAACCGTGTGAAATGAAAGGTAAATACGTGCACGGGTATAATTCCTGAGAGCTTTCATGCAAGCCTCGAATGCTCTCGATGACACCTCTGACCCTGGTTCGTCCACCTTGCCTTTAATCCAATTATGTGGCCACTTCGTTGCCGACTGCCTCTGAAATAACCCACCCCTCAATTTGGCTCAATTTTCTCTGCCGAGTGAACTAAGAACAAAATGTATTTAACTAATGAATCCGTTCTATTAGACGATGAAAAGAAAACACCCTTTTGGAGCACCATTCATATTTCAGATAAGCTCTCAAAATTTGCATCTGTGAAATGGTTTAAGCTGATCTCAAATATACCAATATTCTTCTTTATGTTATGGGCTTACACAATTTGTTTTATCGATATTGATAAACATAGCATGTCTAAATAAAGTATAAATAGATAGATTTTGAAAAGGTATTGAAGGTTTCAACTTGTAATAATATAAACGTGTCTGTGCTGATATTAATCTGAATCAATTTGGAAGTTGAGTGGCATAATAATGTCGGTAAATGGATGTCTAAGGAGGAAATCAGTCTGAGCTCCGATGTTGTGCCGTAGTGGATTAATTAAATTATCTCGGGAGAAGTTGACGCCCGTGCGGAGCGTATCGCTCGAAGCTATCCAGACGGGAGGCCGGTGTTTGGCGTGGCGTGTAGTTTGTGCGGTGTACTAGGCTGTGGCGGTGTTCGCAGCTCGGCGCGGCGCTCGCTGCTCGTCGCTCGGCGTGCGGTGTGCACCGAGGTGCGGTAGCGATGGCTGGTAATGCTCGCTACACTTAGCTAGAGAGCGCCACTAACTCGATCCGATTCCACTTGGGCTATTTGCACTCGGAGTTCAATTATGCCTCCACTTTGATATGCAAATCCGGTTGCTTTTGGCTAATTACGTAGACGCTGCCGTAGCATCGTTTCAAACGTCAAGTTACAGTGTTTCCAAGTAAATTTTACTCAACGCGAACAATGAATTTATGTAAGTTTTTGTGACGTGGATCATTTGTGCTGAATACATTTAATTAACGAGATGTTTCACCGTGATTTAATCAAATTGAATTTCATGCTTTTTTGAACTTTCAAAGCATTCTTTCGTCCATATATCGATATCTCGATTTATGAATATTGGTTTTATCCCGTTCTGTGAATATAAAAGAGTTGCGTCGCGGTTTTATAGAATGCCAGGCGTATATCTTTTGATATTGTTCCTTTTGACCTTTGTTTTATTTCGATTTTATTTGCAGATTTCATTTAAATCGCTTTATATTGATACACAAACATATTATGATGTAATAGAGATATACAAAAAGCAACTTAATAAAGCCGCAAGAAAACAATGAACCGATGTAAATTACCAGTTAAGAAATATTAATAGAACACAATACAATTCATTCATGAAGCGTGATAAATATAATTACATGTAGTAACAAGCAACAGTAGGCCGTAGGTAGTCGGTAGTAGGCACACGGACTGGGGTTCTCATTATTTTACGAGTCGAGCCTCAATATTGGATACTGTTAGAATATGAATAATACTTTACCACTAATGCGCACTTAAGATTTATCGACTTCTCATCCAGTTGTAAATTGCAGGTTTATTTAATACATTTTGATTATTCAAAGCGTATAAATCAAGACAATAAAATTAAACTTGTCGGTCGTAATTTGTCCGCATTAACCGTAACGAATAGATATGAACATTATTATTCTCATATTACAGCTCCAATATAATTATCATTCATGACGGTTTCAATATAAATGCGAGTAATTTAAATTACGGTCACAAATTAGTACGTGCTGTGACTTTTGATAGTTTGCGTTCACTCATAGTACCCGATTAAAAGTTATGCGGTGTCAGATGTTGACATTGGCATTGTTGCCGACGCACTTGCGGTTATAGCGTCCTGCCGCGCCTCACCCTTCTACTAATATGCTAATGCGCTATTACAATACTTTACGTGATGTCTCTCTATATCTATAGTCTAGTAAAATTGCCAAACATGCGTTTTGTTTCACATATATTTATTTCTATAAAAGTATCGTTGGCAAGTTAATCACATTACTTCGCTTGTATAAAGTGAGCGTTAATCTCTTAATCCCCTCGAGTAAAAACGGCGTGTGTATCCATTACAAACATTTTAACACTCGTCGGTATAAATAAAAATTTGGCTCGTATAAGCTCATTATCATTCATCAGGTGAGCATATCACTTCTGGTCGATTTGAACGGGCGGCATTAACGGGGCTGCGGCGGCGGCGGGCTACAATCTGTGCGCCGGCGGGGGAGGCTCGAGCCACATTAATAAACTCATGAATACAGATCGAGCTCCACCTGGTTTCTATCATTGCTCTTATAATACCTAATACATTCACATTTCAATTGAATTCATTCCAAATTTTAAACATTATTTACTACAGACGTTAATTTATCACTTATGAATAATAATGACAATCAATATCCTCATCGTCTAAGTACACAATTTATATTTATTTTAACTGAACATTTTAGAAATAACAACATTGATATCTTAAGTGAATGTAATAAAATAAATCTGAAACCATCCAAATAATGTAATCAATAAAATTGAGTCGTCTTTAGGCGTTGAAGTATTAATTACGAGTGACATTGTCCCGCGGCGAGAGAAATAACATTGAATAAAATATTTTCCGGGGCCGGCGCCACTTGTCAGAATTTACCTTACGCAAACTTACCTCGGTTAATTGAAAGAGCTTCTTTCGTTTGGTTTAATATTTTAAGACGCCGAGTCAGACTGCGGAGCGGTAAAAGCAAATGGTCTCTTTCCAACACACAAGTTTTCTTTAAAGCTCTCTCACGGAGCGGTTCCTTGCGTCTTTGTGTAACTCGTTTTCAAAGGCAACAAGAAAATAATCTACTCCGCGAAATCAGAGTATAAATTTGTTTAACTTTGTCTTAATCGTCACTCTTTTATTTTATCATATTCTCGCAATTGGACCGTTACTCGGAATTTCAATTGGTATAATTTTAAAAGCTGTAAAATGTCCGTATAGAACACTTGAAATCGATAATCACCGCTAGAATGTTAGAGTGAGTTTTTATGAACATTCTTTGTATCGGTTCGAGATTGCTTTAACGTGTTTAGAGAAGGCTGCGCGGCTCTCGACACGATGTTGCGGATTATATTCTTCACTTGCGAACAAATAATTGCTTGTCTCGCGTCTGTTGCGAAACACCTCACATCTTATTTTGGGGCCAGGGTTACATAAGACTGTTGCATGAGATATACTTTGGCAATTATTTCTTTATACAATTTAACTCAATATGTGCTGTTTGTTATTACATATTTATTGTATTACCTCAAATTAACTCTTTCATAAGGCTGCGCACTCAATAATTCCCTATGAATGCTGTCGTTATAAGATTGTGACTAACAGTATTACTATTTTAACAAAACGTCAGCTTTGTAACAATATTTTTTGCCATATAGTCAGTATATTTAGTCTTATTTTGATAAACATTTTGCTGTTCAGTTTTTATTTTCGTTTTGCCAATCGCATTCACGAGAAAGAAATATATTTCGTTATTTTATCCACACTAGCGTGGAACTGACAGTGCCGTGAGCGTTTCACAACAGATTTAATAAAATATTGTTTGAACTAACGTTTCCTGTCATGTATTGATTTTGATTTTCAACTTTTATACCACTGAACGTGCACGATAACTTCATATTAATTAAAACATTCTGAATTTTCAAAAGGTTGTTGTCGAGACATTAAGGCTCTCCTAAACCGCAATATATCAGCTAAGTCTACAAGAATGAGCACGATGCAGTGGTATGCGGAATATGTCAGGGTCACCGCTAAACTCCTAAATACTACAATGTCATAAATCTGTCGCTAATATGTAAATTTAATTTTACATATCCGTTTTATGATCGTCGTGGACTTATTGAAATATATGCAGTGTTCACCTGCCCCTCCTTACTACATTCATCAGACGTTTTAGTATCAACGTAAATGACAAAGAAGTACATAACTTCGTGATTAACATAATGTTTCTGAAATGTTCTACTTTTGTCTTGTAAACGAGCATAAAGTGAAAGAACAAATTGCAAGTTTCCCCAGTATTTTCCTCGCTCGGAAAAATATATGTTTTATTAAAGCTCGGCATTTCCGAGAGCGAGGCAACCCTCGGGCGCGGGTCCGGGGGTGGCGCGGGGGCGCGTGGGCGGCGGCGGGTGCCGGGGGTGAGTTCGGCGGCGCGCCACTGTATAACAGACAGTAGAGGGATATAAAACATATTTACGCGCCTATAAAGTACTCTCGTACGCTCGCTCTCCACCATTTTCTTTTGTTCCTCGCTCGCAGCCAATGATAATGCTTTCTCCCGTTCGGTTAAACTTATTTCTCTGCCGTCTTATCTGGCTTTTCTTCGGCACTTTTATTTATAACCGAAGCAAAGTGGTGATACGTAACAACATTAAGTAAACGATTTCGGTATCGCTTTCCTTTTGATGTTTTGTCATCTTCGCATGTCGGGTTACGACTGAGATAATTTATTGACTCGTTTCTTTTCACACTTACTAAATAATTTGTGTTAATAAATCAACTCTTATGTTACTATTGTTTACTTATATTGGATCAGATACAGTAAATGCAAAAACCAGAAGCTAGACCGTTAACATTAAAGAGAGAAGCTTCTTAATCCTGTGCGACAGGCCGGCTCTGAACAGAAACCCCTTGCGTAGGTGAGAGGGTGTAATAACAAGAGCAAGCCCTCCCTAGCTTCACATTCCCGTATTCGCCCACAGGCTTACCCGTTTGCAAACTTCCACGGAGATTCGTATTACTCCGTCGTAGTCTCGTCTAACCGGCTTGACTCGGATAAGTCCTAAATTGCGCCGATGTAAAGTGAACCTTAAACACGCTGCTTACGAGTCTAGCAAGCCGAGTCTTTGTTATACGGGTTACACACGCGGTATTAGTATCGTTTAATAAATGTTTACTAACTGTGACGACTACCGGAGCGACCAGTAACTATTTCAAATAGTCATTTCTGTCGTGTTTATGTTTAGGTTGCGTCTTTTTTATATTTGCAAATGGCACAGAGAGTAAAACATTGTTGTCACTTTGGGAGCGTGTGCTAGGACAAAGAGGCGTCGTCAAAGGGCCGTAATTATCCGTAGGCGGGCGAGTGTTACCACTCGACGTGAGGTCGAGATATCTCTCGACGGATCAGCAGCTCACTCGGGATGCACTCTGCGATTCCGTTTGTCACTGCACCCGACTGTGGTCTGAGCTCTCGCTCTGATAAACGCATGTCAACGTGCTTTGAATGCGAAGCGCATTTAACAACTCTAGCACCCTGCTAGAGAGCTGCAGCTTAGCGCCGTGATTTGTACTCGCACACACGGCCTCACAAATAACGTTCAGCCGCATTTACTCACATTGCAATCCTGACTTCATTATACTGTTCATGCTTAATGTTCGCAATTTCGCTCACTGTATTCTTTGCCTGTTAATATTGATATAGATTATAGTATACAAAACAGGAATTAAACTCCTTTGTTTCAGCTATATCGAATGATAATCTCTACAGGTTGGGGTTCGTATAATATGGACTGTGTCTTTCGTTATTGGTGTATTATCTATTGCAGAAACGGTTTTATCTATGGGCATTAAAATTTCATATTAAATGTTTTTGTAAGTCTCGTAATATTGTAATTATAGTAAAGGCAATAAAAAAGCTAAAATGATTCATTACTTTATAATAATCTGATATGAATAAATCAACTCAAAATAATAAACTAATTTACCTATTCATAATTTTTGCCCGAAGCTATGAATATTAATCGCATATTTAATATTTACGATAATTGTGACCTCATTAGCTCAAAAACACACATATAAATCAAATTTTCACTAAATTACACTTTAATTATCAGACCTTTTGATGTAGTAGTTGTTTTGTTCTTAGATTTTTTTTATATAAAACGGCACGGCCCTCTTGTAAAGAACTTTGACCCGTACTTTTATATTTAAGATCACGCAAAAGAACAAAGCTAACTTACTGAAAGAGGCTAATGAAAACAAAAGAAGCAAAGGAGTGTTTCTAGATTAGGCTCGGGCTTCATAAAGATCCAACTGAGAATACACACAACACCGGTATAAAAACTATATGAGTATTTCAGAGGAGAGATTTTTTTACTAAAATATTATTGGTGATTATATCTATACCTCTCGATGTGGCTTATGCGCGGTCTTAAAACTACTAAAGGCTAAAAATATATTAATCCCAAAAATTATTGTCTGGTGGTAGGTCTCTCATATGTGAGAAGCCATCTGGGTAGGTACCACCGCAATGTCTATTTCTCCCGTGAAACAACACTGCTTAAATGCACTGTTGTGTTTCGGATTGAAGGACATTGTAGCCAGAGCAACTACTGGACATATTGAGACTTAACATCTTATGTCTCAGGATGGCGAGCGCAGTGGAATATTGCTACTGTTCATGAGCGGTCGTATCGCTTACCATCAGGCGAACGGCTTGCTCGTCTCGCCATTCAATGCAATAAAAAAAAAAAAAACTTCAATTTATCATTATATTCTTACAGTTACATTCATACATATGTAAAAGCTGGTCCTTTTAATATTTGCATTTGTTCATTTATACTTTCTCCAAAACAAGCCAATATATTTGTAAAGGTTTAACGCTAATTGTCATTATTATAGCTTATTATAAAATAGTAAAAGGTGAGAAAGTTCACACTTAAAGTAGCTGTTTGTGTGACGCAAGTTTAAAGGTTATTTATTTTTGTCGTATATCAGCAGTAAGTCGGTGGAACAACGGAAACAAACGCGAGCCGACAATGTGATAAAGCGTTGGAAACCACCGCGACTTCAAACATTAATAATTCGCTAACTTTGCGACAACAACCAATTTATGTATTCCGTCTGGAGTGAAATTCCAGGGAATTATTATAAAGTAATCTAAGTTAGGCGACCCGTGCCGAGATGAGGGGGTTGACAGGTGTTTAAATATACCACAACCGCTTCCACCCCCGCTTTAGAGATTCACCGTGTTACATCAAGATGGACTCATTCGAGCGTGCTGCTGTGCGAGCTTTCTCAACTTGATATTAATTGCTTGTTATGACGTACCAGCGTAAATTCCTACGTTTCCACTTCGATGTTTATGCAAGAACTTGTGTAATCGATTAACTGCACTCCAAACTCTTGAATACACTCTGTAACTCTACCCTCATTTAACCACAGTGAATTGTATCAATATAATCATAATGGATTCATTGCCTTTTCGGCGTCAAACTGTTTAAATTTGTTAAAATATAATTAACGCTAATCGGCACTAAAATACGAGCTCTTAAAAGTATTGCCGTAATTCAATTAGTATGCGAGATGTATAAAGAAATTAAAATGAGCTTTTAATGGATATCGAACCGAGCAGAACCGGTTGTGTCGACGCCGGCTCTCGTGTAATATTGCCAGTGAACATTCTCGCGGGCTCATTTAAGGTTTTTGTCCTCGTCGTGTGTTTATTTTTTTACCTTCCCGCTATTCAACGCAACCATATCGATTACATCGCCACTGGCTGCGACGAATTATCATAGTCCGGCGTACTGCACGATTAAACCTTAATTATTTAGTGCATCCACCTGTGTAGTCAATGAGATCATTGCTGCCTCCGTATGGAAATTAATTTATGTTTAATTAACGTTCATTTCGAGGAACACTAATAGTAGTACAAGCAATAGGTGCTTGCATAATTAATGCTGGCTTATAGTTGCGTAACTGTAATGCGTGTCAATATTAAGTTATGAAAAGCCGCCTTACTTGGATGCGTAGACAGTAATTGAATTCAATTATACTTATTCGAACATAAATTGAATCAGCGTTCTCAGTTAGTACTATACAAAAAAGGTGTTAAATTACACGGAACATTTTTACTCGACTTTCGGCCATAAATAACTTTCGTTATCGATGCCGACACGCCGCTATCGCCCCATCTACCAGCCCCCGCGCCCACAACCACCGTTTAAAGTAATTTGTCGTCAGAAAAACATTAATCAGTCACTTAATTTTTAATTCGTGATTGATATCGTTTTTCTAGCAAATTAAATAACGATTAACGGCTATGTATGGGCTGTAGTAGTGTATAATCCGGTTTTACGATCCATCATAAACCGTATGAAGGTAGCATTATAGAAGACAAATCATTATTATAATAAGGGCCCTAAAGTGGTATTGTACGCCACTTTAGCGCTGGTCTCGTCGGATTATTTCCCTCTTTATGTGGAGGAGCGCGATGCGTCGACCACTTTGTTGTTTTATACTTCGCCTCGGAGCGACTTCGTCGACTACGTGTTTTACCGAGTTCCCCTATATTTTACCATTTACATGATATTATGGTTGTTGTTAATGCTTATGTTAAATATTTGATGTGTGAAATGTCTAATTTGGTTTTGCGGCAGTAGTCAACTTGCCACAACGGGATTTAGTAATAGTCCGTAGGTATTAGCGGTTTGTATTTGTTACCCTTTGCACGGAAAAGTTGTCAGCAGAACTAATTGGGTTTTGTTGGTGAAACATTGCAACTTAAACGTAATGTTGGAGATAATTGCTGAAAGCATAAAAACGCCGCCTAGTTAGTATTGTCGGCGCGTCGACAAGTTGAAACAAACTACATTTCATGGGAAAGCAAACAAAATGAGTTCTTGGTGCCGTTACATCGCTTTTCCCTGTATTCCTGGCGGGTGAGCTGAAAATTCGCTTTAATACCTTTGTTCCAGAGCACTTTACAGCTCTCATGTTGCGCACGAATATTTTCCAAGCTCAGCTTTACTTTATGTGGGAATATTCTCCACTCCATTTCATTCTTTTCAAACATGTTGTCTTTATAGACTTCTACTGTTATCGTTCGTATTTTTTATTCATCTCATATATTATATATTTGCTTTTATAACAGTCATAAGCTTCAACGAAATAAATATTTTACCTGACATTCTTAAATTATATATGTTACAGTCAGCCATATGTTGGTGATATAATTATAATATAAAAGTGAAAAACAATGTAAATAAAATAATATATCTTGATATTACTTTAAATATGTACACAAGAAAAGTTGAAAGATAAATTACACATGGTTCCAATAGTGACACGAATAAAGTATGAGATGTGACGAATCAGTTTCAGAGTGTTGAAAATATTATCCACTTCCATTGTGGAATTAAATAAAATGATAGAAGCACCCGGTTGAGTTTATTCATTACATACCGCCACGGGTGGCGGGTGGCGCGGCCACCCCGTCCCTCACTCCACTCATTTTATGGATATAACCTCGACAAAATACCCCTAAAATTGCACTGTTTTTATTACGTTCCCTCTTTATCTCTTTCGGTTTGTTGCTACTTTTTTGAGATTATTATTTTATTAGCGACAAATGTTGACATCTTCAAACGTGAACAATTTCAGAATATCTTTTTTATGTTAATTATTATATTGCTTTCTGCATTATTCATGAAATGTATGTAAACATGTGGTGTCTTTTCAAATATACCATATAAGTATGTGTTTCGAACTGCAAATAAATGGAACTACTCATCTGTATTCGCAGCAAGTGTTATTCAAAAGGGTGTTGTTTACTAGCCGCTTGTGTCTATAATAAAGATACAAAACTGGTCGTACGTTACAGTAGCACCACACGAGCACTCATTTGTAAATAATTACCGGCTCATAACAGTGACGCATGGCTTTATTTGTTCTTGATACATTCATATACTTATAATTTATTATGATATACTTCTTGACTAGTGTCTGTTTAATTTTGCGTAGGCAATTCATCACAGGGCAACATTTTTCAAAACTTCAATATGTCTTCCCGCTATAAAATCCCGATGTAAGTGGTCTAATTAATAACTAATGACAAGAATGATAGCGTTGACACTTTGAAATAGCTCGCATTATTTTTCTGTATCATTAAATGAAAACATTGTTTAGTTGCCAAATAGTTCGCGAGAGCGATAAAACATAGCGGCTGGCAAGCGACCAAGTTGCACACAAACTCACAGTGACACGAGTGGATGAGCGCGCGATCGGTGACGCTGAACTGAGCTCCGCACTCCACTTGGCTCGCCTTCGTGATGCGTGCCTCCTGCGCCGATCCTGTGCTTCACTCAGATTTGTACGGATACATTTTAAATGTAGCTGCCGGATCGCAATTACGCTCTCTTTGAGCTTACGGAATGCGTTATGTACGACATTCAATTCAATTTAGCGCACAAAGCTCGCGTCGAAATTCTCTTTCTCTCTGCCCGAATCCTCTTATGCAACAATGCTTTGTTGTTGAAATAGCTGTGCGTTACCGGCCACGTTAAGGCCTATTGGACACATTCGCTTCTTAATTCCTCTTTCACTTCTTTCTTTAATATTCATCCCTGTTAAAAAGTAAATTAGAAAAGGACTCTACATACTCTACTATTTATATGAGTCTACGATAGTTCATTATGACTGAATGCCTATCCATCTGACAAAATACACGCGGGTTGAGTTTAAAGTCATTTGGCAAGCTGCTAGCTAGCTCCTTGGAATGTGGTGTTCCTGTGGTTGTCCGCATATCACCAGCTATGCTTTGAAGTCCCAAGAACGCAACAGATGCATAAACAAAAGACACAATAGAATCCAATTAGCACACATAATATACTGCTAATTGTATTTTCATCTGTTTAATTTGCAACCCATTATCACTACAACAGCTTGATAATAGACCAATATTATACTTTCTTTTTCTCAATGATTTTTTATCTGTAATTAATGTCTTTTTTGTTATTATAGCGTTTTGTAAACGTGCAAAAAGTTATATTGCTAAATAAAAAAGAAATCGCCGCAATTATTATTCACGGTACAGTGATTCGCTAAGAATGTGAATATTTTTTTGCAAAATAAATCTGTACAGTACATAATAAATTTAGCTATGATTGATATTCCGTTAGGATAAAAAAACACGTTGCATTTTTTTTAACGTCGATGGATTAATTTGTAAGTTTTTTGTTTTGTCATCTAGAAAATGTAAAAATAGCAGTCCAGTGTTTATTTTTTATTGTCCTTATTTGATTGTGATATCTGAGAATTAATCCGACATGTTATTGACAATATCCTTAGATTAAAACAACAATAAATCATGTTACATATTATCTTAAGTGTCATTACTTAACGTTGAAACCTACTAAATACTATTAGTAGCTTAAACAATTCGAATCCATCTACATTTAATATTAGTAGATAGTCTTAATTGGACATTAACATAAGTATGTAGAGAGAGGTTACTCAACGGTAATATCGTGGTGTTTGAGTTTAGAATCATTTGTACATTTTATACGGTGAGGTTAAGTCGTTGTTAATTAATTTAAGCCGAGCGAGGTGAGGCTCGATTAGCGGAATAAATTGGGCTTGCGGCGGGCGCAATCCCTGGCGCAGTAAACATCGCCGACAACAAAGGCAAGTCGGCAGTCACCCGGCGCGCGAAACTCGAGCTTAATGCTTACTCATTATTTATTCACATCCATAACGAGATTGTCAATGCTCCCTGTCCCCGCTCACTGCTTCACCTCGCTTTACGCCCGAGCCGTTTATTTGTCTTCCCTTATACACTTTCCAAGCATTTTATTAACTGTTATTTGGTCTTTTTGATTTCACAATTAGAATTTTTCTTTCATGTATAAAGCTGTTAGGATTTCGTCGCATTGTCCTCGGGCGCAAACAATGAAAACTTGATTCGTGAACATACATCTCTCTCGAATGCGGACCAGTATTGAAATATATTGTGTCGCTGAACGTCTGCTTTATTTGCATTCGTACATTGATATCTCCTGCATACCAGATATTGGAACCAAATAAATACATTTTGAATAAAGTCGTCTGTTTGTGAAATTTATAAAGCATTACCGTGAAGATCAGTAGAAGTAGAAGTTTTTTTTTAGAACTTAAACCATATCTATATACAACTGTCTGTACAAAAAATATAATATTAATAATATTTAAAAACAAAACTTACAAACTTTAAAATATTATGTGTTGCCATTCAACCACTAAAAAGCTATAATGTTAAACGACACAACTGTCAGTCAAAAGATGTAACATTTTACTAACATATTTCTCATCCGCTTTAAAATATGTTCTTCAAAACTGAAAATACATTTAACCGAACAACATTGTGACACAAACGAAAGAGCCATACCGAGTAATAGTTATGCTAAAGAAATTTTATTCAAAAGATATGAAAAGCGGTGGAGCACTTGCAAACGGCTAGATAATGCCGTCAGATACTCGGCGTGGTCGTTGAAAATTTTATGTCGCCTCGCGCTGCATCCTCGACTGCATCTCCCCTCCACCCCCATGTCATTCCGCACCCTCTGCGGCGCTGTTGTTATCGACGTGTGTTATTATATCTTTTACTTTCGCATACTTATGTTTAATCACGTACTGATGAGCGCGTGAATACACTACAATTTCTTTTCATTCTCATACGTATATCACTTCATCATTTTAAAGGACCTCTATATTGCTATTTATTATGAATCAGTTTTGCAAGTTTTATTTTATCAACGAATTATGATTTAAATCTATTCATTCTCGTTTTACTTTGAAAGTAGTTTTTAAATACTTTTCTCGTTACCAAATAAATAAATAACACCCAACAGTCACATACATAAATGTAAATTATAGCGATGAATACATTAGATGTATTTTAAGGCTAGAATTCCGACATAATAATTAGGTAACATATGCAGAAATCCAGAACATAAAATTCAAATAATATGCAATACGAGTGTGAAATGAGTTAAATGTTGATCCGTGAAAGTATTTATTGTAGTCTGTACCATATGTCGGGCGGGATTACTCCCAGCTTTAGAGAAATCCGGAGCAGCGCGCATCCCTTTGTGCTGTTGACGCTTCTCTGCTCTCCGCTTTCCCCCTTTCTATATCGTAAATACAGATTGCAGACAAACCAAAGTACGAAACCGAGCCGCATTCATAATGTCTCGTTCGATTGGAGCAATCCATATCACTAACCTGTTTGTGTTAATATAAATGTCTAATTATTTGGCTCCTCTCATTACAATTCCATTAACGAGGGCGCAATTCATTTAGCACACATTTGTATGTGTCATGTGTTGCATGTTGCCGTTTTGTTATGTATATCCTACGCTTGACTTGTAACTTTCAAAATTTTCCTAACGCTTTCTCTTTTAAAACATCAACAGCCGCTCTCCAAAACGAGTGTACTGTACACAATACGCAACAATACATTGTAAAGATAATAATCCGCGTCAAAATATTTGCGTACGTTTCATAGGTGTGCAAAAACAACGTTTATGTAAAATCTGAACGGTACAAAAACGCAATCCGACAATACGTTCACCGCAAATTGAATGAGGCTCCAAATAAATCCTGCGGTCGTTGTCTGACTCCCAATTCCAGTCGTTCGTATATTTTAACCCTATTTGACTTCGCTCGCATTTCATTGCGGCTGAAAATGTTATAATTTATTTCATGACCTTAATATTTGGGAACTGAGGATTTCTTACTCCGTTGGCATTTTATTTGGTTATAAACTAACTGGTAAAAAAAATGCATTGAGCCGATTGTTATCAAGGGTCCTCTTTATTTGCGTCATTAGAGATCGGAACCAAAACGGCGGACCCGAGAGGGTCGAGTGTCGTAAAGCAAGCACTCATAGTGTATCGTAAGTGTTAATTACTTTTGTCACTCCGCAGGCGGGCGGTTAACAAATCTCGTCGTTACATAATTCCTCGGCTGAGTACTGTAATTTACATCGACTGACGCAACATTGTTTGGATAATAAATTATTATGCCTTGGAGCGTTCTTAACGGGCGGCTAAATCGATAAGCATCGTTTTTATTGCACCATTAACAAGCTGCGCGAGGGGCGAAGCGATTTCAATCTGCGTAATCAACGCCCCGTATTGCACTGAACTAAATCTAATTGGGGCTAGGAGTAGGAAAAATCACCGCGCTGTACACACACCGCATTTTTGTAAATTCACCCGGTTCTCGTAGTATTAATTTTGTTTAACTGACGGACATATTTTCATTAAACCAAAATGTGCAGATGCGCTTTGTGCAATAACAATACGTCGTGTGCAAATATGCAAAATGTTTCAATTCGTTGAAAGCTCATATTTCAATGGATTAAAAAATCTACTCATTTTTATTGCCACCGAAAGTGAGGAAAACGAGGGAAAAAAATAAACAACTGTGCTGTCGCTCGCGAACAAATTTCCGGCTCACTGCCGTTCGGAACGTTTCAATTTTACAAAATATAAACTTGCACTCCTCCCAACAATCGCGTCACTTCGTTTTATTAACTTTCAACGAATTTGTTATTTTTAATGGTTGCTATTTGCTGTTTTGAATTGGCGTTTAAACATTGCCAATCGTTTTGTATTATGTTATTAATGACCGTGGATTTAATAGATGATTTTATTCAGTCGTGCTTACCATTTTTGTATCATTGTATTTATTTCGTTTGTCTATGTATGTAAAAGAGCTTTTACACAATGATGACAATATTTCTGTTTAATACAATCATTCACACTCACCTATGGATAACATTGAGACACTTTGAGTTTAAAACATAAATATTTAATACTATTTCGCTAAAGTAAAACTAGAATCAAGATATCCCTCAATTTTATAATTGGCACAAATGAGTGCAATTACCGCCTCTGCGTAAATAATATTATGAAAACGAACAGGCTTTGAATAAGGCCGTACCTAATATTACTCTTATTGTACCAAAACATGCTTATCATGCCGAATGCAAATATAAAATAATTTTGCGGCTTTTAAATAAATGAATCCGAATGTTTGCTTTTTTAAACAAACATTATCGCAATATTGGATAAAAAAAAGGTACTTTAATGTACTATCATATTGATAATATTTTTAAATATTTCCCTGGTGCACTTTATCTATGCTTCTTGTGACTATGAGAAGATTGTTTGGCAAATGAATGGTTTGATTATTGCATGACTGAATGAATTCGTTTCATGTGATGTGAAACGTTCACAACACATGATTTCTTTGTTTTTTGAAAATATTACAAAGAATGCATTTTGTAATCGATTTTGTTGTGCTACTGCCGACCTCGTACATATGAGTCCCATAAATATGCAGAATTTAAAATACTTTTTTTTATTTTCAACAAAAGCTTCATCATGGACATACTAGGTCTTGACTAAACGTGATACATACAATTGATTATCAACCTATATATTTTTGTATTATATTGTATCAGCAAAATATACATAAAATACATCCCACTGATTGATAAAACAATTCTAAACTACTGGTGGTAGGTCTCTCATATGTGAGAGGCCATCTGGGTAGGTACTAGGTACCACCGCAATGTCTATTTCTCCCGTGAAACAACACTGTGTAAATGCACTGTTGTGTTTCGGATTGAAGGACATTGTAACCAGAGTAACTACTGGACATATTGAGACTTAACATCTGATGTCTCAGGATGGCGAGCGCAGTGGAATGTTGCTACTGTTTATGAGCGGTCGTATCGCTTACCATCAGGCGAACGGCTTGCTCGTCTCGTCATTCATAGCAATAAAAAAAAACACTTACCAGTTAAAACAGGAAAATGTCGCGAAGTAACCAGAAGTAACAATTAGTTGTGTGATTTATTGTTAGTCGGTTGTTGTAAATCCTGAAAACCATAAATATGCTTTTACCTATCTATTCTATAGTGAAATTTGGTATTAGAATATCTTAATCTTCCATTTTTCCATTGATAGTGAATTAGGATTTTGGTGACGGTAGGTAGTCTGTTTCCATTACATGAGTCATTTCCACGTTTTCCGAAGCTGTGATACAAAAAAAATGGAATTTTTCATGTTATTGCCCATACCACGCGTATATTTTTTTTGATTCAGTAAATAAATGTTTTGGATTCGCCTTTACTCTAGAGCTATTCTATATTTTGACTTGGGTCAAACGTTACGTTGTTTTTAAAAACGGACGAACATTTTCAGATTAATTTAAAAAAAAAAAAGACAGATAAAATGAAAAATGTTATGTGTCTGAATATACCTAAATTTAACACCATTTTTTTAACTGTTGCTTGTTTATTATGTTGTATTGTGACTACTTTAATGAATTACCAAAATCTAAGATTTTTTTTGATAAAAAATATCAAACAGACGCTAAAACGTAATTGTAGTCCGGATTATGTTTGTGTAAATTTATGAAACTGTTAATATTACATTATAGTAAGGGCAAACAAGCAGTTATTTGCAAATGAAAATTGTAATTACGGAATTAACACAGGCGAATTGCAAACTAAAACCAATTTAAATTACATGCAATATGCAGTTTCTCCATTGCATTTCTCGTTTAATTATGCAAATCGCGTTCGCTATACGTACTCGTACGGTGGACGGCGATTCCAACTAGTCTCTCATTGTAATCCTTGAGAATTTATGTAAACATTTATGCTTATACAAGGAACTATTCCCGTTATTGTTGTAATAGCTTTATAATTGTTCCGTACGCAACGCTGAAAAAAGACTGTTGAACGATGTTTGCAACATTTATTGTGAAACTTCGATATAAAGTAAATATACACTCGAACCTTTTTTTCCTCTGCATAAGCAATTCGGAGTTCTCAGAATCATTTACTTTTAGATTCTGTGTTGCATGAAAAAATCTAGTTCAGTGTAACATTTATTAACGAGGAACATTAGTTGCTCATCGGTCTAATAACCGTTAATCTTTTATGTAGCAAACAAGACTTCAGTGTACATTATCAAACGTATTTGTGTAGACGTTAAACTTTATTAATCCGGATCTTGAAATTGTAACACAAAAAAGATCCATATCGTTTTAATTTCCCCTTGGTATTATTCTTCGATATTTTACGTGGGATCAAATTTTGTTGAAAAAATAATTTGTTCCTCGTCTCGCGAAACCTCTCGCAAATACTTTTCATATTTATAGATTTTTATAGGGACGGTTACAGAAGACAAGCCGAGATTTATCATGCTTATGCCTGCCGCTTCACTGTTTCCCTCCGGAATAAGGGCTCTTTTATATTTTTTTGGCTGGCGAATAAATGATTTCAAATTAATATTTTCTGTGGGGAGCGCTTTTATTATTATGTTCCTTTGTGAGTTTTCTTTTTAAGAACCCGCACCCCGAGATTCTTACCGGGCGCTGTTACACCCACTGATATAAATCGCTTAAATGTTATTGAATTGGTTGCTGGAATTTATTATGCTGCTGTTTCTGTTTCTCTTATTAGTAATTCATGTTTTGTTATCTCAAACAGATCTATTTTATTAAGTCGGGGAATGTTTATTTTGTTTTTGATGCCGTCTAATTAATAAATAATTCATTTATTCATACACATTAATAATGCCGGTGTGGTTGATAATAATATTTAATAAACCTATTCAATGTCAATTTATTTTACTTTTATCTTTATCAGGCATTAGGTTTGATAATTGTCATAAAAATTAATGACACTTTACTAATAAACAGCAAATCACAGTTGTATATAAAACACGTATCTACGTGGGGGATTCTCGTCAGTAGTTTTTTACCGTACAAATGGCAAACAATTACTTGTGTAGTCATTTACGCGCTATCAGCGAAACGGTAATTCTAAGTCTTATTCACTAGTGATCGAATAAACTACTTCACCGGGCCTTTGCTTTATCTCCCTGTACTCGACTCTGGAGTCACAACAGGGTTTGTTTGTAAGTTTTTACCCCAAGCTTATGTCTAACTTCTTTGGTTTTTAGTAACTCTCAAAAAACGAGTATTTGTAACATAAATAAAACCCGCGACCTCGCTGTTCATAGCCCATGTGCACAGCCAGTAGACTTTAAAAATTGTATGTCGACATCGTTCCTATAGTAAAAATAAATAATAATTACTATTGAACCATTACGAATAGAGACCAAATTATACAGCAAATTGCAGCAAACAGATTTCTAGACTTAGAGATGAAATCATCGGACAAAACTTGTTACATTTGACTGTTCGCATTCAATACAGAGTGCATTAATCGCAGCCGTAAAGCGATAAGTTATAAAACGAATATAAATAAATCGGTTTATGGTTGCTTTACTGCTTTTAGCGAATGTGTTATTGCTAAGAACGCATTACGCTAACAGCAATATGTCTATGTTCGACATTGACTTAAGTAAATTGCATTTATCTTGATGTTGAGCAGAATTCCTTAATACAGGCCCGCCTTCTCGCACATTATAACCGAATAAATGGCTAACTTTATCGAATTAGTTGGCTCTACCACGGCACGCTCTTTATTATTGCTGTTTTGTGTCGTAAATCGTGATAATTTAACATTCCTCGCGTGATACATGTCATAATAGAATTCATACTTGTCTTACACAATTATATTTGATATGACAACTTGTTAATCTTTGCTTCAGTTGATTAATGACTGGGGTATTTTATTAAAAAGTATCATAATTACAGTGCTAAATTAAGGCATCATCGATAAATAATTGTTTTGACATTTATTGCTAATTCATATAGTATTATTTATTCATATATTATTAAATGACTAAAATAATATTATTTTAGTCAATTAATACAAAAAATAATATTCTGACCTTTAAAATCACCCCATAAATAAGCATTGAACTGGCATGACTTTCAATAATAAATCCTAATATTAAAATTTATTTAAATATTGTTTGGTTACAAATTAGAAGCATTCGTATGCCACACCTCCACAACTAAAAAAAAATAACGATCTTCAAGTATAATATGAACTAAAAGAAAATTAACATAAAAAGTTAATGGGCCCGTCAGCGATATGGTGTTAATATTATTGTGCGGTATTAGTGCGACAGCGGTAGCGGTTTACATGTGTATGTGTGACAAGAAATACTCCACAAAGCGGTATGTTGGGCGGGCGGCGAGGCGGCGCGTGCGCGAGGCGCGGGGGCGCGGGACTCCGCGGGCGACGACCGGCCGCCGCGCAATCCGCCGTCCGTCACACTCTCGCCCCAGCCGCTGGCCACGGTACTCGCGTGGCGCGGAAACAACACTTCTTTGTCTCGCGGACGTTTGTGTTGTGCATTATCGTTATTTTTGTGCCACTTCGGAACAATCCCTAATCGGATGCTCACCTCAGGATTACAGTGTCCACGGATTGCAGTGATACTTTTAAGGATTTTCCAATAAAGTTTACTTTTCTGTTGTTCCTAAAACAAAACTTTTTGTGACATTGTGACATTATTATAAAACAAACAAAGGCGGAATTGTGTTTGTGGGTGACATCAAATTTATTTGTGTTGTTAAGTTTGAAGTTAGTGACAACTATGAATGTTTATGTGGTGTGTTGTGCTCTTATCTAAACCAAAACAAACACTTCAACAAACGAGTCGATAAAAGTTGCCATAGTGAGGATTAAGGATTCTCCCAAGAATAATGCAGAAGGTGGCGGCAAAAAAGAAAGCAAGAAAAAAAGTAAACAAAAAGTGGAATCTAACGTAGCGGTGACATCTAATAAAAAAGAAAAGAACACAACAAGTAACAAGACTGCAAGGGAGGAAAACAAACGATCGCCAGCAAAAAATGAATCGGAACAGGTAAATTACGCAATAAATCAATGCAAAAAAACTGACGCAAGAAAAAAACCTAAACCATCGAGTCAAGGACTTATTGACTAATGCCATAGTCTATAAACAAATTATGAATAAGCCCACTGGAAAAAAAAATCCGCCTAGACATACACTTACCGTGCTATACATTTAACATAATATTATAATTATGGAGATAGGTTTTCAAATTACATGCATATCTACAGTTAAAGTTTTTAAATAATTTTAGATAGTATTAACTGTATAATAGAATCAAGACACTATTGAATTTGTGTGTATTTAGAATGTATTTGTATATGAAAAACGTAATGGATTTATTATTGGCGCTGGTCACGAAACGAGCGAAACGCAAACATGCGTCGCTTTTACTGATATTACACTTGATATAATCCCGGTTGATTGTTTATAGCGGTAATGCGAACAACGTAATTATACGTTGCTACATGCTGCCATACAGCTGTTATTTTTTTAACCATCGCGCCACTTTACTAGCTTGTTCTGCCGCTACGTCAAAACAACTTATAATCACGTAACCGGTACACTAATAATGACATTTGATACGCCAATATGAATAAAAAAAACTCATAATGTCAAAAATTATATTAATTTCCGAATTAATTTACATGATGATTATAATTTATTTCGTGTAAGAGAGCTATTCATTATTCTATTATTATGAATGTATATGAAAACCGGCTTTTCAATGCTATTTTGAATTTAATTATAGAGTAATTAAGTTGTTAAAAACAACGGTACTCGCGAGTCAAGTGGGAATGGTTTTTATAAATGATTGTAGTTCTGTTAATTACACCGTATTATCACAGAAATGAACACTCAAATCGTTACAAGTATAATACGTCCAGACGTGCAATTATTATAATGTGTACTTGAGCCGTTCTCACTAAAATTGCCGGTGTTTCTTTTTTCGTTTAGACCAATTAATTCGGATGCAACGTAACGACTCGCTATTTGAATCCATTTTTAGAAATATTACATTATTTAAATGCATGATTAACTAAACCTACATAATTATCTAGACGTCGTCCTTTTTTATGAAACCTTTAATATGCATATTAAGATCGTATATATCAAAGAATGGCTTATGACTTTACAAGTTTGTAAATCTTGTTATTGAACCATATACCTAGTTGCGTATTAATACATTATTTTATCGTTAATTAATTAAACGCGAAATGCCTCGATACAGTTAATGTAAAAAGGTATTTTACAAACTATTTTAATGAACTGCACAAAATTGTATGAATATAAAGATGAGTTCGAAAGTCATGCGAAAACGCAGATGAATTTAACATGCATTTTTAAATGCATGATATATTGCCATCCTTGTTTTATTGGCGTGGCCACATATCAGTGTTTTGTTTTGAAACAATTACGAACATACTTCAACATAGAAATAAAACTGTTATTTGAGTATTTTATCGCGGATTTGGTTTCTTTTATACATATTTAGTTCCCGTCGTTTTGATAACTTTACAGTTATCATTGTCACGCTATACTTCAATATATTATTGCATTTATAATCGTCACGCATCAACAGCACATGATGTCTAACAGGCGTGTATAGACACTGCTCGTGGATAACATTTTGTATGCAGTATTAAATTCAGGTCATGAACAGACCGCTGTTAGCTAAATATTCATAGAGGATACTCGCCGTGTCCTCTGCGAGATAAATCACCTTTTGTCCTCGTGTTTTCCTCTTCGTAGAGCGTGTGATGAAATGTGTACAGATGTGTAACGGATGTTAGGGATAAACTATACGCCACTTGAATGGGAAAATAGCTGAAATTCTTTTATTCAATCGTTTATCCTTAACTAGATTCTGTTTCGTAGAGAAACTAGTTGACTAGAGTCAATCGTCTCTTCTATTACGGATTTATATATAGTAGTGTAGTGTTTATGACAGTAATAGGCTCATAAAGCTACAAAATCTCTATATTCGATGAAATTATCGTATCGGTTATTGCCAAATGAAAACGATAAAAACTGTTGAAATCCCTTCAGAACATTTTGTGTTATGTGCAAACAACGGCGGATCTCTTAATATTATGAGACAAACATTTCTTTGTTATCCAAACGCCACAATAACTATAAATCCCCCTCAACAGTCGATCAATTGCAATAGAAAATCCGGTTTACTGATAAAGCACCGCAGGCTAAAGATCCCCGGTCTTTTGCATGAACTTTAGTTGAAGTTTAAATTCTCCTTGAATTTTAAGACCCATCCTATTAAAAGTTTGTGAAAGTATTAGAATTTCGAATGAGGGGCGAAAAGCTATCACGCCATTTTTTTCCGGCTCCCCGTTTCGCAATACGGGGGTGGAGGCGAGTGAAATGGCCCCCGTAGCGAGACGTCTCGGCAAGACGAGATTATACCTCGCTATCTGTTTTGAATTTTCAATCGGAACATAATTAATTCCCGAAATTAAATGTTGTTTATGTCACAACTTAACTTATATCAGCACTAAATTACTGAGCTTACAACCCCGCTTATATTTTTTCAATTCTGTAATCATTAAAATAAGAAAGGCTTCTACATTCGCAATGTGTTAAAATAAAAATGTGTAAAAATGTAACGAAAGATAAATATTAGGTACGTAAAATTCGTGTATTTGGAGAGTGTAAATATTCTTAGTTTTATTTTGACAACGTTGACTAATGCGCTCGTTTATTTTTATTGGCTGGTTTATTTTGGAGTCGCGTGTGTTTCTCATCGGAGGTGGGCTCTCACACGGCCTATTATTGCTCGCCGACACGACATCACTCATCGCGCTAATATATTTCTAACATATTAACTATTTTATGTAACATAGTTTTGACATCAGGCCAAAGCTTCTGTTTTTCTCCCTATTAATACATTATTATAAAATATGCTAACGGAGAGCACGTGTTTAATTCAAGTGGCACTTATTATGACCCTCTCGACAAAGAGTTCTATTATTAATTCGACTCTTCTCATCACACTGTTGAGTAATGTGCTCAAGTGAAAAAGGGTGTAATGATACAGACTCGCGGCATCTTTGAATGTCCTTATTGTAAAGGAAACCGGACGCATAGCCGCCGTCAGCCGTCAGGCGGCTGCCGCTCGCCGCGCGGCTGGCACGCGCTACCCATACTTGATTTATCACTCCATTGTTGCGGAGCGACGACCCACCCCTGCCGGATAAGGCTAAACATTCAATTGCCGGTACGCTTCCAAAACGATTTGTTTCCCCCTATATACAATCGATTGATTATTTCTTCCGGATACTTTGTGTTTGAGTGGAAAAAGAGGAAAATTAACACAGCCTCTTGTTATACTGTTTAACTAATAATTTACCGTATCAATGGTTGCTTTTATTTATTAGCAGACCATGAATAAACATGTGGAAACGTAACCTTATAGATTTATGATGACTTCATTAATTAATTGTTGATTTATACTGACGTTAATCAAAATATTATTCAGATACTAGCGGCTCGACCCAGCTTCGTCTGGGTGTATATATTTTTTGATTCCACTCCACACCAAATACATGTTATTTTTCGTATTAATCTCTTGTATACCTAAACTTGACATAGCTATCCTACTGTCTGGCTCAATCCCGTCTCATCCGTCTGTTCAGTCTCTTCCCGATCCGTTCCGTCCTTTCTCTTTTATTATCCATCCCGTCTTATAACGTGCATTTACATTTCGTCCTATCAAATCTGTCAGCTATCCCAGCCCTCTCCCGTACCTTCCACTCTATTATATCCCGTCTCTCCATATACATGTACATATAAAGATTGCCTTATGAAATTTTGACATTAAAAACTTTAGCGTTTTTTATTGTCCATCCAATATTACGTCCCTTATTTCAGCACCAAAATGCTGTTTTTCCTAATAATATTGCACGCCATTACTTTTTGTTAGTAATAAAGTAATAATAACCATTTAAAAAAAGAATTGGCCAAATTGGTCCAGGCGTTGTTGAGTTATGCGCTTACCAACACATTTTGCGATTCATTTTTATATTATAGAAGAAGATATTATAGTCCACCCTGCTGGCTTAGTGCGGGTTGGCGGATTTTATTTCACGTAGAATTTAATCCGAAAAGTCAGAGGTGTGCCCTGGGATTTGAACCCGTGACCATCGTTAACTTGTTGGCAGTCGCGTCTAGTACGTTACCATATACAAATTAATAAAACCTTCATACTGCCTTACCAGGTGACGTAAGTAATAGAACAAATATTTAAAAATATAAAACTGCATATCGTTTCGTTATAATGTCTAGATACGGCATCAACGTACCAATATTCTTTTTATTCTTGAGTCTAAAAACAATATTAATGCGAAATTTAAATATGTCCCCCAGCGCATCTAAAAGTATCAATTCAAAAACAATGTCGTTTATGAAAACGAAAAATTATAATTAGATATATTTTGGTGTACTCCGGCAAAACGCTTCGATAGAGTATACCTTGTTTAAAACTGTTGCAATAATCTCAAAAAACAATGGGCGATTTTGGTAGATATGGACATGATTTCAATTTACATTTCACAAAATTATGCGCAAGACGCCGTATCTAGATAATATTATATACACGATATACACGATGTACACATTTTTTGAATTTTGTTCTATTTCGTCAGCCGTCAATGAAAGACAATGGAAAGATAGATCATTTTACGTTGGATGGTAGTTGAAGCTGGACCGTCTTTTACGTCTCCCGTCAAATAAACAAAGATCATCCTATATTGGCTGGACGCATCACGCTTAAACGATACCCAAAAAAAAGGTTTTTAGTATCTTCCTCAGAAATTTTCCTATTTTTCTCACCCCTAAAACCTTCCCAGGACTTCCACGAATATTTCAAGACCAAAATCAGCCAAATTGGTCCAGGCGTTGTTGAATTATGCGGTTACCAACACATTTTGCGATTCATTTTTATATATAAGATATAGAATCAGATTTTATATGAAATATATCCTCGTCTATAACATTTTATTATAAGTTTATGCACTATTAAAGTGTGTATAAAATATGAACAAAAGAGCAACAAAAGTCCGATACTGCATTAAAGTAGTATTTATTATAGCGCAATTTATTATCAAGTGTCGTGTTAGTACCAATTGTCGGTATAAAACAATCGTAGTTAAATTCCTCCGGTCCATAAAAGGTGCGGTTACTCGGTCCTATGTAGTTTTATTAAGTCGTTCTCGCGCTAGGTCGTAAATATCTCCAAGCAATTACGTTCCTTCTCCATTTAAATGCTATTGTTTAAACATAAATTCTAGCTAATCAACATATTGTAACTGTACATTTCTATTTTATTTTTCCTGTTGATCTGTAAAGTATAATAATAGCATGTATTACGAGAACTACCAATTTGATGTATTCTCCCACCTGCCCGTATCCCGCATGTGGGGTTGGAATAACATTCATTTATTTAATTAATACATATATAAACATGGTTTTTATGCATGTTCAACGATTTTGCTAAACATTTTATGGACTGGCTGCCTGCCTGACGTCATCCCTTTCGGGTCATTATACTTAACAATTAGTTTAACACTTTATATATTTTTAATACTAAATAATAGCTCCGGTAAAAAAATAATTGTGTTTATTAACGATAGTACGAATGGTTAAACTTTTATTTTTATAGTACGATAAATATAATCTGGGGGCGCGGCCGAGCCCCCTCCAAGTCGAGCTATAGGCCGTAACATCCTTTTCTCGAAGCAATTCAGACCATTTTCAACCCCCTATAACTTCGTTGTGGCTAAAGCTTGAAGCCTGAATTTTCAGTTACTAAGCAGGCATTGTGGAAACACGGTATATTTAAAATTTCATTCAATTTGAACCAGTAGTTTAATAATTGTAACTAGTCAAACTTTCTTAATTTTGTCACTCACGACTGACTGACCGATCATCAAAAATCAAAGGCACTTCTAGCAGACATAGAACCTTCAAATTTAGAATATAATTAGTGTTTAGTGTCTAAAGTAAGGGAAAATTCAAACATTTCATAATTTGTGTCTAGTTTTCTAGATAGACCAACTGCGTGAATAACTTTGTAATCCCATATAAATGTATAGGATTACATTACATTACATTTGCAGTTAATGAATCATTGTACCCGTATATAATGGAATAATAGTTGTAGATAGATATCTATATATATGAGGCATAACAGGAGGGGATATAGAGAGGGGAATGGTGTATTCAGCCCATGAAACTGTATAACATTCCTCTAGAAAAAACATGACGAAGAAAAACTTGCAAATAAATAGACTAAATAGCTTGAAAATATCAATTACAATGAAAGAAAGAACATTAATAATCAAATCCACTATATTTGTGATAAATTGATACCTATAAAAATAAGAAAAATCCATAAGACAGAGGCTTTAAGAAAAATCGTTAGTGATATTCTAGAAGTAAGAAGTACCGAAAAGGAAAAAAGTAGGACTCTACAAAAAGACGATTAAATATTACATTATATGAGTGAGTAATCCAAACTTAGTATAAAAACCGCGAACCGTTGTAGATACATACCGGGTATCTCAAGACTGCTACCGAAAACGAAGCCGGGTGGTAGTTTAAGCGACTTCAGACACAATGCAACAGAAAAAGATTGCAAAAAAAATGCGACAATTTTTTTTGTTATTTTTTTCCTATGGCCATATTTGGGTGGTAAATACATTTTTTCCTAAAATAATAGTATATACCCTTTTATTTATAAATACTCTAAGGTATAAAAGAGTTTAAATTATTATTTTAGCAAAAATTATGGATTTACCACACAAAAATGACGATATTTAAAAAATCATAAAAAAAAATTGTCGCGTTTCTAGGCGAAATTTTTAATTGCATTGTGTTTGTAGCCACTAAAACTACCACCCGGCTTCGTTTTCGGTAGCAGTCTTGAGATACCCGGTATAATAAAGGCTTATAAGTTTTTATTTCATGGGTGTGTAATAAATCTTGAAGTTACACAGTCAGTATAACCCAAACGAAATCACAGTAGTTTTCGGTTACTCTTCTCCATTAATATTTTTAAATGTTGTTCTAAACTAGTAACAACGTACAAAGTTGCGGGAAGCGGAAAAAAACATGAAAGTAAATTAAGCTAGAAAAGAAAGTCCTCGTCGCAGTAAAGCAAAGTGCTGCGCGTCTGTGAGTCGGGCTTAGCGCAATGAACGTTCCAGCACAGATTATTTTTTACACGTTTTAGCACAGCGTTAAAAGTGATTATATCCGCTGGGTTTTTACGAGCATATTCCGAATTAGTTTTTCATTGTTGAAAACGTACAAGTTCCGGAAATTAAGTGTAAATTTGTTTTTATGTGGTATTTATTTGCGGTCCAGTGACGACGTACAACAACTTGTACTTGTGGGATCCTAGATTTGATGCAATTGCTAATCTCCAAGTGGGGCAATTCACTTTTTGATGGCCATTTCGAAATGTATAGTTTTTCAAAAACCGGGCAGACCCGGTTAACAATTATACAATGCGTCAATATCTTTTATGCTTATGTTACGCCGATCTTAATTCTTAAAGATCTTATTCATGTTAACATAAGAGTAGGTAGAAAAATAACAATGATGTCTTATGTAATGATACATAACTCTAAATAATCAACATCACACGGTACCATGTCGAATAAAAACTTTTATCCCTTTTTCACGCGCCATACCTGACAATGGGTAAATAGGTTTTTCAATGTACTGATTTAAATTCTCATTAACATTTCTTTATGTGTCAGACGTGATTTCATCTTCCATTGGCTTATACAAAAAAACTTGAAGGTGGTCATTGTGTTAGGTTTCGAACAATAGGAATACATAACTGGAATGCTAATGAGCAATGACTGCATAAAACGGACCGCGATGTACTCTTAAACTTGGCGTCATTCAATTTGCTACATGTTCAAACGCATTTGCTGTTAAATTCTCTAAATACATGTCTGTCTATTTCAAGACCACAAGTAATTTTATACGTTTGGATTATAATGGAAATAAAATCACTAATTTATATTTCTCATACACAGCGAGAATTTAGCACGCCTTGCAAATCGCACATTTGAGATCTGACGCGCAGAAAATCTGAGTTGCATCCAATGCTGCAATCAAGGAACTTACATTTCATACAAGTAGAACACTGGTGCAGTGTAGTCGTGTCAAATAATTATTATGTTGTCAGAAACTCTCGCAATACAAACAACTTTATAATAAATTGATTAAATGGGTGTTTAAACTGACAATGTAAATTATATATAAATCTCATTTTGTTTTCTTGAATCCAGTCCAATAACTTGTACTAAACCGAACAACGTTAAAAAAAATCTTCAAATTTATCACGTACGCGCAAGAATGAAACGTCAGTCGTGCGATCATCTGCCTAATTTAAGAATTCAGTAAGTTTTCACATAGCATGTGATCGTTTTATGAATGTGCGATCGCGGTCGTACGCGTCCGTATTTTTAGAAGCGATGCATGTCAGTGCCGCTGCCGGCAGTCGGCACCATCGTCGATGCCGCGTGTGCACATCGCTTGTCGTGCATTTCACGTTAGCAACTCGTCTCCACCGCAACATGTCTTTATGTAATTTCATGGCCAGTTGGAACGTAACCTTTCACTATGAGAAATTATCGGTCTCTCACATATAACTGAGTAGGTTATAGGAAGTTTATATACGCAATTCTCAAAGTTATTATAATTTTCTTTCTTTTTGTTATAGGCGAGTCCTGAAAATAGTAGAAATGCTTCTCCAAGATACCACGATGTGTCAATGGATGATGTAAGTAAAATATATGTTTTGTATATTTTCATTTAATTCAGGTATGAAATAGATCGCAAATATAAATATAGCATTGCGTACTATAAAATAAGCTGTGTCAAGTCTAGCTATTGGACATAACCATCATCATCGTCATCTTAAATGTTATCGAGTCACTAAGATATTTTTAAGAAGTAAATAATCATAGGCTTTATCGGGTTGAAAATTATATGCAACTAGCGGCCCGGTCCAGCTTCGCCCGGGTACAAATAGATTTCTGTACAATAATATGTACGTATTATACATATAAACCTTCCTCTTGAATCACTCTATCTATTAGAAAAACCGCATCAAAATCCGTTGCGTAGTTTTAAAGATTTAAGCATACAAAGGGACATAGGGACAGAGAAAGCGACTTTGTTTTATACTATGTAGTGATTTGAAATTTGTTTCAGGCATCGGACGCTGGCTCTCTCTTCCGAGTGACTAGTGCAGCGGGCGGTGGTGGTGGTGGCGGTGGCGGGGGCGGCGGTGGTGGCGGTGGTGGTAAAAATGAGCTGGTGGCAAGGGGCGGCAGTGGCGGAGCTCTGGCGCTGTCTCGTGCGCCCGTCGGCGGTAGCGCCAGTCCCGCGCCCGCGCCTCTTCCGCAACCCGCTCCGTCGCCAGCGCCCGCCGCCTTACCACCTCCGGCGCTGCCGCCGCCGCCCTTCCGCGCAGACACGCCGCACAGATCCAACGGCGCTCACATTCCCACGCTGGACGGCCACGCAGCCACGCAGATACCGGCTCGACCGGTCGGCGCGGCCGGAGCGGCCGGCCCCGACACGCCGGAGCGCCCCGCCAGCAACAACAACAAACTGCAGCCTTGCGCGCGCGCCTCCGCCGAGAGCCCGACGCCCGCGCCTCCCGCGCCGCCGGCGCCCTCGCCGCTGTTCCCCTCGCACACCGCGTACCAGTCGCAGTCGCTGGCGGCGGCCGCGCTGCCCGACTACCGCCACACCAACCACGAGACGCGGACCGAGCCGGCCGAGCCGCAGCCGCCCGCGCCGCTGGACCTGCACGCGCACCACGCGCCGCGCCCGCCGCACCTCACCCCCGCCGCCACGCCGCCGCACCCTAGTCTCCCCAGCCGCGTTCCACACTCGCAACCCCATCCTGTCATGCCGGGCCACGATGTCCGGAATCAACAGGCCACCACTCCCACTCTGTCCTCCGTTCCTACCTCTTTTCCGAGCCGTATCAGTGGCGTACCACAGAGTGTCGCTCCACTCTCGTCGACGTCGACCAACACGAACTGTCTTCCGAGTCAAACTCCCGCCGGGCGACCGGTCTCTCCGGCAGTGCCGACTTCCCGACCGTACCCCGCCCCGACTATTGGGTCTAGTCACGTAAACTCGAGTATAAGTTCCAGTATTCACAGTCATACGATACCTTATCAGAGTCAGTCGAGTTTACAAAAGCATTCCGTTCAATCTGTGTATGCGAGCCGACCCTCACATCTCGCTCCGTTTAGTGTGAGCTCTCATATTGCGACGAGTCACGTTCAGTCATCGATGGCGAATCAAACCGCTGTCACATATGTAAGTCATCCTGTACACAGCCATTCCATCGCGAATCACACGAGTCATTTAGCTGTCAGCAATTCTAGTTTGTTACCCACTTCCACGCCGAGTCATAATATAAGTTCGTCTCTGTCACTACCGTCTTCGACTCCCAGCACGCTGCCGAGTTATACGGCAAACATAAAACATCCTGGTCTCGGACTTCCTCAACATCCCGCACCGATCGTGCCTCCCGCATCAGCGCATATGTCGGTTAGTCATTCCGAATCACTTTCGACGACTAGCACGGCGCCCGCCATAGTCACTCCCGTGACGACAATTGGTAGTCACCCGCTGGGTCCACCAGTGGTAGATTCACGGCAAGTACCTATTTCTTCTGGCGATTTGGCGGTGCGGACAGACGCAGCGATTGTCAGTGCCTCCCTCGCATCCAACGGTTACCCTCCACCGGCCGTGTACTCTGGTGGGACGTATCCGCCTCTATATGCACCCTATGCTGCTACTCTACAACACAGTCCCTACCTGCCTCCTGCTGCGGCATCACCCAGAAACTCCACTGATGCGGTAATAATTCTCTGTTTTCACTGTATATTTTTCACACTATACTTATGTTATAAACAGACACTAATGTGTAATTTTTTTAATTTCAGAGAACAAGTCTATCGGCATCGCCACTCGTGGCGCCTAAAACTCCAAAGGGAGTACGACCTCACACACCTGGTTCTACAGGCACTGCGGGTGCTCAACTCTCGTACTCACCGCGAGGACATAGCCCCGCTCGTGAACGTGAGAGTTTCAGGTACTCTTCCTTAATTTATAAGCAATTAAATTAGAAATCAGTCTTATGAAACGTAACACCGAGGCAAAGTTCTATCCTGCATGATCTAGGAATATACAAAGACTGATAATGTTCCATGCTTGTCCGTAGCAACATCAGCAGTTTGTCGCGCAGCACGCCGGCGTCGGGGGCGAGCGCGGTGGTGTCGGGTCCGTCGCTGGGCCCGTCGCTCGTGGCGCCGCTCGCCGCGCCACTGCCCACCCCACTCTCGGTAAACTTGCTTTTACTTAATCAAACACTATAATTAATCCTCGGTAACGAATTTTAAAACTTAAATTTTATTTTATTTTATTTTATTTATGAAAGGAATAGTTACAGCTGTATATAATAAGTGCTTAAAAATACGCTATTACAATTTGTTAGCCAATTACAACTATTCACAAATATTATGGAGTTACAAAACGGATACATATTTAAAGTTAAAGTTTATGTAAGGTTAAAATAAATTTTGTACATATAAATGCAAAAAGAATACAAGAAAAATACAAAAAATATAAAAATAAAGGTCGGCTGAGACACTCAATGCACACAGATTTACAAAGTTTTATACAGGGTATATCAAGACTGCTACCGAAAACGAAGCCGGGTGGTAGTTAAAGTGACTTCAGACACAATGCAACAGAAAATGTTGGAAAAAAAAAGCAAAAATTTTTTTTCTTTTTGTTTTTTTATATGGTCGTATTTGGGTGGTAAATACATTTTTTCGTAAAATAATAGTGTATACCCTTTTATTTATAAAGACTCTAAGGTATAAAAGAGTTTAAATTATTATTTTAGCAAAAACTATGGATTTACCACCCAAAAATGACGATATTTAAAAAATGGTAAAAAAAAATTGTCGCGTTTCTTAGCAAAATTTTTACTTGCATTGTGTTTGTAGTCACTAAAACTACCACCCGGCTTCGTTTTCGGTAGCAGTCTTGAGATACCCGGTATTATGTTGTAATGTGGTTAGTTTATATGAAGTACAAAAAAACAAAAAAACAGTTTGAAAATAATAAACAATTAAGAGATAGGTAATAATTAATAAACAATATATCGCACACGTCAAGATAAATCCTCACTCGGGTCATATATAGAACATCTCACCTTACGCAAAAACATTTGTTTAGATCCTATAAATGGATCAACATTACTAAAATATTTGTTGTATGTATTTGGTAGTCTTGTAAGTATAGAATTTTTCCCGTAATTTGTAGTATGTCTCGGTACAAAAATAGTGGTGTGTGTCTAGTACGGCGTTTAGGTGCCGCGAGATATATAAGTTCGACTAGTTCAGGGCAATCCAATTGACCGCAGATCACATCGTACAGGAAACCCATGTCGAGTACCTGTCGACGTTCTTCAAGCGTTAAAAGTCCGTAGGTATGACAGGTGTTTATATATCCTATAGACGGGTTGACTAATTTAAATTTAAAATTAAGATAGCGCACAAATTTCTTTTGGATGCCTTCAATTCGTGTGATATGAGTATTGTAACTAGGGGACCAAATTGGACTAGCATACTCCAACACACTGCGCACATATGCGTAATATACAATCTTGAAACTTATGGGGTCGGAGAAAGGCCGACATGTTCTTATTAAAAATCCTAAGTTGCGGTAGGCCTTGGCAATGATCGTGTCAATGTGTGTGGTCATTGACATCCTAGCATCCAGGAAAACCCCCAAGTCACGTATTGCATTAGTTCTCTCAATTGCAACACCATTAAACTGATAAGGAAATTGAATGGGTTTCTTTTTTCGAGTAAAGCTTATGCACTGACATTTGCCTATGCTGACTGTTATTCTATTTTGAGAGTAATAATTATATAGATTATCAAGATCATTTTGTAACCGCATACAGTCAGTAGACGAGCACACTTTCATATAAATTTTCTTGTCATCTGCGTACAAGATATACTTTGCATTTTTGAAAACATTATGTATGTCAAAGAGATAAGCGTTGTAAAACAGAGGGCACAAGTGGGATCCCTGAGGAACACCAGAAGGGATTGGAATATAGTTAGATCTAAATCCACCTAGGACCACCGCCTGGGAGCGATTCTTTAGGTAGGAAGAAACCCATCGTAGCAGATCCCCGTGAATACCAAGATATTGAAGCTTACGAAGAAGGATATCATGGTCTACACGATCGAAAGCTTTTTCTATATCGGTATATATTACGTCAACCTGGTGTCCGTTCTCCATTTCACAGAGCACGTAGTTAGAAAATAAAGCTAAATTAGAAATAGTGGAGCGACCTCGGAGAAAGCCATGCTGCGTTACAGGTATACCCCGGGCAATAACAGGATAAATACGCTCATATATAAACAATTCAAATAATTTACTAATGGAATTTAGAATCGAGATAGGACGATAATTACTAATCAAACATTTGGATCCTTTTTTATGAATTGGAACAATTTGTGCTTGTTTCCAAATGGTCGGAAAAACACATTCTTTAAGAGATCTACGGAACAAAATTGTGATAGGAAAAGATAAGCTATCTGCACAGAGTGAAAGAAATATCGGGGGGACCCCGTCACAGCCCGGTCCTTTGTTTTTATTCAGGGAACGAATTAATTTGGATACAGCCTCTTCTGTTACATTTATATTACATATGCTATTATTACTTGAGTCATTAATTGTACATACATGGTTTAACTTCTGCTGCATGATATATTTACATACTTACGACTGTTATTACTCATTTGATTTTTTGTAAGCTTAGTTTCCACGCATCATACAAATCTAAATTGTTATTTGATGTAAACGCTTGTTACGGTCAGGGTCCACTCGGCGCTGGGCTAGGCACGCCGCTGTCGACTCCGCTGGTGGGTCCGCTGGGCGCGCCGCTGGGGCTCCGCTGGCGCCCCGCTGAGCTCCGCGCTGGGCGCGCCCCTCGCCGCGCCCACGCCCACGCCGGCCGCGCCCACCGCGCCGCACCTCACGCACTCGTTGGCGCCCGTGCCCACAGTGCCTAGCATCAGCTCCAGTGCCAAACCACCCGCCCATTGGGGGGTAACGTGAGTATTCGCCCGATTCTATCGTGCCTAATTTTGAGATCAATATGCGAGAATTTATTCATGTATAATAGTAACATTTTGATTGTAATATTCACATAAATTAATGAGGATGTGTTATTAGCAGGCCCACTGGTGCGGAGCGCAGCGGCGGTTTCGCCGCGGCACCACCTTTGTTCGGCGCACCGCTCGCGCCGCCCAATCCCAACCCTTTCTCTGCGGAGTCACTTTTTCAATCCAGTGAGTTTAGTTAATACACATCAATCAATTTCCCTTACTTTGTTATCCCATTTTGTTTATTCTGACATTCTTTTGATGTTTATGACATTAAACAACTCAATGGAGTTTTCTTATTTACATACACTTAATTACTAAGCAAAATCTATTTCCTTGAACCCACTTACGTCACCTCTTTACTGGGCTTGGGTAGTCTTCACAACATGTAAAGAGGACTCGGGTCTTATTGTCAATACGGCCATGGTTAGTCGGAGCCGAATAAGAAATCGAAAATATCAACCGTATCGACGAAGGCGACATCGATCCTCCTAAATGGAACCGGTGATTAACAGTTGTGAATTGTTATAGAAACGAGGCGATCATGGCACGTTGCAGGCCCTGGCGCGGACCTGCTGCGGCGCGAACTGGACACGCGGTTCCTGGCGGCGGCGGGCGCCGTGGCGGGCGTGCGCACCGAGCTGCACCACCACCAGCACCAGCACCAGCACACGCACGTGCACCAGCACCCCGCGCACGCCGCCGCGCCCGCGCACGCGCCGCACCACGCCGCGCACCCGCACCAGCACCAACACCCGCACCAGCTGCTCGTGCCGCACGCGCCGCACGCACCGCACGCGCCGCACGCACCGCACGCGCCGCACGCGCCGTTGGTCAGTCACGCTCACTTATTCTGTTATATTATGTTCACTAACCGTTTACAACTGAAACGCAAAGAAGCTGATGTCTAGTTCAGTATAATAGTGTTGAAGCACTTCAGAAAATTCTTTTTTTATTGGTGGTAATAGCACAAGGAAACATTGCTCGCCTGCTCATCCATGTACAGTCAGCGACATAAGTCGCTACACATTCACGAGATTTAGAATTGTCTTATCATCCAAAATAATAATTATTTTCAATATCGTATGGCATATCTCGGCATAGATGACTTTACTTGGTTATATTTTACGACTACAGAGTAGTACGTACAAATTTTAATTCATAAAAAGCTTATCAAAAAATGTGAAGTGTTCAACGACTTATGTCGCTGACTGTACCATGGGTCTGCCCCTATTCACGCCTATTCATAATAAGGAGCAAATATCATTAGAAACAGTTTCTTGGCAGTTCTTCCTGTATTTGAACAGCACTACTTATTTAATCAGGTGTAGTTGCCATGCATTTATAATATTCTACTATCACCTGACTTTCTTACGAGTTAATCATATTTAAAAAAAACATGTAATTTATTAACAAAGCCCATTTAGTAAAAAAATGCCCATTATATGCGTATATTTTTCCAGTTCAAAGACGTGAGCAAGATGTCATCATTGTACCGAACGGGTCTCGGTCTAGGATATCCATATTCATCGAGTTTACTACATCCAACGCCACCTTATGTGCCTCCAGCGCCGCTCACCACTTACGCACCCAAGGTAAATATATTTATTGATAAAACTTTTTAGAAGCTTTAAACTATGTCAATAACTATATAATAATTAATTTTCAAATTCTTAACTAATAACTTGGTTATTAAGCAGCTTATTTTCACTATGACTACAGTATCCAGCTTTTATATTATTAAACTCTAGTTGTACTCATTTTCATTTTAATATTATTTTGCTTTGTATTTCCAGCTATCTATACAGTTCCTATCAGAAAATAGCTAGGTTCATTGACACTTTCAATTATTTTGCACTATTGATATATATTCTGAACTCTGAATCTTGTCATCAATAAATGAATATTTCTTCTAAAATTATTAAAGTTGTTCAAAGTATATATCAAGTGTGCTTAGCTGCTTTAATCGAGCTTGTATAAAATTTTATGTTGCTGTGATCATTAACCCTTACCGCATCATGTTAACAGCCCGTAGTGTCGGCAGCAAGTGACACTGCTTCTAAACCACCACCACGCCCCGCGATCGCGGTAGGTCATCTTCCTGGCACATCACCACTTCATGCATGCTCATCCTTACTCTTATCTATATTACTACTTACACTATCTAAATAATGATCTATAAAATACATATGAAATTTGTATGTCGAAATTCCAAAATTTCACTACAAACATGAAGTAAATTAAACGAATCTGTTCTTAAAATTGGATTATTCATAATAAAATAATATGTTACCACAAAATTGCATAAAATCAGAGAAAGGCTACTCCTACTAAACAAGTAGTATATATGGTTATTTTCACAATAACTGGATTGGAGAAATAAATATAAAGCTAACATTTTTTTCCACGGGTCATATTCTTATTATAACGTTCCCTCACAGAAAACCGGAAAGTGGAATGCAATGCATGTAAGAATCGCCTGGGAAATTTACAATCATCAGCAAAAAGAAAAGGCGGGTGGTGGAGTGAGTACGGCCGTCTCCACGGCCGACAAAGACAAGCTGCGAGCCTTCCCGGGGCCCGCGCCGCCGCCGCCGCCCACCTACCGGTCGGCCTACGAACTACCGCCTGCACCCTACTTGCCGCATCACCCACATTTAGGCAAGTTCAATTCTACAATTTATTTACACTACTGGACCTTAAATTTGGTAAAATCTTGCTTTAACCAAATTTGACTACAGTCTAGATTTTCTGGCTCAATATGGGTGATATAATAGTGATAATTTAATAGTAAAATAAATACATACATACATAAACTCACGTCTTTTTCCCAGAAGGGGTAGGCAGAGGTGCCAGGGCACCCACATTTCGCCTTATATGTTCCGTCCCATGATGTGATAGGTGACGAGCCTATCGCCATATCGGGCACAAATTCCTGACTCTGGGCTGATAATGAATATCCAATATCACTTTGCCCAACCCGGGATTCGAACCCGAGACCTCAGCTTTGTAACCGTACCGGAGTACAACTACGCCATCGAGGCAGTCAGTGATAGTAAAATGTGATATCTTAGGCTCAGTCGCACCAAGTAACTTTGCCAATACCTTTGCCTATGAAAATGTCATCGCCATACATTTGAGATGTATTTGACCTTGCGAATGTATGGAATTGACAGTTTCAAGGGCAAAGGTATTGGCAAAGTTAGTTTGTGCAATTGAGCCTTAATATGCATGATTCCATTTCAGGCGTGTCACCGTTTGCGCGATACGGGCCTGGAGCATACCCGGCGGCCCCGCCTGCCTTCGGTCTGTCGGCATACGGACGGGACCTCGCGCTGTCATCGTCGTTGCACGGCGTGCATCATGCGCCCACATTGGGTGTCCTGCACGACGCGTGGCGAGCGCGGCCGCCGCCCTCCGCCACCGCCGCCGCCGAGGCGCGCCGTGACCACGAAGAGAGGGAGCGCGCGCGACGCGAGCGAGAGGAACGTGAGCGCCGCGACCGAGAGGAGCGCGAGCGACGCAAGGCGCGTGAGCAGCGAGACCAGCGCGACCGCGATATGGAGCGGGTCCGAACGCGCTCTCCCTTGCGAAACGGCACCACTGAACCTCCCAAGGAGGAACGCAAAGAGGCACCGAGGCACGCACCGGCACCGCTGTCGGCCTACCCACCTCCGCCGCCGTGGGATCCGTATCGGCCGTTCGACCCGCTGCAGCACATGAGGTTCGCGCCGCTAGTGGAGGCGGCGATCCGCGCCGAAGAGGACCGCGCCAAGATGCTGAGTGCGTATGCGCATCATCAGCAGCTGAAGGCGAGTCCGCTGATGCACCGCGCGCTGCCGCCGCACGGGCCGCACGCGGGGCTGGCGCCGCTGGGCGCGCACGGCGGGCTGGCGCCGCTCACCCCGCTGGCGCCGCCGCTCGCGCCGCTGGCGCCGCTCGACCTGCTCAAGAAGGAGGAGCCGCGATGATAGTGCCGCGCCGCGTCCGCCGCCTCCCCCGCTTCTTCCGCCGCCTGCGATGTGGACTGGCGCGAATGATGTCGCGAGTGAGAGCACGACTCGTTAAAGTGTATCGTTTTTGATTATCGGTTTAGAGAATTATTTATTGTAACGTCGCTTGCCGATGGTGGTGGCCGCGCCGCCCGGCCGGGAGGAGGTGCGAGGGTGCACTATGTCACATGTGCAATATGAAACGAGAACACTGGGCGCTTGTCGCCGCCGCGCGCCGGCCTTGTACACTACTGCTTGTTTATTTACATGAAAATATCTATCGACTTGTTATTGTGACCATTATTAGTTAATTATACATGAAATCGCTGATTATGTGAAGGATAGGATTATCGGAATCGCTATCGATATAATTATACATATTTATATATACCTATAAATAAAGTGTAAATATTAGCGTGTAAAAATTAGTGTTAAAATATAGAATCGGTTTATTTAACGTCATACAAAGGAAAATCCCATAAATTATTATTGTATCGGGAGTTTAATTTCACTTCCGTTAAAAATCTCAATGGTTTTTCAATTGTACCAGTGGAGTTTTATTTATTTATTTATACTCCCATTAATCACGAATGACCCTGAACAGTTTCAGTTACATAGAGGTTGATATTTTGTTTTAATGCATTTAAAAATATGTGATATTATTATACTGTGAATTAAATTTTGTCTGACTTCAAAGTAGTGTCTTTTCCTGAGTACTTAGATCTAATAATGAATACGGTATTATTGAGATTTGTGTTTTAAAGTATTTAGAGTATCAAACCGAACTGTTCCAGATAAAATTATCCACCAAACCTTGTAACACTTGAAAGTTAACTTGATATGTGCCATTAAATCACACCGAAGGGCATTGAGTCAGACAAAATCGAATTTAGTATCTGTCTTCATAAGGCACATCTGATGGTTTGTGTTATTAATTCCATAAAGAGCAATTCACAAGTGTACTATAGTTTATACAAAACCATTCTGTATACTAAAAAGTAAATGAAAGCTTGGTGCGATTCAGAAAATACCATTAAAACTTTTGATTTTTATACCAATAAGATTTTTTGTGTCCTCTCCTTTGTCCTTTTCATATTCCATTAATCACGTTGACTAAGGCGCACGAATTGATTGGATTTTTACACAATGCGACCAAGCCGCACAGTTGAAATTTGTTTTAGCGCCAGAATCAACATGTTGATAAATAGGTTTCTATTAGTGAAAACTCTTAAATCTTTAATTAATATACACCTGAATAATGAGACTCGACTGGCTATCTGATGTTACGGGATTCTTGGCATGCAAGTCCGACTTTCCAGCTTTATTTTACTTCAATCTTGGAACTACACCATATTATTACTGTAATAACCCATAACTGAGTGTTGACGTGGCAATTATAGTATGTTACGGTCGTCAGGACATAACTGGGTGAAGACAAGACTGGGGTAGACATAAATAAATTTCCACGCGACATCGCAAGTACAGCAAGTATGGGACTGTGGAGAATCTGAAAAGAAAATTATATTTCTCTGAGTGCCAGGGCGACAGAGAAACACGAGTTGTTTTATTAGTTGTGTCAGCAATATAGGTCTACGTCCAAGATTTCTCTAAAAAGTACTAGGGCGACAAAGAATGGAGGAGGTTACTATAGTTGGGACGTTCTACCCACATTCTGAACTCAAAAAGCAATAACATATCTACCCACAGTTACATACCCTTCATTATCAATATTATATTGTCATCAAATTAGTGAGTTCGCAAAGGCAATTCCAACGCAATATTTTTGTCGATCTACCCCCACACCTTTTTTTTAAACTTTTGAGTTTTGAGAATTTACGTGGAAAATTCGTTGCTGCTGCATTTTCAACCAAAAATTGACAGTTACCTACGCTCTTATTCTCTTATTTTATGGTGGATTGGATTAGATACAAGAAAAAAATATGAATTCCACTCGCCGTATGATCGCCGAATTCGATCGCCAATGCAAGATGTATGGTATAATATTGTATGATGATGATCCATGTAACTTATAAGTAAAAAAAACAACCATGATGCTTGCACTACATTGTTTATTTACCGATATTTAAATAACAACGATTTTATATTTCTCCTATTAAATTATTACTTCCTATACCAGATTTGAATTGTCTTCATCCTTTTTACTTTTTTCTGCAGTTGAAGAACTCCGTATAATAGGGCTTCTGCTGTAGGTGGACATCCAGGGACATAAATGTCTACAGGTACGATGCGGTCACATCCCCTAAAACAATGTAACAGATTAAAGATCAATTGCAATATTCTTACTTAAAATGTAAACAAAATCTGCTGCAGCTTAATTGCCCTCTTTCGAAAAAACGCTAAAAAGAAATTAACATTTCACTACATCAGTAATCATAAGACTCCATTCAATTTGATTAGCATATTCTCTATCAAAGATTCTAAATTCCTAAGTGTATACCCCATAAAACAAGTATAAAATACTCATTTGCAAAAAAAACGGGCACCTAAGCAATGAACCATTTCAAATGTTACTATTGGTTTGTTTGATAATTATAGGTAGAGTCACTTTCACAATTTTGTAAATTAATAAGCAAATAATCGTTTTCGTCAGTATTATCATAAAATTTTGATAAAATTTATGTATTTTAATGCTAAAGTTCACTAGTAGTGTATGCTCGCTAGTAGTGCATATGCTCGTGAAGTAAAAGTTAACAGATTTTTGTTTGTTTTTTCTTTAATAAAGTAAAAGCAGATAAATGTTTAGTATCGAGTGTGACCCCCTCTAGCTGAAATCACAGCTTGAATTCGTCTGGGTATGCTAGCGAGGATATCCCGGATACTTGCTTGCGGAATACGTTCCCACTCCGCGGTAATCACATTCTTCAGCTCTCTGATGGTCTGCGGAGCCGGTTGTATTGATCTCACGCGTCGTTTCAGAACGTGCCAGACATGCTCTATAGGATTGAGGTCGGGACTTCGAGCTGGCCAATCCAAACGACGAATGCTGGCCAATCCAAACGACGAATGCCGACCTCTTGCACATACGCTTCCACATCGCCAGACCGGTGGGCGCGAGCGTTGTCGTCCATAAAAATTGAGTCTTCGCCTAAAGCGGCCAATGCGGGTTGTGCATGAGGAATTAGAACTTCCGTTATGTATCGATGTCGTCAGTGAGCCGTTTTCAATAAAGACTAACTCTGTACGATCCATTGAATTTATTCCTGCCCAAAACATAACAGAGCCCCCACCATAAGGTGTGATTTCTTCAAAACAAGCCTCTGCAAAGCGTTCTCCTCGTCTTCGTAGCACTCGCCGACGTCGATCTTCACCGAACAGAGATATCCTGGCTTCATCGGAGAACAATACCCTATTCCAGTCTTCTTGAGTCCATTACTCACAATTTCGAACAAACCTAAGCCTGGCAACTCTGTGCTCACAGAGTAACTTAGGGCCGCGGGCCGGGCGATGACTGCGTATATTGGCCGCGAGAAGCCTCCTCCTGACCGTCCATAGACTAATATGCACATTTCTTACTTCTTCGAGGTTGTTCTTAAGGTCCACATACGAAGACTTGCGATTTCTCAATGCGCGACTCACAAGAAAACGATCATCCCGTGGTTGGGTGCATGGTTTTCTTCCTGAACCAGGCCTTCTCTCGACGGAACCGGTGTCTTGATACCGCTGCCAGGTCCTTTGAACCGTCGAGCGACTCACACTTAGCCTCTGAGCCACGAAGCATTGGCTGCAACCCTCTTCCAGCAGCGCAATAATTTTGGTAGCTTTTACCACTTTCTCTAACATTATTGAGACAGCTAAACAGCAATAAATGAAGCTTTGACAATTAAGAATATGAAATAAATTCATAAAAATTTAATAAAAGTTATGAAAACCGATATTATCTTTTGGAATTTCGCACCAAAAATGTAGGATAAAAAGTGGTTTTCTGTAAAAACGAGCATCAAACGAAAATTTGAATTTAGAACGTACTGTTTTAAACACCACGGCATTTTTAAAACCGGCCAATAACATGTACAAATGATTGAAATCATTTTGGTACCGTATTTTTTAAAGAAGAATTGAAATCAAAACCGCCCGTTTTTTTTGCAAATGAGTGTATAATGCTCTAAATAAAATTAACTTATACGTTTTTGTTTTGATAAATTGAATAACATTTCTTTCACATAAATATGCATACCTAATAATTGTTCCATAAGCATAGCAACCAAAATGGTCGTGTAGAGTAAATCCAAAACATATATAAAACAACTTCTTTAAGGTAGTTGTTAGTACTATAGCTGTGCTTTCTTTTTATATTATAGGAGGTAAACAAACACAGTTCACCTGATGGTAAAGCCCCACTTAGACGGAGAGTGTTTCTTGCCTCGAAGGTGCAATTATCGTAAGGATATCGAAAAGTAACATCGAGTATTTTTCAAAACACGTTAACCTATTGCAGTACATATAGTGCATACGACTATCGCCGCGAGAAAGTCCCTCCCTGTAAATGGGGCTTAAGTAATCACCACTGCCCATTAACATCAGTATAGGGATATTGCCTAGTAGGCAGACGAGCTAGCGGCCCGCCTGATGGTAAGCGGCTACCGCTGCTCATGGACCTCCGTAGTGCCAGGGGACCAGCACAACAAAGTCGCTGCCTACCTCAAGGATAGTACTCTCCTTAAACCTCGTTTGAAGAAGGACAGGTCATAGGACTGAGGAAACACCGATGCAGGGAGTTCATTCCAGAGCTTGCACGTACGTGGTAGAAAAGAACGCTGGAAACGTACCGTTCGGGAGCGGTACGCCTCCAGGTGGTGGGAATGAACTCTACTGCGGAAACGTGTGGAGCGATGGTACATAGGCGACGTTGTGGACAGAAGTCGGACGTTCACAACAAAACCCTTTGATCCGTGCCACAAAAACCGACAACGATCGGATTCGAGGCGGACGCATCTGTGGACGTTAAATACCTATAACAGATGCACAAATCACCTCCTTTATACGTCGCGTCGGCGGACGCAACCGAATACGACGTCGTGTATAGTAGGCATTAGAAAGACATAAATGCTCAAGGTCATTTGCTCGGGACGAGGCTTATCTTATTTTTTTCAAAGTATATAGGTAATCCGATTCCAAACCAAACAAATAATTCAACACTCTCGTGCGACGTGCGTACTGAATGAAATATCAATTAAGAGTCTCAAAATTCAAAAATCGCAAAGAACGCGTTTGCGTCGAATTAGTGAAAGTTACAATATGCACCAACCGGGGCGACGGCCTTGAGGTCGTGTTTGGTCGACGCACGGCGCATCGACGCTTTGACTTTTGCCGACGACGCTTGAAACATAGAGGTAATCCTTATTTCGGTTACCGGTATGATACCGGTTAAATTCTAGGAATCTAATAAAATCGGCGTATAGGGGTTACCTTTAAAAATACCGGTATTTTTTTTTTCGGTTGATACCAAAAAATACCGGTATTTCCGGAACCGTTTTCGGTCCCTGCTTGGAATTGCGGCGCCATGACAAAGGGGTCATTCTTCGCAGTGAACACGCAAACTTGTGTCTTCGAAGAGTTAAATTGAACTAGGTTCAATTCACTCCATTCGGAGGCCCGCCCCAGAGAGCTCTCGACTTCAGACACAAGTTGAAACCGTCTTTCCATAATGGAATCCCGAGAGTGGCTCCGTTGGCCGATGTACCGCGCGTCACTCGTACTATCATCTGCATAATGCAATGCATGCCATCAATAGACAACATGTCATTGATATGCAGGATAAAGAGTGTCGGCGATAGCACCGAGCCTTGTGGAACACCAGCATTAATGGTCTTGGTCTCGGAGCAACAGCCGTCCACTACGACTTTTATGCTCCAACCATCCAAAAAGCTGGCGATCCATTTGCAGAGCCCCTCAGGAATTCCATACGCAGGTAGCTTCGCCAGAAGGGCGCGATGCCACACTCGGTCGAACGCCTTCGCAATGTCAAGGCCGACCGCAATCGCCTCACCCCACTCTCCAAAGCTTCCGCCCAACGGTGCGTGAGGTACACAAGAAGATCACCAGCCGAGCGACCGTGACGGAAACCGTACTGGCGGTCACTAATCAACTGGCGATCCTCAAGATACCTCAGGAGCTGAGTGTTTATAACTCGCTCCAAAACATTGGAGAGTAGGGATGTGACAGCAATCGGCCTGTAACTCGAAGGGTCCGAACGGTCACCCTTTTTGGGGACAGGGTGTACATTGGCTACACACAGCTACTGGTTGGTATGGCAAACAACAATACTATGATGCATGATTTGCAAGTATTTGGATTGTTGCTAGAGTGTGAGCTGAACATGAAGTCTCCACCCATGCAGCATTATGCCCAAAAACATTGCTTTGCCACTGTTATTATATTAAATAACTAGCAGCCCGGCCCAGCTTCACCTGGGTGGAGATATTCTTTCACTCCACTCCACACCTGAAGGCAGCCTTTGTAATATTGATTCGTTGGTGGGAGAAGTGGTGGGAGGCGCGACGTGACGGCCCAGTGGTGGCATGCGCGTGAGCTGCGCGCGGTACTGGACAGTACTTGGGCATTGCAACATTACTTTATTTTTCTAAAATAAATGTAGCCTAAGTTACTCCTTATTATATCAGCTACCTGACAAAAAAGTCCCGTCAAAATCGGTCCAGCCATTTCAGAGATTAGCCGGAACAAACAGACAGACAGACAAAAAAAATTCTAAGGTCATTTTCGTTATAGGTATATAACGATATACCAACCCAATATTTATATATAATATATATACCAACCCGCACTAGGCCAGCGTGGTGGACTATATGGCCTAACCACTCTCAATCGGTAGTCGATTGTAGAGGAGGCCCGTGCCCTGCAGTGGGACGTATATGGGCTGATACAGATATAACGATATGTAGTAGGTATTTTTTTTATATTCTCACTTTACAAACAGACACTTCAATTTTATTTATATGTATAGAAGATATAACGATATGTAGTAGGTCATTTTTTTTATATTTTCATTCACTTTACAATCAGACACTTCAATTTTATTTATAATGTATGTATAGATAACTTAAAAATATATTACCTCACAACAGAGTAGGAGTAGTGGTAATATCCACCACCATTGGCACAGCTGCCCATTGAAATAACCCATCGGGGGTCTGGCATTTGATCATACACCTTCCTCAAAGCAGGAGCCATTTTGTTGGTCAATGTTCCAGCAACAATCATCACATCAGACTGGCGGGGCGATGCACGAAACACTACACCATATCTGGAAAGAAAGAACAACGATAATAATATAATTACAGAGCAAAAGCCTGTGAGCTACAGGCTTACGTCATTTTATAAGAGATGAAGGTTGGCGCATGCCTCTAAACCTAGGCATTACACATTTATAAAATTCTACTACTTTTATACCTTAATTCAGGTGGAATAGGCTATTTGACTGTATAAAAAATATTGACTTATTTGTTTCCATCCGTGTAGACTAATTTAATTTTAAAACATGTTTCATTATCATACATTAAAAATTTTGTATATTTTGGCTAAAAAACACAATTACAATTTAATTTATTTTGAGTTCGCGCCACGTGATCGTAAACGATTTTGATTGGCTATGACATCATGCATTAGTATGAACTACTCAGATACAGGAAATGAATGGGATTGATAACGGCATAGATGCAAATTAAACATTAAAAATACCTTTAAAACGCGTTATTTGACATTAATACCCGTGAATTAATAATATTATCATGTCCAATGTAATACAATGTGAAGAAAGAAAAATAATTCTAATTTTTTTAGACAAAAACTCATTGAGATATACAATTGGAGGGGACATCTAGACCAAATAATTTGGAATATTTGCAAGGGTAAAATTATGGGGTACATGTACCATGTACCCTTACGCTGACAGTCGGCTCTGACAGTTGTCATTTATGCTATTTATTCTAATTGCTTTAAAAATACCGTACTCCCAACTGAAGACAAGTAAAAACCATTCCAGTTCACTTGAAAAAAAATTATAGAATTTAATTCCATACGTAAATTAACGATAATTTGCATAAAATAACGAAAATATTAATAAATTAGATTATGTACCAAAGCCGTTTTGACAAATGTCATATTTTAACAAAATTATAGAATAAGATTAATATAGAAAATAATGTTACGGACAAATAGGTAAATATTGAAAATGTCGTTTATTTACTTTATTTAATATATTTATTATCAGATACATAGGATATTGTAAATATATTTTTTCACTATCCATATTTTTGATACAAAAGTATATTTTAGTAGGATAACTCAATAGGTTATTTGACTAGTTTCTGAAAACCATACCACATTATTAAGTGGGGTCTATAGACCTTACAAATAAAGGTTATTTTTAATTACTATATCTATATTATTTAAAAATAAATTCACAAAATAAACTGAATAATTACACTGTCAAAACGCTCTGTCTGACAGTATTTGTCAAAAAAATTAGAATTATTTTTCTTTCTTCACATTAATATTATTAATTCACGGGTATAAATGACAAATAACGCGTTTTAAAGATATTTTTAATATTTAATTTGCATCTATGCCGTTATCAATCCCATTCATTTCCTGTACGTGAGTAGTTCATACCAATGCATGACATCATAGCCAATCAAAATCGTTTACGATCACGTGGCGCGAACTCAAAATAAATTAAATTATAATTGTAGTTTTTAGCCAAAATATACAATATGTATAATGAATGATAATGAAATATGGTTTAAAATTAAATTATCTACACGGATAGAAACAAATAAGTTAATATTTTTATACAGTCAAATAGCCCATTATAGGTTTTGTTGTTTTTAAAATCTATATAATAATGTAGCTTTATAAGTTATTAAAAATGTATGAATATATTGGACTTTTATATTTCATTTTACTTTATTCTGAAACATTAGGTAACGAATGTAACAAATATATGACGTGTCGTATCTGCAGCAATGCCGACTTGATCTATAATAGCTAAGCGAGCAATTTCTTCGAAGCGACCGCTCCAGTTGTAATACCTGAATGCAAAAACTCATTCGGACGATTGACTGATTGATTGATCTATGGATGATTTAAGAATGAGTGATATATGTGAACGAATCTGTGGAACGGATGTTTACGAACTGAACGCCACATTGTCAGACAGAGCGTTTTGACAATGTAATTATTCAGTGTATTTTGTAAATTTATTTTTAAATGATATAGATATACATAGTAATTAAAAATAACCTTTATTTGTAAGGTCTATAAACCCCGCTTCATAATGTCGTATGGTTTCCAGAAACTAGTCAAATAGCCTATTATTAATACAATATTATTAAACTTTTTTTAACCTATTCTGTCCCACTTCTGGGCAAATGTCTCCCTCAACTCCTTAGTTAATATTTAACAATATTTTTTAACTTAAAAAAGTAGAATCTTATAAATGTACCCATGGCCTCTGTTTTACTGCTGGTGCCTATCAACCTATGCCACAGAGGCTGTCAATTCACTTGGAGAAATGTTGTTGTTCAATGATAACTTATATATATGAAAAGTTAATTTACCTATACATTTACATTGCCTTGTATAATTTTTTTTGTAAGGACTGCATGTTCTGGCTATCACAATATGCATAACAAGTTACTACTTTTTCCTTACATCATTCACCCATGTTGCATTTTTGATTAGATTGAAGTTTTTAATGTAATACATAAACTTTAAAAATATTCATAGGGTGAAATAAGCAAATATATTTTAAAAATAACATATTTTAATGAATAAAACATTACATTATAATTATGTTTTTTTATCTTTGCTATCCATATAATTGGCAAAATTTTCAATTTAAGCAATATTTCTCAGTTTACTATCGGGTTCATATCCCAGGGCATACCTGACTTTTCAGTCATGGGTGTATTGATAGTCAATCACTGCTCACTTTAATAGTGAAGGAAAACATTGTAAGGAAACCTGTATACCATAGTACTTAATTTGAATAATTTGAAAGAATTTCTATGGCATGTAAAGTCCGCCAATCCGCACTACGCTCTGTAAAATATAGGATGATAATTGTGACAGCTCACGCCCATAAAGTTACTTATTTTTTTTGTTAAAATGTCATACAAATAAAAACTGTACTTCATGGACGGGTACCACCCCCTTAGAGATGTGCCACGCATAACGATTAACCACAGACTATCAATAATCGGATTTGAAATGAAAACAATACATAACAAAAATGTAAATATAAAAGTAACTTGTTTCTTTATTGGCGAAATATGTTCCATTTACTGATTACATTAAAAAATAATTATAGAAGACTGGGAGCGAGATGTCCACTTTGACAGTGTTTGTGATCAAGAATTTATTATTAACGTAGGGGATAGTTCTAGTGTAACTAGTGATGATGATGATAATAATGTTGATAATAATGAACACGATTTAGGTTGTACACCATTATATTGAAATACATAATTTTAAATTCCTTGTTTGATTTTACACTAAGGGCCATATTTCTTACGTTCATATGGCCGTTTCACCGAATAAAAGTAGGCATGAGCCGAAATCGCCACTGTGGGATGGCTGTTATTGTAGTATTAGTAATAACTATATTATTTAGTAATAATTATAGAATTTAATTCCATACGTAAATTAAAGATAATTTGAATAAAGTAGAAAAATATTAATAAATTAGATTATGTACCAAAGCCATTTTGACAAATGTCATATTTTAACAAAATTATAGAATAAGATTAATATAGAAAATAATGTTACGGACAAATAGGTAAATATTGAAAATGTCGTTTATTTACTTTATTTAATATATTTATTATCAGATACATAGGATATTGTAAATATATTTTTTCACTATCCATATTTTTGATACAAAAGTATATTTTAGTAGGATAACTCAATAGGTTATTTGACTAGTTTCTGGAAACCATACCACATTATTAAGTGGGGTCTATAGACCTTACAAATAAAGGTTATTTTTAGTAATAACTTATTTTTAAAGTAATAATAATAAATAAAAAAAATTAAAAACTGTTTTATAAAATCCATACATTAATCACACAATTATCGATAACAAGATAGAAAAAATAATAATTGAATAGATTCATTAACGTTTATACACTACCCTCATCCCTACTGCGATCTGTCACAATTATCATCCTACATTTTACGGGGTATAGTGTGGTGGCCTATAGGCCATATATGGCCATCCTGTATATGATATTGTAAAGAACAGAGTCAACTAAATCAAATATTTGAATGTTGTTCATATAGTTTTCTATGTTTAAAATTAATCAATAAATAATACATACCTGTCCATGTCATAGCGAGGAGCGGCGATGTGCATCATTTCTACGGCACAGCAAGCCAAACCGAATGTCATGGGCCACATGGAACCTTTCCTTCCCCAGTTGAGTAAGTCATCAAGCCTGGCCACAGCCAGCTCTGCCATATTGCTTGCATCTTGAAACGGTGAATAGGGACGTCTTTCATTCGGATTTGGGGCAGGGAGATGAGTTTGACGTATTTGACTAGCAACAGGCGCAAAAGCACCTTTCTTCAACACAGACAAGACTGTGTTGGGAGCTGCACTTCCCAACGCTTTAATGGCCTGCATTATTCCTGTAACACACACCACGACCGTGCAAAAACACAACAGTCTAAAACAGAAGTGTATACCAAATAACTACGACGCAATTCTTTCGCTTCCATTCACTTACTAAATTAATACATGAAGTTATAAAATAATTTAACAACCTAAATGAAATGTATAATCGGCGAATTCACCTACACTTATTATCTAAAAGTGAGATTTTTATACAAATTTTACGTAATGGAGAGGAGTTTTTGAAGACAGTAAACGAACTGTCATTTTAGTACAGAAGTTAAAAATAGAAGATATTTTGTAATGAAAATGATCTACTGGAAGTGTAAATAAATTTAATATTTTTAATATATTAAAACTGGATTATTAACCAAGAGAAAAATATATAACAAATAAAATATTTTTCAAATTAATTATCTTTATAAATGCTTAACTTAACGTCATTTAATACTGCGCCATTGGATTTTCATGATTCTCATTTCTCAGCGTTCGATACCTACTGTGATACCTACTATGCGATTCAACTAACAAAAACGATTGAAATTACGGAAACTAAAATTCTATTGTGCTACAGCACTCCACTCCAAGTTTTAATCAGTTTGAAAAAAACATAAATATTGCACTGTGTGCTATATGATTTCCGAACGAATTTAATTTCCGTTCCTTCAAATAGGCTTCAAAATCGGTTCGAAATAGCTATTGTGTGGGGCTATTGTGCTATTGTCAAAGTTTTTGAATTGGATGTGGACAATGATTAAAGATTATAATTCTTTTATCATTGGATGTGGATGTGATTGGAAGTGATCTGTGGATGTGGAATTGATTGAGAAAAAAGAAAGTAAAGTTTCCTGCTGAGTGTTTATTGTATAAATGTTTATAGGAATTCGCTTAAAGTTTATTTACCACGTTGATAATGAAATGTAAATCTGGATAATTAACTTCTGAATGTTTTGATGAACTGTAAACAAGAGGCCCTTTAAAATGGCTAATTGTTCAAGAAAGGTAAAAATATCCTTGGATTGGGCAGAATGTTTAATTCTATATTGATTCTATAGTATGTTTTGACATTATAGAAAGTAATTGTATAAATCTGTACTAAAACCAATGTATTCAGTACAATATTAATTTTGTTTGATGCCATAATTCTATACATTTATTTAAGTAGTTTCATTCATTTATTGCTAATTCCTTACGCCTGTCCTTAAATTTAGTCTGGATATATACTTGTTTTCATATTAGTTTCATTCTCTTTAGGACAAGAAATGGTTGAAACCACTGTTTGATTTTGATGAAGATGAACCAGCCAAGAAAAAAGTTAAGAATAATAACTATAGTGAACCTACTGCATCCCCCATAAAGGTAAATTAATTTTTTGGTGGGATAATTTTCAGGATATTTCAGTTGTTACTTGTTTGTATAACTGCTTAATTTAATTTTTCAGGATACTCCTTTGAATGAAAAAGGAAATAAAATGATAAATATTGATCATAAAACATGGATGAAGAATTTTGATCCTGACAAAGCTGGAGATTTGGCAGTGAACACTAAGAAGGTTCAGGAAGTAGAGGAATGGTTAAAGACAGCATGTAGTAACAATAGTAGTGAAATATTGTTACTTACTGGTCCCGTTGGTTGTGGGAAGACAATCACCATACAGATTTTAGCAAAAAAGCATGGGATTAAAGTTACAGAATGGATAACACCACTTGATATTGATTTACCATCTGAGTATGGTCAGTATACTTTTATAATAACATTATTAATTTTAAGTAGGTAGAGAGAGGTACTGGTGCTATTTATTATCATTGTACCAAAGAATACTTACATATTTTATTTTCTTTAACCATAATCAGACCACTGCTGAACATAATATGTAGTGTCTTAAAAATTGCTTGTGTCCAATTATTTATGTTTATCACATTTCAGTCATCATCAAGACAAATTTAAGTTACTATAAATTTATAGTAACTAAATTTTGTCCATACAAGGAATAGTTTAAATATTAATTCTTAACTCATTCCAATTTGTACTATCTGTTAAAAAGTGTATTGTATTGGTCTCAGGCCAATATTGTATTTGAATTGTCAAGTTTACTTTTGCCATGTGAATGTTACTTTTGTGTGTTTAAATTTTGTGTCTTTAAAGGTATCAAAAAATATGTACTTAAGAATGAAAATATTTAACTTCCAGGGGATTTTGAATACAGGGAAAAACAATCAACAAAGTTTTTAGATTTTATTTTAAATGCTGCTAACTTCACATCACTATTGGATAATAATAACAAAAAGTTGGTGCTTGTTGAAGACTTACCTAACACTTTTACCAGGACTCCTACAGAATTCACAGATGTCTTACAGTAAGTTCATTAATATCACTGAACTTTGTGTTATTTTTTTGTTCAATCATAGTATATTTAATGCAGCTCTTATTCTTTTGTATTTTTATTTTTTTATATTTCCTGATTCTTTTATATTATATTGACAGCCTCCGTGGCGCAGGCGGTAAGACGCCGCCTGTGAAACGAGAGGCCGCGGGTTCGATCCCCGCACCGAGAGAAATGTTTGTGCGGCCCACAAATATTTCTCTCGGGTCTGGGTGTTTGTGAGACCGAAAAGTCTCTCGTAGTTCCTGATACCCACGACACAAGATTCGATCTTAATGTGGGGTCAGGACTATGTATGTGACTGTTGGGTGTTATTTATTTTATTTATTTATTATATTGTAAAGGTATGACTTAAAAATATATATATTCTTGTTTCAGACAATATAAGAATAGGGCAAAGTCTCCAATAGTTTTCATATGTTCAGAATCTCACACAGACAGTAAAAATACTGGAGCAAATCTCTTCAACCCAACTTTGAAGGAACAGTTCAAAATTCATCACATTTCGTAAGTATACCTGAATTATTACTATAATAGATTCGGCTATCATTGACTCCTATTATGCTTGAATAAACAACACAAAGTCACATTAATAAATCAGTGTATGAGATTTGAGACAGTGAATTAAAACAAATCAATAATTTGATTTCAGATTCAATAGTGTCTCAGTGACTGGACTGAGGTCAGCACTCAAACGAGTAGCGGAGATTATCCACAATAAACATACCTCAGTATATACTGTACCATCAGGAGATATGATCGAATGTATTGTAAATTCTTCAGCAGGCGATGTGCGCTCTGCTGTTTTGAATTTACATTTTGCATGCTTGAGAGGTATGTTATACATATAACAATAGTCTAGTTTTTACTTTATTTTAAAGCATATTCTCTAGAACATTAATGTACCAGCTTGTTAGTTTCTAATATATGTCATTTTCAATCTTTAATTACACCATTTGTTAATTAACAGCTAGTTGAAAATTTTAATGAAGCTGTAAGTATAGCCTGGCTAGGCTGAAAAATAAAATTACGTGCCTGTTTAAGTAATAGAATTTTACCACTTTGGATATATCAACTATATTTTTTTAAATATACAGGATCATACCAAAGTTTGGAAACTAGTATAATTAAGGAAAAAGAAACAAAATCGAAAGGCAAAACAACTAAACGGAAAAAACAAACATCTAGTAAATTCACATCAATAGGAAAAGATCAAACTGTGAGCATTCTACATGGCGTTGGAAGAGTGTTGAATCCTAAAGGTAACTCTTATATACTTTTTCTTTATTTCACTGAGCAGTGTGACGAGCATGCCATTCGCTTGATGGTAAGCGATATGACCGCTCATGGACACAGTAGCAATACCAAACAATACCATGTATTACAAAGCAATGCTTGGCATTCCACTGCGGTCGCCATCCTAAGACATAAGATGTTAAGTCTAAATATGTCCAGTAGTTACTCTGGCTACAATGTCCTTCTATCCGAAAAACAAGAGTGCATTTACACTGCTGTTTGGCGGGAGGAATTGGTACCTCTCAGGTGGCCTCTCACATATGATAGACTTACCATACTTATGCTAAGTCGACTGTAGTGTATTGTTGTGTGCATAGATATAGTATAGAACATAGATCGGCAATGTGTCATTTTGAGCGCGACCAAAACTGATTTACGATTGTGTGCGTGAAGTTTACATGTGTGCTTGACATATAGTGGTGTACCATGCACTTTCGATAGTATCATATCGATATCAATGTAGCTGTCGGCCTGTAGTTGTGAAATAAAATGTTATGGATATATGCGACATTTTATTATATATTAACAGAAACTTATTGATGTGTTTATCTCAATACAGATTGATGAACACACACATAAATAAAGATAAATTGTCATATTATTTGAAAACATTTTGTTTGAGATGTTTTGTATGGGTCTTTGTTTACCTGAACAAAATTTTTTTTTCATTGTGATGTATATACAGTACGTACACCTAATTAAAATGAGAACAAAAACACTTTTATAAAATAAAACTATAATTTACAAAGTTTTAGCGTATTCGGCTTATTTTTTTAATTTCCCGTCGCGAAATTTCGATTACTTTACAACTTTCGTAGTCACAGGGTGGACTCAGTCTGCAACAAAATCCATGATTATTAGTTTTTTTTTCAATGAGTAACATTCGCGTAAGTATATTTATACTAGAGTTAAAAAAAATATGCTTATTTAAGTCAATTAATTGACTTGTAACACATTGGGAGGTGTTGGACGCCTGCTAGGCCGCGTTGGAGGTGTACGGAGGAGCTTATAGGAAGTCGTTGGATGCAGGCAGCTTACAACAAACTGATGTAGACATTCTTGTGGAAGGCCTATGTTCATTAGTCGCATACCTGTGGCTGAAGAAGGAGACAGTTTAATAAACTACAAAGGTTTTCTCGATCTCGTCACCTAAACTAATGTTTTTCCTATGAGAATTATAAATTTTTAACCTATAGGTACCTAATATTATGATAAATGAATAATGTTGCTTTAAGGTTTGGACGATGATACTGTGCATAGAAGTGTCGCATATTTTATAATAATGTCGAATATGTTCTTGTTTTACTATTATAAATAGACAGCCTTTTGGCAGAGATTGAAACAGGTTCTTAATTCATAAATCACACACATGAAGTGCTATAATAATTATTCCACAAATAAGTATAAAAAAATGAGAAAAAGTAAAGTAATAAGTAATATTGTAGAATGAATACTATAATAATGGCCGGAGAAATATGGCCGAGATAACGCCAGGTAGAAGAAGAAGAAAAATGCACACTATCACAACATACTATAGCTCCATAAAAATGTAGGGCAACATGTCTTGTCATCGACTATTTTATCGACAACCCTTTATTGATCGAACCTGTCAGGCAATCCCTAGCAACTTTTGGTTGAAATTATTGTGAATTCACGTATTTGATATTATTTTTTATACGCAATGGATGCTTTCAGCGTATTTATACAATGAAATACTATATTCTTTTCTACCGATGTGTATACACAGATTTCCATTTAATTCCATAATATCGTCACAAAAAAGTATTGTGCAAAAGTGGCCGGTACCTGAGAAAACTTTAATTATTTCGGATTTTTACGCCTGCATGAACCATACCTTGGCACTGCACAATGCACTATAATAAACTACGTTTAATAAATATAACCAAGTACTGTAAAATTAAATAAATTATGAAAATAAGCGAATTTTGTTGCTCGCTTAGTTTGACATATTTTGACTCTGGGTCACTGCAGGCTACTTCTGTGTAAACGTATGGTCGCATCATGCATCTCGCTTTAACATATGAGTTAAATTATTCTATCTCTTTCACATTGCCGATCTATGTTTTATACCAAATCTATGGTTGTGTGATTTCCATATTTAACAAAAAAACATAATCTTTCGGCTGGCTTTCTAGTACAACTGATCTGTTTTAAGTAGCATAATGGTTGTTTCAAATTAGAAGTTGATTGCCATGCCCGATAAGTTAACCCAGAAATGTATTGAATTTATTTGTTTCTTATGTTTGAAATATTTTGTTTTTAGTTGTAATTGACGATAATGGAGCAAATAAGTTTTCTCACACTCCTGAAGAAATAATCGAACAATTTGTTAGTCAACCAAATTCATTTGTAAATTTTATACAAGAAAATTATTTACCACATTTTTCATGTCCATATCACACTGAGAAGGCAGCATCCATACTTAGTGATGCAGACTTCATGTTAGCAGAATGGAGGGTAAGTAGAAAGACTGAAATACATGTACAATATTGAAATTACTTTTATTAGAAAGCAGTTTTATAAAGGTTCTTTTACAATATTAGATATAAATGAACAATATTATTTTGCAGGAAAAAATGTGCCTTGAATATGGGTTATATACTGCTGTTGCTGGCTTAATGCTCGCCAACAAAGCACCTGTATCAGCATGGAATCCTGTGAGAAGGCCAACTTACTCTAAGGTTCAATATCCGTGAGTATTGGTAACTTTAGTTCTAATTTAGATGCTATTTAATAGTGATACAAATAATATTTAATAATAATAACTATTTGTTACAGGTCACCAAGTGAACTACCTTTGTTGGAAGAAAATTATTTGTACAAAGGCAAAGAACTTATATCAGATTATAAAACATTTTGTAAAATAATTGGAAATAATTCTTAATCCATTAAAATATAACAACTAAAATGGTATTTGGAGTCTTCTCTTAAACAAATTTAATATATTTTAAATGTTGCTATTTGGAACAGGATCTTTGGATCTGGGAATAAAATAAAATAAATCTATTAATTTTACAATTTATTAACAGAAGTCAATTGTCAATTTTAATTTTACAAAATTGAATACCAGAAACATTGTATCAGCACATCACTAATTGAGTCATAGGTACAGTTCATTTCCCACGAAATGTTCACTCTGCTCAGTTCCCATTTTGCAAGCTTTTATAAACAAGAAATGTATTATTAGAATATATGTAAAAATTGTTAGACGGTCAGTAAAAGGCGCCTCATACTTACCTGCTTACATTGTCGCCTCTAATTGAATATGGGACTCGTACATTAAAAAAAGGGGGAAACAGGCATACTTACCTTGAGTGCAGTTTCTGGAATGTGTAATGGCCAGAGCGAGTGTCGAGATACCTCAAGTATCACATATATCGATACAGCATGTAGTACGGGTGTAACTTTGGGAGACGACATGTGTATCGAGAGTTTAGAGACACTATCGGGAGGAAGATGAGGAGGACCTGGAGCGGCGGCGGCGCGGGGCGGCTCGCGGCGAGCGCGACCGCGTGCGGCGCCGACGCATCGGCGAGCGACGCCGGGGCGCCGGGCTGCGACGTCTGTACCTAACATATTTTAGAAGTTCAAATTCACGAAAATTGTACAAACAGCGCTTAATGTGGCAATATTTAGTGATATAAGATGATTACCTTGGCGGTGAGTGTCGTCGAGGTGGAGCGTGTCTGGGCGGCAGAGGTCGCGGAGACGGCCGGCGCGGCCGCGATGGAACCAGCACTGGCGCTGCAGTGATCTCTTGCCCATCAATTTGTCCTATTAAAAATATAATCAAAATGAGATTTTTTCCGCAATATATCAAACACTTGGATATCTGTTGGATTTTTCAACTTATAATGTCTGTATTAAACACATGAACATTCTACGTAAACAAATGCACATGTCGTATTCTATGAAAATAATATCTTGTTAGGCGCTATTGGTTTTTGTGCAATCGTCATTTTTCAACATATAATAGATGTAATCATCAATTTCACTTACCTCCATCCATGTGTTTCATAGCATTTTCTGCCTCATCAGCATTACTGAACTCCACATATGCATATCCGCGCCCATTGTGCGGGTGAAGTCTGTCCATTGGGAACTCCACTGCCTTCACACTGCCATACGTTGAAAATATCTCATGGATGTGGTCTCGAGTAACATTCAACGTGAGTCTGCCAATGTGGATCCGCGTTGGTCGCGGTGGAGGCGAGCGTTCGCGTTTTTTACGACCTGGGGACCTGAAAAGTTCGCAAAATGATTAAATATTTGTTATAATTTGCTTTAAGCGTGCAAATGTCTCACCTGATGGTTAATGGTCAGCGACACCCATGAGAACATGCGCGAAACTATAAAATGATTATAGGATGATTTCTAACCAACAATAAATGCGCTTGTACATTAGACTGACATACTAATGTGCTTTAATCGTGAAATAAATCTGCTACGCCGGTACACAACATAATCATTGTGTACCTACAGCAAATAATGTTATTTTAGTTTGTTCTATTTTACGTTTGAAGCACGTTTCACTGGTGGTAGGTCTCTCATACCGGGTATATTTAAAAAATCATAAAAAATCATTGTCGCGTTTCTTTGTGAAATTTTTAGTTGCATTGTGTTTGTAGTCACTAAAACTACCACCCGGCTTCGTTTTCGGTAGCAGTCTTGATATACCCTGTATGTGAGAGGCCATCTGGGTAGGTACCACCGCAATGTCTATTTCTCCCGTGAAACAACACTGCTTAAATGCACTGTTGTGTTTCGGATTGAAGGACATTGTAGCCAGAGCAACTACTGGACATATTGAGACTTAACATCTTATGTCTCAGGATGGCGAGCGCAGTGGAATATTGCTACTGCTCATGAGCGGTCGTATCGCTTACCATCAGGCGAACGGCTTGCTCGTCTCGCCATTCAATGCAATAAAAAAAAAGCAATAATGCATAAAATGGTAAAGTATTTTTGCAATTGTATACCGAAACCACACTACATGTGTTTGTGGGGGGAGGGGGGGGGGGGGGAATAATATGGATAATGAGAAAAATATGAATTGTAGGTAAAGTCGAGAGCAGAAGCTTTTCACTTGTGGTACGACGGTCAACATTAATGTGTGGTATATGCACAGATCACTCGCAATAGATACCTAATGCAAGGCAGCGGTTGCGCCCAACACATTTAAGCTATCAGATAGATATAAACCGATGCCAAATGTCGCGTCATCAGTGTCGTCCACGTAGTGGACCCGCACATGTCGTCGCACGTTAGCGAAAATTACATTTTGGGAACACAATATGAAAGTTAAAAATGATTTGTTCAATAAAATGGTGTGCAAAAAACTCAAAAAAAGAAAGTATCTAAAAAACGCAATAAATTTTCATCGATAACTAATATTCTTTAAATTATTTTGGTCCCGAGTGAGCTCAATTTATACTGGTTAATGTATCAATGTCAAACAGTCGAGTACGGATGGAGAATCAGCCGTCTCTTTTTCGCATAGCAATAACCGTAATAAGCCATCTTTTTTTGGCGAAATCACGCGTTCTTCTAGTGTTTGACGCATGTTTATAATATAATTCCCAGAAATATCGATATTGTAAAACAATAATGTAAATTAATTTTATTAAATGACAATGTCACAAAATATATATTGATTTAAATAAAAATTGCAAATTACCATAATTACGTTATTTTATGTAATTTGAAATAGTTAAATTTGTTAACAAGGTACTTTTACAATATTTTTTTATTTATCTTTGGTGTAATTAAATTTCCTTTTTTCCCTCTAGTTGTATACGTTTTCCAATATAATGGGAGGGTATTTATCATAAGTTTTAGTATACTAAGTTTATTGAGAATCAGTAGCACAAGCTATTGCACTAATTTTAACATACGTTGTCAAGTGGGTTTCACCGTCACTTGTACATTACATTTACTACAGCCGCCGTCAGAATTCAAGAAACGGAATAAGTTATTGTAGCCCTTTAGGGCGTGAGGTTTAGTTATTTACTATCTCATATTTTTATCTGATCTTTTATATCAACACTTAATTTGGGTATTTCGCCATTATGGAATACAAAAATACACGATGAATAATAGAAATAAAACCGTTACATACTAAAGTATAAATCTTAATCCTATTTTATTCGTAGTTAGCGGTTACCGGTTGGTATAATTTATCAGATCAGGCCGGTGAAAAAATATTAGCAATCATTTAACAAGTTGGTAATTAAGTTATAGAAGCGATCATAACACATGAACTTACTGGCAAATCGAACTATCGATACATTTTTTTATTTATCGACTTATGCCTCATCTCTCCAGTGAAGTCCACGTGACCGCGCTGCAACCCGCCCACCCCCCGCGCAGTTCCCTTCGTTGGCGTTTTCGATTCAAAACAAAACTATCATAATGCGGTATCTATTGGAAGTGATCCGTGGGTATATGTAAGAAAAAATACTGTATAGCCTAGTCAAGTCAAAGATTTTGGTTGCTTTGCATTTACCAATTTTTTTTAAATCTCTCATATGGATTAATAATATGGTAATAATCATAATGGTTAGAGCAAAATATGTGCATATATCTACAGGATGTTAATCAACCTTAAATATCTCTATTTCTTAGTTCACCTCTCATGTTTATCTTTAACTTTGCTCTTGTCATTTGAAGAAGGCAGTGCTAATTTTTTCTTATCGCCTGTTGGAGAGCGGTCTCGAATTTTTTCTCTTTCTGGTTCCCGGCGATCTTTAATTGGCGACTTATGGGGAGAAGTCCTAGAAAAAGTTTTAATAAAGTTATACCACTCATTTTCTTTACAATACATAGATTAATTACAACTTTTTCAACATACAGAATATCAAGAGTGCTACCGCAAACGAAGCTGGGTGGTAGTTTTAGTGACTTCAGACACAATGCAACTAAATTTTGTGCAAAAAATTGCGACGTTTTTTTTTTAATTTTTTTTCTATCATCGTATTAGGGTGGTAAATACATAGTTTTTTTCTTAAGTAATAGTGCATACCCTTTTATTTTTAAACACGCTAAGGTACGCTAGGTATTAAATTATCATTTTAGCAAAAACTATGGATTTCCCACCCAAACTCAACAATAATAAAAAAATAATAAAAAAAATTGTCGCGTTTCCATGCAAAATTTTTAGTTACATTGTATTTGTAGTCACTTAAACTACCACCCGGCTTCGTTTTCAGTAGCACTCTTGATATACCCGGTATAATAGATGTAAGTTGGGCTGTATGTCATCAATAACACAATAAATGGCTGTGAAAATAAGGTAATGTTGGTTTTATACAGGGTATATCAAGACTGCTACCGAAAACGAAGCCGGGTAGTAGTTTAAGCGACTTCAGACACAATGCAACAGAAAAAGTTGCAAAAAAAAGCGTCAATTTTTTTTTTGTTATTTTTTTCCTATGGCCATATTTGGGTGGTAAATACATTTTTTCCTAAAATAATAGTATATACCCTTTTATTTATAAATACTCTAAGGTATAAAAGTGTTTAAATTATTATTTTAGCAAAAACTGTGGATTTACCACCCAAAAATGACGATATTTAAAAAATCATAAAAAAAAATTGTCACGTTTCTAGGCGAAATTTTTAATTGCATTGTGTTTGTAGCCACTAAAACGACCACCCGGCTTCGTTTTCGGTAGCAGTCTTGAGATACCCGGTATACATTAAGAGAATATCATTATTGAATGGTGTCATAAATAATAATGCACTATATGTATTTATTTATATCATTTTGTTCCATTCCTTACTAGGAAAATTAATTTATCAAAAATCCAGTTTCAGATTTCATCAAATTAGAACTCTTAATATTAGTATTTTCTACTATTCCTTATAGATAGGATTTGTCAATCAATACTTAATCTGTGGGTTATGGAACCTAATTCATGTAGCTTATATGCATATGCAAAAAACATATTTTGGGATCAGGCATCTGTAACTACTGAGTGTAATTATTGGCTGAAATATATTAATTAAATTGACACTCTTCAATTCCTGCAATAAATTCAAATAAGCAATATCTTACTTCTTCTTTGGCCTGGAGCGGTCATTGTTACTGCTGCTGCTGCTCGACGAACTAGACGAGGAGCTAGACCGGGAAGTACTGCCAGAACTGCTTGAAGAGGACCGTGATGATGACCGCGAGGAACTGCTCTCTGAGGAACTGTTACAACACACTTGTTAATGTACTTGCTATATATGATATATATCACTGGTGTAAGATTTAAATATACAACAATTCATGCACACAATATTCTGTATTATCAGAGCGCAATTTAAAGCAACTAGGTCATTTATAATGAAGAACGAGTATTTGAAATAAGACAGCACTAAGTGATAATAGAACATGATAGAATTAATATTCTATTCTTTTTTCCACCAATTTTAATAATACAAATACACTGACATAAAAGTACCAAAGGAATAATTGAAAATAGATGTGTTTGTTTGTTTATTTCATCAAAAATACTGCATTCTGTTATTTAGTGAATACGAGTATTCATTTCATAAACACTTCATAATTTCTAGAGATTGATGATAATAAGGTGTAAACAAATTCTCGTAAAAGAGACGGTGCTTGACACACCTATTATCTCTATAGTGTATTTAAAATATGATCTGAATGTATATAACCTTACAGACTGTATACTTCATTATGGTTACAATTTAATACATTTTAAAAACAATTAGAAGGTACATAAAGTTTGGCCGAGCACGTATGAACGAACTTATTATATCCCGCGACACGCATAACCTCACAATTGTATCACATCCCTATTAAACTATATAAATGCAATGATTGTTGTAAATAGTGTATACCTGCCACTACTATCACTGCTACTGGATGCAGAATCCCCTTTTTTCTTCTTTACTTCCTTTGGTTTCTTTTTCTCTTTATCGGATGTTGCGCTCGGCGATTTATTTCGAGCCCTGTATAGTAGAAAGGATTTTTTTAAAACAATATCACTATGAACTCACATACATTGAAAAATAACACAGTTAGATATAAGTATACAAACATTTTAAATAATTATTTATGAAAATAAGTTGTATCTCCAAATTTTTGCTTGGCGTCTTTAACCACCATGTGAGTGAATGATTGAGTGAATGCAAAATTAAAGCACATATCTCTGACATAGATTAAATAATAGTTTAATCATAGACAAGGAGCATGGACTGAATGAAAGAGCTCGAGATAGAGCCTAGAAAGAATAGCTAGAAAGAGATGAAATAATTTTGCTGCCAATTAACCTTCACTCTTTATTCATAGGAAAGCCACTGCTTTTCAAAGGTCCCCCCCCCCCCCCCAAAAACCCTCTCAGTAAACTGTTGGTGGTGACTTGCTAAGTACTCTATCTAGCATAGTAAAGAATATACCACCACCATGTAGGTGCGTGGCCAACATTCAAGAACTTTTAGGTCCTATCGGTCATATTGTGTTGCATCACTATGCAGGCATGAAGTTATAATAACAAGTATGCAGGTTTCCTTGCGATGTTTTCGTTCACCGTTCTAATGCATGGTGATGGACTAGGGGAAGCAGGGGGAATGGCGTTCACTTAAGGAAAACATGGTGTATTTTTTAAATTATTTATTATAAATCAAAATTAACAAAAATAACAAAGTCTTTAATTATCGAGTAATCAACAAACTAACAAAATAAGCATATAATATATTTAATCTACGAATAATAGGAAAAAATGATAAAAAAAACATGTTTGGGGTACAAAGGGTACGGGGTAATAACGCTCAAACATTTTATTTGGAATATAACAAGTAAGATACATTTTAATCAAAGAAATATTAATGAGATCAACAGTATGGAATGAATATAAAATCTATAATCACAAATCAGCATCAACTATACGTAAAATTAGCCTTTTATCAATTTAACAAATAATTTTTTAAACGGTCTCTTAAAGTAGTAAATGGTATGTTATATTGTTGTGCTGCTTTTTTTTTCGACAAACCTCCTTCAATCGCAGTTTTAGCAGATTGAAGGTCTTCTTCGGTCCAAACCGCTTTGGCAGTGGTCCTTTGACGATTTCTTGGCATATCTATAAAAGTTTAAAAAAAATTACTAAGGGGTAATGGCGCTCAGATGAGCGGTATAACTAGGGTTGCCACCTTTTTTGCTTGCAGATAAAGTACATTGGTTACTAGTGGTAGAAAAGAAAAAGTACATAGTAATCAAATAAAGTACAATTTATTTTTTACTAGTATTATATTTAAATACATATTTTTTATTACTTTTTGCGATTTGTATCTTTTTTTTCCCGTATCTTATTTTTTTCAAACATTTTTCTGTGTAATATACTTATTCACTATGTATTGGATCGGTTTCACTATATAAATTACATTTTGTAGGTGTATGTGGAGTATTCTTGTGCATGATTCATAGATGTTTTAAAGCATAAAATATCTATAAAACTTTTAATCTTATTTTTATTAAATCTAAACCGCTCCACGCGAAACAATCAAGAAATTGTGACAATCATCGGTGACAATAAATTACAGTGACATTGTTGACATTTGAGGTTTAGTTGCGTTAGAAAAACGAGTGCTATAATGAAAAAGTACATAATTGACTAAACTTTTCAGTCCCAAGGAAACCAAATCATGCAAAATAAAGTATTTTCGTGTACTTTATTGTTCACATAAAGTACAGAGTACAATTACCTGAAATAACGTACAATACTTTATTATAAAGTACGGGTGGCAACCCTAGGTATAACCCCAAACGGCCATTTTGTGATTAATTGAAATTTTAAAAAACTTACACATAATTGTTGAAAATTGATTGTATTATTTAAAAATAGAATATATTTAGTGTCAGAAATGTAAAATTAATAATGAATAAGCATTAAAGTTTTGGACTTACCGACAAAAAACACCTAACCTAAAATTACATCGACGCGGCCGCAAACGAAGAAACGCACTTCACGGTCACAGGACGCGAGCTGATTGACCGTTGGCGTTGCTGTCTGTTAGAGGCCCCCTCCCCTCACGCTCCACGTAACGCGGCGTGTTGCTATGTTCAGGTCTGACTGAGTTACAGAGGTGAGCGCCATTACCCAGTGAGCGCCATTCCCCCTGCTTACCCTACCTATACACACATGCAAGAAGCTTATACCCAAATGGAGATTGCATTCCGTATAAAACACTGAAGCACAAAAATTTGACCTTGAATGCAGTCGCTATTGCCTGCTATCCTTTTCTTTAGAGTGACAATGAATGAAAATGACATTTTGTTCATTCATTGTCACTCGAAAGAAAAGGATAGAAGGCAACAGCGACGTAATTCAAGGTCAATTTTTTGTGCTTCACTTTTATATACGGAATGCAATCTCCATTTGGGTATAAGCTTCTTGCACACATGACTCCAAAAACCAGAAATGGTGCCTACGATTTGAACCCGCAACTACCGTGAACTTGTCAGTTGCAGCCGCGTCCGGTCTGTACCTAGGGCGATTCACGTAATTAAATAATTTAAGTTGCGGTGCAGTTGCAGTTACGTTCCGTTCAAAACAGCCCTTTTCGTATTCTCGTAAAACGCTCGCGTCAAGTTTGCGTCACGCGAGCGCTTTAGCGTTTTCTACTGCTGCGCGTTTTATGTGCGAGATTCAGATGATACATGATCGGTAGGTATCAGGTAGGATCACCTATTTATTTGTGATTTGACGACTCAAATAACAGTTTATTCCGATTAATAAGTGCAGCACATGTGCTGTTTCGATTTTCATAGTAAGGAAACATCCTACAAATCGTATCAGTAGATTAAGATCAAAAGTATTACATACGTCTGACGTACAGTTGACGCGCAGCTCACGCGCAGCTAAACATTTACAAGAATACCATTTTGCACCAAAACGTAAACATAATTTCAACCGTACCGCAACTTGATCGGCGCGTCAAGAAATTACGTGAATCGGCCTACTGTTACCAACAGGTCACTACGCACTTCATAACTATATTGATTATAAGACGTATTTAAAAATACAATATAATCTAAAAATATTTTTGCATTCCGTGAAGTGGTTTTTCTATTATTCATAATCGATTATACGGAAGGTAGGTAAAACTGGTAAATCTATGGGTGGGTACTAAGATGTAAAGCTGAAGGGTTTGTTTATTTGGTGTTTTGTTTGTTTGTACGCACTAATCTCATGAACAACTAGGTCAAAATGAAAAAAATATTATTGGACAGTCGAAGTCGAGTCGAGTATTTATCGAAGAAGGCTATATGGAAAATATATCGTACAAAGTTTATACGGATTTTTTTTAACGCTGGTGACGCCGCGATCTTTGTTTTCTAGTTAAAAGTTACCACAAGACAATGAACGATTCCCGTGTAAGTTTACCTAATTGTACTGTATCAGCCCATATACGTCCCACTGCAGGGCACAGGCCTCCTCTACAATCGAGAGTACGATTGAGAGTGGTTAGGCCATATAGTCCACCACGCTGGCCTAGTGCGAATGAAATAAATCATCGGTTTGAACATGGAGGGGTGGTGAAAAGATATTAATGACATAGGGGAAGCCATACTTTATAAACACCAACTACTGAATGATAGAGCAACATGTTTAGTATAGAGCCCTGGACTGGCTGACTGAGATAGTATCGTATTTATTTATTTATTCTTAACTGCACATAAAGAGGACAACATTAACATATAACATACAATAAAAAGTACAGAAGGCGGTCTTATCGCTCTAGGCGATTTCTTACAGACAACCTTTGGATGGATACGAGATAAGGAGAAGAGAGGGGCAGTCTAGGAAATAAAGGAAACAAGCTCCAGTAAAATAAGAATTATAGACGAATTATTTATAATTAATATTATACAGGGTATATCAAGACTGCTACCGAAAACGAAGCCGGGTGGTAGTTTAAGCGACTTCAGACACAATGCAACAGAAAAAGTGGCAATAAAAAGCGACAATTTTTTTATTGTTATTTTTTTTCTATGGCCATATTTGGGTGGTAAATACGTTTTTTCCTAAAATAATAGTGTATACCCTTTTATTTATAAATACTCTAAGGTATAAAAGAGTTTAAATTATTATCACCCAAAAATGACGATATTTAAAAAATCATAAAAAATAATTGTCGCGTTTCTATGCGAAATTTTTAATTGCATTGTGTTTGTAGCCACTAAAACTACAAACACAATGCAATTATGAGCTTCAATGTTTCTGGAAATATGAAAGAACCATCGAAAGTGTCTGAATACTAAGGAAATATTTGTTTATAGTTGCATTAATAACATACATATATAAAATTCAGATTTTATACTATAACGCTGACAAAATTACATTATGTTAAAGTTTGAAGATTGCGTGATATTTAATAACATGTAATTTTGCCGGCGTTATTGTATAAAACCTGAATTTCATATACATATGTTATGAAAGCAACTATAAACAAATATTTCCTTGGTATTCAGACACTTTTGATGGTTCTTTCATCTTGCCAGAAACATTAAAGCTCATAACTTCCAAAGTAACTACGATCGGAACTTCATAATAACTGATTGTGTGATGCCTATGTCAGAGGCATGCGTACACAAACATTCAGCTTTTATAAAATTACGAAAGTGTGGCGGCCACGGGCTCTTGATCTATAACGAATGAAATGAATATACGCACAAAATTTGACAATGTAGGGGAGACGTAGAACATAACGATTTTCAACTTTCTTGTAATAAACCGTATTACATTACAAAATTATAATACCATGTTCATTACTCCATATGATAAATTGGTCTTCCGCCTATCTATTTACACCAATATGATTGTAACAGCTATTACAGATTTTTACAAATTGTAATGCTGTATGCACGTATAAAAGTTCGTCACCTTGCACAATACATAAACCCATATAAAACAACATGTAACTATCGGTGGCGCACCGATGGTGTATCGATTTAATAAATAATAAATAAATAAAATGGTGTATCGTCAATTGCTACGCCTACAACTATGCGAAAATTAGTCTGTACTTAGAACACGGCCCACTATAAGCTGACATTTTTGCTTTCACTGTCAATAGATCCGATATTCATCATCACATCATCCACAGCCTGTAGGCTATGCTGCTTAGGCCATGCTACTTTTCTTTGTTTTTTGTCAGTGGCATCCAGGTTCGGCCTGCGACTTTGACAATGTTAATTACTGGTGGTAGGCTTGTGGTAGGTCTCTCATATGTGAGAGGCTGCCCGGGTGGGGACCACCGCAATGTCTATTTCTCCCGTCAAACAGCAGTTTAAATGCACTGTTGTGTTTCGGATTGAAGGACATTGCAGCCAGAGTAACTACTGGACATATTGAGACTTATAACATCTTATGTCTCAGGATGGCGAGCGCAGTGGAATGCCAAGCATTGCTTTGTAATTCAAGGTGTTGTTTGGTTTTGCTACTGTTCATGAGCAGTCGTATCGCTTACCATCAGGCGAACGGCATGCTCGTCTCGCCATTCATTGCAATAAAAAAAAAATGTCATCGACCCATCTTGCCGCCGGACGGCCGACGCTACACTTACCCAGTTTTGGCCATCATTCCGTTAGCTCTTTACTCCACCTGCCATCAGTGCGTTTAGCCACATGCCCAACCCAACTCCATTTGAGTTCCAAAGCGAACTTTTCGACATTTCGAACTTTTGTTCGCCGTCGAATTTCGACATTCGGGATTCGATCTTGCAGTTTGATACCGAGCATAGATCGCTCCATGGCTGTCTGTGCCACACCAATTTTGTGTAGAAAATCGCGCCTGAGCGTCCATGTCTCGGCACCGTAGGTCATGATGGGCAGGACACACTGATCAAAGAGGCGAGTTTTTAAGCTTTGTGGGTACCGGCGTGATTCTAACACGTCTTTTAGTCGTTCGAAAGATCCGATATTGTTATGTCTTTTTTCTACCTTCACCAGTAAGAGACTAATGTATTTGTACCTAGATAGATATTACTTATTTTGATAGATATGCATCGTGAAACAAAATCTACCAAAGTAAGACCACTAACATGTTCAATCTTCGTCATCGTTATCATCTACAGTTATAAATAAACCACAGCTGAGCACAGGCATCCTCTAAGAAATACCATGTTAAAATCCAATCAACGTTAAAGATTAGTTTATTCAGAAAATTGTAACTAATAAAGCCATGACCAAAATGTAATTTCTTATATAAGTAATCACAAACAAATGTAGCAAATATTAATGTTTTTTTCAATGTGCGAGTACATTGCATTTGGTTTGTGTTCACAAGTAATGTTGTAATCACTTTTCCACTGCGAGCAGTTAAGTGACCGGAATGATTAGCCATAGACCGCTCGCTGCGTAACACGGCCGGTACATTAGCACTATAGGGAGCCTGTGTTGCATTTATAACAGTTCGACTCCTATTTTCTTTGATTCCCTGGTACCTTGCTTTCATATTAATGGTTCTATTTACCAATTGATTATTATTTTAAATTTAATATTGCAGTAAAAATATTTTTATCCTATTTTCTAGGCAACATAAAAGTTAAGCTATACAAAACAATATTGGACATTATTTAGAGTAAGCCTCAGTTGAACATAGGCTTCTCCCATGGAGCGCCACACATGCTGACCTGCATCCAGTGACTTCCTGCGACCAGAAAAGAGAAGCTATTATCCAATATCTATTCATCTTCTACAAAATATTTAGGGAGGGTTCCGTGGTTACAAAAATTACTTTCATTTTAAAGGCATGTTTTTATGTGGTGTAATTTAACTTTTGAACAGGGCAAGGAAAGAAAATTAAAAACTAACTTATTTCGTAAGTAGTTCAGAAATGTTACAATTTCACATTTAAGAAATTGAAATTTTGTGTGGGAGTTTTGGGGTTTTTAGGTATGAAGTTTTGAAAACTTCATTTGTATCTTTTTATCTTATCACCAAATGTGGTTATTTTAAATATCCACATTTCCGAGGGAGGATCTATCATTTAAAAAATAAATGGGTTCCGAAAAAAAATATTCAAAAGTAATAGTGCTGGAGGTGTGTAAGTGCTGGAGGAGATTGCTGACATTTTGAACGGAACTGACAAATTTCTTAGAGCTAGGAACTTAATAAATGTTACAATATCTACTTGTTGTAGATAAATAATGATAAAATAATAGGGATTTTGGATTTTTTATTCTAAACGGTGAAATTTTTGTGGACAAAGTAGTTGGCCATATGACTAATTTGGCCAACGACATAATCACAAATAAATAATAATGTAATTTGTGGTTTTAGAATTTTCTCCTTTTAAGGGGACAAAAGGGGGTGAAACAAGGTTTAGGCTAGTAGCTAATGATTTTAAGTATATAAAACATATTGTATACAACAGTTAATTACGCAGGCAAAGTTGCGGTCGTCGCGGTCAAAAGTTAGTTTTTATGAAATAAAAAGTGATCTGAAACTTGGTAAGTAAAGACTGCGATACTATAAAATTGGCCTTCAAACGGATGTTTGTCGAGTCTAAGAGTAATGTAATAAATACATCTACTTAGTCCTGATCGTACTCAAGGTGAGTTAATGTCGTGACAAGCACAAACTGCGAGGAACTTGATCACACAACACCTTGGGACAAACCAGCGTTATAATTATTTCAATAGGATATACGCATAAATATCACAAACATATTTTTGCATGCGTAGCAGTCTTGAGATACCCGGTATATGAGGTCCGGCAAACAAGTAAAGTGCATCATAAGTGATCACTTCCGCCCACAAACATCCAAAACGTTTGCATTATAGATGTGTTGCTGGCATATCAAATCGGGAAGGGAATGGGAAGGAAAAATGATGGGAATCTCACTCACCGAACACCGAAACGCAACAACGAAGCTATCGCTTCACGTCGATATCCTGTGATACCGCTCCGGACGAGCCCACCCATTTATGGTGAGTGACAACAGCGTGGCTCTACCACATACAAGAAAATCGTATATTTCTGCTTAAGTTTAGCCTGAAATGCGGCACAGCGGAGTGACTTTTCTGCCATCGTACACGGTGTTATTCATACTGCCCGGATTGATTCGAACACCTCTTCAAGTCCAATAAATTTATTGCAATAAGTTCGTAAATTATTGTGAAATAAGTGGAAATATGTGTTACGATAGGAACTAAAAACTAGTACATAGAAACATGTGTTTTTCACACGGTTGTCATTACGTGGGGGTTCTTATCGAGATCCGATAGCGGCCCTTTATGTTACAAGTTGCCGGCGGACGGAGCTCATGAATTTAGCGATATTTCAACATAATAATATTCAACTTAATCCGGGTATTTCATGGAAATACGTATTATGAGAATGTTAATGATTATGGAGTTATTGGGGTTATATTGTATTGGCAGATTCCCGCCTACGCAATTGGCGTATACGGAAAATGATAATATTTTACTATTTATATTTCAATAATTGCACTTCTGTGATTTCAATAAATTGTTTCTGAACATTATTGAGATTGCGTTTTAATTTCACGCAATCATTTGACCCCAATTTTTAATTATTATTTAATAGGAGATAATGCTATCGGCTTTTATTTTTTACTGACTGAGGTTTTAGTTATCTACTCAATAAATGTTATAATAAATATAACTATTAACTACCCTTAACTATTAAGAATATAACAGAATATAATATAAATTCGTTAGAAATAGGTTTATTTCAATGTAACATTCCCTAAATTTAAGAAATGATTAGGCCTATTGTCCATGAAACGTTTTTTTAATTAACAAAAGGAGCAAGTTACATGGATCGGCAAAGCTACGTCACGACGCCACCGCCATATTCGCCGTCCTATACGTGGACTATCTCTCATAGTGATCCATACAACACTGAAAACAGAGCCTACGAGCGAATTTACCGCAATTTTTTACGCCATAAAACCGTGTGTGGACAAGAGGGCTTAGGCTCTCTTTTAAGCTAGTTTTTTAAATTGTATTGCACTAAACAAAATCCGATAAATCGCGATTCAAAAGATTCCTGGCTTTATTCATAGAAAATTTATAAATCTAGGCCGTCAGAGTGCAAGTCTTTCTCTAACCATGTTGTTCAGTTTTACTTTATCCCGTGAAGAAATTCGAAGGAAACTGTTGGTTAAAGTAATAAACTTGATCGTTACCTAGCATAACAGAAAGTGTATTTTGGTCGAATCATAAATTTCCCTTGACTGTTTAAGGACCAAGGTTATCCTTAAAGTAATAAAGTTAACGCAAAACATTATATCGGACGTCGACAATATAAAAGCTTTTATAACATTAGGTGTTAGATTAATATCTTACTGCACAATAATGCATTATCAGGTCTGAAAATTAGAACTGTCAATTTAGTCCATTGAAATGTTATATGAGCTTTGCATTTCTTAGAGGACGCAATTTTATTTTTGTGACAAGTTTGGGGGGTCAATAGAAGCTTAATCTAAAGTTTGTGGGGTTGCCACCCTTGTCCCCCGGCCGCCATCTTGGAAAAAGGGGTGAAAACACTTTTTTCGCGATATCATGGAAACTATGCGTCTTACAAAAAAATTTGCAGAACACAATTTGTAGCTAATTGTTTTGCCTACAAATATGTTTATATAACTTTTTGCCCTAAATTGAAAATTAAAGAAATTATAAGCAAAAAAGTGAGTAAATTTTTATAAAAATTTTCTTACTTGTTCTATAACTTGTTATAAAAAATGTTTCCCTTTCTTGCTTTTTTTCATTTTTATTAACCTATTCTGTCCCACTACTGGGAAAATTTCTCCCTCAACTCCTTCTACTTATCGCTATCAGTTGCTGATGCCATCCAAGTGCTGCTAAAGTGGTCGAGATCGTCGCACCACCTTTTCCGAAGCCTGCCGCGTGGCCTCTCGCCATCCTTAGGCACCCATTGAGTGGCAATTTTTTCCCACCTCTTCGGGTGCATCGGGGTGACGTGGCCCGCCCAATCCCAGTTTAGTTTAGCCGATTTCAGCAAGATGTTATTGGGCACTTTGTCCATGCATGTTACGCCTAGCATGCTAGGCTCCATAGCTCTTTGACAAACCCTGAACCTGGACCTCTGAAGTTCGGTCAAAGACCAGGATTGAGCTCCGTATGTGAGAATTGGTAAGATACAAGTCGACGAGTCTACTTTTAAGAGAAATGGGAAGATTTCCCTTAAGAAATTTCTTCTTCACTTTTTTGCTTATAGCTTCTATAATTTTTAAATTAGGGCAAAATGTTATATAAGCATATTTGTAGACAAAACAATTTGCTACAAATTATGTCTTTACAATTTTTTTGTAAGATACATAGTTTCCGAGTTATCGCGAAAAAAGTGTTTTCACCCCTTTTTTCAAGATGGCGGCCGGGGTCACAAGGGTGGCGACCCCACAAACTTGAGGTTAAACTTCTATTGACCACCCAAACATGTCCCAAAAATAAAATTGCGTCCTCTAAGAAATGCAATATTCGGTCCTTAAATTGTAACATTTCAATGGACTAATTACATACTTTTTGATGTGTTTGCAAAATAAAAATTAAGCATTTCATCCTTAATTCGAATATTAAAATAACATCATTGCTTCCAGGACTTATACTATCAGATAAATTGAAGTATTCCCCAAGTTTAACAAGTAATAAAATACAGCAATTATCAGTTTTCATCAAATGAGCTGCTTGCTATATTGCGGTGTTAACTTTTTAACAATTTGCATCATATTAAAATAAAGATAATGCGTACCTATATGGTAAAAAATATCCATTGAGGTATCCATTCTAGAGCAGGCATCTAATTTTGAGTACTAGACTGAAGATGAACGGCATTATGAAATCAGTTCAAGAAAAACTATACAGTTACTGTAGCACCCATACTAAAACCCATGCCTGTTCCCCAGATGGGGTAGGCAGAGGTGCAACCAGGCCACCCATATTTCATCTTGCATTTCCGTCTCACGATGTGATCGGGAGCGAGTCTATCGCCCTATCAGGCCCAAATTCCAGACTCTAGGCTGTTAATAAATAGAAAAATCTAGTTCTTGTTGCTTTTGTTAAATAATCATTTTTATTATCGTGCTGGAATGGTTTATGTCGGCCTTCACCCAGTGACTTCCTGCAACCAACCAAGTCGTCCATCCACATTGCTGGCCTGTCCTGTTTTTAAATAAAATAAAATAAAAAGTCCTCATTGAAATAAAACTATCATTTACGGATTTTATCGCGGATTTGGTTAAATTTTTACATTTTTTGAGTTCCCGACGTTTCGATTACTTTACAGCTTTCGTGGTCACGGGGCGGACTGAAGTATTAGACGTCCGCTCTGTGACTGTTACAATCTTGGTTACAATTCAACTACCCTACCTTACCCTATTTTACAATTATTAAATTAAAAAAGTTAATTTAAATAGTTAGTCTGTATTTGCGATCCGATCTACGCAGAAGAAGCTTACAGTTTCTTGAGGTCTGGCAGGTCTTTTGGGTTCCGATTTAATATTTATATTCCATAATCCTCGCCTGCTGAGCACGGAAATCTTCTACACCCGAAACTTCGATTGGGGTTACGCCAATGACGACTACAGTGAAAATTAATATATTCGTTTTCACATTATTTTTTGAATAATATAGATAACTATTTATGCACTGGATATTACAAAAATAATAATAGAGCTTGGGCAATAAAAATAGGCTGCATCGAGCGACACCTTTGAATGAATGTGATTACCCACACGACACATTTCTCTGACGTGCTTATTGTGCGGATAAAAAATGATTTTATAATCACTAGCAGCATTTGGCGTGGAAATGTATCATTGCCTCCATAAATGTACGACGCACGAGATAAAAATAAATACGCATAACCTATTTTTATGGATTGATAATATTTTTTAAAGTAACGTTACGAAATGTTAGAATAATAATATAATATAAGGTGAATATAGTTTTTATAAATATATTTTTGTGTATCAGAATTTTTATACTAAAATAACTGTATTTTTCATAAATTTTTAAATACGTCATACGTACTCAAACAATTTCGTTTCGAGACATAGCTTTTGTAATTGATTAAATATTTTCGGCAACTACATTATAATATTAAGTAGAAAAATGTCGATGTACTGAAGTCAATGATACATAAACTCATGCTTTATTTTGATTTTATTTTACATATTCCTTATTCTACAAAGAAACAAACATACCTAAAATTAAAATACTAATGTCATAATTCATATTTCATAAATACACACTAAAACTGCAGGACGCATTGAAAACGCAATGTATTTTACAATCCATTATACAGCACTCGCACAGCGATATTGGGCGGGCTTATAAAGGCTCGGGCGGCGGTTATCGCGGTACAATCTCGTGAGCTTACGCGCGCTACGTGCGTCGCTGAATACCTAACTTGCATTCTACGTTTCCCGCCCTGGAAGTGTACGCGTCAGTTACCAATAGACAATATTAAAAAATATTGTTATTTTTTTCTGTAAGTACTATTGATATTTAATATATTTATTCTTGGTGTTGAAAAGATATTTTCTTTTTAGAAATGAGCAATAGTGCAAATACTATCTAACATATTATTAAGATTTTAATTTAGTAATAATCTACTTTATAGAAATATAACAGAGAAAAACATATTTTCTTTCTATACATGTTATTTATTGATTCAAATAAGAAATTGATTAACTAAAATCATAAGAATATGATTTTAGTTAATCAAAGACTGCTACCGAAAACGAAGCCGGGTGGTTGTTTAAGCGACTTCAGACACAATGCAATAGAAAATTTATCAAAAAAAGCGACAAATTATTTTTTGTTAGTTTTTTCCTATGGTCACATTTGGGTGGTACATACATTTTTTTCCTAAAATAACAGTCTATACCCTTTTATTTATAAATACTCTAAGGTATAAAACAGTTTAAATTATTATTTTAGCAAAAACTATGGATTTACCACCCAAAAATGACGATATTTAAAAAATCATTAAAAATTAATGTCGCGTTTCTTTGCGAAATTTTTAGTTGCATTGTGTTTGTAGTCACTAAAACTACCATCCGGCTTCGTTTTCGGTAGCAGTCTTGAGATACCCGATATAATGAAATAAACAAAAAATGCTACATTATATTAGCAAATTGATAGATTTTGTTTGTTTTTGAATATTCTTGTGTTTTTACCTGGCATGTGTGTAGCTCCTTAACACCTGTTGCATCAAAACAATGTTTCCGTTGCTTTAACATTATATTATTTTGATTCATGAATGTATTTGTAATAGTTTTAAAAACATGAATTAAATATACAAACATGTTAAACATTTTCAATATAAATTATTCATCAGAATCGGGTCAAATGAAATGAAATGATGATTCTAATGTAATTATATAACTGCATTATGCTGTTTCTGAGCAAATGCAAAAGATAAATTATTATTTTTCTTACCTTAGAGTATTTATATATAGAGGGAGCGCTGTCATACATTCGCGTTTTGAAAAACGTAGATATTTTCTTGTTCGTAATGTTGGTAGCGCTCCCACATTAGTAAAAATTGAATTAATTATTTAGCAATAAATTGCTATAAATTCCTTTGATAATTATATTTAGCCGAAATTATATTTAACTATTATCCTTTTAAAACGAGTTTGAGTGGAATTAAATAGACATAAACTACATATTTTAAATTTTTTTTTCAAATAATTTACGTATGTTGCCCAACCTGTTCCAATATTGGCCAATAGGAGGGCAGAAAAAGGTGGCCCGTCACCACCATTTTTATCTACGTTTTTGAAGTACTAGCGCTCCCTCTATATATATATATATACTCTAAGTTTCTTACATATTTTTATGTGTAACAACGATTCAGTTACATTAAAAGTCCATTGTTGAATAGAAAGCTTTTGTGAAGCATTTTTACAGTGAATAATGCAAGTAAATTATTTTATTAACCTAGCGACCTACATTTCAGTTAGATGCGCAATATTATTTGTTGTGCACATATTTTAGAAACAGGAAAACTAAGCATCGTGTTATAAAAAACTAGCAAATGATTCTATTCTACAGCGTAACTAAGGTCTATTTTACGATATTAACACTTAAATAGCGATTTTTAATACACCTTTCCACTCATACACAGTACGTGTTCGGCTGTTACTTCGTAATAGACAATAATTATATTATATTAATACTAACACAGCAAAATTATTTTGAAATGTTCAGTCGATCGTAACTTTAAGTTTTGTGTGCTTTGTTGTTGTGTTATTGTTATTATAACCAACATAATCGCTCTGCTGAATAGATTATCTATGTGTGTTTATTATTACAAATTATATTAGCCAACATTGAATATATGCCCCACTGCCGGGCGAGAGATTCCCTTGATAATGTAAAAGACAAGTCCCATTACAGTAACATTGTATGTATGTATCTATAGAACAGTGTAGATCCAAATGATTAAAATTAACTTACGAAAAACTCTTTTAATTTTATGTTAAAATTTATAATGTGAAGTATTAAACACGTCCATATGAAATATTTTTATACACCTTAGAAAAATGATGTTCTAAGTTATAAACATTCAAAAACGCTAGAAAATGTATTGAAGGTACATTTTTAGTAAGGGACGTTTTTAGACAACTCTTTGAATTTTATTCAAAGTTTATCTCAATCTAAATGTCGTATTTAAAAGCAAGACGCCCTAGATATCATGTGTTCAATAAAAGGTTTATATATATCGACGGATATTACCATTGCTCAAAGAGAAAATAAGCTGTCTTGTAGATATTAAGTGAGCTCAAAGTACGGGACTTTATATACGTTTCATATGATCCAATAGTTTCGTTTCGAGTATCTTCCAATCGGTTTACTTACGGTTAGTAACAACAATCAAATACCCCTTTTTCATTTTTGTATTTTATGTAAACTAGGATTTGTGTCGTGAGAGAACGCATACATTTCTTATTCAGAAACATACATATAAACAACAGTAGGTTATGGGTACCTACACATATTTAGTAATAAAGTAAAATTGCATAGCAACAATAGCAATATTTGTTTTATTTATTAGGACAATTACGGGTTACAAAATTTATTTATACTTAAAATTACCAAATATATTTAAATGAAAGTAACACCTGTTTAAGAAAAATTGTTCTACAGCTTCCACGGTACGGCTGGTTAGACGATGCGCCGGTTGTAAAACAAGAGGCCCCAAATTCGATCTCTATTCCGAGACAAATCTTAGTGCGAACCACATTTTTTTTTTCATTCTTGGGTGTTTGTGAAACCAGAAACTCTCACGTAGTGTTTGATTGCCATGACCCAAGACTTTTATCTTAGAAGTATGTGAACATTGGATGTATTTATGATTTATTTATTGTTAGGTACGTGTCGTGTGATGTCTGCAAAATGCTGAACAGTTCGGTGCCTCTGTTTCTCCTGGCCCTCAGCGCTGCTCTCGCCGCACCTTCCATGAATGACGACTATGTTGTGAGTATGCTTTTAAAATAATTACTGTAGGCACTTGTACTGTAGTACCGGTGGCAGGTTTGTCATATGTGAGAGACCGCCTTGGTAGGTACCACCGCAATGTCTATTTCTTTCGCCAAACAGCAGTGTGAATGCACTGTTGTATTTCGGTTTGAAGGATATTGTAGCCAGCGTAACTACCGCATATATTGAGACTTACCAAGCATTGCATTAATTCAAGGTGTTGTTTGGTTTTGGTACTGTCTTGTCTCTCTTAAGTAGTCTTGTCTTATTCACCATCAGGCGAACAGTATGATCGTCTTGTTATACATTGCAATAGAAATGAAACATGCCATTATTTTTAATTATTTAAAATAGTATCGATTTATCATCACCCACTACAGGGCTCCATTACAACGTACTGCCGTAATTAGAGACATTTAATATCTATTAAATAATTACTTAGTGTTGATTTTACGAACACAATCTCTATTAAGAAACAATTTAATTTTAAAACGTATTAACGTAATTTAATTTTAAACATATTAAACGTCTCTGAGTGTGGCCGTTAGAGTTAGATTGAAATTGTTTTGTTATTAATTATGTATGCAAAGCTTAAATATTTGTTTCATGTCAACATTAGTTTATTTTATTACAGTAACTGTGTTCTTGTAATTGATTCTGTATCAATACTTTTTTATTTTTATTCACTTTTAGTTTGATAAGGCACATACGTAATTAACACATTACCTTATTATTTCTCTTTATTTCCATAATATTCTTTTTTACATTTTTACAAATCATATATATATATATATATATATATATATATATATATAAAAAAAACAATATGTCGTATAAAAATATAAAAAAGTAATGACCCTTCGGTGGCGGCGCTCAAGACCCAAGCCAGCGGCGGGACCCAAGCAAGCGGTTAGGGATCCAAAGCGAGGAACCTCCTCACTATGCGTGCCGTGTCCAACAACACCGCTTTTTGGATCTGACTCTTGACCCAACGAACAATTGAGAGCCTCTGAAGATGTTGGTCGAAGCTCTTTGGCATCAGTCCATGTGCAGAAACAACAATCGGGACAATAACTGTTGAGTCCACATCCCACATATCGGTAACCTCGTGTGCCAAATCTAAATATTTAGACATTTTGTCTTTTTCAGCTTTGACAAGGTTATCGTCATGCGGGATGGTGACGTCAACAAGTATAGCCCGGCGCGCCAATGGATCTATTATCACAATATCAGGCTTATTGGCTAGAATAGTCCTGTCTGTGATAATAGAACGATCCCAGTATAGCGTTGCATGACCATTTTCAAGAACTGGTTGTGGAACGTACTGGTAATATGGCATTTCAAGAGTCACAAGTCCATATCGAAGTGCAATTTGCTGATGTATGATCTTGGCTACTAGGTTATGCCTATGCAAATACTCGCCGTTAGCAAGATACGAACAACCGGAGATAACATGCCTGATTGACTCGCCCGGACGGTGGCATGCCCGACAAATGTCGACCGTACCGTCCTTCAGGATGTATTTCCTATAGTTGTTCGTCCTAATAACTTCGTCCATAATTGCAAAAACAAAACCCTCAGTTTCCCCAAAGAGGTTACCGAAACGTAGCCAAGATACAGACGCAGGTCGGTCCACATCAGGTCCATGGAGGGCCCGATAGAACCGACCATGTAGCTCTTTGCTCTTCCATACTTCCTCGCGATCTTTCGTGCTCATCACCAGTGGTTTCCGCCAGTTCTCATTCGCCAAAGAGAGCGGGGTAAGTCCTTTATCTATCTTAACTACAACCCTATGCATATCCACGTCACTGTGAAGGAAATAATCCCTGAGATTGCACACCTCGCGATTATGCAAGTCCTTAGCATTAAGGATGCCTCGGCCCCCACATCTCCGCGGGATGTACAATCTCATCACTGACGAACGTGGATGATGCATACGATGTGCAGTCAGTAGAGTCCGGACTTTACGATCCAGGGCGTCCAATTCGGTCTGAGTCCATCTGAGTATGCCAAAAGAGTACATAAGCACAGGCATAACCCAACCGTTGAAGGCTCGAATCTTGTTTCCACCTGACAAAAGACTGTTGAGAACTTTTGCCAGGCGGCCAAAGAAACGCTCCTTCACCGATTGTTTTACGTCTGCACCCAAAATACCCAGTGCCTCTGGCATACCCAGATATTTGTAAGTTTCTGTCTCGGAAAGGGATCTAAGTCTTACAGCATCAGTGACTTGTACGCCATCAGAGACTGCAACTTCCCCCCGCTTTACATGGATAATCGCACATTTATCTACACCAAACTCCATATTGATTGAGTTGCTAAATTTTTCAGTTATTTTTAACAACTCAATCAATTCTGTTTGTTTTCATGTAAATAACTTGAGATCATCCATGTAAAGCAAGTGAGAAATAGGCTCAGTCCCTCTCCGAAAACGGTAGCCTAACCCCGAATCCACCAACAGAGTGCTAAGAGGATTCAGGGCCATGCAAAACCACAGTGGAGTCAGACTGTCACCCTGGAATATACCCCGCTTGATTCTTATTGGCTCGTCACAATCAGGAGAAACTATACCACCTGGATATCTAAGGACAGTGGTCCACTGTTCCATACAAGACCCAAGAAAGGTACATAAGTTTGTATCAATTTTGTACAAACTTAACACCCTCATGAGCCAAGTATGGGGCACCGAATCAAATGCCTTTTTATAATCAATCCAGGCAGCTGATAAATTTCTACGATTTTGACGAGCCTGTTGGCAAATGGTCATTATTACCTTAATTATTGTAAGTATCGAAATAAATATTTTTTTTAGATTGATGTAACCCTTAAATATTGCTGTTATATAGTTTAAGAAAGACACTCAATATTAGAGATATGATAGATGGATAATTTATTGCCTATCCTTCTACATTTTATCCTACTTGAAATCAGTGCCAGATTTCAAGTAGGATAAAATGTAGAGAAAATAAAATGCAGAAGGCGAACTTACCAACATAATGAGAATAGTTTAGGTAAACTTGTTATGATGTGTCAGAAAGTGATGTAGTAATCAACTTCTAGCTATTTTTAGTAGCCAAGTTTTCGTTAATTGCGAACGAAAATACTGGGTGACAAGAGGAAACTTAAGTATAATAACATTTTTTTTTTAATAAAGTTATTTTTAGGTGCGCTTGAATGCATCTGCCGAAAGTAATTTGTACTGAAATGGGAAGTTTTCTGTAGATCTTGGTACAAGTCTACAGAAAACAAATCACATTAGGACAGGTAGGTAGGGTTTTTCAATCTTTTGGTTGCATTGTGTTTGTAGTCAAAACTACCACCCGGTTTCGTTTTTCGGTTGCACTCTTGATATACCCTGTATAACAAATCCATAAACGGAAATGAAATCTGAACGAAGTTGTTCCTAATGGAAATAGGTTAATGTTCATGCATATAATAATGAAGAAGAACTCTTACCGTTTTCGTATATAAATGTACTTAATGTAACGGAAAAGAGAGGCAATACGGTCAATTGATGAAGGTAATTTAAACCCAGCATTTTGCGTACACATGATTTCCTCATAAACGCCTACTCCAAGAGATGTACATTTTAGGGGATGTATTTGCGGTATGCACGAGTAACATTTTTGAGATGATGTAAACAAAAACGTGGACCAAAGTTACTGGTATCGTCGAGTCTAAAATTTCCAACTTTCTGAAAGTTATGTAATACATTGGAAAAATAAAATTTCAACACTATAAAAACTAAAAAGGCCTATTTTCAAGAGCGGATTCAGGTTTTACACCATGGGGGGGAGGTCATATAGTTCATATCAGATTTTACGCCAGGGGGGGGGGGGTGTCATATACTTTATGTCCGAACACAGGGTCCGATTTCAATACAATTCATAATAATGATTGTTTAAAGTTTGTTACAGCCGTAATTTGCGAACACACACATTTATAAATTTTGTCGATCTGGAGCCATCTCAGGGGGGAGGATGACCTTTTTTTTTTTTTTTTTTTTTTTTATTGCAGTGAATGGCGAGACGAGCAAGCCGTTCGCCTGATGGTAAGCGATACGAACGCTCATAAACAGTAGCAACATTCCACTGCGCTCGCCATCCTGAGACATAAGATGTTCAGTCTCAATATGTCCAGTAGTTGCTCTGGCTACAATGTCCTTCAATCCGAAACACAACAGTGCATTTAAGCAGTGTTGTTTCACGGGAGAAATAGACATTGCGGTGGTACCTACCCAGATGGCCTCTCACATATGAGAGACCTACCACCAGACCTCCCCTTGGATCCGCCCTTGCCTATTTTAAAAGAAAGAAATAATATTAATAAATAAATACACTCAACAGTCACGTACATAGTTCTTATTCGAGTCTTGTGTCGTGACTCGTGGCTATCAGGAACTACGAGAGACTTTTCGGTATCACCAATACCCAGACCCAAAACAAATACGTTACAACTGTGTGGTATCAAAGAAATCTTTAAATTAACCCGGATACAATTTGTTACAAATACCTACTGTACTGGTTATACTTATTTTATACACGTAATAATACTTCGTATAAATGTATTTCATAAAAAACATAACATGTTTTTATACAGGACAAGTCTTTGATATACTTTTGGTATTATTTTTATCACATAATACGAAATGGAAAGTCATCTGGTCCATTATGTTTTCATATAAAATGTGCGTTTGTTTCCTATGTACATACAAAGGTTTTATTGTTAAATTTTTTCCATAGTTGATTTGGTGATGAATGTAGTTTTTGACTTAAGTCATTTTTTATCTAGAACCGTAGTAGTACTTATACTTTTTTTTTAGATTACATCCGTCGATATTTTGTAGAGATATTTTTTTAATAGGTACAAGTCATCACTTTTATAGACTACTTAATGCATGCTCATTGACATAAAAAAATGTAGAAATATTATATTCCAAATGACTCCTCCTCCTAGGATTGAACTTGGCAGTCTGCGGTCCTTGACAAAAAATGTAGCTTCAGCATTTAAATGTATATATAAATCAATGTATCTGACACATAGTTTTGATTTCACACTAAGATACAAGTACTTGTGTCGTAGGTATCACAATCTACTTTACAGCCTCACAAACAAGCAGACGCAAAAAAAGACCACTGGTTCATAGTCAAATTCGTCTCAGCGCGGTGACTGAACCCGTTGCCTCTCGTTTCAAATGCGACACCGAGTCTGTTAAACTCTTTTTCTGGAACCTCACGAGAGGCTGGTTTTATTTTCTTTGTACCAAGGCACTGTTGCGAGTATGCGAATGGCTATCCCAGCCAGGCTTTTTATCGCTGTTCTGGGAAACCGAGTTACCGCTACTGATTCATCTTGGGGGAAGTGGATCGGTTATGTTGGGTTCACTGGTCTTACCGACCAACCTGAAGCCGCCCAAGAGTCGTGTTGCCATTTAGGCAACCGTTAGATTGTGTACCTAGCTAAAATTCTACATCGGCATAAAAACCAAAACCCAGCATGGCCCCCTTTGGTGCATTTGGAACTGTCCCGGGAAAATTGAGCGAGAAGCGCTCCAGCTTCTACCGGAACTGTTCCTGCACACTGAATTATATATAAATAATTTGTCGCCCACACGCTATGGTGGGGCTAAGAACTTATTTGTAACCTATATTGCTTCTTTTATAACTAAAGAATTTGTAATTAAAGTGAAATTAATATGTAAAAACATTACCCAGGAGGTGTTGCCGCAGAAGCGAGCAGCTCTAGTCCTGGATCGCTTGCTGGTGGCGCTGCAGAAAGCCCTGCACGAGGAGAGCGGACAGCGGTATGAGCGACTCGACCGCGACGGACCACGAACCGCACCACTTAGGATTCCTGATGACGACATCGATATAGTAAGCACTTTTGTACATTGATTATCTATCTATATGTATATCAGTCCATATACGTCTCACTGCAGGGCACGGGCCTCTTCTACAATCGAGAGTGCGATTGAGAGTGCTTAGGCCATATACTCCAACAAGCTAGCCTAGTACGAGTTGGCGGACTTACATAGCATAGGAATTCTTATAAATCGCTATGGTATGCAGGTTTCCTCACGATGTTTTCCTTCACCGTTTTAGTGCGCCGGTGATTGACTATCAATTATGATTAAGGAAAGGCCTTAAAATTTACATAGTAAATAGCGAAGGTCTGGCTCATCTATGTGTTATATTTGCTTGAGGCATGACATTGAAAACTACGTACATCGCGTCAGTAATTCATACACTAAAAATTATTTTATTCAACGATATCCGAATGATTGGTTTAGTAAATAAATAACTAGATAATTTGCATTATTTTCCTATTTAGGTCATTTTTAAATATTGATTGATCGTTTGTTGTTAAAAATAATAAACACGCTTTTACAAAAAAAGCAAGTGGGATTTGGAGAAAATATAAAAACATATTATAGTAATTCTATTATTACGGGAGTTTAAATGGGCTTTTATTAAAATCTATGATTGCGTCCAATTTGATAAAGTAGGTCATTTATATTACAGGAGAAACAAAACTATACCACGTCACACCACCTAGCTAGGGGGCTTGATTTAAGAAAATAGAAAATTATATATAGTATTAATATCAAATAGTTTCTTATATTGACTTGAAGTCTAGCAGGTGCGTGTATTGGCTAATATAAGTTTGCTAAGTAAAACAAATGATGCATATTATGTTTGTTCGCAGAGTTCGCTGGAGCGGCGCGGTCAACCGACAAACGGCCGGGGACGGGTGCTCCGCTGTTATTTCAACGCAGTCACTTGCTTCTAACGGCTACTAAAATATTAATTAACATTTGACCAATAATCTTAATTAGGGTAAGGAGTAACTAGTGGACTACACGCCATTAGTTTGTGATCATGGAAGAGCGTTAGAGAAGTTATAGAACTTTTAAATTCTATTTTTGAAATCAATCATGTAACATTACCTACTTCTACATTTATCTTAGTATTTATACTCGTAGAATCAAAAAATAATTCATAAATTATATTCACTGCTATTGTGAGCTCTTGGATGAACTTGTTGATACAGAAAACGCAAAAAAACCTTAGAAAAATAGAAAATCCTGAGAAGTTTTATTAAACATATGCACGAATAAACATTGATATACTATTGACTATGTGGTTTTAAATAAATTATGTCATAATTTTTACTATATCTTACTACTGGTGCAGTCCAAAATTATGGAAACTATGTTATATTTAGATTTTTCAATTAAAAGTTATGCTTAATAATATGTACATATATTTAAAAAAATATATTGTCCGTGAATTTCGTGGCCAATTGTAATAATGAGATTAATGAATTGTATACGTGTTATGTTATAAGTGGTGTTGCCAAATATTGTATATTACTGCTTAAATATTAAATAGAACAATGTACTTATTGACATGTGTTTTATTTTCAAAATTATTATATTTATAGTTTCACAGTCAGAATAAAAATACTAAAAAAACTAACTTAAAACAGCAATTGTGTTGAATTTATAAATCACAAATGAGAATATAATATGACATACCGGGATTATCAAGAGTGCTACCGAAAACGAAGCCGGGTAGTAGGTTAAGTGACTACAAACACAATGTAACTAACAATTTAGCAAAGAAACGCGACAATTTTTTTCATTATTTTTTAAATATCGTCCAGTTTGGGTGGTAAATCCTATAGTTTTTGCTAAAATAATAATTTAAAGCCTTGCGTACCATAGCGTGTATAAAAATAAAAAGGTGTACACTATTATTTAAGAAAAAACGATGTATTTACTATTTACCACCCTAACACGACCGTAAAAAAAATAAAAAATAAATCTTCCCACATTTTTTGCACAAAATTTAGTTGTGTCTGAAGTCACTAAATCTACCACCCAGCTTCGTTTTCGGTAGCACTCTTGATATACTCTGTATAATATATATACATATGAGCATATACCATATAATATCTTCCTGCATTTTTAACCAGGTCATCGGTCCGGCACTGTGCTTGTCTGTACGGGGTCTTTTGGACTTCTTCGCGCTGTATGCCTGGCCCACTGCTACTTCAACTTGCTAATTCTTAAGGCTATGTCGGTAACCTTTGTGCTCCTATGATTAAACCTTGCATATCAAAAATAAACGCGGTAGAAAAAACGGCGAAATGTTACTCTGGGGGTATTTTTACAGCTACAATCAGAACCTGATGTCATAGAGCTGTGAGCGTATCATAGGTAAAGTGGGGTATATATAAATTTTTTTTTCATATTAATATACATTTAGTACTTTCATCCTGTGTAACTTTTGTACCTAGTCTCCACTATATATTTCAGGGCTACCTAAAAAAATATTATTTTACGCCTCAGATTAATTTGCCTACACAAAAACTGAGGATTTATTACATAAATAAAATAACAAGTTAAATGTTTTGTTAGGACGAGTTTCATGATGTACACATTTATATTGTTTAAGTAATTAGATGTAGCCTAGTTTTTAACAAAATAAAGTTATTTTTTGCTGTATAATAATAAACATTTAAATTCTATTGTTTTATTTTGACAAAATTTATAATTAACGCTTCCATAACATGAATTAAAACTCAAGACTCAAAACGTCTAGTGTCTCAAATTAAATATTTTTACGAAACGTAAGTTTTGTTATATGTATATATAGTAACGATGTACCTACTTTAAGTTAGTAGTCAATACAAAATTAATATATTGTTCCATATTATAACCCCAGGTATAATAAATTTATAATTTATTTTTAAAGTTAATATTATTGAGCCCATATTTTTTTCATAAAGTAACCTCTGAAACGGCAGCCCCAGAAAAAATGGCGAGATGAGTTGGATAGGCGGGAAAGATACTGACACGATAGAGCCTGAAATGGGACGAATGGAAGGAGGTTAATGAGGCCTTTGCCCTGCAGTGGGACAGCGAAGTATTTATGTATAGTAAATGTAAAGTATAATTCTTAAATTGCCATTAATATTCAATGTATAGTATGGTGAGGAGTATAGTAAATATATATATATTTGGCTGTATTTAATATATAAATGGTTATTTATATCCAACTGCTATTTGGATCAACAAAGATAAGGCTGGTTGGTGCTAGGGAACCCATGTCGGTGAAGGTTAGATTCTCCTTTACTCGATTTTAAAATATCCTTATTACGAAATATAAAAACTTTGCACCATTCACTTTCAACAAAAATCCCAATGATAGTTCCTCAAGACAATTTAAACACTTTATTTGAATCTTTCTATTCAAGGTATTGTAGAGTAACACGAAGAATACTTGATAAAAGCAAAATTATTTTTCTTTATGCATCCGCGGTGGTGAGGCAAATAAGTATTAATGGTACCTCACAAAGGAATAACGGTTTAAAATAGAAATACTGCGAAAAGGTTTATTGAATGGCTTAGTCGATGATCCCAATTTACACTTTTAATATCTCTAAAAATAATCTCACTATAAATGATGAAAAAAGGCTATCTTCAAAATGAATGGAAGGGGATCGTATTTAGATATTCATGTTGATAAATTATGACTGAGTGGGCAGAAGAAAGCGATGGTGGAACTATATTACTTGTGAGAACATTAGTTTATGAGAAATTGTTTCTTATTGCTTTTAATGAAACGGCAAACTTTGGTACGGCCTAAAAGTAAATGATTGTCGTAGGTTACGAACATTGAATAACCCAACTTACGCAATCGACTCGTGAATTCTAGTGAATTTTTAATAAGCAGAACGAGTATACCTGTAATAAGTTGCTGATCCACGATACGGCAGAAACCATTATATACAAAGAAATTTTTAATTTTTCAGTTTTCTGTAAGAGGGTTGTACCGGCCCGAACCTCGAAATCACTCAGTTTTTGTAGCAATATTAACTTTACACTGCACTTTTTAGCTAAGTGCAGTGGCTTGAGTGTAGAGTATGCAGAACGAGAGCTATAGTCATCGTGTCATACCTTTGACACAATAGGGTAATTAGCTATAATCAAATTTTTTGATTAATTTATGTGAAAACACAAATAACATTAAAATACAACATTTCTGTCAAAAACTATTGAAATAGCTGTAACATGAGGAAAAATATTATTTATAATTGAAGAGTGGAATTGTAGTGGGTCATCTTGCTGTCTCTTTCACACGTGCGCACTGCGTGTTTAGCCCAGTGACGTCCCTAGTTTCGTAAAAAAGAGTAAAAGATTTAGAACGTTTCTAAGTTGTTTAATTATTCTGAATGAATAATTTATAAATGTTTTTATTTGCTAGATCTTGGATACCTTTTGATAAATACAAAAAAAAAAGCAAAAACCCTATTGTGCTCTTTGATTGTGCCAGCGTGTTCAATACCGGAAATACACTAGCACCGAAATGTGATACACTTTTTCTGAAATGACGAGATTTTTACCGTCGTATTAATATAAGATAGTGCTAGTTCCGTCAGCGGTAGCCACTCGGGTGTATATCCTAGCATCATCATCATCTGTACGGTCCGCAGTTTCCTCACCGAATGAAACTCAAAAGCAAATCTGTTACTTCTGGTCGGGTTTCTATGAGACAGTGCATCTGTGGACAGTGCTAAGTCGAATCAAATCATCAGCATTGCAGCTTTAACCAACACATCAAGGCTCTTCTACCCTTCTAAAAATATCTGCAAAATATCAAAACTGGAGAGTTATAACTTATGAAGAAGAAATTAAAACTTTGAGGGAGGTAAAGTTGAAGCTTGCAAAAAACCTAAATATTTTCGCAATACATTGGACAAAGTTCACAAACAAAACATTAGGTACAACAAATTACATAATCATGTTTACAAGAAAGTTTATTCCGATGTTGAAATAAATATTCATTATATTCAATATCCAATCATTGTGAATATTGTTATTTTCATCTGATTTCCAATATGATTGGTGATTATTATTGATTTTTGTTTTGAAATACAACTATTCTGTGTTCAAGATGCCAATCTCAGTCTGAATATCAATCCTAGTATAATAGCTGAACTGTACCTACCGCTGGATATTATATACGTACAGATAATCACGCCTTTTTCCCTGAAGGGGTATGCAGAGATTTTCATGGTAGCAAACATGACACCCATGTTTTACCTTGTGCGTTCGGTCGCACGATCTGATAGGAGGTGAGCCATATCAAGCACAAATTCCTGGTTGACAATGCATTGAAAAATCCATTATCACTTAACCTGGCTCGGGATTTGAACTCGAGACCTCAGGTTTGCAATACTGATATACAAATGCGCCATAGAGGCATGGCAGGCAGAGTCACAGACGCCGCCGGATGTTTGTACGTAAAATCCTCACTAATATAAAAGCAAAAGTTCGTGAGCGTGGATGTATGGATGTTTGTTCCTCTTACACGTAAAAACGGCTCGACTGGTTTTGATAATATTTAAAAATTCATTATATATTTTTTACACACCGGGATGTATACATATGTAGGTAACTTTGATCCTGAAAAATACAGTGTTCCCGTAGGATGAGTCAGAAATTCAAATATAAATATTTGCTACTCTTTCAAATTAGAATGGATGCTACTGGACAGGAGTGGACAGGATTGCATGCTTTTCGTCATGGGATAGTATGAGACGAGTCAGAGCGGAATATAACGGGACGGGAAAAGCCAACCATATTCACAATCTTTCACTATTATAATATTAATAAATAAATAAATAAATTGTTATTTATTTATTTATAAACAGTCACATACATATACATATTTATATAATAACACATATTTATCTATTTATATAACGGGACGGGAAAAGCCAACCATATTCACAATCTTTCACTATTATAATATTAGTGAAGATATTAGTAAGGACTAGTGCTTGAGAGGATTATTTTTCATATCACATTTAATTTTTATCAAAACTCATAGAAATGTCGCCGCCTAAAAGTTGCCAATACAGGCCGGCGGTTTTGGTATGTAGTGCGCTTACGTATGTCAAAAGTTGAATAACATAACATTTAGGTCTGATTAACAGTTGCACAACACTTTGTTATGTAAACGACATATTACAAAAACAAATACAATGGTAGGAAAATAAATAAACATTTTTTTAAAGTTTGTCACATTGTGTCTAAAGTCACTAAAGCTACCACCTGGCTTCATTCTCGGTAGCAGTCGCTTCCTCATCCCACGGGAATACTTTATTTTCGGGTTAAAAAGTAGCCTTAGTCTTAATCCAGGGTGTCAGCTACCTCCGCACCAAATTTCTACGAAATCATTCATTTCACGTTTCTGATTTCATAGCGCACAACCGCACATACTATAAGAGAAAAATTATTAATACACTGTTTTGGGTTCTATTACAGTTATATAGTACCCCCACATTCGTTTTGTAGTATATGTATTACATGGACAGACATGATCGGCTACAAATTTATTAAATGTATGTATAGATAACTGGGTACCCTTATAAATAACTAGCGGCCCGGCCCAGCTTCGCCTGGGTGCATATATTTTTTGATTCCACTCCACACCAAATACATGTTATTTTTCGTATAAACTCTTGTATACCTAAACTTCACATAGCTATCCTACTGTCCGGCTCAATCCCGTCTCATCCGTCTGTTCAGTCTCTTCCCAATCCGTCCCGTCCTTTCTCTTTATTATCCATCCCCTCTTATAACGTGCATTTACATTTTGTCCTATCAAATCTGTCAGGTATTTCAGCCCTCTCCCGTACCTTCCACTCTATTATATCCCGTCTCTCCATATACATGTACATATAAAGATTGCCTTATGAAATTTTGACATTAAAAACTTTATCGTTTTTTATTGTCCATCCAATATTCCTTTCCTTATTTTAGCACCAAAATTGTGTTTTTCCAAATAACATTGCACGCCATTACTTTTTGTTAGTAATAAAGTAATAATAACCATTTAAAAAAAAGAATTTGCCAAATTGGTCCAGACGTTGTTGAGTTATGCGCTTACCAACACATTTTGCGTTTCATTTTTATATTATACTCGTAGAAGAAGATATAGTCCACCCCGCTGACATAGTGCGGGTTGGCGGATTTTATTTCACGTAGAAATTAATCCGAAAAGTCAGAGGTGCTTCTCTCCATGCTTCTCTCCATGCTCCTCTGGCAATTAGTTATTTTGTTTTTAGCTCGCCGTGTGAATTTTCAAGTTTGACTGGCGTATGTGAGTGATGGTAAGAGACAGCTGTTCATAACCTTTCTTTTTATTTTTACAGGTATCTGGCTTTTGAAAATTTCCTTAAGGCTCCAAAACTTCCTCCACGTCGCTTTTATCCTTCTATCAATTTCCTTTTCGTTGCGTTGTTTATCAAAAGAGATTTGTTTGCCCAGATATATATAAGAATCGACATATTCTAGGGTTATATTATCTACTTATAGTTGATTTTTTGATGCATTTGTCATTAATTTTGTTTTTTCAAAATTGATCTCCAGGCTCACCTGTTTACTTTCCTTTTGGAGTGTGCATATCATATGTTCTAGGTCTGTACTGTTCTCAGAAAACAAGACTACGTCGTCAGCGAATCTCAGGTGACTAAGTCGCCGGCCTTCAATATTTAATCCAACTGTGCTCCAGCATATTTTTTTTTATTATGGACTCAAGTACTGCGATAAATATTCGAGGAGATAAGGGGTCTCCTTGCCTAATGCCTTACCCCTCTCTTTATTGGAAAGGAAGGTCCTGTTGACTCCAACTTCACTCTACTTGTGTTGTTGTCGTAGAGGTATTTCAGCACTTTGATGTATTCGGTCTCTACATTCTGAGACTTCAGTGTTTCCCATATAGATGAATGAAGTATTGTATCAAAAGCCTTTTGGTAATCAATGAACGCTATATACAGTGGTTTTTGATGTTCTTGATATTTCTCGATGAGTAACTCGACTGAGTGGATATGATCTACCGTTGAATATCCTCTTCTGAATCCTGCTTGTTCGATTGGTTGGAATGAGTCTAGTGTGGGACTTATTCTTTTTTCTATTGTCGATGAGAACAGTTTATATAGCGTAGGTAGAAGGCTGATGGGTCGGTAATTGCTTACATCGTTAGGATCTCCTTTTTTATAAAGTAATATAATATACAGTGACTCCGACCATTCCTTTGGTGTTTTAGAAGTATCTAATATTTTGTTGAAGAGTATTGTTAAGGGTATAGAGAGAGCTGTGCAAGCAATTTTTAATGCTTCGTTCGTTATCCCGTCAGGTCCCGGACTTTTGTCTGGTTTGAGCCGTTTTATTTCCTTAATAATTTCAGATTCCTGTATTTGGTGTATCTTTGGGACGTTTTGAGTTTCCACTGGTGGGCATTGGCGAGTTTCCTGATGTTCTGGTGCGTTATACAAGGTTTTATAGAACGAAGTGGCTATTTGGAGTATATCTTTCCGGTTGTGAGATACTCTGTCTGATACGCGGAGGCCTTCTATCCAGGTTTTATGCGTTCTTAGTTCGTTTTTCGCTCTCTTTAAGCTGCCTAAATGTATGTATAGATAACTGGGTACCCTTATAAATAACTAGCGGCCCGACCCAGCTTCGCCTGGGTGCATATATTTTTGATTCCACTCCACACCAAATACATGTTATTTTTCGTATAAACTCTTGTATACCTAAACTTGACATAGCTATCCTACTGTCCGGCTCAATCCCGTCTCATCCGTCTGTTCAGTCTCTTCCCGATCCGTCCCGTCCTTTCTCTTTATTTTCCATCCCCTCTTATAACGTGCATTTACATTTCGTCCTATCAAATCTGTCAGGTATTTCAGCCCTCTCCCGTACCTTCCACTCTATTATATCCCGTCTCTCCATATACATGTACATATAAAGATTGCCTTATGAAATTTTGACATTAAAAACTTTATCGTTTTTTATGGTCCATCCAATATTCCTTTCCTTATTTTAGCACCAAAATTGTGTTTTTCCAAATAACATTGCACGCCATTACTTTTTGTTAGTAATAAAGTAATAATAACCATTTAAAAAAAAAGAATTGGCCAAATTGGTCCAGGCGTTGTTGAGTTATGCGCTTACCAACACATTTTGCGTTTCATTTTTATATTATACTCGTAGAAGAAGATATAGTCCACCCCGCTGACATAGTGCGGGTTGGCGGATTCTATTTCACGTAGAAATTAATCCGAAAAGTCAGAGGTGTGCCCTAGGATTTGAACCCGTGACCATCGTTAACTTGTTGGCAATCTAGTACGTTACCATATACAAATTAGTAAAATTTTTGTCAAAGAGTATTTATTATATGATAGGTAAGACCAAAAAATATATTGTGAAGACCTGTTGAATATCTTTGGACCTGAAGGGCAGAACTCCTCAAAATTGAACAGTACAGCAATAATTCTTTTTACATTAGGTTCAGTATAAGTTTATTACTATAAGGGAGGGGGGGGGGGGTGGAAAGGGGAAAGTAGAAAGGGGCGTGGGAGGGGGGGGGATATATACAAATATAAATACTAAATATCTGCGACAGTAAATAAATGATTTTAAATAACTTTTCTTCGGAACGAATTATACATAATGTTGGTCACATAAAATATGGTGATGATCTGATGAATAGGTACATATCTGGAGAGCAGACCTCCACAAAACTTTGCAGAAACGCAATGATTTTTCGTCCATTAGGTTAAGTATATGTGATTTGTTAAAAATAGGAAGTGAAGAAGGTGTAGAGGTGAGGGGGTAACGAATGATTACCACGCATAAGTGTACTCAATATCTCTAGCAGGTTGAGCCGATTTTAGTATTTTCTTTATCATAAGAACGAAATGACAGTGTAGCTTCCTTAAAAATCATAAAATATTAATTTCGTTTTTGAAATTATAAAGAACCAAAATGGTTCATTTTTTATATACATTGATTCCAGTTTTCATTATATGATTACCTTTGGCATCATTACAATGCTTATGAAAACTAAAAAGTAATAAATAAAATAATTTAATTAAAAATTAAAAGACCGACTTCAATGTGCACTACAAAGTAATAAATAATATATATTTCATTGTGCTAGTGCACATTGATTAATTTTCTTATTGACTAGACTAGCCAACAAATCTTAAATACGTAATATTTTGAAGGCGGGTCGCCAAGTGACGAACACGACGACCTACACAAAAAATTTAATTTGTGTAAAACATCCTAGCGAAAAACACGCAATTTTACACGCAATATTAATTTGTCTTAATCTATATAAACTTACGCTTCTTCATTTTCCCAGTAGGGGTATGCAGAGATTCTCCTGGTATAAATCAGGACACCCACGTTACGCCTTGCGTGTTTTGTCCCTGCCTCGGTGTGATTAGGGGCGAGAGTCTAGTCATATCGGGCGCAAATTCCAGTCCCTGTCCTGATAACTAATAGAAAAATCGCCCGTCCTTAATATTTCAGCTCTTAATCAACATTGTTGAGTATCGGACTTATCTACAATCGAGGGAAACATACAAACTTAGCAACCCTTCCCTTTCTTATACTTTCCTCACTATGATTCCTATCACTGTTAAAGTAATTGTATATAAATATGCAAATTACTCCAATAAGTCAATGGTGTGGTCAATGGTGTACCCTGGAGTTGAAACCCTTGACCACTGTATCTTTGATCGTATGCAATACATTAAAATTAGGCCACACATATGACACATATTAATTCTATTAAAATTTCAACAAATGTACACGTAGGATCAATATGTTAAATTAATTTGTTTCTAGTTTACATATGGACCTAACTGAGCGCCAACGATACATCTACAAGTAGGTAATATTCAACTGTGTTACATTACTTAAATTTGTTCTCGTTTGGCACTTGGCGACCCGCCTTCAAAATATTACGTATTTAAGATTTATTGGCTAGTCTAGTCAATAAGAAAATTAATCAATGTGCACTAGCACAATGAAATATATATTATTTATTACTTTGTAGTGCACATTGAAGTCGGTCTTTTAATTTTTAATTAAATTATTTTATTTTTATATTATAGATGATTCTTCTTTTATAATTATGTTTTCGTCGAGTTTTCATTATTTTTAAGATGTATTCTGCTATTCGGGGCGGGGACAAATCCAATGAACCAAAAACTATGAAAATTGGTCTAGCCGATCTCGAGTTATAAGTGTTGTAACAAACCCGACTTTGTTTTATATATATATATATAGATATATATATAGATGAACACTTATAAATTATGGTGTATTCAAACTGCAGTTCATTTTTTGTTGAGCAACGTTTTCAAATGTTATGCAGCTACATCTAACCACAAAATGTTATTTTATTAGACGTGTGTTATTAATGTTAAATATTGTTGCCCAGCATGAGGTCCTAACAATCGATAATATTGTCATATTTTATACTACTATTTGTTATATTTTGCTATTTTCCCTTATTGGACTCCAATAAGAACATTCAACAAATTATATCTAGTAGTAACAAAAGCTATATTATGTACTTAATGTTGTTATGTTACGCAATGTTGCTTATCAAAAAACAGTGGTTTAGATGCACCTTTATGATTGATATACATACATGTTCATACATAAATGTAGATAAACAGATAGCTATACGACCGAAAACGAAGCCGTGTGGTAGTTTTAGTGATTTTGGACAAAATTTATTTATCAAATATTTTTCCTATCGTCTTATTTAGGTGGTAAAAAATTGTGTACACCCTTTTACATTTAAAGACACTATGTTACGCTAGGGTTAAAATTATCATTTTGGCAGAAAATATATAACTTACTAAAATATATACTTTATCTGTATCAGCCCATATACGACCCACTGCAGGGCACGGGCCTCCTCTACAATCGACAGTACGATTGAGAGTGGTTAGGCCATATAGTCCACCACGCTGGCCTAGTGCGGGTTGGCGGACTTACATACCATAGAATTTTTTTAAAAATCGCTATGGTATGCAGGTTTCCTCACGATGTTTTCCTTCACCGTTTTAGTGCGTGGTGATTGACTATCAATACACACATGACTCCGAAAAGTCAGAGGTGTGCCCTGGGATTCGAACCCGCGACCACCATGAACATGTTGGCAGTCGCGTCTAGTCCGTTTACCAACAGACCACCACGCACTTCATATACTTTATACCCTGTATAAATTTTAATAAATAAATAAAATTTTGATCAAAGAAAGTGGACACTTATTTGCGGCCGTATCGCTACCAACACAGCTACGATCAATATTTACGAGATGACTATAGCAATTTAAAACGTAATAAGTTAAATCCTGGCTGAATAAAAAAATAACTCAAGTAGACAATTTTACTAATTGTCATTTTCAATGGAAGATTGGAAATTAAGCCCTTAAATAATTGTAATATTTTGAATAGTGACATCTAGTGACAGTAATTGTAACTATGAAAATTCTTTACAGAGCTCGCTTTGAAAAAGTTTTTTACTGAAACTGTACTGAAAGATTTTGCCTTTTATGTCAAATAGATGGAGCTTGTACACTTTGGTAGACGTTTACTTGGAACTTTCGAGATCGTTTTCACTAGAGGGCGAAGAGAATTGCAATAAGTTTACATGAGATGGCGACTGCCATTGCAAGTATCAACCAATTTTAAGTATGAATTAAATATTTTTTAATGTTGAGCAGTGAGCACGTAGAAGTAAGTTGATATTTGTTAGAAACGCTATGTATAACTTAAAAAGTTTTTGAACGTAATCACGCTGTTGTCGTCATCATATTGTATTTAATACATTAACTGATCGAGTATGTATTTTTTATGCATGCCTATAACATGGCCATCTCAAGATCAGCTATTATGAAGTCCAAATCGTGGTTATTTTGGAAGTTATCAGCTTCAATGCGCCTCGCACCATCCAAAGACAGCCTCCGTGGCGTAGTTCGTTCGACGCCGCCTGTGAAAAGGGAGGCCGCGGGTCGGATCCCCGCTCCGAGAGAAATGTTTGTGCGGCCCACAAATATTTCTTCCGGGTCTGGGTGTTTGTGAGACAGAAAAATCTCTCGTAGTTCCTGATACTCACGACACAAGACTCGATCTTAGTTTAGGGTCAGGACTACATATGTACGTGACTGTTGGGTGTTATATATTATATATTTATTTATTTATTTAGGTGTCTTTATACCAATTTATTTATTTATTAAATTAGTACGGTTGACACCAATTACACTAATTAATAATAATTTAAAAAATATTCTATACAAAAAAAATAATTAATGAAAACATAAAACAAAATATTTGACTTATATCTAAGTTATAAAACATAAAGATTAAAGAAAAAAATTGTAGCCATATAAAAGAAAAACTACATATTAAAATATCACGTAGACAAAGATTCATACATACATCACGCATTCGCGCACAGTAGCACAAACATTCCAACAGGATCACCTTCCATTAATCTGCGAATAAATCACAGTGTGGTGCACTATTTAGGAGAGCATTGAGTGCGGTGAGAGTTCGCGGTATTGGGGACCTGGCACGAGCCACGGTACGACACGTAGGAACTGCGAATAATCTGTGTTTCCGGCCGCGGCAGTAATTATTAGGCACAAACAGTTTACATAACATCACCATTCAGGTCGGGAGCATCAACCATACACCTTAGAACCTTGCACATGGTTGTTAATTGGTCTTTCCATCTTCTAACCTCTAAAGAATTGTAACCAAGGCAACCCAGTAGATATTTCGTGGGATACATGAGCGGATAATATGTGTGCATAAGTTTATATAAGTATCTCAAAAAGACCTTTTGGACCTTTTTCGAGTAAAAGGGTGTATGTTGAACCGGCGTGCGCCGGTGCATGAGATTTGGTGGCCCATTCGAGCAAGGTCATCGGCGTATACCGTCCTCTTAATAACATATATAAAATGCAGTTTTTATACTATAAAATTGCTAGACGCACTGAAGCTGTGGGCATCCATAGCAACCACGATCGGAACATCAAAATGGCTGACCCTGTAATTGCTATGTTAGAGGCATGCCCAGACAAACTTTTTTTTATAAAATGACGAAAGTCTGGCGACCACAGACTCTTTTAAAATTTCAATAAAATGATTCCTTTACATGCAGTTGGTGTGTTGACCGTCGTTTTGTAAGTTAATTAAGATCCGAACTATGGTTAAAACTTAAGTAGGGATTAGATAACAAGAGTTCGGAACAGTTGGCCGGTTAAATGGTTAACTTTACGGAACGCCGTGCGAACTTAGTTTAAACATGTGCGTTTCCAATTTCCTGTTTAATGTTTAAATTGCAACTATTTTGTTGCTAAAAGGCTACCGTTTTAAGTATAGTTATTAAGAGACATTTTAATAGTTGCTCCGTAGTATTTTAATATATCGCAATACGTGGGTGTATCTACCTTTAAATAACTTGTACCTAATATTATCCAGTTATACGTTAATATAATATGCTTTTGTCATATACCACATTGTGATAGGCCATTCCGTTTCGTAAGTGTACTCCACTAAGCTATTTAAATCGTTTCAGACATCGTTTTTCTGCGGACATTATTTTCCACTTATGTTTTTTATAATTATTGTTTTTAAAATGTGTTTTTGTTGACTTTATAACACACAGGATTGAGGAATCATTGTTTTCTCTTATCCACGGTGGAACTAGCCTTAAAAGACTCCAATGCATATCTTTATTAAGCCACGTCATTCGTGCAGCCAACAACTCGCACAGTATCTTTGAAAAAACACAATCTTGGCATCAAATAGGACGGTGGGAAGCCTTTCCGTGCATTGAAGCCTCGTTTCTTTATGTAAACGAACAAAAGTGGCTGAATGGTAGAAGGCTTGTATCGCGGGAGCTGTCTCCGTCCGACACACTTCACCTCAAATGCGTTCTTATTAACACCTACACTTCATACAAATTGCTTATAACCAGCTTTTCATTGACTCTAGAAATCTTTGTGCAATTTGTTTTCAGAGCAAGTTAATTTAAATGTCAGCTGAAGCAAATAGTTATTCTGAATAGTGAATTGCGTAGGTGTGAATTTATTTAAAGACATTGCTGTTATGTTTAAAGTTACTGTAATATTACAGTGATTTGTGCTAACTGTAACTCTAACTTCCTGTAGACATTCACGTTTCAGTTGACTTCCTTTACCGAGTTATTAGTTAATAACATAAAAACGAAAAATATTATCTAGGTTAAGTTGTCTTTAGTATCACCAAATATCGTTGTTTATCGTTGAGATTCATTTATGGATTTATCGTCAATTACAAAGACATATAAGTATAATGAAGTATTTTTGTACATTTTTTTATGTTAAAAAGCGATGTAGGTAGATATCAATGCATGTGAATAGTGTTTTATATAGCTCCCGCACTGTTCTTATGATATTCGCAGCAACCTGTCAGATTAAAAGCGTCTCGGTTGCGATTTCCAGTAGTTAAATGAAACAAGTCGTCCGCCTTGTGTGTGAATACCAAACTCTGCCGGTAATTGCGTAACCATATCTAGTACTTTTAGACACTCTATCGGTTATCCGCGCTATATACTTTCCTCACTGCCACTTCATGTTATAGAAGAGTAAATAATTAGTGTCATGGCAAACTTAAATCAGCAATGCAAAGTTTAGGCTAGTAGCGTCCGCCCCACTAACTTTCCCGAGTCACGATCTTTTCATGATCGCGGACAGCTCAACTTTGTCGATTACGCCTTTTACGTGTTCTGGCTTGTTCTAATTTGGGAAAATATCTAGCTGCCTTGTGGGATGAAAGGGCTCAGCGTGAAATTCGTGAAAGGTTTGCAAAAAAAAATTCATCATTTTCTACGTGATATCTAAAAAAAATAAACAGCCTTCGTACTTTATACAAGTTTAATTTTGAACCGAACAAGAATGTTTTAAACAACCACGTGTACCTTTGTTATGTTGCTGCCTCCTTGACCAATAAACAATGAAACAATAAAATATATTCCTTTGTCCTGTAGTTGACGGACGGTTTTCGGGACTCCGGCAATCTATTTATTTATTTATTTATTTATTTAAATCTTTATTGTACACATAAAAACAAATACAATATTCAGAAACAAAAAAAAAAAACAAAAAAAAAGTACAAATGGCGGTCTTATCGCTTAAAGCAATGTCTTACAGACAACCATGGGATGGATTTAAAGAGAAGGAAAAAGAGAGGGCAGTGTAAAATAAATAATTAAAAGAGAGGACACTAAATAATATTCATACTAAATAAAAAAAAAAAAAACATACATACATACATAATAAATAGCATAAATACATACATATATAATAAAAAATAAATATATATATATAAATATAATGCACACAAATTGTAAAATAATTTAGATGTATATAATGTTAACTACTAAAATCAGTTTAATTAAAGAGAAAGGTAATGTTCTTTAATTTGCCTCTTGAATGAAGACAGCGATTTCGCCTGTCTCACCGCAACAGGAAGCGCGTTCCACAATCGAACTGCTTTGACGGTAAAAGAATTGTCCATAAATGTTGTGGTGTGCACAGGCATTCTTAGCTTAAGATTCTCTGACGACCTCAAGGACCTCGAATGTGAGTCATGAAGAAAAATAAATCTTTCTTTAAGATAAGAAGGGGTCACAGGATTAAATAAAATATTATAAAGAAGAGAAAGAATATGAGCATTCCGACGAAGCCGTATAGGTAACCACTTAAGCTTAGCACGAAACTCGGAGACATGATCATATTTGCGTAGACCAAATATGAATCTTATGCAGAAATTTGAAGTCGCTCAAGTTTATTAAGTTGGTCTTCGGTGAGATCAAGATAGCTGACATCGGCATAATCAAGAATGGGGAGAAGAAGGGATTGAGCAAGTGAAATCTTCGTGGTAACGGGTAGAAAGTTGCGTAACCTTCGCAGGGACTTAGCTGAAATGAACAGCTTACGGCTTATTTCACGAAGCTGAGGACCCCAAGTAAAGGAATTATCAATAAGTAATCCCAGATTGCGGACGGTGTTACTATAAGGGATGGTTATCCCATCACAATAAACACTGGGGAGTTGAGTCCAATCCAGCTTCGAGATCATCCTGGAGCTACCGACAACAATGACTTGGGTTTTCAAGGGATTGATCTTCAAACCATGAGCTCTACTCCAATCACAGATGTGTTGAATGTCTGTATTAATACAAGCAATTGCATCAATCAACTTGTCCAAGGGTGCCTGAGTATATATTTGGAGATCATCAGCGTAGAGGTGGTAGGAGGAGCATAAAAAGTTAGTAATTGAGTTAATAAATACAGCGAAGAGAAGAGGAGATAGCACGCCGCCCTGAGGAACGCCAGCAGCTACGGGGCACCAAGAGGAAAATCTATCCTCCACACGGATGCGTTGCCGGCGTCCATACAGGTAACTATGAAACCAATCAACAGCCATTGGAGATATGTTAAGAGAACGTAGCATGGAAAGTAAAACGTCATAGTCCACGGTATTAAAGGCATTGCTGAAGTCTAGCAAAGCTAAGACTGTCAGCTTACCGTCCTCCATGCCGGATCTTATGCCATCTGTGATATGGGTCAAAGTGGTGGTCGTGCTATGCCCTGAACGAAACCCAGATTGGAGAGGATTTAAGAGGTTATTCTTGGAGAGGAAATCATTAAGTTGGGTATGGATTAAACGTTCTAGGACTTTGGAAAGGAAAGGAAGTATAGAAATGGGACGAAATTCGGAAAGTAGAGATGCATTGGATTTTTTTGGAAGAGGGATAATGTGGGCTTCCTTCCACGCAGTTGGAAAGATCCCGGTGGAGATGGAGTGGTTTAAGATGTGGGAAATGATAGGAAGGGTTTCGTCTAAGACATAGAGAACCATATTACGACTAAGATTATCACTACCCATAGCGTTAGATGACAAAAGAGTGATGGTCTTCTTAACATCACAAGTGGCGAATTGTTTGAAAACAAAGGTAGAACAAGCGGGAGTGTTAAGAGTGGAAAGATACTTAATGGTGTTGTTTTTAGTCATCCTATCAAAGTAGGATGGAGAAGAGAAGTGACGGTTTAAGGAATTTAAATCTATAGATTGGGGAAAAGAATCTTGTGGTGATTTACCCACTCCCAGTGTTTTTAGAAATTTCCAGACTTTGGCTGGATCACCGGTTTCGACTGAATTGTGGATGTATCGGCGTTGAGCATTTCTACACACCTTACTGCAGTGATTCCGGATGGCTACATACTTCAGCCAGTTAGACTCAATTGGACGCCTATTATATTTACTCTTGGCTGACGCTTTTTTTGACAACAATAACTTAATATCAGCAGTGAGCCAAGGTGAGGGAAGGTGCTTAACTTTAATTGGCTTGACAGGTGCATGTTTGTCAAAAAGATCGGTCAACTTTTGGTTAAAAATCTAATTCATGAACAAACCACGACGAAAAACCCATCGCTTCATATCCGTTTTCTTTGAGGTTGTAATGTTATCCGGTCAAGCTGGTATATTCTTACAGAAGTGCAAAGTGATTACAGAGTTGTTCTTCTAGTTTTTCGGCAGCTTTCTGTGAGTCTGTGATACTACCTTTGCCAGTTTGGGTTGTAGCCCATTCACACAAAACATCTAATTTAGGTGCTACATTGTGTTTCTATCACTTTCTAGTTTCGCACAGTTGTAAAGGTACAACTATGTCACTCGTAACGTGCCTTAACGTTGTATCCTAAATTACAATTTACTCTGTGAGCCAAACATTAACTCAAACAAACCGAACATCGGTGTATACAGTATCCGCACTACGCTCAACATGTTCCGTTAAACAAATGAACCAGACACGCTTTGTACAAACGTGCCAGCAAAATAATTGTAAGCCTGAACTTTCACGCTCCGTTTTGTAAACATAACAAGTTCCTTGCTTTGATTGTTAATATTGTATTTGATAGATGTTTAAAATTTACAGTGCTTCCCTCATTTTATTACAGTGTAATATGTACGACTGCATCAATCGATAAATGGATCGTGTAATGGATGGTTTTTCATCGTATTTTCATTTGTTTTTGTATTTAGATTTAGTTTAGAATAAAATTTATATTTAAACTATACATTTCCTATGGTTTGGGTCACATATGAAAATAAAAATGTCTGAAATATAATGTTAGCCAAATCCAGCTTTAAGTATTATTACTATTATTTTGTCATCAAGATCACATTTGTACGTATTCATTTAATTAATAGAAATAACATTGCTTACAAAAGAGCCACTCTTGATGTAATCTTTCAACAAAAAATCTTGGGATATGAACATGACCTGCCTAACCATATTTTTCAATACCACAATTTGGCCAAGGCAAATGTACATATAATGGAGAGATTTAAAATCTAAGTACAACAGATGTAGAGATATCTTTTAATAATGAAAGATTGATTTGTTTCCTTTTTTGATACAGACACCTCAGATGATATTTTGTTCGGAGAGTCATTTATTTAAAGGTAGTACAATCAAACATATTTGCCTACCGTAGTCGAATCTTATACTAAGTATATTTACATACCTAATAAAGGAACTTTGGTTCGTTTTAATTATTTCAAGTAAATTAAAATAAACAAGACAGCTATTATTCGAATTATTTTTCCTTTATGCAACTTTATTTGGAGGGAAAACGGTCAAAAACTTATAGAAATCGTAATAACATAGGTTAAGCAACGAATTAAATAACTAATGGTAGGTTTCTCATTTGTGAGACTGCCTGTGTAGGTACCACCGCAATGTTTACACCACCAAACAGCAGAGTACAAAAATACTTTCCTTTCTGGACGACTGTAATTATCCGCCGAACCATCGCAATAAACATATATTTTAAGCTTAGAACGTATGAGAATATAATAGGATATAGGGACTCAATATGTAAAAATAGTTTTGTTTCTGTTATTCATGTACACGTATCTGTCTTAATCTGTATTTACAAAACATTTGTTATAATATGATTTATATTAAATTTACTTTTTTATTTATATTAAAAAGTGATGGTGACCTGTTAATAAACGGACTAGACGTGGCTGCCGGCATGTTCACGGTGGTCGCAGGTTTGAATACCAGAGCACACCTCTGACTTTTCGGAGTCATGTGTGTATTGATAATCAACCACCACTCACTAAAACGGTGAAGGAAAACATTGCGTGGAAACCTGAATACCATAGCAATTTATAAGAATTTCTATGGAATGCACAATGGAATGTAAGTCCGCCAACCCGCACTAGGCCAGCGCGGGGGACTATATGGCCTAACCACTCCCAATCGTACTCTCGATTGTAGAGGAGGCCCGTGCCCTAAAGTGGGATGAATATGGTCTGATATAGTAACAGTTACTTGTTTTCGGCAGACTTATGTGTAATATTTATTACTAGTTTCAAGGGAATAATATATTATTTACTTTAATGAATGTCTAAGTGGACCATGAGTTTTATTAAACAAACGGAGTTGTTAAGCGAATAAATACATTTAAGAAATAATCCTACCCTAAGAATATAGACTCAAAACGAAATAAGAATGCCTACGTCTATTCCTTAGCAATATGAAAGCAATCTAAATGAAACTCCACGAGGTATCTACGGGAGGGTATCTTGATTTTCAATTATTGGAGTAATAGAGTAGCGCAGGCGATGTCACCTGATCGCTGAGCTTATTAGCGGAGTGGAGTGCGCCCATGGCAGCGCGACGAGCCCGTTACGTGCGCGGTGCATCCGTGATAATTCTACTGGAAATTAATATACTTGCACAATACCAGGATGTATCAGGACTGCTACCGAAAATGAAGCCGGGTGGTGATTTTAATGACAGATAGGGGAAGGGGGGGCATAACGGGGGCGTTAAGGGAAATAAACGATTATGAAATAATCACTTATAATACTTATAATACTTAGTCGTCAAGTTTGACTCCTTCATTTGTTTGCAACGAACCTATCGGGAAATACCCGATAATTTTGAAGCTCGTGTGGTATTCGGGGGATTATTTTTCCGTCCCAAATTTTAATTTCAAACTCATTTTCATGCAAAATCTCCAATTTTCACAATTGAATTCAACCTGTCAGTTTGACGTGTGGTTAATTTGACTGGATCATGTTTTGTTTTTTATATATAGCAACTACCAGAGAAAATTTTCAAAAAATTATCAGTATAATACCATGTAGATTGTACCACGTGACGTCGAATGGTGCAATTCTATTGGTCGATATTTGGGTCGGAAAAATAATCAAATATATTTATTAATAAAAACTAATCACAACCATTTAGTTAGACATTAGAGTATCGTATGGCATAGAATTTGGTGATAAAAACAATCAAGAATATTTTTTATTTTAATTTTACGAAACCCTAGTAAAAACCCCATCATGCCCCTGGGTAGGGGCAGTATGGGGTACCAACTCGGGGCAGTACGGGGTACATGGTTATTTTATCTCACAGAATGTGCAGATGTGAATTTCTTTTTCATTCTCGTCATCAACACCTACACAGGCTGTATGTGCCCAACATCCACAAAGTTGACAGGCCACCCAACCTTCTGAGGACTTTAAATAAGTATGATTAAGGTCCATACAATAAATGCATAAAGAGTCCTTCTCTATATTTTCAACGTCAGAGTGAACTTTTTGAGTCTTTTGTTTCTTTGAGCCTTTTTTCAACACTTCTTTTGGATGTGAAGATTTCTTCGTCCGTTTAAGTTGTTCTCTTTCTTCAAGTTCGTTTTTGTAGGGCGTTGAAGTAAGAACAACAGTTTTACCTCTGCGATAATTTTTTCTCGTTTGGATTCTTTGTTCTACTGTTGGGATTGCGAGAATATCTTTTGGGGAAGCATTTTTAAAAGTCGTTGTTAAATCACGACAAACTTTTCGGATCGGAGTTCGGATTAAGTTATCATCTTGTCGTGATGGTCCAGGCTGAGGCTCTGAGACTTTAGGAGTTCTTTGTGAAGGCTCTGGAATAGGAGATCTTTCGAGAGGTGGAGTCATAGCAGAAAACAGTGAATGGACAGGGGGGCTTTCAAGGGAAGGCGGTTGTTGTTGCTGATCTTCAGCAGTTGCAGAAGCTCTTTCAGGATCATCATTTGCTAATGGGATATCTGTTGTCGATGCAGCTAAAAAATCTGAATCTGAAAAGTTGTTTTGATTGAATGGCCATATGCCACATTTTTTGAACGCATTAATTGCTGTACACATTGTTGCAGCTTGAATGTAAGCATCAGCAAATATTTCGCTTATCTGAAAAGTTGAAATTACACGCCCCGGGTGCGACCTTAACCAGTTAGTACAAGCATGGTCATAATATACACTCAATGGTTTCATGAAGCCAACATCTAAGGGTTTCAGCCTATGGGTGCAGTGCGGTGGAAAGCAAAGCATTATGACACCATTCTTGCGTGCATGTTCAATTACCTCTATGTTTTGCGTATGTGTAACATGACCATCTAAAAGAAGCAAGACTGGTGTAGCTAGTGACGCTCCTGAAAAGTTGACGAACCGTTGGAACCATGTCATAAAGGTCTCAGTTGTCATCCAGCCTCGAACATTGCATTCTGCGGTCGTTCCTGGAGGACCTCGATCCAATAACTCCTGCTTCATTCTCTGTCGAGGGAATATTAACATGGGAGGCATATAGGTACCAGCCGCATTAAAACATACCTCAACCGTAATGGTTTGTCCTCGTTCTGCTGATGAAAGCGATCCTACCTGTTTTCTTCCCTTTTCTGCAATAATTTTGCTCTTTGTTTTAGACACACATGATATTCCAGTCTCATCGCAATTGTATATTCTGTCAGGCGTCAGATTATATTTGTCATATATCTCCCCAAGCAATGAATAGAACTTATCTACAGCCACTTTGTTAAAGCCCATAGCTCGTGCTGCCGATGTAGCTTCTGGTTTTCGGGTGGATAAATCCTGGTGACGCTTCAAAAATCCTTTCATCCAGTCTACGCCAGCTATCTCTTTATCGCGGTTAAAATTATGTGCCTTGCCATTTTTTTTCCGCCAGCTGATACGCTAGTTTTCGTAGAACTACGGTGGTCAAACCAAACAAACGTTTCTCCATTTCTTTGATAAACTTTACGAGCTCATCTTCCTCTTCTTTCGAAAATACTGGCTAAAATTACCTGGAGTTGAGTTAAGAGAGAGCTCACCCTTCCTTATTTTGGCCACGTGACGCTCCAATGTGGTCTGTGGAACACCGTAAAGCTGGGCTGCTTTTCTGTAGCCTGCTGATTTGCTTAAAACTGCATCGATTGCTTTTCTTTTTATATGTTCTCACCATTTTTAAGCCTAAAACAAGATATGTTCTATGGTCAAATAAACATACCATTTTTGGAAGATGAAAGGGGCATAATGGGGACAGCAGTTACGGGGCATAATAGGGTACCCCATCTTGCCCCGTAACCATGCCCCCATGTCTAACATTACTTAAATTTCCGATTCAAAACAAACTGTCAATAGTTACAGATTTTGTTGCAAAACATAACAACACAGAAAGTCGCTACAAAACACACAACAAAAATATATAGTAATCTACCATACACTTACCTGGTTACGTTTATTTTTGTAAACACACCAAATTAGATGAAAACACGTCGAAAAATGATTTGTGTCGTAAGAAACAAACGCGTGCGATCTGCTCGCGCGGCACTCGCGGACTCAACACTGATGCAAAATGGCCGCCTGTTAGTGAAAATAAAACGCGGCTAGTGCTAGCGGTTACTTGTATGTGTGGGTGGCCCCGTCGTGCCTCACGTCCCCGTCATGCCCCCCCCCTTCCCCTACAACGCAAATAAAAATATCGGGACATATTTTTTGTGATGTTTTAAATCATCGTGTTTGGGTGGTAAATCCATAGTTTTAGCTAAAATAATCATGCAAGCCGTTGCGTACCGTAGCGTTTTTAAAAATAAAAGGACGTGCATTATTATTTTAGGCAAAACCATGTTTTTACCACCCAAATACGACGATAGGAAAAATTGTAAAAAATTAGTCGCGTTTTTTCGCAAAAGTTTTAGTTGCATCTGAAGTAATGATGTGATTAAAGGTTAAAAACTATTAATGGATAAACGTTAAAAGTTTAAAAAAAATAACGCACGTTCCGCGCTGTTCCAGGCTCATGATAGGATTATTATAAAAAACGGTCACAAATACTAAGTACTGAAAATTTCTTTTACATTGCCATTTGCATTGAGATATTATAATAGCGCGTCTTCACTGTCACCGATAATGAGCTTCGACACATTGTATCTAGACGAGCCAGTTGACTTGACCACTGCACAACCTGTTGTGACGTCTCCAAACATCGGCGAAGATAACCGACCAGCCATCGTTTTTATAGGCCGGTGCTGGACCATTGTGTGGACGAGGCATTACATTGATATCGATGGTCATTGAGCACCGATAACTCACTAGAAGTTAATCATGTTGGGCTGTGTTGCCATTCCAACAAATTATTGACCTGTTTGTTCTCTAACATATATTTCACCATTTTTATGGAATGTGAGATAAAATTGTAGGCGAGCTAACTGGTAGGAAGGAGTAGGAAGAAGTCAGAAATACAGAACCCAGAGGTTTCGTTGTCGACGTAAAAGGAAGTACATACTTAATATTTTTTATAAGTGTATAAAGGTCTCTTAATAAATAACTTATTGAAAACTCCTAAATAAAAAATATGCAAAAGTTCAAAGTATGGTAGAGAAGGGTCTGCATCGTAAGCCTTTAGGTGTGTAGTTGTGGACATGACGCAGAGCCGTGGGCGTGCGTGGGCGTTGATAAATACCCTACACGTTGGACCTTGTCATTTTGTTTGAACGAGCATCCTTACCCTAGCTGAGGGTGGCAACTGATTGTACACCTTCAATGAAAATTAACATTACTATCTAATTTATAATTATTTTTAAAGGAGGATGCCCATTTTACTTAGTATCGGTGGGAATATGATATGAAATGTCCTTTTTTGTGTAGGGTAAAATATATATTTTCAATAAATATAAATATTATTGCGACCTACTCCCGGAGTTCTTGGCGAAATTAACTTGAAGTCAATTAAAAGTTATTTTTTCTCTTTGACTCTGTGAACAAAGTGTAAAATGTGATAATTACTGTATTTTATTAAAAATCTGTCGCCCGGGATAAAACAAGAAACGTTTAAGAACGTTAAATTTTAAGCATTATCGGTATCAGGATCGACGATATGTTTAACCGATACTAAGAATGGGCATTCTACTTTAAACAATATAAAGATTATATATATTTGTTATTTTTATTGCGAGTTAGTAAGTTGTAGACGTTGATAATAAAAGGTTACTATAAAATAAAGTAATAAAGCATTTCTTTTCTTTTCTTTCTTTCTAATACAAGTGTAAAGTCTTGTAATTTTTTTTTATTTTTTACTTAAGGCAGGATGGAAAATATGATTTAGAAGGTGTTTGTATGGCACATTCCTGTGTAACAAACTATGGACTCATTTGGTATTTAATTGGAAGTTATCAAAATCACCCATGCATACAACAATGTTTGAAAGATCGTAAAAGTATAACTGTCCTTTGATTGAAAAGCTTGTGGTGCTTTCGCGCAAGGTTGTGATTTGACGTCATTTTTCATGCGACGATGTTAATATGCTGTAAGTAAAGCCCACTGGCTACTATTATTTTAAAAATTTAATGGTCGATGGACTAGTTATTAATTCTACTTTATCATAAAATATTAATAAATATGAAATAAATATACCCAACAGTCCATACATGTATAGTCATGATCCCAAATTTCAGTCTCAGGAAATTCATAGTGATAAAATTTTTCATAGTCAAAACTACAAATAATGCTCAACTAGAAATTGAACCTAAGTCTTTGCGGTTTATAGCTTACAATATTTGCTGTCACGTTTTACAAACTCTCAAAAATACAAAGTCGCGTTTTTGCCTAATTTATTATTGCATTGTGTTTTTAGACACTTTAACTAGCATTCAGCTTTGTTTTCGGTAGCATTATATACTGTATTAGATAAACGGAATGATCCCTAATTAACAGTCGCTAAGTTTATTAAATAGGCTTAAAACGTGGATACCTTGGGGAGATTAATTTGTTAAACTTATATTGGGCAGCTGAATTCAAATTAACTCGGACACATCAAATCTACTTTGTTACATGATTGCCTTTGATTCCCTATGGACCAGACGGAGGCTGTTACTAAATATCAAAAAATATATTACACTAGCTTTTACGCGGTTTTGCTCTAATCTCTCCTACAGGATATAATCATATTCTAAAGGCCTTATTCGTATTATTTACCCACGACACAAGACTCGTTCTTACTTTGGGGTCAGGACTATGTATGTGACTGTTGGGTTTTATTTATCTTTTTTTAATCATCGACAGATTTTTTTTTTTGAGTTATGGAATTTTTTGTCGCTTGAACTAAGTGTGAGCGAAAAAGACAAAACTGCTCACTGTTGCTCTGTGTATTTAGTTATAATCTATGCAAAAAGCCATGTTGACTCAAAGCGAAGGAATAAAAACAATCTGATAAAGAAGTACGTTGAAAAGATGATTATTAGTTCAATGATCATACGATGATAGGTAAAAAAATAATAATAGTATATTGTGTCTAAACTCACTAAAAAGTAACCTGGATTCATTTTCGATCACACTCTTGTATATTTTATATCTATGGTTTTTTTTTTTGTGGTCTATATAAATTGTTTTAGCTATAAGCTATATTTTATATCAGACGAATCTATTAAGTGTAATTTGTTATGAATATTTATTGTTCTATATCTACGTTTAAAATTAATCGTTTCAATATTTTTTTATGAAATAACTTATAATCAAAATTGCGCTGAGCCAATGAATTCAGAAATTAAACAGATGAAATATCACTAGAACTAAAAAGTGCCAAGTAATTTTGTCAATTTAAATATACGTATTTTATATTCTATACGGGCACATATTACTTATTTAATTAAGCATTAAAAGTACTTATTCATACATGGACATTAATACGTAAATTAATTTTAACTGTTGGATAAAAGTGTAACATAAAGTTAATAACCCGCTGAAAAGTGGCATTGAACTATGAGAGAAATATTTTTACACGTCGCAAATTGTGAGTGGATTATAATGCACTTCATCAAAGGCTATTCGTCATATTTTATTACCTGGATAAAATATCACCGCTAGTCAACGAGGCCAGACGACCACCTACGGGACTAAGCTTAGTGTTCATTCTGTTTAAATTAATACTAGCTTTTACCCGCGGCTTTGGCTTTGTAGTTTTAAATCTTTTAATGAAAATGCAACATGTAGTTGAAATAATACCTTTAAATATTTTACTACGTTAATGCCATGTTTCGATATTCTAAACAAAAATGTCTCAGTTCCTGAGATAAAAAGTATGGGAAACCAGGGTGTAATTTATTTCTGTACAAAAACGCATCAAAATCCATTGAAAAATATAATCGTTTCTCTGTATCAGCCCATATACATCCCACTGCAGGGCACGGGCCTCCTCTACAATTGACAGTATGATTAAGAGTGGTTAGGCCATATAGTCCACCACGCTGGCCTAGTGCGGGTTGGCGGGCTTACATACCATAGAGTTTTTTATAAATCGCTATGGTATGCAGGTTTCCTCACGATGTTTTCCTTCACCGTTTTAGTGCGTGGTGATTGACTATCAATACACACATGACTCCGAAAAGTCAGAGGTGTGCCCTGGGATTCGAACCCGTTTACCTTATACAAATATCCAAACACCATTATACGGCATTTCAATAATAATCAAATATCTATAAAAAATTTAAAAAAAAAACAATTGTACACGTTTTTTAAAATATATCAATAGAAGAACTCTTTGTAAAACATTTCCGTTGCTTTGTTGCATACCAGAGAATCTATTGTGTCTTTCACTAGACTCGGTATCGTCAACTGAAACAGTATATGCTGGGTGAAAAATGCTTTAATATTTTGTAAAGGATATTTTGATGCGTCTCTTAGCTTCGATTTCTCCAATAGCAGTATCGTTTAGTGAAACTTTGTCCACATATACATAAAAAATGGCATAAAAAGTGTGCAACAAAATTAGTCCGCATAAATAGTACATAATTAATACACCCAACAATGCTGACCCCACATTAAGATCAATAAAGTCTTGTGTCGTGGTTATCAGAAACTACTAGAGACTTTACGGTCTCGCAAACACCCAGACTTGAGTCAAGTATTTGTCTCAGTGCGATCAAAGCTTTCATAATAAACTGGCATAGTCACTTCAATTTATATATTTATGTGCTATATACCGGGTATCTCAAGACTGCTACCGAGAACGAAGCCGGGTGGTAGTTTTAGTGGCTACAAACACAATGCAATTAAAAATTTCGCATAGAAACGCGACAATTATTTTTTATGATTTTTTAAATATCGTCATTTTTGGGTGGTAAATCCATAGTTTTTGCTAAAATAATAATTTAAACTTTTTTATACCTTAGAATATTTATAAATAAAAGGGTATACACTATTATTTTAAGAAAAAATGTATTTACCACCCAAATATGGCCATAGGAAAAAAATAACAAAAAAAAAATTCGCTTTTTTTTGCAACTTTTTCTGTTGCATTGTGTCTGAAGTCGCTTAGACTACCACCCGGCTTCGTTTTCGGTAGCAGTCTTGATATACCCTGTATACATTACAATTATATATTTTTGAATTTATGATCCTATAACCATCATAACATTGCAAAGGCAGACTGGTAGACAATGCCTCAGGCATTAAGTCCGCCTTTCTACAATACTGTATACAGGGTATATCAAGACTGCTACCGAAAACGAAGCCGGGTGGTAGTTTAAGCGACTTCAAACACAATGCAACAGAAAATGTTGGAAAAAAAAACGACCTTAATTTTTTTGTTATTTTTTTTATATGGTCGTATTTGGGTGGTAAATACATTTTTTCGTAAAATAATAGTTTATACCCTTTTATTTATAAAGACTCTAAGGTATAATAGAGTTTAAAATATTATTTTACCAAAAACTATGGATTTACCATCCAAAAATGACGATATTTAAAAAATTATAAAAGAAATTGTCGCATTTCTTAGCAAAATTTTTAGTTGCATTGTGTTTGTAGTCACTAAAACTACCACCCGGCTTCGTTTTCGGTAGCAGTCTTGAGATACCCGGTATAATATAAAAATAACTAAAGAAACAAAGCGGTTAACCAACTGCGCCACGGAGGTTGTCAAGATTGTAGAGTGTTGGTTTTTTCTAGGGAGAGCATAATGTTTGTAGGCATGAAAGAAATTGGTAGATGACAGTCCAGTATACTAACATAGAAAAATATATTTTCTAGCCGTCAAAATCCTTTACCCTGTGGTATATAAAATGCCTGTTAAACCTTACTTATCTTAAATTCTTCAATCAAGTGTAACTCGTACTTTGAAAAAATATAATATATTACGTAAATATTCACACCTCATCAGATATTCTTTTGTAATCAGGCGGCACCCAAGAGAATTGTGTTCTTCAAAAAAGGAAAAAATATTTTATAAGGATGTCATTTTGTAATATAGCTTTAATACCGGGTATCTCAAGACTGCTACCGAAAATGAAGCCGGGTGGTAGTTTTAGTGACTACAAACACAATGCAACTAAAAATTTCGCAAAGAAACGCGACAATTATTTTTTATGTTTTTTTAAATATCGTCATTTTTGGGTGGTAAATCCATAGTTTTTGCTAAAATAATAATTTAAACTCTCTTATATCTTAGAGTATTTATAAATTAAAGGGTATACACTATTATTTTAGGAAAAAAATTATTTACCACCAAAATATGGCAATAGGAAAAAAAATTCAAAAAAAATATTGTCGCTTATTTTTGCAACTTTTTCTGTTGCATTGTGTCTGAAGTCGCTTAAACTACCACCCGGCTTCGTTTTCGGTAGCAGTCTTGATATACCCTGTATAATATACATATACACAGTCAGGTCATAAGTATTGTCACACAGTAAAAACTTTTCTTTTAGAATGCTGGCCACAAAAAAGTTTATTGAATTCGAATTTTGAATTGGTCATGAAAATAAAAATGTATACTTTTTAGAATTTTACTCTTTTTTAAATATTGAGTGGACGCTTAAAGAAGACCGTGTTGCAGTTATTGCGTTGCATCGTTGCGGTTACGCGCCAATTCAAATTTTTGACATACTGAAGAATTTTAATACAACCTAAAGATTCGTTTATCGTACCATCAAACGATACAATGAAGACTCTAGTGTAGATGACAGGTCAAGAAGTGGTCGCCCACGGTCTGTTAGGATTCCAGCAGTGATAAAAGCTGTGAAGGCGCGAATTCAAAGAAATCCCAAACGTAAGCAGAAACTGTTGGCCCTTCAGATGGGGTTAAGCAGAACCACGGTGAAAAGGGTGTTAAGTGAAGAAGTAAGGGCTTCGGGCATATCGAAGAAAAACAGGACATGGTTTGAATGCTCGTCTAATGGACCTGAGACTGAAGCGATGCCGCGCTTTGTTGAAGCGGTACGCGGGAAAAAAATATCGGGAAATTCTTTTTTCAGATGGAAAAATTTTTACCGTAGAAGAGAGCTATAACAAACAAAATGATAAGGTGTACGCACACAGTAGTGAAGAAGCGAGCAACCGTATTCCGCGTGTCCAACGAGGTCATTTTCCATCCTCGCTCATGGTATGGTTGGGAGTTTCTTATTGGGGCTTAACAGAGGTACATTTTTGTGAGAAAGGTGTAAAAACGAATGCAGTTGTGTATCAAAATACAGTCCTGATGAACCTTGTGGAACCTGTTTCTCATACCATGTTCCATAACAGGCAATGGGTATTCCAACAAGATTCGGCGCCAGCTCATAGAGCGAAGAACACACAAGACTGGCTGGCGGCGCGTGAAATCGACTTCATCCGGCACGAAGACTGGCCCTCCTCCAGTCCAGATTTGAATCCGTTAGATTACAAGATATGGCAACACTTGGAGGAAAAGGCGTGCTCAAAGCCTCATCCCAATTTAGAGTCACTCAAGACATCCTTGATTAAGGTAGCCGCCGATATTGACATGGACCTCGTTCGTGCTGCGATAGACAACTGGCCCGCGCAGATTGAAGGCCTGTATTCAAAATCACGGAGGTCATTTTGAATAAACTTTAGTGTCATAAGAATCTATGTTTTGTTAGGTTCATTTTGGTATATAAATGGTTACGTAATGAATAAACTTATTTCAATTATTTTATATTAAACATGTGACAGAATTTATGACCTGACTAGGTATACACAATTTACAAACTTTGTTACTAGTGGTAGGTATATGAGAGGTTGCGCCGCCTGGTTAGGTACCACCGCAATGTATATTTCTTCCGCCATACCATCAGGTGAATGACATATACTGATATAAAAAAATATTCATAAAAATAGGTAATTAGTAGATATTACTCTTTTTTGTGTTATTATAAGTGTAGGCTTTCGTCAGTTTCCTATGATGCAGTGGTGGAAATATTATTGTTCTAATGTAACATTAATTCATAAAATATCTTCAATCGATGATTAATACCGATAAAATCAAATATATTTAATACAAAACAGCAATAATATGGACTATCGATATATCTTTAGAGCGTATTAGTATGAGTAAACTGCTCCTTGACTACCCTTTTAAAGCACTCACGATCCATTATAAATTATTGCGGTCGTCGGCTGTTGCTGTTAATGTTGAGTTTTATTGCCACTACGGGCGAATACTGTAGGAAGGCCTTACAACCTCTTACACATTCAATAGATTTTAATTAAATCGATGGTTTTTTGTGTGGTTTTTTTGTGTGAAAAAGAGTTTTTTTACTAAATAGCCTGTATAAGTAGTCTCTCTCTAATGTCGTTTTAAGGAATATCATAGGTCGTTTAAAATGCGTCAAAAGATGCCGCTATGTTAGGATTGGTATAAATCTGTAGAACTTGAAAAACTATGCATTTAAAATATATATTTTGATTATATGTCAACTAAATTGAAGCATCAGGCATCAGATAATTGAATATATTTAATAAACATCAAAATATTTACAAGTCTATTGTGTATGTGTTTTACATATCAAACACGCACAATCAGAGCATTTGAAAACGAACACAAGTATCTTAATTCATAAATGTGGGGAACCTGTATTGATAAACGATACTGACCTTTTTCCATTTTCAAATGTAAAGAAATAGCCTATATAATTGACGTACCACGTATGACGTCATTTTCGTTCCACTAAGCATTAGTGACGCAAGCAATTTCGAAGAAAATCTTCATATCTGCAACGAATACTCAGCTTTTAGAGAATCACTCGTGCATTAATTTTCTCGGAAGAAGAATCTTAGCATCTTGACTACTTGTTTCTTGCAACCCTAATCTCGAGAAGATTTAAATATTATTCAATGTTTAAATGCCCTGAATTTATTACTTCGTTACTCTCCTTCGGTTCGCAGTATCTTGGATTCGAGTCCCAATTTAGACAATTTATTTTGTATGGTTTCGGTTGAAAAAACTAAAGAACATCGGTCACGTCCATACATTTTGGGACCTGACAAAGAAATATATTGTACACAGCTGGGATATAGTTTATTGGGTTTTATAGTGCATGAGGAGTGATGTCCAGTTACAAAAAGATTTCTGCAAAGCCGGAGATTTTAGAATTATGCATAAAAAATAGCACATTATAATGTCATTGTCATTGTCAAATATACCTAATGTAGGGTGGTCTTATGGTTTTCAGGAAGAAAAGTGTACTAAATCATAATGATGGCTTAGTAATTACTATGCTCTATAATTTCCCTTGTCATAAAACTAATTAACCGTTGAATATGGTGTACACCATACCTGTGTTACCTTAAGGTAATGAGAGAAAATGTAGTATTTTGCTGTCATTTCGCAGAATTTTATCAGAATTTATTAGACTGTTTTGAGTATTTTTCGCTATTCTTCATAGTTTCGTATTTGGCCATCCACACACACTTGAAAAAATCCCCCTATATGTATGTATAGGAATATTAATAAGCAGTGGTCACACAAATAAAACACAAAATAAAATAAAACACAGAAAATATTTTTAAATGTATTATTTCTCATCTTCTCTTTTTACAATAGAATCTAAGAACTCTGCAGGGGCAGCAACATTAAAGTCATGACGTGGACACAGCAACATTACTGTGCGACGTCCTACTACAAAATTACAACAATACTTAGTTATTCCGTCTCTCCTTGATTTGGAAGTTTGGCATCATTGTTTTTCATCAAACACACACACTTTTCCTGTGGGAACTCCAGGATACTAAACCATATTGACTAAATGGTAAATAGGATACCTTGTAGATTCATGGCTAAAAAAAAACTTCGATTAGTTGATAGACCCACTCACTGATTACAGAAATGAGTAAAATAAGACGGGTATTGCATTGAACACAATGCACAAATTGTTGAGGAGCGCACTGTTGTTCCGAGTTCATGTTGGAAATATGGTAATACTTCACACTTTAAACGAAATCACAAAGCGTTATTGTTATACAATGGTCAATCTTATAAAGTGGTCAGAAATACAAGGGTATATCGGAGTCCGTGATTAAAGCCAAGTCACAAATATAAACAGAAAATTAACAGTAGTCGTAAATCGGAAATCAAAAGAAAGCAAAATGACAGCGCAAAGAAAAGTCATGTGTCATAGAAAATACCTACACTTTTTTTTAATTTAGTACTATCTTCAACGTTGTAGTTAAACCTTATTTTAAAACAAAGTATGACTGCTGGAACGCACTCATATGCGTTCAATATTATTAAAAACACTTTAAGTTTTTCTTTTTTATCCGGGTTTTTTAAAATAAATTGAAATATGCATTTTGACTCTAATAAATTATGAAAATTTTTGATGTACCATTCATAACTGGTCCCGTTCATGGTCCATTTTCGCCGATGTTCTTTGTGAAGGAATAAAAAAAAGGTAATTGGATGAATTCGTTATGGCCTCTTAGATTTACGCGAATGTTACACATTAAAATCAAACTATCTTTTGCGGATTTTGTCGCAGATTTGGTTTAATTCTTACATTTTTTAACTACTCGACGCAACGCGATGTTTCGGTTACTTTTACGTTACGTTTTATTTCAATGCGGAAGAATTCGTTAAACTACCAACTGATTGATGATGGCTTGACCAATATTCCTTATAAAATCGTTATCAATTCTGAATTATTTTTTTGTCTATAAGTTTAATTATACCAACCCCTGTCAAGCTCGCAATAAATTTTGATAATCATAAATTGAATATAACAAGTTATTGCAAATCTTTTATTTTCATATTAACATCCAAACCACATCAAAAGGGATTGATAACTTTCTCAACAACTAAAAATTCATGAGACGGCATTGATGTTCACTTATCCAATGTATTTGTTGAGACTACTGATCAAAGTATTACCTATAATACAGAGATAAAAATTATACAATAATATCCTCTTCTTTCCGAAAGACTGTAATTTCATATAAAACAGCAATAAATGAGTTTGTAAAAATAAACTCACTAAAATTGTAGTAGATTATAGTAGTTTTATTAACGTGAATTCAGAATTATTTTTTTAATATCCGAATTTAACAAATGGTAAGTGGTTCTCATGATAGCTAAGAAGCTCCTCCCATTACCTACTACAATATTTGGAACTCTTACGAATCGAGATCAGACGTGCAAAATCGATACAAAGATTGAGGTATCTAGTAAGTACATATTATATAATATTTAAATACATACAAAATTACCATAATTATGAGCTTTGTGTTTATCAGTCGTATGTACTTTTGAAATTGACAATGAAAGAGATTGGGAGAATGAGCAATGACAAATGGTTAATCTGCAGTAATATAGGTCTACCAGAATCTCATGGCATTTTGGGAAATTTGAATTTACGCATTGCAACACTGGGGTAATTGGATGAACATATTTTGATACTTTCAATAATTGTAAGTAATTATTATTTCAAATTGACATTATTTTTTTAGTATAACTTTGTAAATAAAGTACATAAAGTTTTAAGTAAAAATATATAGGTTATTTAAACATTAAAATTACTTCAAAATTGTACTTTTAGATTAATAACCAATTAAAATAGGCAAATAAGATTTTTTCAATTTTGAATTATAATTTACATACGTGCCTTACGAGTATTTATAATATAGAGGGAGCGCTAGTACTATCAAAACGTAGATAAAAATGGTGGTACCGAGCCACCAGTTTCGTTTTAATTCTCTCTTCTTATTAGTTCTCACTTAATCAAACAACTTACAATTTCCAAATTGTAAAATCAATGTAAATGTCTAATAATTATTTATTTAAATAATTATTAGATTCGATAAATGTTATACGAATGATGCAAGATTGTAAAATAAAAACGTATAATTTTATTTTCAGTCTTCTTTATTTCATTAACACTTTAGTCAGAGCTTATTTCTAAATACTCTTCCTGTACATCTTCTGATGAAGACGATGAAGATAAAGGAATAATAATAAACCGTTCCTTATCTAAAATCTCTGGAAACTCCTGTAAATAGGTATTTAATGCATTACTGTTTAGTTTCAAAAAATGATATCAAAGTATATACGATAAAACACATGCAAATATCTAACACTAACCAAAAAAAAAATTAAGTATCAAAACTATTCACTCTGACTTACTTGTTAAAACGTCGATTTTAAAATCGTCGTTTTTGTTTAAATTCGACCAAATTATTCACGGATCTGGCGATAAACCTTGTAAATAATGTGTCGCACTTGTGATTGTAAAACTAATTTGTACATTTTCGCTAAGAAAGGATGGAAATCTTAAAATATTCATATCGAATGACATAACTCAAGTTTTGAATCAGCTGTTGACCGATGATATTGCCACATAAAAATCATCATGTTTTTTTTTAATTTTATGCCATGAGATTCTGGTAGACCTATAAAACAAAAAACCATGCCAACCACAATTCGCCAAAACAAGGTAATAGCAATGATTTTGCAACTGTTTTCTATTAGAATACTTTAATAAGGTCTAAAGCAAAGCAACATTTTAATTATTGAACTTACTTGTTTGATTTTAAAAATGTTTAAACATGTCTAAGTCAAATCGAAGATATTTTTTATAGAACTACCATTTTATAAAAGCTCTTACACCATTTCTAGCCGATATTAATAAAAACTCACACTTAAAATTAGCACAGAATACAAAAAATATAAAAAATATACTCCTGTTTGCAATATAAAAACAATAAAATCTTACCTTCATTATTCATAACAAATATAATATATATCAGGAAGAAAACAAAACATATATAAATAAATCATGTTGAAAGTTGTAAGGAAACTACTTTATACGGAGTATCTTTTGTTTTAGGTTTTAAGAACATGAAATCCTCGCATCAAAGTGGATTAGTTACAAGAACATTACTGTTTCCGTATAATCTTCACAATAGCCCTTATGTTTTATTCAAGATAAAGAGACAAACAGTAAATATGTAAGAGGAGGGGAGGTATGCTGATCAAAACCACGCTCTTCACTCATATTGTTTATTTAAACCACAGCAAATTTCTTATTGATAATCAAACAATCAACTGATATATTCGTTACTAACAATTATTATTATTATTCACTTTTTCTGATTATATAAAAATACTTGTAATAATTATAATATTTCGGAGCTGTTCACAGTTGTAGTACTCCCAACAAACTGTTCACTTGTCAGCTGCTTGCGCCCCTTTTATAGTACTGAACAAAAAACATGACTCAGACACTTGTTTTGATTAAATTTTATAGACTACCCGCATCTTGCGCCGATACGGCCATACTGACGTTAGGCGCGTCCCAGCGCCTTACCAATTCATTTATCTGAAAAAGAGATTATTGGTGTCACATATCACACGTGTAAGTTCAGGACCTCATAGCCTCAGCGCTAATTTTGGTCTCGGACCTCATAGCCTCAGCGCTAATTTTGGTCACAACTCATTATAATACTCGTATGACCTCATAGTCTCAGCACTAATTTTGGCCACAATAGTACATGCTCAAACACACGTCATTTATCACCTGCTCCTGAAGCAGGGTGCTCATAGTCTTCATGAAGTTGACAATACTCGTTATCTCTATTCATAGCCGATACGGCCACATTATTTTGTACCTCAAACTTAGGAGCGCTTCGTAAATGTTCATGAGCAACTTTTCTAGATCGTCCGCGTTGGTTAGCCCTGCGAATTTCGTATCTATCGTGAGGCAAAACTTTTTTAACCTCATAAGGCCCATCATATTTCGGACTTAACTTCGTACTCAGTCTCGGCGGCTCTCTTAATAGTACATAGTCTCCCTATTGAAATCTTTTGACTTTCGCTTTTCCTTTATCAAAACGATCTTTATCCTTTTCTGCTTGTTCGCCCATCCTTTCAAAAACAACTCTTCTCAATGTTTCTGGATTAATTCGCTCATTTTCTTCGTCTATAATGTCCAGTAATTCCGGCGGCACACTGCCTTTCTTGCCCGTTAATAGCTCAATTGGTGTTTGCCCCGTAGCCTTGGATATAGTGCAATTAATAGCTAGTTGAAGTGTCCCGAGAGATTTTTCCCAATGGCATTTCTGAGTATTTTTAATTATAGTTAGGCCATTCTTTAATATTCTCATAATTCGCTCAACTTGGCCATTCCCTCTACTTGTATATCCGGCACAATGATGAAGTTGAATTCCGTATTTGTTACAGTAATCTTTATAATTAGAAATAAAAGCGGCATCTCCGTCAACTACTATACGTTTTGGGGCTCCAAACAGAAATATTATTTCCTGAAGATGTTTCAAAGCACTAGACTGGTTTTTGTTGTTTGCGTGATGCAAAATCACAAATTTTGTATACGCGTCGATGGCTACAAATACATATTCTTTTTTACTTGCAGTGCCGCTAAGTTTGCCAGAAATATCAATATGAAGGGTATGAAATGGCTCAGCTACTTTCTCAATAGGGTGCAATCGGATCTGTTGGGCACCGGAAGGTCCTTTCATGGTTTTACACACCAAACAATGCTCCACAAAATATCTGACTGTTGAAGTCATTTTTGGAAACCAAAAGTTGTCTTTAAGTTTTGCCAATGTCTTTTCCCATCCCATATGTTTTAAAGCCTCGTGGTAGATATTAATGAGACTCCACTGATACGACTGTGGGACAACTTTCACAACTTTACCGTTAGACTCAGATTTAAAATGCAGCAATTTATTTTTTATCTCATATTTCGGGTGATTGTCGTTGTTGAGAACGTCTTGAATAATTTTGCTTAAGTCTGGATCTCGACGCTGTTCCACGATAAGCCAATCATCTTTAGTAGATATGTTTGCGACTACTCTGAGCGGATTTCGACTGAAAAAGTCTGCATGTTTCAATTTTTCACCTTTTCGGTACTCGACCTCGAATTGAAAGTTTTGCAAGAAGGCCCACCATCTGGGGATTCTTGGAAGAAGCTCTTGTTTGTATCGTGATGCTTTAACCGCGTTGCAATCTGTCACTATTGTGAAATTTCTTCCATATAAGAAATGCCGAAAATGTTTGATTGCTCGAACAATCGCCAAAGTTTCAAGCTCATAGCTGTGGTATTTTGACTCTGCCTGTGTGGTTCTCATGCTGAAGTATCCTACAACGTGCTGAAGACCTTCTTTCTTCTGGATTAAGACTGCTCCTAGTCCTATTGCGCTTGCATCTGTGTGCAACTCAATTGGATATCCTTCTTGGAAGATTGTGAGCAATGGTGAGGATGTTAGATATTCAATTATGTTAGAACGCACAGCCTCATGTTCGACGGTCCATTCCCATTTCGCATTTGCTCGCGTCAAGTCATACAAGGGTATCATTTGTGTCGAAAAGTTGGGTATAAAACGGCGAAAATATCCAGCAAGTCCGTTAAACTGCCTAAGTTCCTTTACGTTTTTTGGCGGCAAGGATCTAGCTAGGGCCTCTACTTTGGATGGACTGGGTCTTAATTTACCGTTACTTACTACAAAACCGAGGTATTCTATTGAAGTTTTCAAAAATGAACATTTCTTCATGTTAATCGAAAACCCAGCAATAGTGAGTGCTTTAAGCACTACTTCAAGTTTTTGAATTCCCTCAGAAACAGTTCGACTTGGTATAAGTACATCATCGACATATACAAGTGCTACTTTCCCTCGTAAATCTCCTAAGGCTTTGTTGATAGCCCTTTGATAGACTGATGGTGCGTTAGTTAATCCACAAGGTATAGTTAAATATTCGAATTGCCCGTCAGGGGTTATAAAACTGGTCACTGGTGGTAGGTCTCTCATATGTGCGAGGCCATCTGGGTAGGTACCACCGCAATGTCTATTTCTCCCGTGAAACAACACTGCTTAAATGCACTGTTGTGTTTCGGATTGAAGGACACTGGACATATTGAGACTTAACATCTTATGTCTCAGGATGGCGAGCGCAGTGGAATGTTGCTACTGTTTATGAGCGGTCGTATCGCTCGTCTCGCCATTCACAGCAATAAAAAAAAAAAGCTGTTTTTTCAATAGAATCAGGCGATATGGGTATTTGGTGGAAACCGGCTGCCATATCTAGGCATGTGAAATATTTAGCATCAGCAAGTTGGTCCAATTGCTCAGATATAAGTGGAAGCGGGTAATGGTCCCTCACGGTATTACAATTTAACTCTCGGTAGTCAACACAAAGTCGATCTTCCCCGTTTTTCTTTTTCACCATGATAATAGGGCTAGCAAATGGAGAGTTACTTTCGCGAATGATTTTCTTGTCCAATAGGTCTTTAATAATTGATTGGACCTTTTCGCGCTCAACGGGGGCTAATCTATATGGCCTTCGATTTACCGTTTTATTTGGGTTTTTTAATCGAATCTTTAATTCTCCTGTAGTTATAGTCGTTCCCGGAATCCCATCTACAAATGAACTGGAAAAACTGTCTAAAAGTTTTATGAGCGTTTGTAGGTCTTCTGTATCCGTTATGTCTGTATCAATAGTTGTGGATGACAATTGATAAATTTCTTTGCGGTCTTGTATCGCGTTTCTAGTTAGGGAAATCCCATTTTCTCCGAGGGTTATTTCTATGCCCGGAATACTTAATATGTCTCTGCCTATTAAAATATCTATGGGTAATTCATGATCTAAGACTACATGCAGATCTAATTCAAGATAAACATCGCCGATATTTAAAACAGGACTTACTTGGCTCAATGATAAAATCGGTACGGGACCAATGCCTTTCAAATGCGTTGTTTTGATTTTATGGGCTCCAGAGGATTGTTTAGCTATAGACTCTCTCACTAAAGAGCAATCAGAACCACTATCGAACATTGCTTGATACTTTTTGCCGTCTATTTTAGCGATTAATATATTGGAAGCAGTCTTACCCTTTTGGCACATGTTAACGGTTTTCTCCTTGTTTTGTCGTTTGAAGCAATTCTCATAGGTATGTCCCGCAATTTTGCAATATGAACATTCTTCTCTTCTGTGTTCTGGCGGATTTGTTGATGCCGCATTTCTTATATCGGCTCTATTCTGTGCTATGGCGTTTTTACTACACCAGCGTGCTCTATGGCCTTGCTTGCCGCAAACAAAGCAGCTTATGTTCTGATCTTGTCTGTTTCTTTCGATCTTTGCTCGTTTGATTGGCATGCTATCCTGTTCCGTCATCTTTCGTTTAGAGTTTTTGCAATAGAGATTAATTCAGGAACAGTTTCGGATTCACTGTTTAGAAGCTCAGTCCGAAGTTCGTCATCAGTTATACTCCCAAGTACGAATTCGACGGCGTCTTTTTCCGTGGGGTTTGGTTTAACAATTTTCTTAAACATTTTCCAGATGGTTGATATATATTCTGGGATACTGTTGGCACTATCAACTGTGTATCGTCGAAATTTCAAAATCTCTGAAAAATACCTGGACTCCGGTTCGAAGGTCTGTAACATATCTTCTCTCATTTCAGCCCAAGTCGTAGTTCTGAGCAAAACATCGTCGGCCCAAGTTTGTGCTCTTCCTTTTAAAACGCCGGCAGCTTTTAGCCGTACTTCATGATCCTTAAGTTTGTATTCTTCTTGTGTTCTTGTGATTAAATTCACCCACTCTTTTACGTCCATACCTTTATCTGGGTCGTAGCTTGGAAAATATACTTCCGATATACGAATTCCTTGGTTATTGTTTGATTGGAGTGATGCTATCATCTCGGCAAAAGCTGCGCGGTTTTCTTGAGATAAGTTCACCATCATCTCGCATAGTGTATCTTTAAATGTATTTGCCAGGAGTGTCATGGTACTATTTTCTGAAGAAGAGGCCGATGAATGGTGGCGTCGGCTCGTCCCCTCTTCTGATGTAAGAGGAGGGGAGGTATGCTGATCAAAACCACGCTCTTCACTCATATTTGTTTATTTAAACCACACCAAATTTCTTATTGATAATCAAACAATCAACTGATATATTCGTTACTAACAATTATTATTATTCACTTTTTCTGATTATAAAAAAATACTTGTAATAATTATAATATTTCGGAGCTGTTCACAGTTGTAGTACTCCCAACAAACTGTTCACTTGTCAGCTGCTTGCGCCCCTTTTATAGTACTGAACAAACAACATGACTCAGACACTTGTTTTGATAAAATTTTATAGACTACCCGCATCTTGCGCCGATAAATATACTACAGTTCTTGTGTCCTTCAGTTACTTCATCGATTAAAACTGCCGTTATGAGAAATTAGGAAGAAAATACTAAAATAATTATATAAATAAAAGAATGCATCGAATAGTTAACACATTTATTTGTGACCCAACTTTCTGATAACTAGTCTTGTATCATGAGTATGAAAATCTATGAGAGACTATATTGTCTCACTATACCCGGACTGAAAACAAATAGTTTTGGTCACACAAATATTGCACTTGTTTAAGGCGAACCCAAGACCTCATGTTTTATAGCCATTCATTGATGGCTGAAAACGCCACAGAAACAGTCAAATAATGTTTACATAATATGTTCAAATTAAGTGGATTGAAATAAGATCCCGGTCCATAGAAATCAAAGATTTGTATGTCAAATAATTTATTTTTTATGGCAATTAAATAGTCTTTTCATTTCCAATTTGAGTGGGTGTAAACAAAGTATAAAGTTTAAAACATAATTTCCAAACCCCGAGATTAACTACAAAAATGTTTTAGTCATAAAATTAATTACACAAGTTCTTGTCTGCATTCTGTGATGAAAACTTTGTAAAGTTTATACTGGTAATATAATTATATTAAAGAGTTATTTGATGACATAGAAATTTAAATAGCTACTTGCAGACTAGCGAGTTACATATTTTAACTTAATAATGTCTTGTAATAATTTCATACGCTTTGAGCTAATTCATAAAGCTAGTGGATGAACGTATTTTCAAGTTAATTTTGAAATATTATGGAACGCTTAACTTATTCGGAATGTATAATTACACATTTCGAATAATTTCGTATACGAGCGGAGTTGAAATACGACATATTATAGCTGTATTGCGAATTTTCATTTTACAATTCCTAAAACTTTTATAATTAATTAAATCTATTGCTATTTGCATCCCAAATTATTTCATATCTGTATCTGAAAGCGGTGTCCTACTTTCTGCACATATTAAAAATGTAACTTTATGAAGCTGTCATGATGAACGTTAAGCTTGAACTAACAAGCATTTAATAAGATCTGAATGGATTAAGGCGTACAAATCAAACTTTAATTTTTAAAATATGGGCCATTTTTATACTTACCTTACCGTACTTACCATATCTTCAAACTTAACTTCTATGTTAGCCCTTTCAAGTTTTTTGTGTATACTTTTGCAAGTCAAATGTAGAGAACTCATTCTTATTTGTGCCATATTTTAAAAACATCTACAATTACAAAAAAAAAATATTTTAATTTTGATTGGATTTTATATACAAGACTCACGCCTTTTTTCTAGAAGGGGTAGGAGACTGGAGACTGTCCCGCACTCACACCCACCACTGCAACTCCTGTAAGCCAGGATCAACAGTGGCACGCAATGTAATGACACCGAGCATTGAAGCTCGGCGAGTCTCCGGGAACGTGTAACTTGTCTTTAACCCGCAACGAAATCAATCAGAAAGTTTAATTAATAGGAGGAGTTGGAAATAAATTATTGTCCACTTCCCTCCGTGTAAAGCGGGTGACAAAACAATGAAATAAAGAGGTAAATAACCTCGCAAAAAGACTTTTACAGCCGGAGAAGCGAGCTATAAAGCACCACGGATCAAATCCTTATTACATTTAAATGGGACCTATTATGTGAGCTGTTACACTTGATTCCAGTAATAGGTATGGCAAAAACGCCGGAAAGCACGGAAATTCGTCCTAGTTTCTACAAGGTCCGTGTAGTATACAACTCCAGATGATATTTGCATACTATCCAGCATGGTTTTACGCTCATTCTGCCAAAGACTACACTCCCAAAGTGTATGATGCGCGGATTGTTCATATTCGCAATTAGCTGTTGAACATGGGCACGCAGGCGATTCCACAAGCTTAAAAGAGGTGCCAAGACACCCATATTTCACCATTGGTATGTTCCGTCCCATAATGTGAAAGGGAGCGAGCGCCATATCGGGCACAAATTGTTGACTCCGGGCTGATAATGAATAGAAAAATGCAATATCACTTTGATCGACACGGGATTTGAACCCGAGACTTTGTAACCGTATCGCACAATTACGCCACCGAGGCTACCGAGGCTTGATCTCAGGAATTAATTCCGTATAACATTCAAAAAACGAAACCTGATAAGTATCGTATTCTAATACAGTGAGTTACGTTACAAACCATCACAATGATCGATTTTATTGAATCTGCAATTCTAACAGTGGACGATTTTCTGCGGTGAATGTAGGGTGAAATGTAAAGCAATTAATAGCCAATCGGTGTATCAGATGGTTTTTGCCTTCGCAGTAACCGTGATGTGTCTATTAACAGCTTACAAAGAACGTGCACGTGTCATGCGGTTTGTATCTTTGTTGGAGCATGTCAGAGACAGGTATGGCTATCTGGTAAACTGGCCTTTTGAGATTGGATTTAGGGGTACTGCTGAGTTAATGAAATACGGATTGTTTAAAAATAACAGATGTGATTTGTTTTTTTTATAGTTCAACATTTTTTTATTTATTTATATCCTATATTGTACAATAAAACATTATATTGTATAGAAGTACAAAAGGTGGTCGTATCGCTCGAGGCAATCTCTTACCGCCATTTTTTTCTTTGAAACTATTGAGAGGACAATATACTGATAAAATAAATCAACAATTCTAAGAGACTGTCCATAGTAAACGGTATTTTTAAGTCATAACATACTGACTGTATCAGCGGTGTTGTACTACTATATGATTCGAAAACTGAGATTTTGAGGCGATAGGCTCGACAATTACCGCATCGTGGGTACCGGAATGTACAAAGCGAAACGCATCTCACCTTTTGAGAAAAAGGCGTCTATGTTATGTATATATGTAAATAATCATAAATATATACAAACATATCAAATGTTATAGCAGCAGTAAAAGTAACTAAAATCTTTTGACCTGCACTTTACAAATGGTAAACGCTGTGGTTTTCACAGTTAATTTAACTAACAATAGGCACCCTAAATACTTAGTAAGAACCTTATTGTTTTTGAGTATATTATTAGAAAATACTCTGCCAAGTACTTTATTGTGTATTCTTTAGAAAATTATTACTACCCAACTTGAACAGCGTTATGAAATAAGTAATTATTTTAATTAAATTTCTTCGAGTGTCTTGAGTCCGGGCATGAGGTTGTACCGTGTGGGTATTTTCGGTCGTTTGTCGAAGGGAGGAATGTTGATCCGCCGGCCAGGGAGACCCGTAGAAACGGTTGTCCGCTGGCCGCCCGCGGTATAGTACAGGGGCCAAATCGGGGCTAACCACCTCAAAAGGCTGCCTCACCATGCCGCGCATAATCTTGGGTGGGTCCGTCGTGCCGGTTGGTGACCGAAAGTGGGGTCCCGGCGGCCCATCCGGGGAGGGTACGGGGGCCCTTCCGTCCGGCGGATCAATTCGCTTCCTGCCGACCCTTTCGTGCCGGTGCCCATTCGGCCTTCTTAGTGCCCGAACTTAAGCTCCTCGTTGCCTCTTCACCAATCCCATCCTTTCTACCATGACAGTGCAACCAAACAGAGCAAGTCCTTCAGCGGTGCTTAACCCCACCACCGCGTTCACTATGGAGTTCACTAACATCCGCAGACTCCATACGAACCTCAATGCCGTCCACATTGGCATGGGACTGCCGTCCGATGCCAATGGGTACTCTGCCTGGGCGGCATTAGCACTTACCATCAGGTGCAATGCCGCCACAATGCCGGGCAAGTATAAAAAAAAATTAAGATCATTATTCCTTAACGACTTAATTATCACATCTAAATCTTAGGCCAAAATGTTAACAGGATATTTGTAAATTTTCAGAGTTCCTTGTATTTAAAAAACTTTTAAGGAAATCGATTATAGATTAATTATAATTAACATAACGGAAATGGTATTTAAAAAATCTTTAAAGGTATCTGGAACATACAGGGTATATCAAGTCTGCTACCGAAAACGAAGCCGGGTGATAGTTTAAGTAACTTCAGACACAATGCAACAGAAAAAGTTGCAAAAAAAAGCGACAATTTTTTTTTGTTATTTTTTTCCTTTGGCCATATTTGGGTGGTAAACACATTTTTTTCCTAAAATAATAGTGTATACCCTTTTTTTATTAATACTCTTAAGGTATAAAAGAGTTTAAATTATTATTTTAGCAAAAACTATGGATTTACCACCCAAAAATGACGATATTTAAAAAATCATAAAAAATGAATGTCGCGTTTCTTTGCGAAATTTTTAGTTGCATTGTGTTTGTAATCACTAAAACTACCACAGGGCTTCGTTTTCGGTAGCAGTCTTGAGATACCCGGTATAATTAAATTATTTATTTTTGTTAGTTTGACTTTTTGTGTTAAATAAGAATCTAGTAATTCTAATCCAAAGACAAATAATTTTGTTATTGACAAAGGAGTCCACCAACCCGTACTCTCAATGGTAGAGAAGGACTATGCCCTGCAGTGGGACGTATATATCGACTTGTATATATATCCGCCCATATGGGCGGATACAGATACAGATTGATAATGAAATTCTAAACTAACACCACATGATCAAAAATAGACATGAAACCTATGTAAAAAAAATCTGATATTCAAGTTACCACGTTGCCCTATTTCTCAGTATGTAAAATGTATTGCTCAGAACACGGCTGAATGTATTACTGCCCTACCAGACGTAAATACGACAATCGCATGACGTTTCAAAGATGTTCGGAGTTTGTCACACGATTTGCGTCCTTTCTTATCTTCGTATTGCATTGAATTGTCGTAATAGACACCAACGTATATATATTTTTTTAATACCAACGTATAATTTATCTAAATACTATTTGGCAAGCGGCAAAATTTAGAAACTACAATTACTGTTAAAACAAGCGGTTTATACACGGCATCTAATAATATTAACATGCATGAATACTAAGACTACTACCGAAAAGAATGAGTGCCAGTGAGAGCCGAGTGGTTGATAAAAAAATATATGTTAAGTAACGTTGCCTAACCCGTGGTAACATCGATAACATTGTTGCACAATGTTGCTCCACAGTTGGTGTGGATGCATCATAACATATGCTTTAATTATTAATTTACCTGTTTACCAAGTTCTCTAGTTTACTCTGTTATCTGTAGTCTATACATCATAGATTGCTTACTAAATAATTTCAACAAATATGACCATAATATTTCTACCACCGTGATCTTTTTCAAATTTTAAGCCTCGATCTCATTCATTTATTATCAGTTTGCATTATGCATGGTCTATAAACACTAACGGCCAATTCATAGGCATAGTTGTAAAACTTATTTTAGCTATCGAATGTTTTGTACATTTAATAACTGATATCTTCTTTTTTTTTTATTATATAAAAATAAGTCGGGTTTTCCTTCCTGACGCTATAACTCCAGAACGTACGAACCGATTTGGCTGATTTTGGTCTTGAAATATTCGTGGAAGTCCTGGGAAGGTTTAAGGAGTGAGAAAAATTGGAAAATTTCTAAGGAAGATACTAAAAACCTTTTTTTGGGTATGGTTCAAGCGTGACGCGTCCAGCCAATATAGGATGATCTTTGTTTATTTGACGGGAGACGTAAAAGACGGTCAAGCTTCAACTACCATCCAACGTAAGATGATCTATCTTTCCATTGTCTTTAATTGACGGCTGACGAAATAGAACAAAATTCAAAAAAAAATGTACATCGTGTATATAATATTATCTAGATACGGCGTCTTGCGCGTAATTTTGTTAAATATAAAATAAAACGATGTTCATATCTACCAAAATAGCCCATTGTTTTTTGAGATTATTGCAACAGTTTTAAACAAGGTATACTGTATCGAAGCGTTTTGCCGGAGTACTCTAAAATTTATCTAATTATAATTTTTCGTTTTCATAAAGGTTTTTTTTTGAATTGATACTTTTAGATGCGCTGGGGGAACAATTTAAATTCCGCATTAGTACTGTTTTCAGACTGAAGAATAAAAAAAATATTGGTACGTTGATGCCGTATCTAGACATTATAATGAAACGATATGCAGTTTTATATTTTTAAATATTTGTTCTATTACTTACGTCACCTGGTAAGGCAGTATGAAGGTTTTATTAATTTGTATATGGTAACGTACTAGACGCGACTGCCAACATGGTAACGATGGTCACGGGTTCAAATCCCAGGGCACACCTTAGACTTTTCGGATTGTTTTCTACGTGAAATAAAATTCGCCAACCCGCACTAAGCCAGCGGGGTGGACTATATCTTCTTATATAATATATATGAATCGCAAAATGTGTTGGTAAGCGCGTAACTCAATATAACTTTGGCGAATTCTTTTTTTTATATGTTGTTGTTGTTGTCCTCCACGACGTGTCCATCGACGGCGACACCTAGCTATACTCTGGAGTGCGCTAGAATGTGACGGGCGAACCCGAATTTGGTGGTAAAATTGCGGTTACATAATAAGCAGTATAGTTGGCCCACTGCATTATATGTATAGTTATAAGTCCGCTTGGGTTGGGTCTTTCTTAATTGGCGTTTGGTATCGAGACTTTCAAGACGCAGTGCCTCAAAATTGCATACACCATCAGCGACAGATCTACGCCAGCCTGGACGTTCCCGCGAGATTTGTTTTTATATGTACATGTATATGGAGAGACGGGATATAATAGAGTGGAAGGTACGGGAGAGGGCTGGGATAGCTGACAGATTTGATAGGACGAAATGTAAATGCACGTTATAAGACGGGATGGATAATAAAGAGAAAGGATGGGACCGATCGGGAAGAGACTGAACAGACGGACGAGACGGGTTTTTTTTTTTCGTTCGCCTGGTGGTAAGCGATACGACCGCTCATAAACAGTAGCAACATTCCACTGCGCTCGCCATCCTGAGACAAAATATGTTAAGTCTCAATATGTCCAGTAGTTGCTCTGGCTACAATGTCCTTCAATCCGAAAAACAACAATGCATTTAAGCAGTGTAGAAATAGACATTGCGGTGGTACCTACCCAGATGGCCTCTCACATATGAGATTGAGCCGGACAGTAGGATAGCGACGTCAAGTTTAGGTATACAAGACTTTATACGAAAAATAACATGTATTTGGTGTGGAGAGTAATCAAAAAATATATGCACCCAGGCGAAGTTGGGTCAGGCTATTTTACTATGCTTAAAAAATGAATATAATAAATATTATATAATAATCATATATTAACTAAGCCACGGCGGAGCGTGGCGGGTCAGCTAGTATGCTTTAAAACTGTGTAAGAATAATACCTAAGTCTGGGGCTTAATACTCAGGATAGACTATCTATTATACATATTTACAAGACTTTGATTCCAAATTTTAACAGCCTCCGTGGCGCAGTTGGTTAAACGCCGCCTGTGAAACGAGAGAACCACAGGTTTGATCCCCGCATCTAAAGAAATGCTTGTGCGGACCACAAATAATTCTATCGGGTCTGGGTGGTTGTGAGACTGAAAAGTCTCTCATAGTTTCTGATACCCACGACACAGACTCAATCTTGGTGTGGGGTCAGGACTGTGTATGTGGCTGTTGGGTGTTTTGTTATTATTTATTTAAACACATCTTTCTTCTGAACAAGACCAACAAAATCCCATTGCAATGTATATTAATATTTTTGGTTAATAGCACTTACAAGATTTATACTTGTACCTAATAACTGAAGTACGTTTCATCGCAATATGGTTTCAGGAGGTAGATTTATGGAATAAAACGCACGACGCAATCGGAATTTCCACGCGGATGGCGCTGAAGCAAAATCTAGTTTTTAATATTACTTTAAGCTCGCAGACCTTATGAAACCCTTCACCCACGTATAATATAATATTATTAAAATATGTAAGTACACTATAAAATTAAATAACAAATGTATATATATATATATATTTATATGGTTTTCGCATATTATTTCCAGAGATGTTTTATATAATTTGTGTTTGTAAAACGAGATGAAAAGTATGAATTATACAATGGAATTATAAGTTCCCACTAAAAAAAAAAATAGTGAGAAGAGTTTGTTTATCCTACATTATGATTTCTTATATAATTACTACCTTGCAAAAAGTACCATCATCTAAAAAATCTTGGAAAATAACTTAATAATGTTGATTCCTGATTCTTGAATCATTCTTTAAGTCCCAATATACAATTTATATATAGGGGTTTCCTCATATATAGTGTGTGTTATAAATACATTTGTAATATACTGTGAAACAGCAGTGCAAATGCACTGTTGTGTTTCGGAATGAAGGACATTGTAGCCAGAGTAATTACTGGACATATTGAGACTTAACATATTACGTCTCAGGATGGCGAGCGCAGTGGAATTTTGCTACTGTTTATGAGCAGTCGTATCGCTTACCATCAGGCGAACGGCTAGCTCGTCTCGCCATTCATTAAAATAAAATAAAAAACATTTGTAATAATACTGTCAAGTATTGTGTATACTGTTAGAGAACCTTATTTAAACAAATAAATCAATCAAGTTTAGATTTTAAGATAATTCATATTAAATCGACATTTCCTATTAAAGAGGAAAGAAAGAGATAATTTAAATATATTTCACAAAAATGTCTCACAAAATTACCTGCTAATGTAGCAGTCCCAACATAATCTACAGTTTATGGATAAACGCCAAATTCAATAAGTAAATGGTCCATAAAACTCGGGTAGGCGTTGACTAAATTGACCAAAAAATGTATTCACAACGTTCCCTATCAACCTTCACTTTAACATTACGATATTGTGGACATTTTAAAAGGTGTTCATGTATACATTATCGTATAAATTGAAGTCACAATAGATGGTTACTTTTAAATTTTAATTCTATGGCAAATAGTTGGCAATGGACGTACGTGATAATTGTGAAATTAACATTACTCTCACATTTATATATTTCCTGTATTTATGCTGTATTTAAGAATTGAATGAAATGGTTATCAAAAAGGCCGTGGTGGCATATTGGGAAATGGACCAAACGCGGCTACCAACATTTTCACGGTGGTCGCGGCTTCGAATCCTAAGACACGCCTCTGACTTTTTAGAACTATGTACATATGTGAATGTTGATAGTCAATCACCACTCTCTATAACGGTGATGAAAAACATCGTGACTAAATTTGCATACCATAGCGATTTATATGGCATGTAAAGTCCCAAACTAGTCCAGCGTAGTGGAGTATATGGCTCTTAATCGTACTCTCTATTTTGTAGGAGGCTCGTGCCCTGCACTGGGACGTATACAGGTGATCTCTCGCCGATCGACACGACTAAACAGGTCTAATTGTATCTAGATATACACTAGATGAAATGTTGAATAAGATCGACTTTCCTTCCCTTGGATTGAAATAAGCTCAAGTTAATTTATTAGTATTTTATAAAGTCCTTATTACTGACTGTTTTATGATTCATTGAGAAATACACAAAATAATTGAAAATGTGGAAGGAAGCACAATTATTTAGGAAATTCTTCGTAACTTTAATGTGTAGATCTATAAAAAATACTATTTAATACACATTTTATAACATCTTAAGAATGAGATGTTTGTGGAAAATTTTCGATGTCTATAAAATTACCATTAAATAGCGCTGTTTAAGTCAGGACTTATTTCATAATAAAAGGAAAGTTATTAGACTAATGGGCAATAAAATTAAAAATATTTTAACTTTAAAATGATTAAAATATTCATTTTTATATGCTGACTCCTTACAGTTTAACTATACACCCGTCACCAATATTTACAGCCTTAAAAACTTATCCGCCAAGAATAGGTTTTTACGTGTAGCCATGTGGAAATATTAACCAATGGATAAAACTTATTATTACTTATTAATACACCTAACAGATTCATAAGAATTTATATGGTATGTAAGTCCGCCAACCCGCACTAGGCCAGCGTGGTGGACTATATGGCCTAACCACTCTCAATCGTATTCTCGATTGTAGAGTAGGCCGGTGCCCTGCAGTGGGACGTATATGGACTGATACAGTACAGTACACCTAACAGTGACATACATCCTGACACACTAAGATCGAGTCTTGTGTCGTGGGTATCAGGAACTATGAGAGACTTTTCAATCTCACAAACACGTAGATCCGAAACAAATTCCTGCAGATTACTCAATCATTTGTCCCAGTGCGAGGATCGGAGCCGCGGCTTCACGTTTCACAGTCGGCTTCTTACCAACTGCGCCACGGAGGCTATTATATTATTGTATTACCCACACCACATCTGAACTTGTGGGGCCATGCAAATATTGCTTGTAAGTTTCTGTATGTTATTATTTATTATTATGTTCAGCAGTGGGCTTCCTTTGATGTAATGCAACAGCAACGTCATAATTTCGAGATCACAACAACAATTTCGTTTGAATAATCCAAGGCTAAAATGTACAATAATCACCATATTTATCATTTTTATCTTGATAGTGTTTGCACAAGCATAATCGGTGCCAGCCATTCATACATCCAAATTGTTATTAGAGCTCGCGGTGACACTCGCCCGATAATTTTAATGTGACACGTGATGGATTGGCAACTCACCACTCCATTAAAGGTGAATTGGGGGAAATAAATAGGTATTTATATTTTATTACAAATGGCCTAAGCCCTTATAATCGTACCCTAGTGTATAAAGGAGACCCATGCCTTGTTGTCAGACATATGTGGCCTAATATAATACAGTACAGTTTTGTATACTCCATATATATTAAAAATCGACTTCAAAAAATCCACTTTTAAGTAGTTACTAGTTATGTCGATAAGTAAATTAATTAATTTTCATATAACCACTAACCACACTTTTAAATACCCTTTCATTACTTTGGAACTGATGTGTATGCCTTTGACCATTTATGTAGAAAATACAATGTGTTAATACTGGCACAATAACCTTTAAAGTGGACCATAATCAACGCACTAGTCCTCTTCTCGTATGTGAGACGTCGACTGGGTAGGTACCACCGCTATATCTATTTCTCCCGCCGAACAGGAGTGCAAAGACACTGTTGTGTTCCGGTGTGTAGGAAGTTCCAGCCAGAGTAACTGCTGGACGTATTGAGAAATATCATCTTATGTCTCAGGATGGCCACCGCAGTGGATTGCCAAGCACTGCATGGCACTGTTCATGGGCTGTAGTACCGCTTACCATCAGGTGAACGGCATGCTCGTCTCGCCATTCATAGTAATGAAAAAATATATTTAATAAATAATAATAATAAATACACCCAACAGTCACATACATAGTCCTGACCCCACACTAAGATCGAGTCTTGTGTCGTGGGTATCAGGAACTACGAGAGACTTTTCGGTCTCACAAACACCCAGACCCGGAAGAAATATTTGTGGGCCGCACAAACATTTCTCTCGGTGCGGGGATCGAACCCGCGGCCTCTCGTTTCATAGGCGGCGTCTAACCAACTGCGCTACGGAGGCTGTCAAATATAATATTGCTTACCCAGGTGGTCCCTTCCGTTTTTTTTATACTGGAAGGTATATTACATTACTTCAATGGATATGATGGTAAGCGCGTTCCTATTTGAGAAACTAATAAGGTGTTTATTATTTGATAGTGATCCTCGTTATATAGTCATCGTACATTGAGTGTCTACAATGATATCCTGAATCTTCACAGACTAATAGGAGTAATATAATCGCATCATAATACGATATTAAATATCAATTAATCACATTGATCACGGAATCAGAAATATAAACGATTAATTAATTTATTAATAATGAATGAATCCCTATTTAACACATTAATAATTATATCAGTTAAACTCAATATTAAATAAATTGTAATTAATAAAGATGGCAAAATATAGACTATACCGGGTATCTCAAGACTGCTACCGAAAACGAAGCCGGGTGGTAGTTTTAGTGGCTACAAACACAATGCAATTAAAAATTTCGCCTAGAAACGCGACAATTTTTTTTTATGATTTTTTAAATATCGTTATTTTTGGGTGGTAAATCCATAGTTTTTGCTTAAATAATAATTTAAACTCTTTTATACCTTAGAGTATTTATAAATAAAAGGGTATATACTATTATTTTAGGAAAAAATGTATTTACCACCCAAATATGGCCATAGGAAAAAAATTACAAAAAAAAATTTGTCGGTTTTTTTTGCAACTTTTTCTGTTGCATTGTATCTGAAGTCGCTTAAACTACCACCCGGCTTCGTTTTCGGTAGCAGTCTTGATATACCCTGTATATAAATAGGTATCTATTATAATATAAAAATGAATCGCAAAATGTGTTGGTAACCGCATAATTCAACAACGCCTGGACCAATTTGGCTGATTTTGGTCTTGAAATATTCGTGGAAGTCCTGGGAAGGTTTTAGGGGTGAGAAAAATAGGAAAATTTCTGAGGAAGATACCAAAAACCTTTTTTTTGGGTATCGTTCAAGCGTGATGCGTCCAGCCAGTATAGGATGATCTTTGTTTATTTGACGGGAGACGTAAAAGACGGTCCAGCTTCAACTACCACCCAACGTAAAATGATCTATCTTTCCATTGTCTTTCATTGACGGCTGACGAAATAGAACAAAATTCAAAAATGTGTACATCGTGTATATAATATTATCTAGATCGGCGTCTTGCGCATAATTTTGTTAAATGTAAATTAAAACGATGTCCACATCTACCAAAATCGCCCATTGTTTTTTGAGATTATTGCAACAGTTTTAAACAAAGTATACTCTATCGAAGCGTTTTGCCGGAGTATACCAAAATATATCTAATTATAATTTTTCGTTTTCATAAACGACATTGTTTTTTGAATTTATACTTTTAGATGCGCTGGGGGACATATTTAAATTTCGCATTAGTATTGTTTTCAGACTCAAGAATAAAAAAAATATTGGTACGTTGATGCCGTATCTAGACATTATAATGAAACGATATGCAGTTTTATATTTTTAAATATTTGTTCTATTACTTACGTCACCTGGCAAGGCAGTATGAAGGTTTTATTAATTTGTATATGGTAACGTAATAGACGCGACTGCCAACAAGTTAACGATGGTCACGGGTTCAAATCCCAGGGCACACCTGTGACTTTTCGGATTAATTTCTACGTGAAATAAAATCCGCCAACTCGCACTAAGCAAGCAGGGTACTATAATATCTTCTTCTATAATATAAAAATGAATCACAAAAAGTGTTGGTAAGCGCATAACTCAACAACGCCTGGACCAATTTGGCCAATTCTTTTTTTAAATGGTTATTATTACTTTATTACTAACAAAAAGTAATGGCGTGCAATATTATTAGGAAAAACAGCATTTTGGTGCTGAAATAAGGGACGTAATATTGGATGGACAATAAAAAACGCTAAAGTTTTTAATGTCAAAATTTCATAAGGCAATCTTTATATGTACATGTATATGGAGAGACGGGATATAATAGAGTGGAAGGTACGGGAGAGGGCTGGGATAGCTGACAGATTTGATAGGACGAAATGTAAATGCACGTTATAAGACGGGATGGATAATAAAAGAGAAAGGACGGGACGGATCGGGAAGAGACTGAACAGACGGATGAGACGGGATTGAGCCGGACAGTAGGATATATATTATATATTAGGTATACAAGAGATTAATACGAAAAATAACATGTATTTGGTGTGGAGTGGAATCAAAAAATATATGCACCCAGGCGTAGCTGGGTCGGGCCGCTAGTTTTGTAATAAAAGTATATCTATTTGATGATTATGCGTTCCACCACAGATTTTTACAACCTCCTATTTCTAGTAACTAAAAAATATGTTTGTTTGTATGTCAGCTCATATACGTGCCACTGCAGGACATGGGCTCCTTCTACAATCACAGTATGATTGAGAAGGGCTAGGACATAATTATGTACATTTATTCTACCAAGCTGGCCTAATACCATTTTGTGGCGGTTTGTCTAAAAACAAATAATTATTTACATTCTCTGTTGAAATTAAATGAAATCGTGTAGCATTCCGCAGCCACGTAGCACAAATCCATCGTAGCATACATCTGTAGAACATTGCAAAATCTATATATTAATACGTAATGCAAAATTTTTGGACCCCTTTTTACGAAAATTATTTATGGAGCATAAAATTTGGCACACTTATAGTTTATGTGTAGGAGAAGTGCAGAACGCTAATATTTTTCGATAATAATGCTTATAAAGTACATTAAATCAAAAAATAAAACATTACACACACTACCATGTATTTCACACACACATACATACACAAGTATTTGTATACGCATACATACTCTGGTGTCAAATTATAGATAATAGACATATCAAAAAAAAGGTTTTATTTGCCTCATTTAATATAAAAAAAGATTTTAATAATAATGCATAAAAAGTACATTAAATCAATAAATAAAACATTACACAAACCAGCATGCATTTGACACACGCATTTGTACACGTATACATACTCTGGTCAAATTGTTTCTTTTTTTTATTATAGACATAGTTGAATGTCAAACAGAAAAGTTTAATTTGACGAATACTACGTGAAATACTGAGCGCTTATACAAATTGTGCAGCAGTAAGATACATTGAAATGGATACGGGCTATCATCATATGCATAAAGAAAGTTCTGTAGCAGCAATCTGCAATAACAACATTCAGGTACAAAAAAATATAATTTGCTATTGCTGGTTCAAGGCAATTATTGTAGTTTACGATTTCAGTAATTGCATATACTTCAGGATAAATAAGTGATTTTGAGAGATACGTACATTTAAATGTGCACGAATTATCAGAATAACAACATCATTATACAGGTATAAACTTTTTCTCTTCTTGATTTGGTCGAATTTCGACCACTAGGCGACCACTAGTAAATTTAAAATGTTATTACTTATACATTATTTTTCAACATATTTGTCCATCTATCACGCACCCGTAAAATGATATTTCATACCTAATTATACAACAAAGCAAAAAAAGAAAATATTTTAATTAAATCTACGATGTAGCACTTTGTAGCGGCGTAGCATCGTAGCTCCGGTGTAGCACGATACGCCGGCTGATGTACGCGCGGAGTACGCGGTATAGTATCGTGGCGGTATATAAGCGTCGGCGACTCAACGCTCAGCTCATTTGATTTCACCCACCATCCGAGTCCACGGAAGCGAAGCTCCGCCCTGCAAGCACGCGAACTTGAGACTCGTAGACGACGCATTTTCAGGTAAGTTCTTTTTCATATTGTTGGGATTTATTTAAACTTTAAAGAATATTTTTTAAATTAATAACAGTATGTCGGTAATAAATGATAATTCGGATGAAACATTAGTAAACGTTTTAAACATCATTTTTTAATTAAAGAATTAAGCAGATACAAAGTTACTGGTAATATAAAGTACATCATAATTTTATAATCGGGTTTTATCATAATATTGAAAAATAAATATTCCGATTATTTTATTATAACTTTCAATTTAAAACCGCTGTAATCTAGTATTTTCAATAAACAATATTTTTAAAGTATAATATAATCTAAACTTCATCATGCGTATTATGTACACAAGCTCAGTTGACATATACCTCAGATAAAAGGCACCAGTAAAGTTTCTTTTTAATTAAATTAAATCTACATACACACTTCCATGATAACACCGTACGTCTAGGCTAGCAAGGCCTAGGTTAACAAGACAGCGGGTAAATAAAAGCTTACAAACATTAATATAATTAAATATAATTCTTATAATTGAAATACCTGACCTTATAATATTTTTTATAAAGTAGGTTATAAATAATATTATTTGAACTATCATATCGCGTGGCGATAACTTAGTCAAAACTAAAACGGATTATAGGTCGGTGGCTATGGATTCGATCTCCAATTTCAAACTTTTTAAAATTACTCTCGGTGTGAATATAAAGAAAATTTAAAGATTATCCAAGAAAAAAAAACGATTTATGGACAGAAAATGAGGTGAACAGAAATAAAATAAAATATTAATAGAGGAAATAGAAAAAATAAATAAGACAAACGTATAACACGCTCACATTGTGCCAATATGGTGACCATCTCAGCAAAAAGCTGTGCAGCGCTAGCAACTACAAAGAGCTAGTTTTCAGTGGCCACCCATAGTAACGCCATTATCCAAACCAGCCCTTACAATGTTTAATCCTATTGACATTAAACTTTTTGAATGCTTATGCTTCTTATTCTTCTGCCTGGCGTTATATCAGCCGGTACCAGGGTCCTCCTTCCATCCTACGCAACTTATTATAATTACTTAATTTAATAAATCAAATTTATTCAGAATCAAAATTCGCGTAGTAAAAAAGAAATTCGTGGAAAATTTAAAGCTTTAACATAAATTAATAATCATTATCATCATAAAAAATAATGTCCACTACTATCAAGAAAAAATTCACTGTTACCTACGCATAAAAGTTCCTAATTGATTAATTTGTTGTTATTATTTCATAACGAAGAAACTGTAAGTTTATTAATATTTGTGGAAGTAGTAACTAACTAACTTAAGCAAGTACACTTTCAAACATCCATAATATAAGTGAAATATTCTGTTCGCAGTCAAGTTTCTTATACTTTGCAGTTATTCGCAACTTATTTGTTCATCATATTAACATCATATACTCATTAGAAAAATCTAAACACATTGCAAATTTATGTCTTGTAAGGGTTATCAGAAGAATGTGTATATAATATGACATGTATTATAGAAATACATGTCAAATATGGTTTAATAGTAAATAGTATGAGGTGATCAAATCCTAATGTTGATGTTCAAAACTCAAATTGAATTTGTATACAATTTTCTGATATTCCTTACAAAATTTAAACTTACATGATGTTGTTGTCGGGTAAAGTGATATTTTATTTTTCTATTCATTATGAGCCCGAAGTTGGAAATTTGTGCCTGATATGGCGATAGGCTCTCCCCAATAACGTTGTGAGACGGAACATACAAGACGAAAGTCAGGTGTCCTTGTACCAACTCTGCCTATCCTTTCTGGGAAAAAAGTTTGTGATTTTGTATTTATTTTAATATAAAGAGATATATCAGCCCATTAACGCCCACTCTTAAGCATGTGACTCGTTTTCAATCAGGAGTGCGATTGGAAAGTCTTATGCAATAGTCCACTATGCAGACTTTGGCGGGTTGGTTGTCACACACAGGCGATAGAAGTTCTTGGAAAGATACTAATGCCATAAAGGCTTCATTACGATCTCTTCTTACACTATTAAGGGGTGGTAATTGACTTGCAAACTATACAATATTTGAAGCTTTGCTTTTTTAATAAGTCTACTTTTAAAAGATTTCTTTCTTCCATGGTTTAGCAAAAACATTTTTTGCGACGTAAAATAAAATATTTTGAATCCGTCTGCCAGGCAAGGGCAGATCGGATATAATTTATAAGCAAAATTATGTCTTTGTATGTCGATAAATAAATTAAAAAAGTGTGTGTGTGTCATTATTACGAATTGGAGTATTGAAATCGGACCCAGTATTCTGACATGAACTATATGACCCCCCTGGCGTGAAATCTGACATGAACTAAAATATGATCCCCCCCCCCGGCGTAAAAGCTGGATCCGCCCTTGTTGCCAGGTGTCAATCTACTAAGGATATAATCAAATAATTATTAATATGAAATTTTAAATTTGTTTTAATGACATTCTAAACAACAAAAAAAATTATTTAAATATCGATAAGTTATACAAAATGATACTCGCGTATTGTCGCCAATGTTATTTGTGTGCCAATGGTATCTCACGGCGATATCATTTGGAGGAGAGTTCTCTGAAACATTGTAGATAAACATTTTTACTGAAAAAATTATAATTATGATCTTGACAACAGTTTCAGCTGTATTCAAAGATTTTTTAATAATCGCATGTCTGAAACGGGAATCGAACCGACAATGTGGACAAAAACACAATTTTATGATGCCAATCAAAAGGCTTATTTCAGTTCGATTTTTTCAAATCATAATGTTGTCTTCTTTTAGTAAAATTGTCTATATAAAATATTTAAGGTACTTCCCCTGTAGCATTGGCGTGGGACGCCCTGTATAGCTGTATGCTTCATATCATATTATATGTTTTTTTTTGCAGTCGTATTTATATACGACTGCAAAAAAAACATGTTAGCAATACACACAAAACCAATTCTACTGGCAGGATAGGTTCAAGTTTATTATCAATCGTTCTAAATTTATTTTTTTATATAATTCTGAAAATTTGCGCCAGTAGTATGGCACTGCATTATTAATTTGGAGCTTAATTCCTCAATTAAACTGAGAAAATAAATCTACTTGCTGTAAATTTAGACACGATAAAGAAAACTTTTTGTCTTGCCGGAGGAAAAGTGATATTTAATATCCAAAATTTAATTATTTTTTCAGTAAGCAATTTCATATCTTTCCAGTTTCCTCTCTTATACAATTCCGATCTTACAAAATCTCTACCCACTGTAAAGTAAAATACTATGACCGTCCTGTGAACGCATCAGGCCAAATAACTGAAGAATATAATATTCCGGTGACGGAGCAGTCAAGTAATGTCGTAGTATATTGTAATACACAGAGGCCATAAGAAAAACATGTAATGAACCGGAAGAAGTGCGTGGTGGCCTGTAAACTAAACTAAACGGACTAGACGCGGCTGCTAACATATTCACGGTGGTCGCAAGTTCGAAACCCAGGGCATACTTCTGACTTATTGGAGTCATGTGTATATTGATAGTCAATCACCACGCACTAAAACAGTGAAGGATATCATCGTGAGGAAACCTGCATACCATAGCGATTTATTAGAATTTCTATGGTATGTAAGTTCGCTAACCCGCATTAAGCCAGCGTGGTGGACTATATGACCTAACCATTCTCAATCGTACTCTCGATTGTAGAGGAGGCCCGTAGCCTGTAGTGAGATGTATATGGGCTGATACAGAACCGGAAAAATTATGAAATTGTCTCTTAAAAAGTTCAGCAATGTTATTAATTACTTGAGTTCACAATTTTCAAACAATTTCAGGGGTTAAAAAATTATTTAGACTTACTAACTTTCAAAAACAAAAATCACTCTTCTTTTCCTATAAACCACCAAAATTCTTGGCGAACAAATTTGGCGCGAAACTGCTCTTCAGGCAAATACCGCTTCCCGAAATTCAGCAAGTTGCTCGTAGTAATTATAAATCAGGCACATTTCAGCAAATTCTTGTAATAAACCTCAAAATCGCGTCATTTTAGTACACATCTGAATAATATTTGTTAGACTTCCGCGAATGTTACACATTGAAATAAATCTATTATTTACGGATTGTATCGTGTATTTTAGTTTAATTTTTAAACTTCTCGACATTTCAGTTACTTTACAGCTATTGTGGTACTTTAGTTCGTAATAAACAAATAATAGTATTATTTCAACATATCTGAATATTGGTATAAAATTATTGAAAAACCGTAAGGAGTCACGAAGCATGCCGGATTCATTGAATTGATTTCTTGTTGGCTTTCCGTTATGGCCTAAGTTGATTTTTACTGAAAATACTATTATGCTGTTGACATTTGAGTGTTCGAAAGTAGTTTAAGTAGTACGATTATATTTGAACTGCAAATGGATTCGAGAATTATTTTATGTGCGCCGTTTTTTTATATTGGACCACTAATTTTGAATGCAGTGGAATCCAAATAGATATACTGACAGGATGTGGCTGTTATTTCCTGGACCAAACAAATGGTGCTTGTATGACGTATTGTATATGCCTCTACACAGTTGAACCCATAAACAGCACACACATAGATTTGTAATTTTATTAGGTTCTCATTTCTTAACCACTGCGTTACGAACTATCAGTTTTTTTTAAATATAGGATTCTTTTTAAATAATTAATCATTAAGATGATCGATATAATGTGGTAGCAATGCAAAAATTGCACAATGGTTATAAACTACACCTACGTTGTATAATCTTTCCATTGCCCAAATGCTGGTTAGTAAATAATGCCTTAGACTGCTTTTATAAAGCATGAATAAAATAAATAAATCAATAAATTATAAAAAAATATCATAATAACTGGCCTTTTCTGAATATAAACCTTAATTTGCATGTCATACATAATAATTTATTACATATATGATATAAGTAATCTATAGGCCTGTTAGATAATCGAAAACTTCCTCACATCATTAAATACGAGGAAAATAGTTCTGGAGGGTTAATAAGTTATATTAGTATAGTTATATTACTTATAGTTAACGAACAGTAGGCGGCAACATGTGAAAATCAAATAACTAATTTGTACCAAAGTGATTTCCACCTTAACGCTATTTAGGAAACTTGCAACAATATACGTTTTAGGGGCAACATTCCCGAAGCCCAAATCGTAATATTATACAGCTTCACTGTTTACGGGAAACAATATTATTTGCTTACCTTTCATTTCAGAAATTTGATATTTAGTAAATTTGTAATAGGAAGCGAACAAGAATTCGTCGTAGCGTGCGTGTTGTTGAACCAGTCAGTTGATTTTTTTTGCGATACATTATCTTTTCAGAGGACATGAAACTATTAAATCGAATTAATACAGGGTATATACATACTGATACCAAAAACGAAGCTAGGTAGCAGTGTTAGTAACAGCACAGGCACAATCCAAATAAAAAAATCGTAAAATATAGCTTTTTTAAGTGTCATTATTTTTGGGTAAAACTATGTATACCATAGTTTTTTTTAATAATTATTTACCATTGCGTTTTTCAAATAATCAGTTATTCATTAGCATTTTAGGAAAAACTACGTATTTACTACCCAAACACGAAAATAATTAAAACTTCAAAAAATTTGTTGTCTCTTCTTTTGCAAAATTGTTAGTTAAATTGTGAAGTACCCAAAAAACTACCACATGGCTTCATTTTCTGTCACAGTCTGGATATACCCTGAATATTCTTTTAAAATACATTTTTATCCGTGCAGGTATGATTCAGAATATTTATTTGATTCCTTTTTTCGGTGATTCTGATCCTTACATAATACCAGTACCTTGACTTTTATTTATTATCCATCGATCACTTGTTTGTGTCCCAGGCGTCGAAATTGAATTGAATAACAAGTGTATTTTTATATACTTATCGTTTCCTTCATCTACGTAAACAAGAAAAAAAATACGTTACACTTCAGGTCTCTTTGTGTATAAAATTCAATAAACGCTTAATTACAAATCGGAACTGTTCATATGTAGACAATATAATAATATTATACCCACCAAAATATTATTATAGAAGAAAGCCGAAGTTTCCTTGAAACGACGCAAAGGGGAAGGGATTTTATATAAATAAGATTTCAAAATTTACGGGTGCAAAAGACATATACCTAAATGAAAGTGTAGCCAAACTGCATCGCAATGTAAAAACGTGAAAATTTTCTTCTAAACTAAGAAAAATATATTTAGTATTCGTAATATACTACACCAACATTAATAAACTTAATTCGTAGTGATATATTTAAGATAAATGCAATAATTTAAAAATAGAGGTCTATAAAACATATATCTAGAACAAGCGATGAATACAAATACTCGTAATATAACAAATGACTACTACTACTGCCTTGGCTTACATTAATTTAAGATCAATCTCCACTCATCTGCATAAAGGTTAAAGGCAGATTTTATTCACAGAAAGTGTGTGAACCAATAGAGTTGTTTAGGTTTCTTGCAAGTTTGCCAGCAGGGGGCGTGTACGCAGCCTGGCCAAGTCATTATGGCAATATCCGCATCCGCCTGGCATCTGTAAAAGGGAGCGAACTATTGCAAACACCGATTAACAAATATCTCTTTAATATCAAAGGAGTTAATGAAGCTCGTCCGAGCTAGCGGAAACTCTTTGCAGTGCGTTAAATAAATCCTATTGAAGTGTAATTAAACAATAATTAAGAACTCTTTGCACTTAATTTTTGAACTTTAACTATTGTAGGAACATCAAGATACTGTTGTTGCAGCGCTTTTTTGCAATTTTAAATATGCAGACTACCAGTTTAATAGTTCATGTTTTATAAGCTTCTTAACGTTTTATATAGAATATTATAAAGTCTTATAAAACGAGCTCATTTTATTGAAACTGAGTATTATAATAGTTTTAAATATACAATATAATTGATGTAAAATGTAATGAACTATTACATATTATTTATTGACGGGTATATATTTTTAATATGCGATATCTCTACTATTATACGATTATCTACAAACACGTCCAAACTTCCAAGAACATTTTTACATTATCAAATTAGGACGACCCATTTCGTTGACAATTTGGCATTGAATTACGATATCGGCTGAAACCATGCTGAAACACGACAAAATATCGACAACAAATTTTCAGTTGTTTATCAAAACCTTTTTTGAAGAGCGATTTATGTGGTAATTTAAAAAAATACGTAGCAGATAATACCGTCGACGCGGGTTCGAATCCCAGGGCACACCTCTGTCTTTTCGGAGTCATGTGTGTATTGATAGTCAATCACCACGCACTAAAACGGTGAAGGAAAACATCGTGAGGAAACCTGCATACCATAGCGATTTATAAAATTTCTATGGTATGTAAGTCCGCCAACCCGCACTAGGCCAGCGTGGTGGACTATATGGCCTAACCACTCTCAATCGTACTGTCGATTGTAGAGGAGGCCCGTGCCTTGCAGTGGGACGTATATGGGCTGATACAGATTATGTATACAAGGATTTACAAGGGATAGCAAGTTTCTAATCTGTGTGATTTATGGTCAATACAACAACGGTATTCTGCATGAAAATGGTTTGCAGCAAAAAATGGCGAACTCAATGAAGATTTATGAACTTTTACTGTCAGGTGGAATATGAAAACAAATTATGTACGTTTTCTTTGAAAAAGCAATATTTCTTAAATCGGGGATTTCACTAGAATTTTTGGACTCCCTAGTTCCAAATTTTGATTAATTTATCAGGGATCACTAACATAACGTGCAAGTAGAGACTTATTTTATATTAATATATCTTGCCTAATGGTGTACAATTCAGTTTTGCTATATAAAATTTGCATTGAAAATAAATATATTTACAAACGTAGATCACGTTGTGTCTTTATACGTTGCATTAATAGTGAAATGAATTCCTAAGTTGTGGATAACGCTTCTAAAATGCAAATTAAACCAAGAACTTTGAATATACTCAAGTTCTCAACAACTGAAAGCGGTCTAATAATAGTAATTGTAGTAACATTGTTAAATAAGCTTAAAAGGTACTGCATGCTATTCAGTTGTTTGCGTTTAACTGAGGCGCCCGAGTTTCATTTTATGCAACCTATTAGTTTGGCTTGATCGCTTTTGCATATTAATATAACAGCCGCCCGCCTTCGATTGCTAGACGCCGCCCATGGAAGCGTATTGCTTTCTTAATTTGAAGTAAATTGCTTTACTAGGATCCAATTTGTGCAAATAGGTTACCTGCACTTGTTAAATAATATATTCAACAACAAAAAATAGATAATACTGAAATCTTTCGTTTAAATAAGGAACTCAAAGAGTGTAATGTAAAAAATATTGAAAATAATTTACAACAAAAAGTATAGATATCAGCGAAATCTTTTGTTTAAATAAAGAACTCAAAGACGTAAAGTGTGTAATATAAAAAATATTGAAAATTAATGATTTTGCCATTAATTATCGTCATTAATTTTACGTTACGGGATTGTCATAGATTTTTGTATAAGCGAAATACGGAGCTAGATAAAACTAACTTTATAGATTTTAAAGTCTTACAATGACGAAACTTGTGTTATCTCAAAATTCCCAAAAAAGGTCTGGTATAGTCGAAACAGGTCAAATTAGGTAAATTATCTAAATTCTTCGCTGTAAACTCGCTTAGAAGTTATCAAAGAAATTCGTCAGGATGCTCTTTTTGTCATCGGCCGCTTCCGCAACTATCAAATTAAATTACACCCAAAAAGATTTCGGCTTAAGAGACGACGGTTCCGGGAGAGTTTAATTAACTAAAACTTTTAGAAACAAATAAAAAGAAGCATAATGGATTGTTGTAAAATGCCACGAGAATAATACTGTTGATGTTCAAACCGCGAGTCTTCTTTTTTAATGTTCACAGCAGCACCTCCTCCTGCCTTGAAGCACTGTTTAAAAAGTAAAAACTTAACGTTATTGTAAATTTTAAAATTCATATTTGTTTTGTATAACCTGAGGGCGCCCATATTTTTGTAACATAATTAAATTGCTCGGTGAATCTCGTCTATTTGTGAAGGCTTTGTACAATACATTAAAGTAATGGAATTATTTTTTGTATTAGAACTGTGTAAACGTGTTTTAACGGTATTATTAAAAGTTAACTAAAAGTCTTAACATTTTTATTACATTTACATTACGTATTACATTCATAATGAAGTCCATAAGTTCATTCTTAACATTCGAATTTCTTATTTCAAATATTTCTGAACTTATTCTTTTTATAATTCCACTTCGTTCTATTTAGGAATTCATCATCATCATCATATCAGCCACAGGAAGTCCACTGCTGAACATAGGCCTCCCTCAAGGATCTCCACAATGACCTGTTGGAAGCGGCCTGCATCCAGCGACTTCCTGCAACCTTAGTCAGATCGTCCGTCCACCTTGTAAGCGGGCGTCCGACATTTCGCTTGCCTGTACGTGGCCTCCACTCAAGAACCTTTCAGCCCCAACGGCCATCGAGGCCGTTGGGGCACACATAGCTATGTGCCCGGCCCACTGCCACTTCAACTTGCCAAACCTATGGACTATGTCAATAACCTTGGTTCTCCTACGGATCTCCTCATTTCTGATTCAATCTCGTAGGGAAACACCGAGCATAGCCCGCTCCATGGCTCGTTGAGTTACTTTGAGCATTTTAATGAGGCCCACAGTGAGAGGCCACGTCTCGGTGCCGTATGTCATCACTGGTAACACACAACTATCGAAGACTTTCGATTTTAGGCACTGAGGTATTTTGGACGAGAAGACGTCGCGTAGTTTCCCGAACGCTGCCCAACCGAGTTGGATTCGACGATTGACCTCTCTCTCGAAGTTGGACCTGCCTAACCGGACCACTTGTCCTAAATAGACATATTCGTCAACAATTTCAAGAGTCGAGCCCCCAACACCGATGGGGGTGGGCACAACATGGACATTCGACATGATCTTCGTTTTGTCCATGTTCATTTTAAGACCCACCTGTTGGGAGACTCGATTGAGGTCTTCAAGCATAGTGCTAAGGTCTTCCAGCGATTCTGCCAAGACTACAATATCGTCGGCAAACCAAAGGTGAGTGATATACTCGCCGTTGATGTTGATGCCGAATCCTTTCCATCGCAAGAGCTTGAAGGCGTTTTCCAGCGCGGCAGTGAACAGTTTCGGAGATATGACATCTCCCTGTCTCACGCCTCTCTGTAGTGGAATAGCCTTCGTACTCTGATCTTGTACTCGGACCGACATGGTGGCGTTGTTGTATATACACTTCAACACTTCGATGTACCGATAGTCTATATGGCACCGCTGGAGAGACTGTAGCACAGCCCAAGTCTCGATCGAATCAAAGGCTTTCTCATAGTCCACAAACGCTAAACAAAGCGGCAAGTTATATTCCTCGGTTTTTTGTATAACTTGCCGAAGCGTATGGATGTGGTCTATGGTACTAAAGCCTTTTCGGAAACCGGCTTGTTCGGGAGGCTGGAAGTCATCAAACCTGCGTTCGAGACGATTTGTGATGACCCTCGAAAACAACTTATAGACATGGCTCAGGAGCGAGATGGGCCTGTAATTCTTCAGCAAAGTGTTATCACCTTTTTTGAAGAACAGTACCACCACGCTCCTGCTCCATGCCTCTGGCGTTGAGCCCTCGAGGAGAACGGAATTGAAGAGCCTCTGAAGGACTTTCAGTATCGGCGTTCCGCCCGCTTTCAGAAGCTCTGAAGTTATTCCGTCCTCGCCCGGCGCCTTGTTGTTTTTAAGTTGCTTCAGGGCCATCTCAATCTCACACAGGCTGATGTCCGGGATATCATCGCTAAAGTGTCGGATCAACTCGGCTCTCGGGTCTTCGGCCGAGCTAACAGCAGGTTTAGCAACCGAGGTGTAAAGCTGTCCGTAGAACCTCTCGATCTCCCTTAATACCTCTGCCCTCGTCGATACTACGCGGCCGTCTTCCGTCTTCAGCCTAGACAACTGGCTTTGCCCAATAGACAAGTCTCTTGCAAACACTTTGGAGCCTCCGTTCCGCTCGATTGTCTCCTTAATGCTCACAGTATTGTGAGCACGGACATCGTGTCGCAAGGACTTCCAGATCTGTCTATTGATCCGCCGATATGCTTCGGCGTCAACGGAAAACTGCAGCGCTAAAGATCGACGTTCGGCCATGAGGTCAAGAGTGTGGATCGAGAGTTTTTGTGGTCTATCTCTACGGCGAGGTCTAAAATACTTAGATCCCACCGTATGGACAGCTTCTACCAAACCGCTGTTTAGCTCGTCCACTGCAAGGTTTTCTCCTAGACAATCAAAGCGATTTGTCAGCTCGAGTTGAAAGCTCTCGGGGTTTTGGATATGGGCGCGAGTAGGTCGGAGCGTAGATTTCATCAAGCGACGCCTTTCCGATTGGACATTGATATTCAGTGTGCCCCTAACCATTCGGTGATCACTGCCGGTTTTCACCCTGTTGATCACAGAGACATCTCTGAATATCCGTCTATTCGTCGTCAAGATGAAATCTATCTCGTTTCTCGTAGAACCGTCAGGACTCAGCCAGGTCCATTTCCTGTGAGGCGGCTTCTGGAAAAAAGAGTTCATCGCAAAGAGTCCCTCTTTCTCCAGAAAGTCGGCCAGCCTCTGACCCCTGAGGTTCCGTTGCCCATGTCCAAATTGCCCCACTTTCAACTCTGCATCGCTTCCCTTGCCCAACTTTGCGTTGAAGTCTCCCATAACAACATTAAAGTAGGTTTTGGAAGTATGTATGGCCCGACTTATGTCCTCATACATTTCCTCTACTTCTTCATCTAGGTGTGTCGAGGTCGGCGCGTATACCTGTATGACCTTCAACGAATATCTTTTAGATATTCTGAGTATAAGGTATACTACCCTGCTCGACACACTTTCGATGGATACGATGTTGTTGATGAGAGACTTGTGGACGAGAAATCCGACACCTCCTCGGGACTGTTGGTCGTCCCCCCGGTAGAAGAGCAGGTTACCAGACTTCAGGGTTATCGTATCCTCCCCGATTCTTCGGACTTCCGATAACCCCAGAATGTCCCAGTGTAACCTGCTCAATTCTTCTTCCAGTTCGACAATCTTCTCGTCTGTCCTCAATGTGCGTACGTTGTGTGTTACCAGGGCCAAACGTCGTCGGGGGTGGTAGCCGGGGCCAACCCGGGGATTCTTAGCACCCCTTACTAAATGAGTAGTGGTTTTAAATGAAAACTGTGTTGATTTAAAATAGGCCGTAAGGAAGGGATCTCCCTTCCTTTGTTTGGCAATAAATTGTTTACACCACTACGTTCTTAAGCAAAGTGGTGGCCTACTCTAACTATCAAGTCTTCACTGCTCAAACTGAATTCAGAAGTTGTTTGAAAGGGACAAATATTCAATAAACAAAATAGGTTTTAAATGGTCGAAAATCATTCAGATAAGCCTAGAAATATTAAATTGTAATCCTTAAGTCAGTAGATGATTATCATGCTCAGATTAAGGGTCAAATACACTTTTAAAACTAACACACTCTAATAATTTGCAAAAATGTGATACTAAAATCATCAAGTACGAAACCTCAATCTGAAATGTCACTGTGGACAAATAGATATATTTTTATCAACACCAACGCAGGGTCGTTGTATAGATAAATATCATCTCGTATATCCAATTATTTGTCAAGGAGGTTCTAAATCGTTTGAGTAAGCATCGCAGGCGCTTTGTGATGTCATCCCTCACGGCCGCGGCATTATCACACGTTTATGATACTCTTATTGTTAAGATGGAAACGATTTTCCTTTTCACTAACATTTTTTAGTATATTTATCTGCTAGATGTTACGCGCTGCTTCGTTTGCGCTATAGTTGGTTTTGGCGTTTTATTGAGATATATAAAGTATATACAAGAAGGTGTATCATATGTGAAAGGCCACCCAAACAGCAGTGTAAATGCACTGTTGTGTCGGAACGCAAACCGGAGTATGAAGGATATTGTGGCCAGAGTAACTACTGGACATAATGACTTAACATCGTATGTCTCAGGACGAATAGTGCAATGGATTGCCAAGCATTGCTTTGTAATGGTGTTGTTTGGTTTTGCTTCTGAAAACGTATATAGAAAATGTCATGATCAGTTGATTACTTGAGACATGAAAACATAAACAAACTAACATTCCCATTTAAAATATTAGTAAGAATGCATTTATTTTTTCTAAAACACTAAACTACCGTTCCCGTTAAATTCAAAGCTTTTAAAATATAATTTACGCAAAATAATATTGTTAACACGCATAAAAATGTTAAGAGTAGAAATAGGCTTAGAACATCCAAAGCAAAAAATTATCGTCTTGTTTGAAATTATGTGTCATAGGGAACTTAGTGAATGGAGCAACATAATATATCGCTAATCGGTATGGCACTAATAATTATCATCAGATGCTGCCATACAGCCGTGCTGAGATATAACAAATTTTGACTATATTAAATAGTTTATTATTGATTCATGACTACACAAGAACGTGTTAGTCCGTACTATGATATCATACTTAGTATATTATACATTCAAACCGTAACATTTTATCACGAAATATTTTCATGAAATATTTTCCTCAAATACTCTTTGACTCGTATGTTTTTTACATGTTGACTTCCTGTCCCTAAAGAAAAAGGAAAAGAGATCGTTTTAAAATATATACTAGAGACAAAAATAAGTATAGGAAATATAATTATATTTCCTGCGATAGAATTTCCAATGAAAATCGCCTAACGAGTCCAAAATAACGTAAATGTTCTTTTAATTAACATAAATATAATAATAAACTTTTGTCTTAACAACGCGACGGTTAATTTACTTAACCATAAGGATAAGTTCATTGTAATTTTAGAAAAATAATAAACGAAAGTAGCACGAGTATTTAAATAATCAATTTACTTTATGATTTATTTAGATGTCTTTTAGAATGATAACAAAACCATTTTATTTCTCTTTGTTTCCTCAAGAAAGTAAGATCCAGTTGATTAAAATTGCCGGTTGCAATCGCAATTTTGAAATTGGAAAAAGTATTGTGTTTAAAAAAATAAAGTAATTTATGCAAGTATAAAATACCGAGCTCTTAAGTTATTGCGATGTATTGTTTTTGTGTAAGTACAATAGCAAAAGAAAGTCAGATTGTGGGCGTCCATTATTCCTTTTCATATTTTATTACTACTTAAATTCAACAAGCTCAACTTACAAAGGAATACAGCCAGATATATTTAGATTGGCTTTAGTTGCTTACTATTTATAATATTTGTATTTGCACACTACATACACTTTTCCTTTCTATTTTAGGTTCTATCTTTTATACTTTAGACTGACCTCTATGTATCCTATTCTTCAACCGATACCATGGTTGTCTGAAAGACATTGCTTTTCGGCGATAAGACCGCCAGTTGTACTTTTTATGTATGTGATTCCTCTTGTCAAACACATTCTCTTTTTGTGCAATAATAGTAAATGAATAAAGAAATAAAAATGAATATCTACAGCCGTTATAACCACAGAACAGTTGAATATGGTTAGAAAGGCAATAGCCGTCAAATTGTATGAAAACCAGCGTCGTCGTTTTCGAAACACTAAACCTCAACAAATCCAATACATAAAGCTTGCAATAGTCGATTTAAAGTATCGATAAAATTATGGAAATATGTCTTTGTTATAAGACCGGAATTTATTTTATCGATATGCTTAATAGTTTTTTCTGATACAGTTATTTCATTAGTATTATGTCAATAGGCGGAAAATAAATGAGACTAGTATTAAAAATTCATTTTAATTTGTATACTAATTTACAAATCTATATGTACAGGATTTTTAAGATTTTTAGCTGTGTGTGAGGGTAAGGATAAGCAATTATAAGCAAATTAAGATTTTTTTTTACGTCAATAGATTAGTGGTTTTGATTTTTCATACAATATTTAATTATTTCATCGCCATGATAGTTTTTCCATAAGCGTTGCACGTAATTATTTTTGGTTTGAATATTACTTATAGTGCGTGGTGGCCTGTTGTTAAACGGACTAGACGCGACTGCCAGCATGTTCACGGTGGTCTCGGGTTCGAATCCCAGGGCACACCTCTGACTTTTCAGAGTAATGTGTGTATTGAAAATCAATCACCACGCACTAAAACGGTGAAGGAAAACATCGTGAGGAAACCTGCATACCACAGGGATTTACTAAAATTCTATGGTATGTAAGTCCGCCAACCCGCACTAGGCCAGCGTGGTGGACTATATGGCCTAACCACTCTCAATCGGTAGTCGATTGTAGAGGATGTCCGTGCCCTGCAGTGGGACGTATATGGGCTGATACAGATATTACTTATGATCCAGATTTTTTTATTGTCTTCCGTTTCACGAAAATGAATACTTAGAACAAATCGTACTGGATTTTGTTGGAATCCAGTTGTCTCTACCTATTGTCTTTATCAACTCACTCTTGGAAACGTATAAATGAATAAGTTACTATATTATAATGTATTTTCAGACACAACAATATGTTGTTCTCATGTTGGCACAGGTATGAAATTAGAACATAAGGATAGGTCGTGAACGTTATCAAACGTTACTACAATTTAAAATGACTAAAAGCTGATTTACGAGTATACGAAATCTATAACTACATCGATATAGTTACTATGTACAAGACTACAACACTGCGTGACATGTGCCAATTTTCGCTGTTGACATAACAAAAATGAGTCGTATGCATTTCTTAGGAACTTGCTACTTCGTAGAAATTTGCGAGCATTGTATGTACGCGTAATCAGCAATGTATATTTTTCATTTGTCTTCTATCATATTATTGAATTCTTCAAAATTTCGTAATTAAAACCGCAACTTTTGAAAATACAGATGAAAATCAATAAAATCGGGTTGAATATACCGGGTATCTCAAGACTGCTACCGAAAACGAAGCCGGGTGGTAGTTTTAGTGGCTACAAACACAATGCAATTAAAAATTTCGACTAGAAACGCGACAATTTTTTTTATGATTTTTTAAATATCGTCATTTTTGGGTGGTAAATCCATAGTTTTTGCTAAAATAATAATTTAAACTCTTTTATACCTTAGAGTATTTATAAATAAAAGGGTATATACTATTATTTTAGGAAAAAATGTATTTACCACCCAAATATGGCCATAGGAAAAAAATAACAAAAAAAAAATTGTCGCTTTTTTTTGCAACTTTTTCTGTTGCATTGTGTCTGAAGTCGCTTAAACTACCACCCGGCTTCGTTTTCGGTAGCAGTCTTGATATACCCTGTAGATATGAAATTCTTCCTCTATTGATGTTTGGTGCTTCAGTATAGGAACTGCAAGATAAAATGGCACAAATCTGCATTTTAACTCTATTTCGCCGGAGCACCTTTTTCCAAAGCATTTCGACAGCGACTAATTTGACAAATCATCCGTTCCGCGGCAGTGATGCTTTTTATGCACCACCTTGCGACGCGTCAAACGCTTTTATTTCCCTTCTAACTATATTCATCTGTTCTGTGGTTATAACTATGTAGAAATTATTAGTAGAGACAGGACTCCGTATATGTGAGCGACGTTAGTTCCATCCGCAGGTCTAAAATATGTTGGTTGGCGATTGATTTTTTAAACTTAATTTATTTAATGTGTTTTAAACAAAAGTATATATTCCAGCCCCATCATAGTAGGATAGATATTCTAGCCCCATAGTATCAGATCTCGAATAATTAAAACTAAACCTTAAGTCATGTGTGTATTGATAATCAATCACCACGCACTAAAACGGTGAAGGAAAACATCGTGAGGAAACCTGCATACCATAGCGATTTATACAAATTTCTATGGTATGTAAGTCCGCCAACCCGCACTAGGCCAGCGTGGTGGACTATACAGGGTATATCAAGACTGCTACCGAAAACGAAGCCGGGTGGTAGTTTAAGCGACTTCAGACACAATGCAACAGAAAAAGTTGCAAAAAAAAGCGACAATTTTTTTTATTTTTTTTTTCCTGTTACCATATTTGGGTGGTAAATACATTTTTCCCTAAAATAATAGTGTATACCCTTTTATTTATAAGTAATCTAAGATATAAAAGAGTTTAAATTATTATTTTAGTAAAAACTATGGATTTAACACCCAAAAATGACGATATTTAAAAAATCATAAAAAATAATTGTCGCGTTTTTTTGCCAAATTTTTAGTTGCATTGTGTTTGTAGTCACTAAAACTACCACCCGGCTTCGTTTTCGGTAGCAGTCTTGAGATACCCGGTATGGCCTAACCACTCTCAATCGTACTCTCGATTGTAGAGGAGGCCCGTGCCCTGCAGTGGGACGTATATGGGCTGATACAAACCTTAAGTGCTAATTTATAGTCGGATAGCTGAGTCAGAAAGAGGTAAATTATTTCCAAGATTTAAAAATTGGATATTGTTAGTACCAAGCGGCAATTATGAGACCCGATTTCTTCCAAATATATTTGGGAGTTTAGCATGACCAAATACATTTCTATAGCTACAATCCGTCAAATCAATATTTTTGTGATGTTACGTAAATGCAAGCCGCTTGGCTTGCAACAAATTCATGTGTTGTTTATGCTTATAAACAACACATGAATTTGTTTTAGGTAATCGTTAAATAATTAACGTAACCTTTAAATTTAAATTATGTCATTTTCGTACAATCCTTGTATCAATGGCCACCTCCTGTCACTTACATTATTGCAGATCGTAAACTGCTTTTATTATACAGCTCGTAATTAAAATATCTCTCCTTAGTAAAGTAACACATGCATATTCCGTGTAATTGACACGTTGACATACATAAAGATGTCGGGGCAAAATAAAACAATGTGATAAACCGTCGACTGTCCGGCCCAGCACCCGACATGGAGAAGGGTTGTCAGGACGGACCGAAGGACTATGTCTTTCATCATTACGCAAATCATTCTGGTACAATGAAATGTATGTCACTACATATTTAGTACCCTCTACTGTATTTAGAAAGGGACGAATCATTAGTTTTCGCTGAATAAGATGATTCATCGTTATTCAATCATATTTTAAAGTTATGTAGTAGTTAGTAATTTTGTCTAAACTGATCAGGTATTTGATATACCTATTTAATATATCTATTTAATATTCCTTCTCATACGTCTAAATTACTTTTGATAAAGATCTTTTTGTCTAATATTATAAAGAGAAAATATTTGTTTGTTTATTTGCATTAAATATGCTCTGAAATTACGGGCCGATTTGAAAAATTCTTTCACCTTCAAAATTCTGCATTATACCTTATGAACAAAGACCCAAACAGAGCGAGGCCCGGCCACTGCATTCAAATATTTTGCCGTGTTATTTTTTTGTAAGTTGCTTCCATAGTCTAGCCGTTGAATGTGTAAACTGTATTCGTGAGTACCTGGGTTAAAACCAGGTCTGGCGTCCCAACTTGGATGTGTCTTTGGTTTGAAAGATATGTTACGAATTATCTTAGACTAGAATTTGAAACAAAACGGCGATAGGTGCACGCTTATCACGTCTTATGACATGAATAAACTCACCAAACAATGTGTCTCCACCTTAGTTTTATAGTAGGTGGGTGCCATAATTACTTTCTGTTACATCGTTTTACAATAGTAATATAGAGCCAATTAGTATCAGGCGTCGAATAATTTTGTACAAGAAGACATTCAGTTTTGCTTTTGTAAGAGAAATAATAGCTACAATCAAGCGAATACTCGTACTACGCGTACAATTATGCAGATTCTGTTAATTGTTCTGTGACTTATATTTAAGATAAATGCTTTAGCATCTGCCATTTAGATACCCACTCCTGTGTTATTATAGTGATGAATAGTTTATATAAAAATTAATTTAGAAATGTAGAAATCTTATAGAAAAAGCTACGTTTAGAAGTAGACTTATTGTGATCTAAGATTACGATGTAAACCGAAATGAAAGGATTTTAAGGTGAAAATACCTCACTATTAAAATAATCTAAGAATATTCAAGCTTATGACGTACACACTTTTATACGGACTGTGATAAATATATCCGCAACGATCTGTAGATAGCGGTCCCTGTCCTTTATTAGCCTATTAGGTAAATTTATAAGTAAACTAGCGGCCCGGCCCGGCTTCGCCTGGGTGCAAATACAGATTCCAGTCCATATTTTATATAAAATCAATATGACAGCCGTTGTCTAAACTGCTTATCCATTTTCAATCCCATCCTGTACCTATTCTTATGTCCCATTTTATCCACCTTATATTCTATTCTATCCCATCTCTCCAGATTCAAATCATTATTTTGCTGTGGAAATATTATAACACTGTTACTACTCCGACGACATTCATTGAAATCAATTAAAAGATACCATAGATGACCCGACCACGCTTCGCTATGGCTTAGTTATTATATGATGAATTTTATATTGAATTATTTAGCATAGCAAAAAAGCCCGACCCACCTTTGCCTGGATGCAGATATTTTTTTATTTTACTCCACACCAAATACATGTTATTTTTCGTATAAGCTCTTGTATACCTAAACATGAATTAGCTATCCTACTGTCCTGCTCAATTCCGTCCCATCCCGTCTGTTCAGTCACTTCCCGATACGTCCCGTCTTTTCTCTTCATTGACCATCCCGTCTTATACCGTGCATTTACATTTCGTCCTATCAAATGTGTCAGCTATCCCAGTCCTCTCCCCTACCTCCCACTCTATTATATCCCGTTTCTCCATATCCAAATAGTGTGCCTTATAAATTTTTGACATTAAACACTTTAGCGATTTTGATTATCCATGCAATATTCCATCCCTTATTTCACCCCCAGTATGCTGTTTTCCAAAACATTACGCCATTACTTTTTGTTAGTAATAAAGAGATTAAATATAAATTTTCATAGAAATACACTCACACACACAATTAATGTAGTAACGGTCATTGAGTAACGGTAGTAACAATTATATATAACTGGTTTCTCAAGACACAGACAACGCCTAATTTGAGAATCCCTGCAATATTCTCCATAATTATATAAAATTGTTATTTTATTCAGTTCAGTTCAGTTTTTATTTTTATGTGTTATTTTATGAAAGATTTTTCATTTTCAAGTGACATTCTATCTTGAAAAGAAGTAAAACTTCTTACGTGTGAATATTATTTATTTGATTGTCCTATATTTATTTAGCTTCATAATATACTCTTTAGTTTACACAAATTAATTTCTGAACGTATGCATAAATATTTGACAACCAATTTAAATGTCAACCACTTTTCATTACTGTCATTATTTTACATCTTTAAAATCTAAAATACGCCATTAATCGAATATTGTGGATATATGTTGTCGATTCGAAACCTTTATTTAAATACGTTATTTAATTTGAGGGAAGAGTTTACCGTATTGACGGTATGAACATTAAATGTTTGACAGTTACAAACCCATGAACATTTTGTATGGTATAACCAAAATCAACAACTCCTTATAAATAAGAAATTAATTGAAAAAACATTTTCCAGTAGACCAAACTGTAATCTAAACCATTCTCGAATCTCCACGAACACACACAAAAAATTTCATCAAAATGGTCCAGTCGTTTAGGAGGAGTTCAGTCACATACACACGCACACAAGAAATATATATATTAAGATATTACTGTAGTTATTACTAAAGAATATTGTGATATATATTAAGTAAATCCCTGACTATAATTTCTGATAGCCTAAAGTTAATTTTACGAAAGGAAGTTTGTTACATATATAAACTAAAACCAATTTATTGATGAAAGATAAGATCGCAGTAGGTTGGTGTACAAACTCAATTTAAGCTTAAAGTAGATATAGGCCTTTAATATCGTTTATTTGTTGCCAAAATGAAATTACAGAAATTCTAATATCAACCCGGTGATTTAACACTATCTTTTCACTAAGTATGAGCTTCTTATACTATTCTAGTACTAAAACGACTAAACTACTACTAAAAGTGCATGGTGGCCTGTGGGTAAACGGACTAACGCGGCTGCCAACATTTTCATGGTGGTCGAGGGTTCGAATCCCAGAGCACACCTCTGACTTTTCGTAGTCATGTGTGTATTGATACTCAAAGCAACGCACTAAAACGGTGAAAAAAATATCGTGAGGAAACCAGCATACCATAGCGGTTTACAAGAATTTCTATGGTATGTAAGTCCGCAGTGGCGCTATATGGCCTAACCACTCTCGATTGTATTCTCGATTGTAGAGGAGGCCCATGCCTTGCAGTGGGACGCATATGGGCTGATACAAAAATACTATTGTACTACTCCCAATAACAAAGTCTTATGCAAAAATAAGAAGACATTTCTGTATCAGCCCGTTCACGTCCCACTGCAGGGCACGGGTCTCTTCCACAACCGTGAGTACGATTGAGAGTGGTTAGGTTAGAAGAAATGTATTTATCGTTAATTATTCATCTTCATTCATTCATTATCGTTCATTTTTATTTAGCTTGCTCTTGTAATAAATGTAGTATGTTCTTACATTGTACATTGAATTTAATTTGTTTTTGAAAGGATTCAAATCGGTTGTCCAAATAACTGAATATTATTTTAAGATAATAAGTACATTAATCTCAGAGATGTGTATGTAATGAATACAAGTGAATCACGAATGGTTAGTCCTTGGTTAATCAGATTCGTCTTATGCGGGTGGTTTGAATTCACATTCGGAACTCTTCTGAAGAACTTTCATATTATAATTTCCTTAATTATGGCTTCATTATCCAACAAAGCAAATTCAACTCACAATTCACTCTACTAACTTTTTACTTCATTATTGTGATAGTTTAAAATGCTATCTATATATTTAAATTAAATAATATAATCTTATAACTGGTAGTAGTTCTCTCATATGTGAGAGGCCGCGTGGATAGGAGGTACCAACACAATGTCTATTTCTCCCGCCCATCAGCAGTTGAAATACACTGTTGTGTTTTGGATTGAAGGACATTGTAGCCATAGTAATGACTGGACATGTTGCGACTTAACATCTTAATCACAGGATGGCGAACGTAGTGGAATGCCAAGCATTGCTTCGTAATTCAGGGTGTTATTTGGTTCTTTTATTGTTTATGAGCGGTCGTATCGCTTACCATCAAGCGAACGGCATGCTCGTCTCGCCATTCATTTTAATAGAAAAAAGATGTAGATTTTGTAGAACATTATTGAAACAATTTAAAGAGAAAAGCAATTACTCACTTTGTTCGCACGGCTGCATAATAATTAGTATCCATTTATTAACATAAAACTGCTAGTGCACGGTGTAATTTACGAGAATGGTGCCTCGTGGGGATAACTTAACACGTGATGCCTTGCTTATCCACATGTACATAAAGGTCTTAATCACGTGCATTGTCTTACACTTAGCCTCTAGTAAATATGTGTTTACCAGAGGCTAAGAGGCATAATATAACAACCAATTATTAATATAAAATGAATACAAGTTATTATGAGGTAATATTTAAATTAAATAAACAACAGTCACATACATAATCCGGACCCTACATTAAGAACGAGCCATGTGCCGTGTGTATCAGAAACAACGAGAGACAAAAAACTATTATTTATGAATTTTATCGTGGATTTGGTTTAATTTTTATATTTTTTACTACCAGCTGTTAAGATTACTTTACAGCTTTTGTAGTCACGGAATGGACTCGAAACTTACAATATTTAATTGGTGATGTGAAAAAAAATGTTACCTCGCGATTTTTCTTATAATTTTTGTTTATATCTGGATAGAACAGGAGATATTTTTTATAATTAGTGTATAGTTTGTTATAAATAATTTATAAGTAGACCATAGGAGAGATATTGAAGAGTATTGTATTTTGTTGCAGGTGCACAATGAAGGTTTCGATGTACAACCTCACCGCAGTGCTGCTGGGCATGCTCGCGCTCTTCCTCATCACAGTCGACGCCGCTCCTATGGTTTGTAACTAAATTAATAATAATAATAAACGTTTAATTCATATTTGAATAAAATTAAAATTCATTTTAATATTATTTTGGTATTATGATATTGCCGATGTGACTGCACTTTATCATCAATTTTAAGAAATATATTACACATCTATTAAACCTATATGGCCTAACCACCACTCTCAATCGTACTCTCGGTTGTAGAGGAGGCCCGTGTCCTGCAGTGAGACGTATATGTGCTGATACAGACTATTAAATATATTATGTCGTAATATCCCCCGTACTATTAAAGAAACGATTACTTAGCGTACATGAGACTTGTCAATGTGAAAAATGAGCTACCAATATTTTTTCCTTTTAAGGTCAACGACCTTGCCCTAATTACCCCCTGAATGGTTAGCATTTAAAAGCCTATAAAAGGAAGTGCCAAAGATATTTTATAAAAAGAAAAGGCAAACCATTTCTCCATTCAGTTAAATGGCAGTAAATACGATATAGAAAAATAAAGAATGAGATTTTTGAAATTTTCTTCTTTTATAATTTGTCAGTCTGAATTATCTTAAAATAAAGTAGAAAAATATTTATGGATTTAAAATGTAAAAAAAAATTAATTAATTAGTTTTTTTTTTGTCATATTATAATAATTTTGACATATTAATTATGGAACGTGGGAGGCATCAAAGAAACGCTCATTAGTGTTAATTAGATTAACGAACGCTTAGTGGCATTATTAAGGAAATCTGTAACGATAATTATATCAGTCTTAGATTAATTTGATTATTTCTGTGAATAATTGATTAATTAAAAGGTCACATTAAAAAACTGAATATTTGGTCCTTATCCATTTTATCGCTTCAAAGTGATTTAATTATTTATTAAAATAGATTTCGATATTTTTCATGTAAAAATTATATGTATTAATACAATAATTAATTTATGTTTTTTTAATGGTGTTATTTATTCATACTATAAATAAACAATAAATGTAACTAAGCTATATGTATGGTTTTGAGCAAGCTACGTAGCTTGCTCTACGAATCGTAGCGCATAGTCTACGATCCCGCCTATGCTACGAACATTGTCGAATTTGTACCGTAAATAGGCTAGTTTCACACATTTTTATTTTTGTTTATAACGGAAGGTTACGTTACGCATAATCATAATCTGAAAGAATTTTTAAAATCCGTTAAGTAATAAGCAAGTTACAAATATATGAAATTTGGTGGTAGGAGTGATAGAAAAGGATGCAACGTGACGTCATCTTCCATAAGGTGCACGCGTGCGAAAGAGACAACGAGTGTCCCCACCATACTATTAAATGTATTAATATCTCAGTCATTTTACATTCAATTTTGATGCTGTTTTCAAATTCGTTTGTTTTTATAAACGATGCTTTTAAGGAATGATTACTTACTGCTCAAATAAAATCTTGGACACAACCCTATTCACTACATGTAAACCAATTCAAAACACGTCACGTGTATATTTATTGTATTCTTCATAATGATATATACTAATTTAAATAAATTCGATGCTATATTAATAATATATAATAATAATAATCATTTTATTTCGGATAACAAGAAGATCCATATTGGGTTAGTAACATTTGAGCTTAGAAATAGTGTTAGTAATAAATTATACGCAGAATACCTGGAGACACTACAATGCCAACCTAACGCTAGATTATTTGACTGTATGTATGTGCATCCAGCGAGCTAGCATTGTCGAGTTCCATCTATTCGTCAACGTACGCAGGATGCTGTTGGGGCTGCCACGCACTCGACGAAGTATAGACGCGCAGCGTTTACGCATGATGGCAGCAAATCCATCCGTATGTGCTTCCGCGAACATGGCGGAGGCACTGCAGCAACGAGGCAACCCCATCAACAACCTGAACGCGTTGTTGTATTGTACGCGTAGATCATTATATGCCCGCTGCGTATATTTAACCCACGAACTACACGCATAAAAAGATAGACAATATGCTTTTAAAAAAAAGTAAAAAAAAAACATTTTAAGTTAACGGATTTATATTGCAGATAAATGTACTAATACCTAAAAAATAATTTCATAAATACAGGCATTGATGAAACTAAAATAAAATCGTGGGGCACGTCCAATATTTAAAGGGGGTAAAATTCATTTAGATGGTCCGACGACCTGGTAAAGGTCTCTGTGGAAATCATTGGGGGAGGCCTATGTTCAGCAGTGGACTTCCTGTGGCTGATGGATGGATGGATGGAAAATTCATTTAAAGTGGACGTGCGACACGATTTTATTTTAGTTTAATCAATGGCTGTATTTATGAAATTATTTTTTAGCTTTTAGTACATTTATCTGCAATATAAGACCGTTAACTTAAAATGTTTCTTTTTAATTTTTTTGTTTTTAAGTTTTCAGTTTTTATTTTTCATTCTATTCAATTCGTTGAGTTCTTGACTTGGGTGGGAGATTCATATTGTAATTTTGTATAGTATACTGTTTAAACTTACCAAGCCCTTTATTTTGATACCCATATTGATGGGATTGAAAAATACATTATCCGCCATTTTGTAGCAGTGGCCATCTTTGATTTTGATTTTGTATAGTGCACTGAATTCTACTTGACAAGCCCTTTCATTTAATACCAATATTGATGGGATTGAAAAAAACTAAGTTGTCCGCCATCATGTAGCGGCGGCCATCTTGGATTCACAATAATACTGAATATGGATAATTGTATTGTCACCAGAATCGAAGGCGTATACCAAATTTCAAATCAATCGGTTAACGGGAAGAGGATTAAATTTCAATTACTAAATTTGACCCAAACAAACGGGGTGAGCTAAATAAAACCGTTTAAAAAGAGTCAACTTCACTTGCTTCGTACATTTAGCGAATTTGTGGGCCAATATATTACAGCGAACAGAGAGCGACCTACGTTCTTTTTCAATATCCAGGTTGTCTTTCATATCCGCAGTGATCCAATGACCCAAATATTTAAACACATGAACCTTTTTTAATGTTGATCCACAAAGTGAAAAGGCGGCACGTTGGTGTAACGCTTTTGATCCGGCCAGAATATCATAAATTAACTTTTCACTGCATTGTATTTGAGCCCGTGGGACACTGCATAGGATTCACAGATTGTGAGGAGATGTTTCAAAGCACCGCTAGATGGGCTCAGGAGCACCATATCATCTGCGTAACTAATATTATTAATACATACTCCAATAATATTAATATGTTTATTTAAACATATAATAAAATTGTATTAAAAAAATGAGAAAATACTGGCATGAGGCATTTTTAAATCTCTCAAAAAAAATTACATTTTGCTAAACTGTTCACTACGAGCTTTTACCTATATAATCAATGAAGATTTAGAAAGTAGTCATACATTTAAACCTATAAGTTATAAGTTAATTTAAAATGTTCACTTCAAGTTCTATTTATCTATTTAGCCTCCGTAGCGCAGTTGGTTAGACGCCGCCTGTGAAACGAGAGGCCGCGGGTTCGATCCCCGCAGCGAGAGAAATGTTTGTGCGGCCCACAAATATTTCTTCCGTGTCTGGGTGTTTGTGAGACCGAAAAGTCTCTCGTAGTTCCTGATACCCACGACACAAGACTCGATCTTAGTGTGGGGTCAGGACTATGTATGTGACTGTTGGGTGAATTTATTTTATTTATTTATTGTCATATAGGAACCCGATGATGAGCAGTCAGAGAACATGCTGGTGGCGCACCCCGACAGCGAGGCAGACCTGTCCGCGCCGTGGGACTCCATCAACCCCGCCGCCCTGCGCAAACTGCTGCTGGAACTCGACGCTGACGAGAGGTAGCGTAGTCATACTTCTAGAATTAGTACTTTCCTTTCACTAGTGTCATCCTCTCGATTTTTTTTCTACCTAGGACACACATATGTTGACACCTAAATATATTGTGTATTTCGGTTTAAAAGACATTATAGCCAGAGTTACTACTTGAAATATTGAGACTTAACATATTATGTCATTGATTGATTGCCAAGCATTGTTACTGTCCATGAGCGTTCGTATAATAGCATCAGGTGAACGGCATGCTCGTCTCGCCATTTATTGCAATAAAAAACACCGCCTTTTACAACAGTCATAATTCATTCTTCTATACTCTAGAATCTAGAGGTTAGTGCAATGCTGAATTTATAGAAATATATCTGAAAGATATGACATTTTTAGTCCGTGAAATGAAGAATCACAGATTTGTTAATATATAAATAATACAGAAGAAACTAAATAAATCTTAGTCAAAGTTATGCTGATTCGTGATAGGTAATTATTGTTGGACTTAGATTATCTAGATTCCACTGAATTTACCTCTAGTTGTATACAAGACTAGCCATAAAATATAGAAAACAAAAATAAACTTTGCAGCGACTTCGATAAAAGGTCACATGCGAAATATGATCAAAAATTCTCTAAAATCTTTAGTAAACGCACATAATCTCTAAATCTTTATTTATCTCCTACATGCATGTACATATGCATGTACCTTTACGAGGGACGGGTGGCTGCGATTGAAATGGACTAAGTAATAATCGATTATGCTGGCTTAGTGCAGGCTGTTATCCTATTACTGAAAAAAGATTACAAATCTAGTTGAAGATCTTGCCATACTACATGTATTTGTATTGGATATTCATGGATGACAATAAAGAAATTGTAGCGAAGTTAAGACAATAAAGAAATTGTTTACCATTGCGGAGCCCAAACACTGGAAAAATGTAAATTTTTATCAGAAAAGTAGACTCTGGTGCTAGTTAAGATATCGCAAAGAATAAGAAAGGAATAGGATAAGTAATTTATTTAGAAAAATAAATCGAATATTGCATTGTAATCACTTTCTGGTGTCACTAGGTCCATAACAAATTCCACCTTTTTATATTTGACGACTGCTGTGCATTTTTATATGACATTTTTATGGAAAACTCTTAAGTTCATCAGTGCATACTCATCATACCAATAGGTATTTCTTTCACAATTGAAATTTTCTATTAAACAGGATCTTGTCTTGAAGAAAGAAAAGACAAAACATAATTTCCTTTAAAAATATCATTTATTACGTCTCTATTTCTTGAACATTAAAGTTAGTATTTCCTTTTCTAGCATCGTAATACAAATCGGCTGCATTAAATTGGTTTCTGTTACTATCTTAACTTTGTTTCTTTAACAATTTTTAGTCTACCCTCTGGCATCTTGTAATAATCCAGTTTTTTTCCACTATGGCCTAAATAAATGAATAGTTTGTAAATTTTATTAAATCTATTAAAATGTTCGGCATAATTTAGCTTCAGTCATTTTTGATCTAGCACCCGCTTCCTCAAGCAGCTTCTACTATAAGAAGTACTCTCAATATTGGAGACAGACAGTTCGTATTCTACAGTAGGACGTAACTGACTTGTTTTTAATACAGTTTTTATTATTAGTTAATTTTGTGCAGTTGTAAGTAGTGCCAGATCCGTCTTAATTTAAGCGTCATTCTAGTAAGACGGTAGAGCAAAATTCATGTTAACAATTTGGCAATGGTTAAATGGCCTGAATGTGGATAATTTGGCCAAAGACAAATTTAACATTATTTGACTAATAAGGGTTTGGCAATACTTATTTAAATATGTAAAACCTAAGTCTTTTATATTTTAATATTAAGAAATGATTTAATCAAATAATGGACTGTTGTCTTTTTAAAATCTCTGCGGACTAAAATATTTGCCTGTGTCATCGTGTTACATTAACACTAAGTTGGTTGAGAAGCCAATTACGAAGCGAAAGGCAGGAATTCGCTTTTTATACCAGGACTGATGTTTGTGCAACTCATAATTTTTTCGGGTCTCGTAATATCTGATACTCACGACACAAGAATGTATATCTTCTGTATTAGGACTTCATATGTGTCTGACTCATAGATAGTAGTAGTATAGAACTAAATCTATGGTCTGACTGTTGTATCTATTTATTTACCTTTCGAATAAATATCTGCGTGTATCCAAACACAAATATCTTTAAAATGATAAAGCTATGTTTGTTGTAGGTAATTCGTATTGAATTCTAAATAAAAATAAGGCGAACAGCGTCTTCGTATAAACAGAGGTAGCTCTGTGTCTACTGACGTGAAACGTCCACATTCTTACTTCAAAGAGATTTTTCTTTGAGCACTACTCGGTGTGATCTCTATTAATATTTTTATATTTCTTAATCAAATCTTTTGCGCACACATTATTATCTGTTTATTTTCGCCAACTGTATTATTAGTATTCGCTTTAGTTATTATCTCGCCTCATTAGTCCAACGGGTTATTATACACCTCATGCTATGTTATTCTGTATTCTATAGCCACTTATTTTTATTTATGGAAAATTTATTTGAACTATAATATTTTCATATCTACATAGTATTTAATGCAAAAGTATAAAATTCATAAAATACCTTTTTTATTCCAACCAATTTACTAAGATTTCCTTGGCGCGAACAACTTGATGACTTTCGAAAGAATTCACGTCAAATCACTCTAAACCTCACTAAAAAGAAAGATTTAAAGTGTAACTAGAGCGACCTCTGTTCTACTATAATCACCCCATAGTTATAAATATTATTATATAATATACTAGCGGCCCGGCCCGGCTTCGCCTGGGTGCAGATACTTTTTTATTTTACTCCACACCAAATACGTGTTATTTTTCGTATAAGCTCTTGTATACCTAAACATGAATTAGCTATCCTACTGTCCTGCTCAATTCCGTCCCATCCCGTCTGTTCATTCACTTCCCGATACGTCGCGTCCTTTCTCTTAATTAACCATCCCGTCTTATACCGTGCATTTACATTTCGTCCTATTAAATCTGTCAGCTATCCCAGTCTTCTCCCCTACCTCCCACTCTATTATATCCAGTTTCTCTCTACTTTCTGAACACTTTATCGATTTTGATTATCCATGCAATATCCCTTATTTCACCCCCACTATGCTGTTTTTCCAAAAATATTACCCCATTACTCTTGTTAGTAATAAAGAGATGAAATATTAATTTTCGTAGAAATGCACTCACACACACACAATTAACGTAGAAACAATTATATTTAACTGGTTTTTCAAGACACAGGCAACGCCTAATTTGAGAATCCCTGCAATATTCTCCATAATTACCGGGTATCTCAAAACTGCTACCGAAAACGAAGCCGGGTGGTAGTTTTAGTGACTACAAACACAAAGCAACTAAAAATTTCGCAAAGAAACGCGACAATTATTTTTTATGATTTTTTAAATATTGTAATTTTTGGGTAGTAAAACCATAGTCTTTGCAAAATAATAATTTAAACTCTTGTATACCTTAGATTATTTATTAATAAAAGGGTATACACTATTATTTTAGGAAAAAATGTATTTACCACCCAAATATGGTAATAGGAAAAAAATAACAAAAAAAAAATTGTCGCTTTTTTTTGCAACTTTTTCTGTTGCATTGTGTCTGAAGTCGCTTAAACTACCACCCGGCTTCGTTTTCGGTAGCAGTCTTGATATACCCTGTATATATTTTTTTTATTTTATTCAGTTCAGTTCAGTTTTTATTTTTATTTGTTATTTTATTAAAGATTTTTCATTTTCAAGTGAAATTCTATCTTGAAAAGAAGTAAAACTTAATACATGTGAATATTATTTATTTAATTGTCCTATATTTATGTAGCATCATAATATACTCTTTAGTTTACAATAAATTCCTGAACGTATGCATAAATATTTGACAATCAATTTAAATGTCAACCACTTTTCATTACTGTCATTAATTTACATCTTTAAAATCTAAAATACGCCATAAATCGAATATTGTGGCTATGTGTTGTCGATTCGAAACCTTTATTTAAATACGTTATTTAATTTTAGGGAAGAGTTTACCGTATCGACGCTATGAACATTAAATCTTTGACAGTTACAAACCCATGAACATTTTGTATGACAAAATGTTTTTTCCTTTTTTTTATACTTTCGTCAATTCAATCGAGATAAAAACTATCCCACCTTTAAGTTGGAACAAATAACACATATCTACAAAATTCCATTATAATCAGTTGAGTGGTTTAGGAGTCCATCGCGGACAAACAACGTGACACGTGAATTATATATATTAAGATTTACAAATCGATTCCCACGATATAAATGCGCTATAGAAACAAAAATGCGCAGAAACAAATGGACATCGGAACATGTTACACAGCCTTTATAAGTTTAACAAACAGAGCGCGGAGTCTCTGCCCGCATTGGTCAATTAACCCCAGGGCTTAAATTAGTTTGTGATTACTTTCCCGGACGCCTGTAGATTTAATCATCGTCCACTTGTTGCGGAAACGCCACAAACGACCGTTTAAGCTTCAATAGTTCTGCACAGATTAGTAAGAAGTAAGCTGTAAGATCAATAAACGGCAATCCATTTACGACTTTGTGTTCGTTTCTAATGAAATTCATGTTTTCGAAGTTTTGACTTTATATAAGATTTACTTTATTTTAATACGTTAGCTGAGTTAATAATTCGCGTTTAATCTTATTTTTATGTAAATGTTGTAATAATTTGAAATATTTCAATGTTATATTTTATATTGATATTACGACTCTTTTGAATGTTATTCTTATTTATAGTTATCATCCGAATCTTCGAATGTCAATGACCTTCGTTATATCCTTAAGTTAAAAGACGAGGACCATAAGACCTACCAATCCATTTTTATAAAATATTCTAGTCAAAAAATATGGAGGGTTTTTTAATGTGTTCCATAGCGCGCTCAGCGCTCAGATCACCATTTTTATTTTTTATTAGATATATTTTTTGTTTTCACAATCTCGATATACAGTAAAAAATACCTAGAGTTCCTACCTTATTTGACTACCTTTAACATACTACGAAGGCTATATTAGAGAGACAAACGAATAATACACACCAATATGACATGATAAAGCGAAGCAAACGACCCTCAAAACTTCACGCGTTTCAGAACTGCGGTGGCCGTAGTTAAAACTTGTTCTGTAGTGTCAAACTACTTGCCACTGCGTAGTATTTTACCCTCCCGTATAATATTGCTTGTTTGTTAACAACCATTTGTAACCTGTCTGGCAATTAAGACTAAAAAGATACTCATAAATTATAATATCCATGTCACACTGTATCCTATATCAGCCCATATACGTCCCACTGCAGGGCACGGGCCTCCTCTACAATCGAGAGTACGATTGAGAGTGGTTAGGCCATATAGTCCACCATGCTGGCCTAGTGCGGGTTAGCGGACTTACATACCATAGATTATTTTTATAAATCGCTATGGTATGCAGGTTTCCTCACGATGTTTTCCTTCGCCGTTTTAGTGCGTGGTGATTGACTATCAATACACACATGACTCCGAAAAGTCAGAGGTGTGCCCTGAGATTCGAACCCGCTACCACCGTGAACATGTTGGCAGTCGCGTCTAGTCCGTTTACCAACAGGCCACCACGCATTTCTTTCTTAAACTGTTATCAGCCCATATTTTTTTCTCTGTACAGGGCACCGTGAATATATTAGCAGCCACATCTGGTACCAACAGGCCACCATGCATTTTTTTTAGGCGTACAAATCTAATATAAGCAAAATTACTGCTACAATATTACTTTTTCAAATATTAATTGTAATATTCTATTAATAAAATTACAGGAAGACGATGCCATATGAAAATATCTGCGAAATCATTTCCCCGTGAAAATATGTGTTGCTCATTAAAATAAAACTGCTTCATTAAACCCGAATGAGAGCTTAAAAATTAAACGCAACTTCTCATTAAATTTCGCGCATCAGTTATTTGCTGAATTTATTGCCACCTACTTACAAGAAATAATGATTGATTTAAGTCCCTACGTACCTGTCCTACTATATACGTACGGTCTACAGAATTATGAATATTTAACGACATTGAATTGCAAATCGATTGCTAAAGGTCAATACATATGTATTATGTTAAATATAAATTTATCATATTACATAATCTCCCATAAAAATAGTAAACATTCTAACAATTTAAATGTAGAAACATTCTAGCTTAGTATATCATGCTGAGGTAGTATTTAATTTATTTATAAATTCTTTATTGTTCACCACAAATATAACTCCATAGAAAATAAAAAGCACTTAAAATTAGAGTACCAATTAGCGATCTTCTTGGTATCGGCGATTTTGAAGATCACGACCGATTAGATGGTCTGGATTGAAAAAATCCAGGAAGAAATGGGTGGTCACGACAACGCAAAAAGAAAAAAAGAAAAATAGTAGTAAAAAATCGTTTAGTGACTTTACCTTTGAATATGATTCAATCATTTTTGGAGTGTGATGCTATTCCCTATAAGTAATTACAATTATTGTCGTCAATATAACACCTGATTTAATATATAAATGGCCAAGATGAAGAGGCCTCGGAATTCGGTCCATGTTCATATTTGTTTTCGCATTTTTACTTTGTGCAAGTATATTTAGAACATAATTTTTGCGTATAAATATACCCACGATACAGGCAATGTAACTTATTCAAAAGCAAATTAAATCCAAAAATATGTTTTCGAAGTATTCTTTAATGCATAAAATGTGTGTATTTTCATGGAGAAAGTGGAGAGCGCCGCAATAAAGCATTATTCAAATGGCAAATCCTTCTGTCAATGTCTCACCGCGCTTACAGAAACATCACGACAATAACGAATAGACGCGAACACAAATGTAAAAGAATGGGCTTAACACGTCATCGCTTTGCAAATGTACGTCGATATACAATTAAGTGTATTGTAAAATGCTCGTTCTATACGAAAAAAAAAAACCTTTTTCTGTATGGCACTTGAAAAATAATGTCCTAGATTAAGTATTTTCTTGCAACTTTTTGGTGATATGATTAATATGAATTTCAATATCCATTAGCATCGGTGATCGTTTACGATAAACTTCTAATGTAACAAAGATTTTAAGTTACTTCGCAACAGGAAAAAGATCAAAGTTTGTAGAGCGTCACTTAAGCTTGGATTTTGCTGAAAGAATTTATCTATAATCTAATTGAATTTGAAATTTATTTCTAAACTTTTGCAAAACTGTCGTTTGTTAACTTTCCCAGATTTAAAGTAGATTTATTGATTCCAGGAAGAATGCGTGTATGATATTGAAATAAAAATACCCCAATATAAAATAAATACTGCCTCGGTGGCGTAGTTGTACTAGGGTACGGTTACAAAGCTGAGGTCTCGGGTTCGAATCCCGGGTTGGGCAAAGTGATATTGGATTTTTCTATTCATTATCAGCCCAGAGTCAGGAATTTGGGCCCGATATGGCGATAGGCTCGCCACCTACCAGATCGTGGGACGGAACATACAAGGCGAAATGTGGGTGTCCTGGCACCTCTGCCTACCCCTTCTGGGAAAAAGGCGTGAGTTTATGTATGTATGTATGTAAAATAAATAAATAAATGAAACATCGTGAGGAAACCTTGCATACTATAGAGAATTTGAAAGAATTTCTAGGATATATAAAGTCCAACCCGCACTGGCTGCGTGGTGGACTATATGGCCCAACCGCTGTCAATCGTACTCTTAGTTGTTGAGGAGCCCCGTGCCCTGCAGTGGGACGAATAAGGGCTGATACAGTATTCAAATAAAAGGGTTTTTATTACAAAAATGTAGGTACGGGATTATACAGTTAACAACCAAATTAGCGTAATTTGATGTAAAATATGTTTATATTCATGAATACAATAAAACCATATAAAAATAATGAGCCTAAAAAGCTAAGTTAACTGTGAGTTAGCCAATGAGTTATAAATTAATTCATATTTTTCTTTTTGAACGTAAACGTTTTAATTATTTTTACTGGTCTCTATTATAAAATAGCATGTAGCACCAAATCTTTAACAATTCAAAACATTTTACAATTTTAACAACAAAATATATCAATTTATATTTCTGATAGGATCTTTAAAAATAGCATAACGCATATCATTATTATTTTCAAATGCCAAGACTTGTGCAAATGGAAACGCTAGCAATGTGCTACTTAAAAATATATTTCATACTTGCATTCCGACTCATACTTATAGAAAAGCGCCCTGAAGGAAATTGCGTTTTCATTCTGATTACGTGTAAAATGCTAAATATATTACTGTTGCACAGGATAAAGTATTTTATAATGGAAATGTCAACCGATGTCCTTTAAGTATTTAAAATAGCATATAATTTGAAGTTAGAACATTTTATACAATATTGGAAAGATATGAATTTTGATTTTGTATCTTTGATTTTGCATACAAATAAAAGTAACAGAAAATTATATTATGTTTTATTTTATTTATAACTTTATTGTACATCAAAATTTATAAAAAATAAACAGATAAAATACTCAAAACGAATTACGTGGTAATTGGTAATATTTGGCGGCCTTATTGGTAGCTGCGATCTGTTCCAAGCAACCTTTGGATGAACTGAATTGTTGTAATATAGAAATAATGGGGCAGTAGGTACTGAAAACGAAAACAAAGAATAGGCGTACGTATAATACTAATATATACCAACATTATAAATACATACCTACTTAACTTAAAATATATCCAAACAATTTATTCTCCATCGCTACCAAGTGTTCATTATTTATGTTTTAGTTAAAAGCAAAGCACTATCGATTAATGGCAATGTTTTACGAGCTGTGTAAGAGTCCATAATCGCATCAGTGGTGGTCACGTCCTTACTTAAATAACCGATGGCTTTTAGAACCCGACGCTGAGGTCACGAAACTCTCCCATAAATTCCATTTACAGTTTACAACGTTAACTAGCGAAAATCCCCAAAAACCGTACACACTTAAGTCCTTGAAACCTGTAAACAATAATTTATTATTCAGTCTTCTAATATTTATTTTATGAGAAGGTATAAATTATCATTTTGTATACTACTTATAAGTTAATCGTTACCATTTTTATGCAAAATTGAACAATATGCACACATTTTCTATACTGACTCCGCAAAGCCACTACGCCTTGGTAAATACAGTAACAGCCAGATAAAATACAGACTTGTAAAAGACGATTATCTTTCGTCATCCACCATTACGCCGTCCATTTAAAAATATGGATGCAGTACAGTCCCTCAATTGCTTGGGCATATAAAGTGAAAAATGCCAATTCATCACATTTCACAGCCTCCATGGCCTAGTTGGCTAGACGCTGACTGTAAAACGAGAGGCCGTGGATTAAATCCCCACGCCGAAACAAATATTTGTGTGAGCCTCGAGTATTGTGAGACCGAAAAGTCTCTCGTAGTTCCTGATACCCACGACACAACACTCGATCTTAGTGTGGGGTCAGGACTATATATGTGACTGCTGTGTGTATTTATTTATTTATTGTATGTTTGTTTTTTGTACCAGGTTGGGCAGGGCAACTCGCTCATGGCCCCAGGCTGAGCCCCGCGGCTGGAGCCTGAGGAACTTCGAAGGTCGGCTGGCGCGGCCGTGGCGGGCCGACAAGAGGCAGGTCCGCTTCCGCCAGTGCTACTTCAACCCCATCTCCTGCTTCCGCAAGTGAACTACTGGGCTCCACTAACGACGTCGCTGCCATGACCTAGCTCTTACCATCCAATTATACCTTTTAACCTCTCACTGTAGTTTAAATTTAACACAATCCCATCCCCAAATTACACATACCCTTGATATATCATTTCCGTAAATGCATTCGAATGCAATGCTTTTTGAAAACTTGAATGGAAAGTCATTGTAGATTCGTTTCTTTACCTTTAAAGTGTCGATACATATTACATTATAATTAAAGCTAAGATTACTAAATGTATTAGTGCTCCAGTAATTCCTAGGTCGTGGTAAACAAAATCTGTATTGTCTTTTTGTTAAGTATACTTTAAATAAAATGAATATACAACTACTATTAAATGATATACTCTCTGTATAATTTCTATTACTTTACAGCTATTCTATTGTATAATCTGTACCTACTATACGTATTTGAATTGTTGTATCGAATGTTACTAATGAAACGATGTATTTAAGAATAAACAAAACTAGTCAATGAATTAAAAAGTGTTTGTCTAGAGTGTTTTTTTATTGCACCTGTGTTATTTATAGGAAACCAAACCATTATTTATTATAAATCACAAATCAATATTATTATTTTTAAATATTACTATACATTTATATCAATCGTAAACTGAAGACAACACTTAAGAGTCGCTAATACCGCCATTTGTGCTGTTAATTTGGAGGAAGTTTCTTTTGAGTTTTTTTTTGTATATTAAAGAATAAATAAATAAAAAGGGTCAGTCAGTAAAGAATCAAAGTTATATACTAATTCAAAATAATTCCGTAATTAAAACATATTTTTTTCTAAAATTATTGACAATGAAAGTGATAAAAAAACATGTAAAATTTTAATATCTAAAAATATGTAAAATTTTAATTTTACATGTTTTTTTTGTTGTTTTTAATCGAAATTACTTACTCGTATATATCTAGGCATTGCTGTAATTATGTCTACATGAAGGATAAAATATCGAACACACTTTTCCTTTTGTAATATTAGTATGATACTAATATATACATCACGCTTTTTTCCTGCTAGGGGTAGGCGAAGGTGCAACCAGGACATCCATGTTTCGACTTACATTTACCGTCTCATAATGTGATAGGAAACAAGTCTGTCACAAACTAATTTCAGACTCCGTGTTGCTAATTAATAGAAAAATGCAAAATCACTTTGCCCGGCTCGGGATTCAAACCAGGGACCTCAGCGTTGTAATCGCAAAGTGGTACTACTACGCCACCAAAGTAGTAGTATGATACAACAAATAATATGAAAATAAATCACTCTCCCAATTCAGTTACGAGACGACTAAATATATGTAGGTACATGATGGCATATTTATTGGAATTTGGACAATGCAAACAAGCAATGTCAATAAAATAGAGACTCATTCCAAGTGACTCGCATTGAAACAAATAAAAAGATGATCATAATATGAATCCAGTTTTTCGTATTATTAAAATACGGCAGCCGACTCTTAGAATATTTTTTGGTACTTACATAGATTTGGTCATGGACTTGATCATCATCATCCTTTTGCTGTCCACTACTGGACATACTTAATCAACATTTTCATTTCAGCATTCGCATATGCGACCTTTCTCAAATCGTCACACGCTAACAAGAGGGCATCCTAGACTACGCTTGCCAAGACGTTGTCTCCACTCATATCAAGAATACGTATAACTTTACATTTGCTCATACACGACTACATAAAAAATCACTCACTAGCTAAAGCCACGGGCCACCAAATAGTGTTAATATTGCCAGCAACTTCTCCGTTTTGAATATCCCAGTCGTAGTTAGGAATGTTCTAAGTAGTACAGGCAACGAAGCAACGGGTTACTCTTGTCCGCAATGCATAATTTGCCAGGAGTTTTTTGTTTTCATGAAGACGTGGCATATGACCCCACTAAGTTAAAAACCCAAAATACTTACAAAAATGGCGTCCGCTAGAGCCGCCATTTTGGAAAACGCGTTTGAAGCCATATCTCCGGAACCGTCCACTTTAGGCCCATCATGCTAAGGACCTTTCTTGTAGATAATTAAATTTCCCATCTTTTTTGTTCAATAATTTTTTTTGTACTATTAACCGTTCGCTATTTACAATGTTATTAATTTTCATTTTATACCTTTTTTTACAATAAATTTTACATGGATTTTTAACAAAATTTACTATTTCCTCATTGCTTTGTTCCCTTATGCCATCAGTATTTAATTAATTACGTGATAATCATGGAGAAATCATTGGATTTCATAATTACGCTATGCATCCTTCGTTTCCATTGACCTTGATTCGGTAGTACACCATTCAACGCGCGATAACTTCTAAAATATTGATTTTAGAGAAAAAAGTATGGGTGAAAAGTTGTTAAGAATTTATTGATTTAAAAGTTTAGTCATTAACAATTTTTTGTTTAAACAATTATTAACAAAGATATCGGCAAAAAGGCATGAAATGAATATTAATAACATTGTAAATCGCGAACGGTTAATGGTACAAAAAAATATTGAACAAAAAAGATGGGAAATTTAATTATCTACAAGAAAGGTCCTTAGCATGATGGGCCTAAAGTGGACGGTTCCGGAGATATGGCTTCAAACGCGTTTTCCAAAATGGCGGCTCTAGCGGACGCCATTTTTGTAAGTATTTTGGGTTTTTAACTTAGAGGGGTCATATGCCACCTCTTCATGAAAACAAAAAACTCCTGGCAAATTATGCAGGAAAAAATGTTGCTTCGTTGCCTGTAAAGTAAAGGAAACGAATACTTTAAGAATTCTACAACATATGACATGGAACAAATTAAATTCTAAAGAGTCTGTCATTAAGATTTTGACATCTTAAAGTTATAAAGATATCAATTTTCTTAGTCTAAAGCATGTTCAGGGTTTTCTTGAACCACAACGTTGAACCGAAATAGATTCAAAATCTACAAAGCTGTTTTGTTGAAGAAACCACCAAAAATCTAAACACCAACATGAAATTGAAATTTACTAGACTAAAGGCCACACTGAGACTGCTATAAAAATGGTGAAGGTTAAGCAGTTTTAAATGATGTTTCTCAATGATGCTTCTCAGAAACCTGATTTTCGGATTAAGCGTTTTATTTCCACAATCTATGAAACATATCTTCTAAGAGAAATCATTATCTATCATGTTGGGCTGATCATCTTAGCCTTTAGAGATAAGGACAGGCTGAAGAAGACTTACCGTAAGAATAATAGGTGAGTTCGTTTGTCACACTTTAGTATTCAACCGATCATCACGATTTTTTTGTTCAATTGTCAGGGGTACGCCGTACGGGAAAGGACATAGGGCAACATTCATAGATAAGACAAGTACAATACCCGAGGCCTAGAAAAATAACTATAATACCCTCGTCAAAACAGTAGCCCAACATAACAATTTAGGGATTCATGAAGTAAACCTTGGACGGAAAAATGTTTGATATATAGGAAAAACATCTATTTCTATATATTTAAGGAAGCAAGTGAAGCAACGAGCATAATCTAATTGCAAATTTAATAAAAATTTGAAGAAAATGTAATAGATTTCAAGAAAGCCAAAACATCGTTCGAAACAAGTAGATAGTGTATGTTTTACTGCAACGATCTCTACGATGTCATCTCTTACGTTTTTATATTATGCCTTTACTATGAAATAGTATTGCTTGTTTGCCTCATAACATGGAATAAAATAAACAGAGCGTCATTGAACCCCAATTCAGGGTCCTCTCACGTTTTGTTGTAACATACCTTCCTCGTTTACTGTAGCAAATTTGTATTCGTTTACGGTGTAAGAGAAAAAAAATTGGCGGAGGTTTTATTTCTATTAGTAACATTAATTTGTTGGTAATAATTAAATACGTTTTTTTTATTGCAATAAATGGCGAGACGAGCATGCCGTTCGCCTGGTGGTAAGCGAACACAAGCAAAACGAACAACACCATGAATTACAAAGCAATGTTTGGCATTCCACTGCGCTCGCCATCCTGAGACATCAGATGTAAAGTCTTATTACGTCCAGTTGTTAAAAATTCGTTATAATAAAAATACGTTATAGTTACGTATAAAAATATAACATAAAATAAACGACAGAACAATTACTAAAGGTACTTAAATCTAGATTTATTTAGTCTAGCATTGGTCTAGACTCTAGAGGCTACATACGGACGAAATCTCGGGTAGAAATCACAGATTTAGCAATACACTATGTGTGAACTAGAATTTTTGCTCAACAAGGAGCTGAACTCGCTCTCTATCATAAACAAATTTTATTTATTTTATTTTTTAAATTGAGGACCTCCAACGAAGGATATATAATGAAGACAATGGTATAGCATTGTTGTGGTTTACATTTCGACGTGATCTTCAATTATAGGAGACCACAGCATGCAAATTTAAATAATTATACAATGACAAAATATATTAAAAATAATTAAGACTGAATTTGAAATGAAGTAATGAATTTAAATTTAAATTAAGTAATAAATAATCTCCTACTCCATTGTCCTATTCATAGCACAGACTTTATCCACTCTTTCTTCTCTATACAATCTATTCTTCTTTGGAACGCACTCCCCCTCGATATTAGGGCGTCCGGTACCCGTTTGGCATTCAAGATGAAGGTTCGCCAACACTTACTCAATAAATTGGCAGTCACTTTAAACATACTTTTCCTGTTTAGACTTTATATATGTATTATATATGTATATATGTGTTTGTATATCTATGTATTTTGTATGTATATTTATATCTATATATTTATTTATTATACAGGGTATCTCAAGACTGCTAACGAAAACGAAGCCGGGTGGTAGTTTTAGTGGCTACAAACTCAATGCAATTAAAAATTTCGCATAGAAACGCGACAATATTTTTTTATGATTTTTTAAATATCGTCAATTTTGGTTGGTAAATCCATAGTTTTTGCTAAAATAATAATTTAAACTCTTTTATACCTTAGAGTATTTATAAATAAAAGGATATACACTATTATTTTAGCAAAAAATGTATTTACCACCCAAATATGGCCATAGGAAAAAAATTACAAAAAAAAAATGTCGCTTTTTTTGCAACTTTTTCTGTTGCATTGTGTCTGAAGTCGCTTAAACTATCACCCAGCTTCGTTTTCGGTAGCAGTCTTGATATACCCGGTATATACAGGGTATATATATTAGTTAAATTATTATTAAAATTTAAATAGTATTAGTTAAAGCGACTTCAGACACAATGCAACAGAAAAAGTTGCAAAAAAAAGCGACAATTTTTTTTTGTTTTTTTTTCCTATGACCATATTTGGGTGGTAAATACATTTTTTCCTAAAATAACAGTGTATATCGTTTTATTTATAAATAATCTAAGATATAAAAGTGTTTAAATTATTATTTTAGCAATAACTATGGATTTACCACCCAAAAATGACGATATTTAAAAAATCATAAAAAATCATTGTCGCGTTTCTTTGCGAAATTTTTAGTTGCATTGTGTTTGTATTCACTAAAACTACCACCCGGCTTCGTTTTCGGTAGCAGTCTTGAGATACCCGGTATATATATATATATTATTCTATCGTTCATTTTCATAATGCTAAATACTTGAATTTATGCGCCTACTATTTCACTCTTTGCACCATCCAAAGGTCGACTGGTAGAGAATGCCTCGGGCATTAAGTCCGCCTGTATACAACTATGTATATAAAGCATAAATAAAATAAATAAATAATAAAGTAATTTTAAAAGTGATCAAGTTGAATATAACATAATGGAGAAAGTAATTAATTAAGTTTATCATTTATTAGGGGTACCTAACAATTGCAAGACTTGTTTTCTGTAATGTGAAATGTTCGTGATGTCTATGTAATGTGCTTTTGCAATAGCATTATATTGTCTACAGAGCCTTGGTATTGCAGAGAAATAACCCAATAATAAATGAAAATAATCCTCTAGAGCTTTTAATGGTACTAGTGTCAACTCGACCTAGCTCTTCGGAGATATAGATGTGAGTTTATATGCGTGATAGTTCATAAGAAACTTTATTTTAACTTTAAGTTTTCCTGAGCGAAACTAATTATACGTATGCAACTAATTCAAAGATTGATTTAAAATTATATATTTCTTTAAATTTACAATTGTATAGTCGCATAAATTAGATGTTTTCATGGAAACTTCCTAAAACCTCATACAAATGAAAACCATTGCTAAAAAGTTGTTTGTGAAGAAGTAACACACAGACTGCTAATATACGTCATCATCATCATCATCATCATCAGCCCGTTGCAGTCCACTGCTGGACATAGGCCTCTCCCAAGATACACCACAGAGCCCGGTCTGTAGCTTTACGCATCCAGTTCTTGCCGGCCCTCTTCTGCAAGTCATCCCGCCATCTGGCCAGAGGACGTCCCACGCTACGTTTGCCAAGACGCGGTCTCCACTCCAGAACACGCTTACTCCAGCGGTTATCCGTTCTGCGACATATGTGGCCAGCCCATTGCCACTTCAACCTACTAACTTTCAGAGCTATGTCGGTTACCTTGGTTCTCTGACGGATCACTTCGTTTCGAATTTTGTCCTTTAGAGAGACTCCGAGCATAGCTCTTTCCATTGCACGTTGAGCGACCTTTAACTTGTGGATTAGCCCCACAGTCAGTGTCCACGTCTCGGCTCCGTACGTCATTACAGGGAGGACGCACTGGTTGAACACTTTACTCTTTAGGCTCTGTGGTATATCCGACGAAAATATATGGTACAACTTCCTAAATGCTGCCCAGCCCAACTGAATCCTCCTATCGGCTTCCTTTTCAAAGTTATTTCTACCCAATTGTATTAGTTGCCCAAGGTAGACATACTCCTTGACAACTTCGAGAGGTGTGCCATCTATGATAACTGGTCCCGGAGCGACAAAGTCATTAGACATGACTTTCGTCTTGTCAAGGTTCATCCGGAGACCAATTCGTTTAGAGGCTTCATTTAGGCTGTGCAGCATTTCTTGAGCTTCCTGGAGCGATTCTGCCATGACTACGATATCATCGGCAAACCTTAAGTGGGAGATGTATTCGCCATTTACATTGATGCGTCGCCCGTTCCAGTTTAGAGTCTTGAAAACATCTTCCAAGGCATTTGTAAACAGTTTCGGGGATATCACATCCCCCTGTCTTACTCCTCGATGCAATGGAATCGGTCTTGTTTGACTATTCTGTACTTGGACGGACATAGTTGCGGCGTCATACATGCTTCTCAGTACTTCGATGTATCTAAAATCAACTTGGCAGCGCTGCAGGGAGTCCAGAACAGACCAGGTCTCAACGGAGTCAAAGGCCTTCTCATAGTCCACAAAAATCAGACACAGAGGCTGATTGTATTCCTGGGTCTTCTGAACAATCTGCCTCACGGTGTGTATGTGGTCTATGGTGCCGAATCCTCCGCGAAATCCGGCCTGCTCCGGTGGTTGGAAGTCATCCAGCCTTCGTGCCAGCCTATTTGTGATGACCCTCGAAAACAACTTATATATGTGGCTCAGAAGCGATATAGGGCGGTAGTTTTTGAGTTGGGTCTTGTCCCCCTTCTTGAAAAATAAAACTACCATGCTCCTGCTCCACGCTCTTGGAGTTCTCCCTTGGTGGAGAACGGAGTTAAATATACGCTGTAGCTGCCTAAGGATAGGAGTTCCCCCAGCTCTTAAGAGCTCAGTTGTAACTCCGTCCTCGCCCGGGGCTTTTCCACTTTTTAGTTGTTTGAGGGCCAACTCAATTTCCTCAATGCTGACATCGGGAAGTTCGTCGGAATAGTGTCGGACTAAAGTAGCACGGGGATCGCAGGGGATTGGTTCAGGTAGCGGAGATTGCGAGGCATACAACTGGCCATAGAAGTCTTCCACTTCCGAGAGGATCTCTGGCTTAGAGGAGACGACACGACCATCAGCGGTAGTTAACTTGGACATGTGGCTCCTCCCGAGACGCTTCACGAATACTTTGGAACCTCGGTTTTGTTCTATTGCCTCCTTAATCAGGCGTGTATTGGAACTCCGAAGATCCCGCCGTACCGCTTTTCGAATATGTCTCGTGAGTACTCGCTGGTCTGCCACCGCAGCCTCTGTATTTGCGCGTCTCTTTCTCATGAGGTCCAGGGTCTCATCTGAAAGTTTGGACTTTCTGCCTGCATGCCTATTCCGACAAAACCTGTAGCCCACATCCCTCACAACTTCCACTACTCTATTTAAGTCCTCGTCAACGTCGCACTCGGTTTCCAGCACATCGAATCGGTTTTGAAGTTCCATTTGGAATCTTTTGGAGCCGGCAATGGTTTGGAACATTGAAGGTCGGAGCGTGGAATTTATCAGACGGGTGCGTTCTAGCTTAAAGTTTATATTCAAAGTGCCTCGTACAAGTCGGTGATCACTTCCGGTGTTGAACCTGTTGATCACTGAGACATCTTTGAATATACGCCTCTTATCCGTCATGATAAAGTCGATCTCATTTTTAGTCACGTTATCGGGGCTCTGCCAGGTCCACTTTCTATGGGGCTTCTTCTTGAAGAAGGAATTCATCAAGAATAGCCCTTCTCGTTCCAAAAAATTGACCAGCATCTGCCCCCTGTGATTCCTGGTCCCAATACCATGTGGGCCCATAACCGATTCGGTGTCCGTGCGTACTCCCACCTTGGCGTTGAAATCCCCCATGACAACATTGAAGTGGGCCCTTGAGGTGTTGTGCAGGGCTTTATCTATGTCATCGTACATAGCTTCTACTTCGTCATCCGAGTGTGTGGTGGTCGGCGCATAAACCTGTATGACCTTAAGAGAATACCTATCGGTCAGTTTGAGTACAAGATACGCTACCCTAGACGACACACTGGATATTTCCACAACGTTGTCAGTGAGGGACTTGTTGACGAGAAATCCGACACCGCCCTGGGAGAGGCTGTCGCCTTCTCGGAAGTAGAGTAGATGGCCTGATTCCAAGGTCACTGTGTCCTCCCCCTCTCTACGGACTTCAGACAACCCCAGAACATGCCATCGTATATTGTCTAACTCTACCTCCAATTCGGCTAGATGTTCGTTGAGCCTCAGAGTTCGTCCGTTATACGTAGCCAAGGTCAATGTGTGGTAGCCTTCCGTAACCCGGGGATTCTTAGCACCCCGTGCCCCACCGACGCTATGACCGCTACCGTGGCCAAGCCTGGTGAGGCGGCCGGGAACTCGGGGCCTTTTATTTGGTGCGTTTATCATTGGGAGGTAATGCCCTAATCGCCACGCTGGGCAGGCGGGTTGGCGATCGCAGTGGATGGAGAATACCAGAAAACGCTGCTGCCCATTCTCTGGTCTATGGAAGCTGCAGATGTTCTGCCTCGACCATTAGTCGCCTTGTACGACACCCGAAAGTATAATGGGTTGGTGCTATTCTACTCCGCCGGACACCACGCGGCCAATATACGTACGTAATATTAATATAACCTGATAACAACGTTAAATATCACCTAAAGCTTCTAAATAATAATCGAAAGGCATTAAATTTATCAAATGGCAAGTTTAATTTAATTTATAGCTCAAGTTGTACAAGTTCCCAAGTCTTGCTCTTGAATGAGCGAAGCGCCAACATTGCATTGAAAAAATTGCCACTACAGCGAGCATTGAGGCTTCACATTTCCTTAAAGTATATTCAAATGAAAAGAAAATTCTTCTTTCTTGTGTAATTATATTTATTTATTTAAAGCGATTTCGATAAAGGAAAATTTACATGATTTTGCTCATATCATCATCATATCATATCATATTTATATGATTTTGCTCATAGGCCATAATGAGTCGTTAAACGATATTTATAATCACTTATCATTACTGACATTATTTTTAGCCACATAAAATCGTTTTCTGTTAGTCTGTTCTTTATTTGGCTGGATATCTGACGTTGTACTTACCAATATGTGGCCAGGTTCGAGAAAGAAGTAAAAGATTTTTAACAGCATTCTTCCACTTGAATGCTTGTTTTTATTTCTAATTTTTCTCATTCTTGTTGTAACAGTGAAGACCATAAACCGCCAAGCTTCTGAACGAGGGCAAATAAAACAATGTTTTTTTTAAAGTTAATATCAAAACTCACAATTTCTAATAAAACTGACAAAGAACTACACTGCAACGAAACAGTGATATATTCGTATTATTTGTGCAACAGCCGTCCACTCAGACACTTTCCAATCTCATTGCGCGCGAAACTTTACCTATTTCCACAGCAAACCCACTTGTCGTTTATTTAAAAACAAAATAATTAGGTTGTTTTCTTCAATCGGTGCTTTAGAACGCTAAATAAGATCATGAAACGAGATTTGATTAGGCTGGCGCGACGGCATTAACTACCTACAGGGCCAATAGATACCTGCTGGGAAAATGAGTTGGTCTGATGCTATAATTCAACTTCATAAAAGTACAACCTAAATAAATAAGTTGTGCGTCATGATCGACACGTGTATAATTATCTTCATTTGTGTAATTCAAGCTATTTTTAATTTACATGTTTGTGGGATCATGGGGATTTGTGAGATCTGTTTTTAACGGTAAACTCCTGTGGTTAAGTTATATAGTGAGATTGAAATTAATAGGTACTGAAAAAAAAATCCATGGCTATTCTTATCCAACATGACCATTAAATATCTCACTTAAAGGGAAAATCAAAATATGTTGATCTTTCTAGGAATATTAATGCCATGATCAAAATGAATCAAGATTTATATATTTGCAATTTCTAAATTCTAATACAAAGGCTTACAACGACTACACGCCTTCGATATCAGAATAAGTTATTAGTTACAGACATTTGGACAGACTATTGGATACAGACACTCTACAAATATGGCCATATTTACTCATGTTACTTGGAAAAACTTGCGAAGTAATCTTGGTTACAAGGTAGTTACTATCGAGCTTTGATTAGAAAACTTATAATACGTGAACTAAACCTATACAATTAACCGTGTTTATTTACATGCCTAGAAGCAAATAATCTCATTGACAAGACTGTGACATTGGGCTGAAATAATAGATACATTTTAGGGAGCGAGTGCTAATATATTCAGCAATATATCCAAAATTGATGAAATGAATAGATTTTTTATATCATTAGTTCTTCTTGTAGATCTAAAATTACTCTTGAAGTGAGGTTTCCAAACTACAAAATACTTGTGAAATAGCAAACAGAGTGAATATCGAATCTTAAGAGGGGAAAAGTAGGTAATTAATTAATCCCACTTGTATCATCATAGTTGTAGGCAATTTGAGTACGTCATGCTCGCTTAAATGTCTGTGCTTGCGGCGGCGTCGTGTGCCGGGTTGGCCACTTCCACGTAACACGGTTGAGGAGGCTGATGGCTGGCACATGCGTCATACTCGTGAACGGGTGCTGATTGTGTAGACTGGTCTGCTCAATTTGCTAATAATTGTAATATGTATTAATATTTAATTACATAGTTTTTTTTGTCTTATATTGCTTTTGCTGAACAGTGTATACCAATTCCGCGGTCTGGGCGACCACACTTAACTCAGCCGTACAATATAATTATCAATTAATTATTATTATAAATTATTTATGAACTGCTCTGAATTGCAAATCCTGTATAATCACTGTATTGTAAACTTGTTTTGAAAAGAGCCACGCAAGAGTTTTTTGCCCGTTCTTCTCTGGCAAAAACAGCCTTGTGAATCGGGTGGTAGTTGAAAAAAAGTGACAGAATCTAAATAAAGTATGACATTTTATGGATTCAATAAATAATTTCATTTCATTTCATGATAAAAACTAGTAAGATGCATTGGGGGAACACCGTAATACAAGGATGGAAGGAGTAAGAACGTAAGCTCTTTTATTTTATATCAGTTTACGTCCTTAGTACTTACCCCTTACGCATTACTATTACGATGTTACCCGATGGGGTAACGCACCATATGATACTTATGATGTGGTACAACAGTTTAAACACAAACTTGGCATATGTCTGGTTACCTAACATGGCCAAAAAAGCAACTAACTGGATAAAAGACTAACTGGATTAAAACATTTAAGTGCTTCCCAAACGGGTCATCAAAAGGATATTGTTTTAAATGTTCCTATTAAACGTGGATTTTTAAAAACCTTATTTTGTTTCCAAACTTTTAATGAACATTGCTCAGGGTCAACTCGTCACGTTTTCTATCTTTCAGTTGAATGAAATTTAGGTAACTTAAGGCTCCCATCCGATCACGTGGCACCATGAATAAAGGTACGAGTCTACGCTTACGTAATCAAATTGGAAATTTTAAAACTTTATTTATTTAATAAATACAGGATATCGGTAGCTGTGAATTGTAACCGGACGTCAACAGGTTTTTATAATCGCGGAGTTATTGAAACAAAATATTCTACTTTTACTTTTTATTTCAACTATCACCACTAATTTCTATTATAAAGTAATAATAATAACAAAATCACTTCACGACGGCAAAATGACGACAGAGCTCTGCTATTGCTTGTTGCCCATTTTATACTCTCCGACTCCCCACCGTCGGTATCAAATGGTAGTGGTACCCACTACTTAATATAAAAATGATGAGTACTTGTTACAGTCGGCCATCCATTTCGTAGCGAGTCCCTTCGTTACAGCTTGAGAACTTTTATTTATCTTCATTACCATTGTAGCAGGAATATCATCAAAAATTTTAATCTTATAACTAGTCATAGCATAACATTTGAATCATGTGTTTAAATCATCTTCGGAAATCTTCTGATATTTTCATGATATTGATTGCCTTCATATCACTTAGTATCCTCATTATCAGTCTATTTGTATGCGACAGTGTATTGTTATGAGGCTCTAATCTTCTGATGAACTACTGTCGCTACACGTATCGTCCTTTGAGCCATTACCAAAAGCCAGCCACGGGAACACTTTGTCTATGGACATAATACCTTCATAACGTCTTCCTCCTTTCCTTGTCATTGGCGTATCCTCTATTAACAAACGATCGTTAGGTAATATCATTTTCACTCTGTACGGCCCTTGGCATTTAGGTTCAAGTTTTTTTGACTGTCCTGTGCCTCCAGGTATATTTCTTATGATTCGTACGAGGTCACCTTCTTTATAATTCGGGGACTTCTTCCTGCCCCTGTCGAATCTCTGTTTACTTTGTTTTTGGTGTTCATCAATTAAATTCTTGCTTTGGTCTCTAATTGCTTCTAAGCTATTGTCTATTACACCTCCTCCTACATCATCTATAACATCATTAAATATTCCTTGTGTTGGGTTGATTACCTTCTTGCCAAATAATAGCTCTGTCGGAGTTCTTTTGGTTACTTCATGTACGGCGGAGTTTATGCCCAATTGTATATCTTGAATGAATTCATCCCATTTGTCTGGGTTTTTCCCGTGCATCATAGTTCCAAGGGAAGATAAAATAGTGCGATTGTATCGCTCAACTTGTCCATTTGCACGAGGCGTAGCAACAGAATTCAAATTATGCTTGATATTTAATCTTTTTAAGAAATCCTTGAACTTTTTGCTTGTGAAGCTGGTTCCTCTATCCGTTATTAAACGAGTGGGGGTTCCGAAATAACTAAATAGGTTATTACAAACCTTTATGGTTTCTTTGGATTTAGTGCTACGAACTGGGGTGAGGTTAACATATTTTGAAAAAGCGTCTACAACCACTAATAAATATGAATGTCTATGCTTACTGCGTACAAAAGGTCCTAGGTAGTCGGCATGTAGCGTATGGAATGGAATTTCCAGCTTCTCAATGGGATGAAGTTGCCCTTGCTTGGGTCCAGCGGGGATTTTATGGTGAGCACATTCAAAACAGGCGAGCACATATTTTTTAACAAAGCGGCGCATTTTGGGGAACCAGTAGTAGGACTGCAGACGTTGTAAGGTTTTCTCAAACCCAAAGTGGCCAACATCATCATGATTTGCTTTTAGTAGTTGCCATCGCACATCTCTCGGCACAACCCAGCGTATTGTCTTGTCGTCAATGATGCGGAAAACGCGGCCGTTTTTCAACTTGTAGTTTTTGTATACGTCTGCAACTTTCGCAGTCAAAGGATCTTCCAGAATTTCTCTCATGAGCTTTATTTCGGGATCTCCCGATTGAACAGTTGCAATCCAATCGTCGATGTTGATTGTTAGAACATCTAGTGTGTGAAGTTGGCCGTCATCTTGGGAAATAGGGCTCCTGCTCAGTGCATCAACGTGTGCCATTTTATCTCCAGCTCGGTATTCTATCACGCAATCGTACTCCAGGAATTGTATCCACCATCTTGAGATACGGGGAACAAGATCGCGTTTCGTAAAGGTTGATCGTAGAGCATTACAATCAGTAACAATTGTGAACTTTACGCCAAGCAGGTAGACTCGAAACTTGTTAAGTGAACTTACTACTGCCAGCGTCTCTAGTTCGAAGGAATGTAATTTTTGCTCGTAAATGGTCGTTTGTCGACTATAATATGCGACGGGTCTCCAAGGATTTGATTCGGTACGTTGTAGTAAGATTCCCGCCAGTCCCATTTTACTAGCGTCTGTATGTAACTGTGTCTCTGCTTTGTGGTCGTACAACGCTAATAATGGTCGCTTTACTAGTTGCTTTTTTAGTATTTGAAATGCAGTGTCCTCTTCAGTACTCCATTTCTAGGCAACGTTTTGTTTTAGAAGGGTTGTCAAGGGTCTTGCTATTAGAGCAAAACCTTTAACGAATCTTCTGAAAAAACTTGCCAAACCTAAAATCTTCGGACGTCATGTTGATTAGTTGGTGTTGGGAATTTTGACACAGCTTCCGTTTTCTCTTGTCCGGGTTTAATGCCTTCCTTGCTGATCTCAAATCCGAGAAATTCAATCTTTTCTTTAAAAAAACTGCATTTTTCTTTTTTCAGTGTGAGACCACTCTCCAGAATTACGTTTTGCACCTCTTCTAATCGCTTCAATCCTTCTTCAACAGAGACGGCCGGTATTAAGATATCATCCATATAGATGATTACGTACTTAATATTTCCTAGCACTTTGTGCATAACCCTTTGAAATACCGCTGGGGCATTTGCTAATCCAAAGGGCATACGGGTGTATTCGTATTGTCCATCCGGTGTAATGAACGCAGTTTTCTCTATCGACTCTTCCGCAATAGGAATCTGGTGATACCCCGATGCTAAATCAAGCGTTGTAAATACGGTGTGCCCTGATAGCCGATCCAGTAGATCTTCGATCCTGGGTAGAGGGTAATGGTCGCGCTTGGTCTTGTTATTGAGTGCGCGGTAATCCACACAGAGACGTTTTTCGCCGGACTTCTTTTGTACCAACACAATTGGACTTGCATAAGGTGACTTGGATTCGCGAACTATTCCACATTTTATCATTTCATTGACCATAGTCTGCACTTGCTGTCTTTCCGATTGCGACATTCGGTAAGGCCGATAAACTACTGGATTAGAATCTTTTAACTGAATTACCATTTCAGCTTCGTTAGTATATCCCAAGTCAAATAAATTATTGGAAAAGCATCGTCTGTATTTATGTAGCAATCTTTCCAAGCTTTCGCTTTCTTCCATAGATAGTTGGTCTCCAAAATGAACGAGGGTGTCGTTTAGTTTTCCGTCAATAACGACGCTCAAAATATGTTTCACCATGCTTAAGTATTTGGCACGAGTAACCAATGTCCCCTTGGAGATATTAATTGGATTTGTACTTAAATTTTGGATCAACAACGAACATGTGCCTTCATGGATCTCATATTCTCCTGGCAGCAGCAAGTGTTCATATCCAACAGATCCTCTCACCGAACCACAGATGTAAATATTTCCACTAATTTTGTCTTCCGACTCAACCTGCACGGCCTTCATTTCTCCTTTATTTATAGACACGTTTTGATTAGTTGTAAGCAAAATTTTGTATTCTCCATCTTCGTTTATAGTTTCAAATCTTAGCTTTGACGCTGTCTTTATAATGCGTACATTCGGCCGTTCAGTGAAGGTATGTCCTAATAAGACCGGAGTATTGATAAGATGATCATCAACTATAAACATCTCAACGCCTCTTTCAACGACGCCTTGAACTTCTACAACAACCAGTGTCTTACCCAATGGTGTGTAAGGCACATTTCCCAGTCCTCTTAACAAGGGTCCAACTACAGCTGTCCATTGCAGGTTTAATGTCTCGGCGTCTGTTTTCGAATCAAGGTAGCTTCACTACCAAAAACAATCTGTGCAAATACTGGGTATCCATTGACGTATATCGTCATTCTATATATACTTGTTGAATTGGCATGAGTAGGACTATCTGAATTTTTTTCCAAAAGAATTCTCATAACGTTGTTATCCTTAAACTCAGCCTTCGAGTTCTTCTTGGTGCACTCGGTTGACGCATGACCAATCAAATGGCAAAACGAACATTTGATGATCGGCTTAGGACACTTGGAGTTTGGGTGACCTTTTTCCTTGCAATTGAAGCAAATTATACTATCAGGGTATCTTCGGGACGTAAATGGCTGACTAACATCACTTTTATTATGCGGTCGGTTTGTTATATTGTAATTAAGTAGTTTCTTATCTTTTCTACTTTCTACTTCCTTTGTTTGTAGTTTAAGACTTTTAAAAAAATGTAGAACTTGTTCCGGTTTTTCAAAATTAGCTGCTTGGGCGCCCACTCTAATCCCTCTATCCTCTATGCCATGTATCAGGCAGTCAATGGCTTCCCGCTTAAAAATTTTGCAGCGGTTCAATAAATTTATTTTTGAAAAGTAGTACAGTTCAAGAGACTCCCCAGGCCGTGCCTTTGTGTTAAGCATCTCCGTCAATAATTCTGCAAAATTTTCTGTTGCTGGGAACGATTCTCTTAGGAGAGCCTTCCATTCCGGCCATGTATGTTTCAGAGTGGGTAGCCCTTGATACCATATTTTTGCATGCCCAGCGAGTTTGGGCAACGCATAGTGTATCGTTTGCCGTTCGTTCCATTTGTATATTTCGGCACACTCGTCAACTTTTGTAAGCCAAGTAGTAATAGATTGTTCTTTTTGTAATGGATCAAACTCCGGAAGAACGTTAAGAATAGGGAAACTATCGTTCCCTTGAGTCTTCAATGAAGATAAGAGTTCCTTCAAAAATCTAGAGGCTGAATCCGACGTCGATTGTTTAGTTCCAAGATGGTGTTCTCCAGAAAATCGGTGCTGTTTTCGGAGCTCCATTTCTCTAAGATGTTGCCGTTCTCTCTTTAATTGTTTTTCTTTGGAAAGCAAGCGTTGCTTCTGTTGTTCTATGTCATCTTGTATTTCACGGTATTCTCTTGGGCTGCGGCTGCGCGTATGGCTGCGTTTTATCTGATAACCACCGGCATCACATTTCTCATGGCTCCAATCATTGACCCATTCGTACCTTGGATCACGGATCTTGTCATGTCTCATATTGCGACTCTTACTATGACTTGAATCACAATTCCTATCACGCCCCAAATCGCGACTCCAGGTGTCGTCGCGACTGCGGCTCCTGCAATCATTGCCTCGACTGCGGCTCCGTTCATTGCCCAAAGTGCGGCTTCCATTGTTGCCCCGCTTGCGGCTCCTGCCATTGCCCCAAGCGTGGCTTCCATCAGTGTCTCGCTTGCGGCTCCTACCATTGCCCCAAGTGTGACTTCCGTTCCTGTCGCGCTTGCGGCTCCTACCATTGCCCCAAACACGGCTTTGATCATGACCTAGATGAAAGGTCTCACTGCTGCTTCGACTCGGGCTCCTACCATTGCCCATAGTGTGGCTAACTTGACCGCTTAGATGGTAGATTTCATCAATATCCCAATCGTGGCTACTTTGGTGGCTGCGTCTTGGTGTGTCCAGCATTCTATTAGGACTGCGACTTTGCTTTTCTGGTCTTTGGTTGTTCCCATATGGTTTATGATGTACTACTGCCTTCGTAGTAATTTTCTGCAACAGTGGATTTTTTGACAAACTCCGTTCTAAATCACGATCTTCGCGGTCCATATTGAAGAGGTCTGATGTCCCACTTCTGAGTTGTAACCGGACGTCAACAGGTTTTTATAATCGCGGAGTTATTGAAACAAAATATTCTACTTTTACTTTTTATTTCAACTATCACCACTAATTTCTATTATAAAGTAATAATAATAACAAAATCACTTCACGACGGCAAAATGACGACAGAGCTCTGCTATTGCTTGTTGCCCATTTTATACTCTCCGACTCCCCACCGTCGGTATCAAATGGTAGTGGTACCCACTACTTAATATAAAAATGATGAGTACTTGTTACAGAATATACTTGGGAAAAGAGTAAGTTCAGCAGTGGTCTTCTGTGACTGAACGAACAATTTATGGCATAAAAAGATGCAGTGAAAAAAAAAGACTTGACAAAAACGGTTTTAACGACATATTCCAATTACAGAATTAGCGTATTTTGTACGAGCATAAGGAAAAATATCCCTTTATACTAAGTCAATTTGAGTAAACTATGCTTTTAAGGAAAGTGCAATACAATTTACCAAAACAACAAGGGTCTTACCGATGGTAAAAAAAGTTTACTTCCTAAAATGACGATCCTTTCTAAAGATGCGTGTCTTGAAGTAACACCATCTATAACAAGCTGGTTAAGTATTCTTTACTGAGTAAAGTTGTTCATTTTAATAGAAGTAATATAAAATAAATGGTTTTTGCGCTGGAAGTGGGTGGTGACGGTAAAACCTATACTGATAACTAGCAAGTACATACAGTGCTGCCCAGATAGAATGTCAAATGAGAGACGGTTATCCCCACAAAGCAAACACACAATGTAAAGTCATATCATTCGCTGATTATTTTAAACTACCACTACTACTACTACACTACTAACCAGGCGTTTGAAATTCGCCTGTAATCCATACTTAAATATTTGATACTACATACATAAACTCGAGCCTTTTTCTTAAAAGGAATAGGTAGAGGTCCTATTAGTAAATTCAATATCACAGCCCGTCCGGGGATTTAAACCCTGGTCCCTTAAAAAATAGTGAAGACCTGATGAATAACTTTGGGCTTAGAGGGAAAATTGAGTGGGATTCAAACCGATTTTACTGATTTCTTTTTCATCGCGAAGAACACATTGTTATTATAATATTGTTTTCCTTGTGTGACCACTTCACCGTTATTTAAATGCTTATGAACACTAAAAGACACAAATTATAAAAAAAAACGACTTAAGAACAAAAAAAAAAAACACCACAAAGTAATAACTAGAAATACCACTGCGAATAAAAAAATCTTGTACTTGTACATACTGATTAATTTGCTGACGGACTTGATTTATGAATATTGAAGAATATTAAATAAATTCATACAGGCAAGCGAAATGTGGACGGCCGACTTGGTTAAGGTTGCAGGAAAACGCTGGATGTAGAGAGCTTCAGATTAATCACATATTTAACTACTCTATACTATCTGGAATTTTCCCTTCTGCCTGGAAAGACGCTCAAATCATACCTCTTCCTAAAAAAGCCAATCCTCATGACTTCTCCGAATACCGACCCATTTCCATCCTGCCCTTCCTTTCCAAAGTGTTTGAGCGGCTTGTCTACTCTCAACTAAGCTCGTTCTTAAATAATCACTCCCTTTTACTGCTTTAATCAAAATCACTGACGATATCCGTCTCGCAATGGATAAAGGGCAGCTTACGGTATTGTCATTACTAGATTTCAGCAATGCATTCAATACTGTGGACTTTGATATCCTTCTTGCTTTACTCCGCTCTATTAACATATCTCCAACGGTAATCGATTGGTTTCATAGTTATTTGTACGGTCGCAGGCAGCGAGTTCGACTTGACGATAAATTCTTGTCATGGTGCAACATGCTTTAGCTGGCGTACCGCAGGGCGGCGTTTTTTTTGTTTTTGTTTTTTTTTTTTATTCACTGGCCTGGCATAGTGGCGGCATTGCACCTGATGGAAAGTGCCAATGCCGCCCAGGCAGAGTATCCATTGGCATGGGACTGCCGTCATAAACAATTATGCCGGCCTGCTAAGGTGCCTCTTCACACTGCGGCGGAAGGACCCAGGATTGTAGGAAGGAGGGAGCACGTGCGCCGGCAAACAATTCCACAGCCTGACGGTGCGGCACAAAAACGAATTTGAGAACCGTTTGGTTCGCGCCGGGATGGTGTGGACCGTCAAGCTATGGCTTCGCAAGCCAGCACGCGTGGTTCTGATTAGGAATGCAGAGGAGGGGAGCAAGTTGAACAATTCTTCAGAGCACTCACCGTGATACAGGCGGTAGAACACGCTTAGAGAGGCGACATCTCTCCGGAGTTGTAGCGACTCTAAGTTGCTCGTAACGTCTGCATCATTCACAATGCGGATGGCCCGCCGCTGCAATCCATCCAAGGCATCGAGCAGGTACTGGGCGGATCCATCCCAGAGGTGCGAGCAGTACTCCATACCCGGCCGGACCTGCGCTTTATATAAGCGACAAAGCTGACCGGGCGTGAAAAACCGACGCACCCTGTTCAGGACTCCAACCCTGCGTGATGTGGCAGATATTACGCCCTCGATGTGATTCCTTGGATTGAGATCACAGCGGATATCCACACCAAGGATACTCAGGTCATTCCGCACTGAGAGGGGAGTACCCTGAAGAATGGGGAGGGGAGAGAACGGGGATTTTTTGCACGTGAACGCACACACCTGGGTTTTCTTGGCAATGAACTCAACCATATTCCTGAAACCCCATGTAGAAATGAGATCCAAGGTCCGGTTGAGTTCAATGACAAGATCTTCGCGTCCCTTCACAGTTTCGACACGGCAACCTGGAGGCCCGCAGTGGAATCGCCCATGAACCGTGCTGTCATCTGCATAGCAATGAATGTTGCCAAGCGACAACATGTCATTGATATGCAGAATAAACAAGGTGGGCGACAGCACCGAGCCCTGAGGAACTCCGGCATTTACCGACATGAGCGCCGAAGCGTGTCCGTCAACGACTACACGTATTCTACGCCCATGCAGAAAGCCGGAAATCCACGAAAACAGGTTGCCGGGTAGACCGTATGCCGGAAGCTTGGACAGAAGACCACGGTGCCAAACCCTATCAAACGCCTTGGCAATGTCGAGGCTCACAGCAAGAGCCTCGCCACGCCGGTCAATCGCCTCACCCCAGCGATGCAGGACAAACGCTAGAAGGTCACCCGTCGATCGATTATGACGGAATCCGTATTGTCGGTCACTGATCAACGAGTGATCCTCCAGGTAGCGGACCAAATGAGCGTTTATGATCCGCTCCATGACCTTACACATCACTGAGGTGATAGCGATAGGGCGGTAATTGGTAGGGTCCGATCGATCACCCTTTTTGGGGATCGGTTGCACATTGGCCTCCCTCCAAGATTCCGGCACAACACCTGTGTGGTAGGACGCTCGATAGAGGCGAGTCAGTGCTGGAGACAACTCGCCTGCACAAGCCCTTAAAACCACCGCTGGTATCCCATCCGGACCACTGGCTTTCCGCACATCGAGAGACCGTAACTCACGCTGCACATCACACTGCCTGATGCGAATATCTGCCATTGAGAAACCGCAATCAGGCAGTGTAGGCAGCGACTGGGAACCACGGTCTTCGAGGCGGGAATTAGCCGCAAAGAGATTTGCCAGCAAGGCAGCCTTCTCTTGCGGCTTGTGGGCCAGCGACCCTTCTGGGTACCTCAGCGGCGGCAACGTTGGACGGCAGAAGTTAGATTGAACGGCCCTGGCCAACCTCCAATAAGCACGACTGCTAGTTGGGTGATCGGCCAACGCACGCCCAATCCTGTTAACGCGCTGGGCATCCGCCCTAACGTAGGCCTTCTTCCAGGCCTTGGAGGCACGGTTATAGGCTTCTTTGAGGGAACTGATATTGGGATCCTTCATGGCGCGACCCCTGATCCAAGCGCGATACGCCGCCTGTTTGTCACCGACAGCATCGGCGCATGCACGATTGAACCAGGAGCGTCCACGGCCCTTACTGGCGATCTCAGAGGAAGGAATGTAATATTCCATTCCAAGTCTGATCTCGTCAGCAATAGCGTTGGCACTCGCTGAGGGATCTTTACCCTCAAAGCAGCGCTGCCTCCAAGAGATGGATGCGAAATATTCCCGCATACCATCCCAATCTGCCGACGAGTAATGCCAGACCCTTCGCCTAACCTGCACGGGACGTGAAGGTGATGCGATCGGTACTGACGACCCAACCAGGCAGTGATCGGAAGTGCCCAGAGTCGCACTAACGGTCACACGATACTCGGCTGGGTGACTCGCCAGCAGAAGGTCCAGTAGAGAAGGCGCATGACTCGCCACATCCGGGATCCTGGTGGGCTGGTTCACCAGTTGTGTCAAGTCATGACTCATGAGTCAGAGCGAATGCATGGGCAGCTCTGCCAGCATGATCAGTCTTGGAGGAGCCCAGCCACAGTTCGTGATGAGCATTGAAATCCCCAAGACCACCATTTCGGCCGACGGGAACTGCGCCTGCGCGTCATCAGCCGCCTGGCTAAGATACCTGAACAGCCGAGTCGTCTCATCGTCCCCGTTGTGAGACCTGTAAAGGCACACGTAGATGCGGCTCAAGGAACCTAGATCCACGTGCACCCACAGAGCGGAGAAGGAGGGGTCCTCCATGCAGTGCAAACGGCGACAGCAGATGTCCGACCGAACATACAAGCATACCCCGGCTTTAGGCTTGAAGTTTACTTCAAGCGAATACCGAACCGAAACCGTTTCTACGGGTCTCCCTGGCCGGCGGATCAACTTTCCTCCCTTCGACAGAGGACCGAAAATACCCACACGGTACATCCTCATGCCCCGACTCAAGACTCCCGAAGAAAGCGGAAAACCACTGACTGATCCCGGAACGCGATCCCCTTACGGAGATCACTATGGCGGTCTTTACGCCTCGTGGACGGTGGTAGCTACCCGGGCGGACACATAAGTCCTACCACCACTATGTCACTCATTTGGGTCACGTGTAGGGAATCTAGAGTCAAAGTCTACGGACGCGAGTGACGTTAACGTTAAAAATTTCATACGTCTGACGTACAGTTGACGCGCAACTCACGCGCAGTTCACGCTAAACACTTACAAGAATACCATTTTGTACCAAAGCTTAAACTTAATTGTAACCACACCGCAACTTGATCGGCGCGTCAAAAAGTTACGTGAATCGCACTACATATCTGATAAATTATACCAACCGGCAACAGCTAACTACGAATCAAATAGGATTAAGATTTATACTTTAGTATGTAAAGGTTTTATTTCTATTATTCACCGTGTATTTTTGTATGCCATAATGGCGAAATACCCAAATTAAGTGTTGATATAAAAGATCAGATAAAATATGAAATAGTAAATAACTAAACCTTACGCCCTAAAGGGCTACAATAACTTATTCCGTTTCTTGAACTCTGACGGCGGCTGTAGTAAATGTAATATCGACAAGTGACGATGAAACCCACTTGACGAACTATGAATGTTTTTGAGACGATATATACAACGTATGTTAAAATTAGTGCAATAGCTTGTGCTACTGATTCTCAATAAACTTAGTATACTAAAACTTATGGTAAATACCCTCCCATTATATTTGAAAACGTATACAACCAGAGGGATAAAAGGAAATTTAATTACGCCAAAGATAATTAAAAAAATATTGTAAAAGTACCTTGTTAACAAATTTAACTATTTCAAATTACATAAAATAACGTAATTATGGTAATTTGCAATTTTTATTTAAATCAATATATATTTTGTGACATTGTCATTTAATAAAATTAATTTACATTATTGTTTTACAATATCGATATTTCTGGGAATTATAAACATGAGTCAAACACTAGAAGAACGTGTGATTTCGCCAAAAAAGATGGCTTATTACGGTTATTGCTATGCGAAAAAGAGAGGGCTGATTCTCCATCCGAACTCGACTGTTTGACATTGATACATTAACCAGTATAAATTGAGCTCGCTCGGGACCAAATTAATTTAAAAAATATTAGTTATCGATGATCGAACAAATCATTATTAACTGTAATATTATGTTCCCAAAATGTAATTTTCGCTAACGTGCGACGACATGTGCGGGTCCACTACTTGGATGACACTGATGACGCGACATTTGGCATCGGTTTATATCTATCTGATAGCTTATATGTGTTGGGCGCAACCGCTGCCTTGCATTTGGTATCTATTGGGAGTGATCTGTGGTACAAGTGCATTACCGTCCGCGCGCGGACGCCCGCGCCGCGGACGAGCGACGCGGAGTGATTTCGATCCGCGCGCGGACAGCTCTCCGCGGCGCGGGCGCTCCGCGTCGCTCTGAGTGCGTTGTATAGGATTGATACATTTTACCGTCCGTCGCGGACATCCGCGTAGGTCGTCCGCGTCGCACTGAAGAGGCCCGGACAGCTCTCCGCGGCGCGGGCGCTCCGCGTCGCTCTGAACACGTTGTATAGGATTGATACATTTTACCGTCTGTCGCGGACATCCGCGTAGGTCGTCCGCGTCGCACTGAAGAGGCCCTTAATGTTTTTAAAGACAAAGTTAAAAAATTCTATCTTTCTACCCTATCGTGATAGTCAATGTTAATGTTAAATTGTAGTTTGGTTAAATTATATTATTATTATTACTTATTTATATATATACTGGGTATCTCAAGACTGCTACCGAAAACGAAGCCGGGTGGTAGTGTAAGTGACTTCAGACACAATGCAACAGAAAAAGTTGCAAAAAAAGCAATTTTTTTTTGTTATTTTTTTCCTATGACCGTATTTGGGTGGTAAATATTTTTTTTTCCTAAAATATGTCTATCTATCTATCTATCTTCTAATAGGTTGATGTGGAGATCCTTAGGGGAGGTCCATGTTCAACAGTGGAGTTCCTGTGGCTGAGATGATGAATTAAATTCTATAAAAAGTTCAAAATAAAGGTCAAAATTGAGTGACTATTACATAATATTTTCCATGAGTAAAGTGCATGGTGACCTGTTGGTAAAGGGACAAGACGCGGCTTCCAACACGTTCACGTTGGTCGCTGGTTCGAATCCCAGGGCGCACCTCTGACGTTTCGGAGTCATGTGTGTATTGCTAGTCAATCACCACGCACTAAACAGTGAAGGAAAAGATCGTGACATGCATAACATAGCGATTTTTAAGAATTTCTATGGTACGTAAGTCCGCCAACCCCCACTAGGCCAGCGTCGTGGACTATATGGCCTAACCCTAACCACTATCAATTGTACTGTCGAATAAAGCAGAGGCCCGTGCCCTGAAGTGGGACGTATATGGGCTGATACAGAAAATGGATGTATGTTGAGCATCCGCTGCATAAACAACAACTTGTACTAGAATATCTTCATATTATGTTTATTTAAATGGTACTTTTAATAACATCATTTTGAAAGTTGCCATTTTTTTGCTTTGATATTAGAAAATCCCGCCTATTTTCTGAACCCTCCAATACGACGTTAACCTAAAGCCAGCTTAAAGGATATGTATTCCAACCCATGATTCCAACTGTGTAAAATTAAACCGCGGTTGCTTATTTTATAGAAAAAGACAGCCCGCTCAACGAAATGTAATGGCGCCGAAATGTCAAATTTCAAACACCAGCGCCTTCTGGTGACATTTTCCTAGTACTACGATTCGATTCGGTTTTGTATATGAGCGGGTCTGTGTGTGTGTGTGTGTGTGTGTGTGTGTGTGTGTCTGTGTGTGTGTATGGATGTGGGATTGTGTGTAACATTTAATACAAAGCATTTTTTTGGAATTGTCAATAAAATTATTTTATCTTATACTGTCTGTGTTAGAAAAGGTACTTCAATTAGTTCATTCTTTTTAATGTAGTAAATGATTATTTCTAATCATGAATAAGTATCATTACAATCCCAAAAAGAAAAGAAAATAGAAGACCGCATAGAAGTGTTAGGAATTCCGTACGATCAGTCTCATGAGTCAAGTCCTTAAATTCTTTCCATCAGTAATACACGACCGAATAAGAAACAAATGTGACGAACATCTCAGCGACAGCCAGTTCAGGTTCCGAGCCGGAGTAGGCACAAGAGAAGCTTTGTTCTCGGTACACGTTTTAATTCAGAAATGCATAGATATACAACAAGATGTCTATCTTGGTTTCATAGATTATTAAAAGGCATTCGACAGAGCGCAACACAACCGATTAATGGAACTACTCAGAGACAGGATTAGACGGAAAAGATATTCACATAATACAAAACTTGTACTGGAACCAAAGAGCTAGTCACGAGTAGCTACGATTGATATTGTGGAATCCAAACAGGTTGTGATTAGAAGAAGAGTCCGTCAAGGCTGTATTCTGTCCCCCACACTGTTTAATATATACTCGGAAGATATTATCGCGAAAGCTTTAGACAACATGGACGACGGCATAAGGCTTAACGGGTGCCTCATCAACAACTTAAGGTATGCTGACGATACAGTTCTCATAGCTTCTATTGTAATGGAGCTACAGAAGATCGTTAACAGAGTAAACGAGTGTAGTGAAGGGGCTGGTTTTAGAATGAATGTCCAGAAAACCAAGATAATGGTAATCTCAAGAGATTGTGGTCTACAGCCAAATATAAGTGTATCTGGCCAAAAACTCGAAAGCATTAAGAAATATAAGTACCTGGGTACCTGGCTTACAGACGAGTGGGATTGTGACACTGAAATTAAGGCTCGCATTGAAGTTGCGTTCTGTAAGATGAAAGGAGTGCTCTGCAATCACAATCTTAAGATATCACTGCGCACTAGACTTCTTCAATGTTACATCTGGCCGATAGTTCTTTACGGATGTAAGGCATGGACCATCAAGGAACACCTAGACAAACGCTTGGAAACATTTGAGATGTGGACCTGTAGGTGTCTTTTATTAATATCTTGGACTTGGAACGTGACTATTTATATTAATGACTTACCTTTTTTTATAAGGGACAACTGTGACATAGTGTTGTTTGCTGACGGTACTTCATTAATATTTAAAGTAAATCGACGTAATCCTGATATTGACGATGTAAACAACACCCTCTCAAAAATAGTACATTGGTTTAGCATTAACAATTTGTTATTAAATAGCCAAAAAACGAAATGTATAAGGTTTGTGACACCAAATGTCAAAAAAGTTAATGCTAACATTAATTTGAATGGGGATGAGTTGAGCCTTGTGGATACAACAAAGTTTTTAGGAATTACATTAGATACCAAACTTCAATGGGGTTCTCACATAGTCGCTCTAGCTAAAAAGCTGAGCGCCGCAGTCTTTGCGGTGGGTAAGATTCACCAATTGACTGATGTTGATACAGCTCGATTGGTATATTTTGCCTACTTTCATAGTCTGATGAGTTATGGAATTTTACTGTGGGGTGGTGCTGCTGACATTAATACCATCTTTGTTCCCCAAAAGCGAGCTATAAGGTCAATTTATTCGCTTGGGTCCAGATATTCTCTTAGAGAAAAGTTTAAAGAGATAAATATAATGACAGTAGTATCACAGTACATTTTTGAAAATTTAATTTATGTCCATAGAAATAAAGAAAGATTTCTTAAGATTGGCGATATTCACAACAAAAATACTAGGAATAAGAATAATCTAGCTACTCTTAAGACCAGACTCCACAAGATCAGCAAATCTTTTAAGGGTTACTGTATACACTTTTATAACAAAGTTCCCAGTCATATTAAGCCTTATCTATTACAAAATTCAAAGCTACTATCAAGCAAAAATTATGCAATAAGGCATATTATAACATTTCGGAATATTTAGACGATAACAAGGCTTGGGGAATAGAATAAAATTAAATGAATGTGTAGTATCTCGGAGCGAAAGTCTTGGTGTGCTCTATAAAATACCATTTAAATTAAGTAACTTGTCAAATTTGCCATGTTTTCCTGTGTAAGTGATGGGTATGTCATGCTCGCTAAAAAGTCTGTGTTTGCGGTGGGCGTCGTGTGCCAGGTTGGTCACTTCCCTGCAACATGGTTGAGGAGGCCGATGGAGATGGATGGCACATGCGTCATACTCGTGAACGGGTGCTGCTTGCGTAGACTGGTCTATCCGATTTGCTTACATTGTAATGGATTGATTGATGGATTACATAAAGCTTTCGCAATTATTCACTGCTTTGGCGAAAAAGAGTATACTGATTCTTCGTTCTTTTCTTCTTCGGGCGACTTCACTTCACTCAGCCATAGTAATTATAATATAATAATATTCATATCAAAAATATTTATTGTAAATTTACAACATATTATCATTAAACTGCTCTGATTTAAACCAACTTGTAAATTTTGTAATAATTCACTACATTGTAAACTGGTTTGAAAAGAGCAACACTAGAGTTTCTTGCCCGTTATTCTCTAGTGAAAACCGCTTTCCGAACCGGTGGTAGATAAAAAATGACTGAATCTAAATGATTTTGAACATTTTAATGGATTCAATAAATTATTTTCATTTCATTTCATTTCAATGAAGAAGTCCTACGCCGAGTTGAGAGAGAGTGGACAGGGACTATGAGCGCTGCAGAACTATTTATCCTCACACGAGACAAGGTATGCTGAGCTAACTGCCAACCTTCACTACTTGAGGCACTACAAGAAGAAGAATAAATACATACCTTATTTTATTACTATATATATTAAAGTTAAGATCTAAATCTAAATAAAATTTAAATACAAACACTAAAGAGCTTCCTTTTGTAATAATACAAAGTGTTCATGTGTAACTACCACTTCTGCAAGATATGAATAACTTAACGCTACGTAACAGCAATCCACATCAAAATAGCAAACCGATAAAGCGCGATGAAAATCATTTCGGCCATTTGTAAAAAAAGAAGTTTTGCAAACTTATTTAAAAATCTGCTAAACTCTCGTTAAAATAGCATTTTTCAATAGTAATTTTCAAGAGCGACATCTATATGAAAGAGTTGAACTAATTGTCAACAGACTCTCCGGATTTAGCTAACGATGTCGCTTGTTTGTATTGTTTTCTAGTATCCCGGGCCCGGCCATGTTGCTATTGGCCAATCCCTATCGAGTACTAAGCAAGTACTAAGTAGTAATTAGTAACAGCCACTGACAATTCGTCTTGTGCATTTCTGTGTGCATTCGTCGATCTGTGTCGTTAAAGTAGATGTGAGTCCTTGAAACTTTAAAACTTTTTGTTTTTCTCTTTTTAAACTTCACAACCAATTCAACGTTGTATTAATCACGATGGAGGAAGAAATATTACCCGACACAGAAAATACGCAGACGCAAACACAAAATTCTCAAGTAGAATGGAGTCAGCATACACCGGCTTTCATCCCGACTATATGGGGAAGGTTGTACACAAAAAAACCATCCCCGAATGGGGTTTATTGTTGGACAAATACTCAAGGTTCTGAATATATCGGTAAGTCTAAGCTAGACGATGTTGTAGTTAAAATGGTTTCCATTGTACCCTACCTTCATCTTGTTTTACTTGCTTTTTACTTAAATTTCATTTGCTTATGCGCACGTATTTGCAAATACTGTATGTATTTCACTTTGGTTTTGTTTAGATCTCATACAACCAGAATTTAGTCTCGGCAGAGCTTTAACATGCACCTTTCCTATGAAAAAAGGCATAGTAAAAGAGGATATCCTTAAAAATATTAGTAAACATCACTTCGTTATCAAAAGGGATATGTCGTAAGTATTTATCTCATTCAATATGTTTTTGCTCTCAAATTACAACTTCTAACCTTGACAGTTATCATTAATAAGATTAACAAGGAAAGATTATTTAAATACATAATTAGAGGTTTACATTTAGAGAAACTTTTATATAAAAAATACAGGAACATTCACATGCCTACTTTTATAGTGTCTCCAAAAAGATTCACACAATTTACTCATGAGTTTTATTAACACATTATTATTATTTTCATAATAAAGCTTTGATTTACTTGCATGATCCAAAATATTAGTATAGATTCACTTCAGACCTTGTTTTGTAACCTTCCATATTTTATTAACAACTTGAAATTTGGTCATTAAACAAGGGTTTAAACCTTAGATTATATACATGTCTAGATTGAGCAATGCCAACAAACGACGCGCCAAAAATGTCCCCACTTTTGTTGATATGTGTGAGTACCGGTCGTGTACTTATTGTAATCCAACTGACAAGGTGTGTGTGTTTAGGGATGCCTACTCCAGATTATTAACTGAACTTTTCTTCATTATTTGATAAACAAAGTAGGTAAAATAAAATAATTTCTTTATTTAAAGTAATTTTACTATTAATTATATTTATTACGCATTTTAGTAAAAGCAATAAATACAATGGTAAAAGTATACAGTAATTTTTAAATCAAAACCCATCTCCTGTTGTTTGTTTCGGAATATAATTAATTCTTAGGATTTATTGCCTGGGCTGCGTTATCTGATCTCTGTATTAATGTAAAATATAAATCATCATAAGAAAAATGTTCGGAACACACGGCTACGAATGGTCTTCATTTCGTTTTCGGTGTATAATGTCTCTCCAGCAATTTCTGTATCAGCCCATACATGACATGCTCATGACTTTTTTTGGGCCGTGCCGTGAGGTGTGATGTGTCATCTAGACATGTGTATAATCTAAGGGTTTAAACAGAATTGATAGATTCTTTTAAGTCACACTGCTGGGTAGGCTTTCCTGATTGGTCAGGAGATGTATAATTATGCCTTTATCACTATCAATATTGCTTCAACAATCTCTATTCTTAGTCTCAGTCTTGTAGTACAAAAAAAACTTTTGTCAACTTTTTAATCCACAGAAAGCCAATTATTGTATCAAATCTGATAATCTACTTCTTAAATCCTTTCATGTTTGTCTGTAAAACATAGCCTTTGAATAAGACCACCAATTGTAATTAAATTCTTTATTGATTTTTGAATATATTTAGTACTTTTTTAGTGCCCAATAAAATGTGTACAAATACATAAAATAAATATTAATTTGTACAACAATTTTCCTAATTTTATATCATTTGAATATGATATGTATCCTAATATAGCTCTCCAATTTTTTATCATCATATTTGTTGAGTTTATACTAAATCACGTAGAATGGCCTCAACTGTATTCTCTGAATACATTCTGCCAACAAAGGCAAAATAAATGCTCTATTTCAATATTATTTAAAACATTGTAACACATTAAAATGCAGTACAATATCTCCTCAGGGAACCGCTGTGTCCAGCTATTATTACTGATACATCCTATAATGGTACTTTTGTCAATGGTCAAATTATTGGTAAAGGAAATAGTCAAATTTTGGATGACAATGATGCAATATCCATTTCACATGCTGCTGTGAAGGGTATGACACAACATTTATTTAAGTAAAACTCTTTTAAAATCATGATATATATTTTGAAAATATAAAATAAATACCAATTAACCTCAAGATTTAAATTATGTACATTTTTTACATAATATTCTTGAATATAAGTATTAAAGATACCATTCAAATATAAAGTTATTTATAAATTATTTTATTAATTTTGTTTTTTACTTTTTTCAGTTTTTGTTTTTAAAGACCTTTTGAAAAATGAGCAGGACCATGTGCCTAGTGCAATTTCACAAAAATATTACATATCAAGGACACTTGGTCAAGGTGCTTGCGGAGTTGTTAAACTTGTCTATGACAAAGTATGTTTTTTATTTAAATATATTTTAAACCCAAGTCCATAACAGAATAGGGTATTCCACTCTTTTTTGGAAAGAATCTTTAATTTTTTCCCTATGTTAAAAACTATTATAAAATAATATTTTTTTTATCCAATTGACAAGCCCCATAAAAATACATTTTTAAAAAGCATTGTAAGCTTTCGTGCCTAAATATAAATAAACACTAGATGTCATGGTTCGAGTGGCTCTAATGCACTGTTTTGGAAAGTGTGAATTATTCCAATAAACATGAGCTAAATTCTTGTAATATTTTATTTTAAAAATAATGTATTGGGAGAAGTGTTAGAACTTTGTTAATATGCATCCTTCCAATATTCATCATTATTGCTTCCATTTCACACATTTGTAGAACAGATAAGAAAATTGAAATGGTTAAAACCAATTTAAATTTAATTATTTAATATTGTAAATTGAAATCAACATATTAGTTGGCTTTTATTGGCTAATGTCGTTAAAAACCAACTAAAATGTAGATTTTTTTTTCATTTATAATAAAACTCGCGGCCCGGCCCAGCTTCGCCTGGGTACAAATAGATTTCTGTACAATAATATGTACGTATTATACATATAAACCTTCGTCTAGAATCACTCGTATCTATTTAAAAAAAACATCAAATCCGTTGCGTAGTTTTAAAGATTTAAGCATACAAAGGGACATAGGGACAGAGAAAGCGACTTTGTTTTATACTATGTAGTGATAGTCTATTGAGAACAGATTGAATGTTCCAGAAAAAATGCACAAAACATGCTATGAAAATAATCAAAAAGAGTAGACTTACAAATGGACAAGTCAACCATTTGAATGACCCTGTGAAGATCATGAATGAAATAAGAATTATGAAGGCTTTGCGCCATGTAAGTATGGTTAATTTTCACCTTAATGTCTAATAATACACCAAACTTTTGGTGTCCTTTGTTTTAGTTACTACAAAATATCATACCTCCTATCAACCTCAAGCCCTAATTTAACCTTAAAATTCATTAGATTATCTGAATGAAATTTGTTTTGCTAATCATACAAATATTCAAAATCTTACAGTCAGTTGTCTCTCAGCTTGATTCCATAATCATAATATTTGTATTCGCTTCTTTTCAGCCTTGCATAATCTCAACTGAAGAAGTGTTTGATACTCGTGATACAGTCTACATTATTCTGGAACTGATGCAGGGTGGAGAATTGTTTGATAGAATCACTAAATATGGACGCTTGCCCGAATCTAGGGTGAAATTCCTGTTCAGGCAAATGGTGCTTGCTGTCAAATATTTACATTCCCAAGGAATTACTCATAGAGATCTGAAGGTAATATTCTGCAATGTTCATATACAGGGTATCTCAAGACTGCTACCGAAAACGAAGCCGGGTGGTAGTTTAGCGACTACAGAACACAATGCAACAGAAAAAGTTGCAAAAAAAGGCGACAATTTTTTTTTCGTTATTTTTTTCTTATGACCATATCTGGGTGGTAACTACATGTTTTCCTAAAATAATAGTGTATGCCCTATTATTTATAAATACTCTAAGGTATAAAAGAGTTTAAATTATTATTTTAGCAAAAACTATGGATTTACCACCCAAAAATGACGATATTTAAAAAATCATAAAATATAATTGTCGCGTTTCTATGCGATTTTATTTATTGCATTGTGTTTGTAGCCACTAAAGCTACCACCCGGCTTCGTTTTCGGTAGCAGTCTTGAGATACCCGGTATTTGTTTGAAGATTGTCTACAACATATGTTATTATTTCTCCAGTACCTATGTCATATTGTACATAATTATTGTAGTATGCTTGACTGTGTTCGTGTTGTCGCGGGTTCGAATCCCAGGGCACACCTCTGACTTTTCGGAGTCATGTGTGTATTGATAGTCAATCACCTCGCACTAAAACGGTGAAGGAAAACATCTTGAGGAAACCTGCATACCATAGCGATTTATAAAAATTTCTATGGTATGTAAGTCCGCAAACCTGCACTAGGCCAGCGTGGTGGACTATATGGCCTAACCACTCTCAATCGTACTGTCGATTGTAGAGGAGGCCCGTGCTCTGCAGTGGGACGTATATGGGCTGATACAGAGCTTGACTGTGTTTATTAAAGTAATTTAAATTTAGACTGACTAAAGAAATGAAATGAATATTTTACAGCCTGAAAATGTTTTGCTTGAGAGCAAAGATGATGAGACTATAGTCAAAATAACTGATTTCGGACTTAGCAAATTTGTCGGAGAAGACAGCTTTATGAAGACGATGTGCGGGACACCACTTTATTTAGCGCCAGAGGTTCTTAGAGCCAATGGTCAACGTTGCTATGGACCTGAGGTTGATGTTTGGAGTCTTGGAGTTATTTTCTTTATATGGTATGTGTAACCAATTTTGCGTGCTTTTATTTATTGCTTACAATCCATGCAAACTTATTAACTTATAGAACGCACAAGGCGAAATATGGGTGTCCTGGTTGATGTTCATACCAGGAGAACCTCTGCCTACCAAGTCTGTAAAAGGCGTGAGTTAATGTATGTAATTCCATGCAAACAGGCATTGTTATTTTTACCAGATATCAATATTCGTCCCACTTTTGAGTTAAACCCCCGTACATCCCGCGAGATAGTAAAGGTTTAAATCTGCCTTGCTGTTGCTATGTAGGTCTTATTAGACGGAAGAGTATAGTAGTATGTATTTAAAAAAAGTGTACTTACGTTTTTCGCCATTCGTTTCGAAATAAATTCTAATCAATTATTTTGCAGCCTGGTGGGTTATTTACCATTCTCTTCTGACTATCACGACATGTCTCTAAGAGACCAGATACTATGTGGACGGTACAAAAATTCTCAAGTTCACTGGAAGGGAGTAAGTGCAGAAGCTAAAATGCTTATGAAGAGGATGCTTACAGTGCAGGTGAACAGGCGGATCACACTCGACCAGATATTGAATCACAGCTGGATGCAGGTAATAAGTTTTGAAAATCTGTTTTCAATTCTTTCTTCTGTCTTTTCATAATGTTGTGAACTTTGAGAGATTCACAGAATTTAATAGTAATTAATATTAAAAATTATTATCGGTCTGCAGCTTCAATTATGTAAAATAGTGGAAATTACAGTTGTTTTGATCAACTTGCTGCAACTTATTTCTTGCTAAAAGCTTATCAAGTAATTCCTGGTCATATACTTAACGTGAACTATTCCTATTCTAGTGAAGCATATTTTGTGGGGTTTCCAATACAAATAAAGCCGCAAGTCACACTATTAATGACCAAAAAAGAATAATACAAATTTTAAAATCAGATTACTAAAATCTTACCACAATTTTGATTGCAGGATGCTGTAATTATTACAAAAGTGGGAAAGTTGCTCTCCTACGCAGCTCAAATAAAAAAGATGGACCAGTTAGCAATAGTTGACGATAATGACGAGAATCGTGACAATAACGGTGGAAATGTGGCAGTCCTGAGAGTGTTGGCGACCACTAATAAACGTGCTTTGAGCGATAGCTACAGTTCCTGCGAACCCATTCCCAAGAAGCTCTGTGTAGACAGTAATGAGACAAGCTCCACAACCAGCTATTGTTCTGATGACTAGACATGACGGCTTAGATGCCTTCATATTTTGTGATATTTCTTAAGTATGTGAAAATTTGGCTATATTCCAAATGACTGAGAAGTAAGTCGGTGGACAGTGGCAGCTCTTGTTTGGGAAGATTTGTTTACTACTCTCTGCTCTCTACCTCAAACAAATCCCAAACAGTCACTCATGCCACTAATATAAATCGTTTAGAAATATATAAAACTGTTGATGGAAATCTCATTTTGATAGTTTTAATGTACAGAGATTGCGGGTGCATATCTCGGATTAGTATATTGTTATGTTTGTCTAATTGTGTTTCGAAAATTCTGTTATGTGATTTGATGTTAATTCATTTACGAATTATGAATGTGAGCTATTTTTATTGTAATGTTCATTTTAATGGTTAGATTTTAAAAAATTTATTGTTTTCGAGTCATATTCAATAAGTAGACATGTTTAATTGGACTCAATTTTAAATTGTAATTTGTATTGGTGTAGATACTTCTACGTCGCCTAATATTACATGACTCTCTGTTTACAATTACTTCTCGCAAGCTTAGCACAAGTTAAGAGTGAATATCAATATGTATAACTTACCAGATTGTTTTGTCCCTCAGTAACACATAATGTCAATTTTTCAATTATTAAGAAAACAGTAGAAATCGATCTACATCACTGCATTCGACTTTAAATATAATTCCATAATTTGATTTGACGTTGTTGCATTTGTTGTGTGATTTTAAAATATATCTTGTTAGTATAAGTAAAAATGATTGTTCAAGACGATGCTGTTGTGAAATGGCAGTGTGATTTTTAATTCCTATAAATATAACACATGTTACCTGTGAATTAGTATTACCACCGATAGTTAGGTGAAAAGTGATTTTATAAATAAAAAGTTCATTAGAAAAAATAAATTATATTTCTTTATTTCAATTCCACAATCATACTGTACATATATGCAATATGTACAAAACATCCTAATGGAGAAATTAATTTTGACAGAAATTAAATAAATTCAGTCTTGTTTAATATTCATTACAGTTTAACTTTACGAGCATACAAAATTATGTGAACTCGGATTTCACTAAATTATAAACTATCGAGACACACACTACTCTGAATGTAGTTTACGGTTCCCATCCTTAACATTAATTTAGGAACTAATAAAACAACGGGTAGCGACACGGGCGTAGTGTTAAACTGTATGAATATTTTTAGAACAAAACAGTTTTCCACACAAATAATAATTATAAGTCAATCATTCGAATACAGAATACATAAATAAATCATTACTAAAATTATATATCGACAACAAAAATATTAATGGTAGTATGTAACAAATTGTATGAGGCGATACAGATCAACGTCATCGACCAATGTGATACAGTATTGTGTACTTTATTTTGAACAATCCAATCATAACGGGAATCAACGATCTTTACAATAATTCTATATATTTTTTAATAGGCACGACTTTTTCACTATATGGGTAACAGTAGGTACTGTGACGCCCGGTTCCGCACTAAAATATATTACACGTAAATCTCTTCACACCAACATAACCCGCTCTTGTTCAGCATTATTCTTTACAATTCAGTCTTCTACAACAGCTGTGTGACAATTAAACAACTATAACTGCATTCCCCTGCTCATTTAGCTTCTTTTAAATGCATATTAAATAATTTAGGAACCAAAAAACGAGAACCGATCACGAAATACCGAATGCTTTGCCGAATATAAATTATAGGGAAGTAATTTTTGTAGCATTTAACTGACACACTATATGCGTTCCGTGAATATTTCACGACTCCCACAGATCTACCGTGACATGTCTAACCAAGTTAATGCATCACATTGTTTTATTCACCCGCAACCAATTCATCTTGTGCTGCGCTGTGCGAAGGTTCTGAGTTTTGTGCTTCAGCTTCTGCAAAGAAAATATATCCATTATATATCTAGCCTTTAAATTAGCTTAGATCCCCCATTAATTCACCACCACGTGTTAAACACGCAGCCAAGCTCGTGCACGGTAAGTCAATACTCGAATGAGCTTTGCACTCACCTAAAATTAAACTATTTTTGATGCAACTGAAACAATGTGAAGTAGAACATTTTCAAACTCTGATTACAAAACATTTTCTATTTACCAGGTTTTTATATCAATGGCGTACACAAGAAAATACTGATGGGCATCCCAGAATGTTATAACACCAATGTAAAAGTGTTCTAAAATAATCTATTGCAGACTTGATATTGAGGACTCAGCCTCCACTTGAGATCATATTTTTGAAATCTCATTACACCATACAATTATTGATTGAGTACCATTAAATATTTACTTTTGTCTACAATATAAATATAAGTTAAATATTTACCTGCGACAGCTCTGTCGACTTTTAACTTGTCTCTGACAATGTACATGGACGTCATGAGGAAGAATATCCCGCCGATAACTTCAACGAAGCACGTCACGAACAAAGCGTACTGCAACGCACGGAACTGCACACTTTGGCTCGGGTCCTCAAGAGGCGACGGATTTAACGACATTTTTAAACTCTCCGATATCTAGAGAAAAAACATAGATGCAATTAATTATACTCATAATTACATTTTTAAATATTTATTTTAAAACCTGTGTGTCGGAATTACTTTTATGGATGAACCGGTAAAAAAAATTCAAGATTGATTTAAAAAAAAAAATTATTACTCTTATAAACCATGATATTGTTTACTAAACCATATGTTTTTTTTTATTTTATAGTACGAATCAACTCACCACTCCAACCAAGTATGGACTGCCAGCGTCGCCAAACATGTGCGATATTAAAATTTGGAAAGCTTCGGCCGTCGACCGTCTCGGAGGCACCACCACGTACTAGAAACATAAACTTACATAAAATAAATGCAGCCCATATTATATGAGTATAAATCTATTCACTACAAGCAACACAAATCTACAACGTGTATGAGTATTTTACAGCGTACATTGTATGAAAAAAAAATCTTTATCAAACTAGCTTCGTATACCATCAACGCAATATCAGGCAATGACCATTGATTTAGAAAGTCTAATGCAATAGTTTTTTTGGAGATTGTTTATAAAGTGTAGATACTAAGTGCATAAAGGGATATTCAAGCACAGAAATAGCCAACAGACACAAAGATTTTGTTGATAATTATCATGATTCCAAAATGACAAAGCCTTAGAGCTAATTCTATCACAAAATATATATATCTAGATTTTTGTGAAACTATTAGCTAAAACGCCATCTATGCAAAAATGTCAGAAACAAAATGCGTAGTAGTTTAATTGATAACAAAGAGACTTCGCGCTTCAAAGCAATCTCAATAGATGGCGTTTTAAACACAAAATAATTGAAATCAGTTCACTAGACCCCGAATTGCTACTAAAAATATTCCAATGAGACAAAAAACTCGGAATACGTATGTCACAACCAGGCAATGGTGAACCGTATGAGCTAATGAGTGACTGATTCCAATTCTATGAATCGATTACAAAGCTAAATAAAGTAACAAATACACATAACATGCTAAGATAGTTCATGCAAACTTCCACCAAAGTAAGAAAAACCAAAATCAATACAGCAAAACTACAAATTACGCAACATAAAAGAAAAAAAACAAAAAAGTATCGCAACAGTGTCGCGGGACCGCGGTCCGGCGGGAAGCGAGTCTTACCAGCGACATATCGGCCACTATTGCCCAGTTGAGATTGAGAGCGACTTCGCCAATGAACATAAAGAAGAACGGCGCGTAGAAGTAATGCTGCGCGAGGAACACGCCGAGCGTCATGGCGGGCGCCGACAGCAGCAGCCCGCCGCCGCAGATGTAGGGGTGCGCGCGCGGCACTCGCTTCACCAGCCACGCGCCCAGCCACGCGCCGCACGGCACGCCCACCAGCCCCGACACCATCGTGATGCCGCCGAATATTAGCGACACCCTACCGAACGCACCTTGTAGCACCTCGTAGCACCGGCACATGCGAGCCCGCCATACTTCTTATATCATAACATTCATAGCGATACATCGTACGTAGTACGTTTCACATGCAATGATATAAAAAATGTATTAGTCGGGCGCCGTACGATACCGAGATGAATGGACGGGGTTACTGAATACTGAGTGAAGCGGCATTCTCGTCTGTAAAGCGTCACGAGTCGACGGGGTGATCGCGATCTCATTGGAATATTTTCAGTCAATTCGAGCGGACGATTTCGGTTCCGCGATACCGTGAACCGCGGGTTCCGAGAGCGAAATCGCGTTCGCAGTCGGAGCCGGGTGCGCCGCTCACCAGCACGATGTCGGCGACGACCGACCAGGTGAGGTTGAGCGTGGCCATGCCGAGGAACATGAAGAGGTACGTGGCGGCGTGGTGGCGCTGCACGGCGACGAGCGCGGCGAACACGAGCGGCGCGGAGGCGAGCAGCGCGCCGCCGCACAGCAGCGCGTCGCACTGCGCCCCGCGCACGCGCAGTCGCTGCGCCAGCCACGAGCCCAGCGGCACGCCCAGCGCGCCCGCCAACATGCCCACCAACCCGAACTTGTACGACACGCTGCCCCGCATCACAACTCTCCGGTTACTAACGTACATCGCCGCCACTCACTCCTACACCCGTGCTCGGTTTCTAATACATTTACTACAATCCACCGCCATTTTACTCATAGACAATTTGCATATTCGTCATCATAGTTCGTCAGACAACAAAAACAAAAAGAAATCTGTTAAACTACGTTTACAAACATACATAATCCTGCTTGTCGAAAAGCAGTTAACCACATAGAGTTTATGCTGCAAATTGCAATACGAGTGAAAGTTACTCAGAAATAGTTGTGTTTACTCTATAGTTTTGTCAAATCCATACCACGAGAATGCAGAGCTTACTCAAACAATTAATGTAGGTATAGTTATATACATATGTATGCAGAGTTGTGGATTGTGAATTTCGGAATCGAGGACAAAGAAACTAATTGGGAAATATTTATCCCTTAAATATACCTACTTGAATTTCTAACTGGACATCAATAATTGAAAATGAATAAATTGCTATACAATGAACTACTTGCATCAAAGAAATATACGTTTTCAATAGAATACCAACCAAAGAAGCTAAGCAAAATACAAATTAGTCATTATTTATACAAAGTACTAACTACTAAGCCAACTATCAGCTAGACAGCTCGGCGCCGCAGTCTCGGTCGACTTATCCCCAATGACTCATCTTCGACCCACTCATTTCTTTTGTCTGCATTATCTATTCATACTCTGGCATGATCTACAATATTTTTATGATTGATATGTTCTACTATTTACTGTATAAAAAAGTAGAAAATTTATTACGAGACCGTATTAGTTGTATAAAGAAAATTATGAATATTGATATACTCTATAAAACTAAGGTACTGACTGCTGAATTCACGAATGCAGGTAAGAACCTAATCAATTTTCACAATTTAGATGGTCGATATCAACAGTACCGATAATAAAGGACACTTGATTAAAATGCACCTGAGTACACGAAGATAATTTTGATATCACACATTCCGTAACATCCGATTTATAAATTTCAGAGACGGGTCACTTTCATTCAAAAGTGACCCGTTTCTAACTGTGGTTTGCTAGTACATAGGAGATGTTTCTAACGTTACACGTTTTCAGACTCGATATCATCAAAAATATTCATTTAAAAACTTAATTAATTTTATCATTTCTCCTAACAATTGGGCCAAAATTTCGATATTTTTCCATAAATACATTTTCTACTCTGGCAACTAAACTCATTGTAAAAACTTTCTTTAAGCAGCGGGATTATACCCCGCGATACTTAAAATTACTGCTGATAGTATATAACCTCAGATGGACATTGGTCAGTGAGCAGTATATAAATTACTGCCGACAGTCAGTATATAACCTCAGAAGGTCAGATCACAGTATATTTACCTCTCGATGGTGATGTCGACGTCTGGTTGCAGCGTGAGTCCCAGGAATATGAACTGCGGCCCCCACCACGCGAGCGCGCCTGTCACGAACGCTACGCACGTGAACGCGAGCGTCGACAGCATGAACGATGGACTGAAACGTACGGAAATGGTTTATTTTTTTATGCATCATTTATGGTTTATGAGGAAATTATAATTTATAACTAAATAAAAGTTGTAATCCCCTTTTGGGGGAGGCCTATGTTCAGCAGTGTACTTCCTGTGGCTGAGATGATGATGATGATGATGTAAAAGTTATAATGTAAGTGTTATCGCTCTAGGTGATTTGGTACAGTCAACCATGGGATGCATATAAGAAAAGAAGAGTTTTTACAATATTGACAGCCTGCGTAGCGCAATCGGTTAGACGTCGCCTGTGCAACGAGATGCCACGGATTCAATCCCCGCACCGAGATAAATGTTTGTGCGGCCCACAAATATTTCTTCTGGATGTTATTTATTTATAATATTATATTTGGAATTCTAAGATTCAAGAAAGAAAGTGATACAAAATCTACTTACTTCCTAACAAGTGCGCGCAGATCGTCCCTGTACGAGGTGGGTTTCATGTGGCTGTCCTCGGCCTGGCCCCGCTCGGGGTCCTGCATGACGCACGCGATGAGCGCCACGGCCACCGCGCCGAGGAACGGCGTCACGCGCAGCCCCCAGCGCCAGTTACCCGCCGCCGCGCCTGTCACTGAACCCACTATGTAGCCCAGGCCGCTAGAAATTATAAAGAAAAAAGAAACATTTTTTTTATCATTGCTAAAGACAGATATATCGCTTAAAGTGTATGGTGCATGGTGCTTAGTAACTTCACTCGTCAAGATTTAAACATTACTTTTAAAACCACAAACGACCACGGCCTCGGAGTGTTATGACCCTTAAACCTAGAATTTTAAGCAATTTTACATTTTCTATTTATTTTTTTGGATTGGGATTGCATTGTGATTAGGAACTAACTTGTCGAGATTCTTACTTTAAAGTGTTAGAAATTATAGATGGGCTAATATAACTCCAATAAGACCCATCAGTTTTGTTCCTATTTACCTTGCCTGACTTTACTTTTAGAGCAACAAACGAGCACGACTTCGCGGTGTTATGTGGCCTTAAACCTCGAACTTTATGTAATTTGTCAGCTTAATATTATTATATTCCAAACACAAAATATTTTTTTAAAGAAATCGCAATGTAGGAGCAAAAACCCAAAATACCAAAATATTTTTTTATTATCCCGAGAGGAAAGTTTTAACTCTCCCCTTTCGGTAGCAAAGTGGAATTATGTCAGTGTCACTGGCTTACCAGCCCAGCACGACGCAAATATTGCGGCCAAGCCAGGTCCTTAACAATAACCTACACTAGCATAATGAATAAACCCCTCGGTGACTGCCACAGCAATTTTGAGCAGCACTGAATATCTAAGGACGAGAAGCGCACCAATTCCTTCCCTGTGATCCGCCGGCGCAGTACCAAGACGGAGACACTAGTACAATTATTTACCTATCAGCGTAACTTGAAACAAGCGTAAATTATCATATGCTAACCTCCATATATTTTGACACATAGCGAGATGTAATATTAGTTTGCCCGTTACCTTTATTCAAAAACTTATCGGAACGTAATTTGTGATATTAATATTCAATATCACAAATAAATGTGTTTTCTTTAAATTGCTTAGTTATGTGAAGGCTGCAAATTAAGATAAAGTGTACTTATCTTTTGTATACTTTTGTTATCTTCTGTATATTCTTTTATTTGACATTCACCGTTACATTTTGATACGCTAATTAACAACATATTTGTAGGTGAAAAAACCCCAAAATAATATTTGATGCCGCAAAAGTCACATCAAGCTCAAATATTACAGAGTGTATACGTAACAGGAAATAAAAAAAATATGTAAGTACTTATGTATTATTATTTGTTTATAAATAACATATTTTCCTGAAGTAATGTGGCATGACTTGATTATAATTATAAATTATTACATATACTCGTACATTCCACAGATCACGCCACCTGCCAACAATGGGCGGCAAAATAATTATTATTAACTAGCTGTGCCCGCGACTTCGTCTGCGTGGAAATTAACAAAACAGTTAATTAGTTTATTTAGTTTTTTTTTTTATTTTTTGCATTTTTATTTTAATTATCAACCTTTGTAACAAAACCATACCGCGATCTAATTCTACGGTGGCGCTATCTCTTAGCGAGCGGCGGTAAGCTCCCGTTACACATTTATTTTCAGTTTTTTGTATTAGCTTTATTGAAAAATGTCTTTATATACAATATTTCGTAAATGTGATATTGATTCGTTGGTGGGAGGCGCCTGACGTGACGGCCCAGTGGTGACATGCGCGTGAGCTGCGCGCGGGCATTGCAACATTACTTTATTTTTCTAAAATAAAAGATATTTTCTAATATAAATGTAGCCTTGTTATATCAACTACCTGACAAAAAAAGTCCCGCCAAAATCGGTCCAGCCATATCAGAGATTAGCCGGAACAAACAGACAGACAGACAACAATTTTTTAAATATCATTTTCGGCACAGGTGTCGTGTATATAACGATATGTAGTTGGAATTTTTTTTTATTTTCACTCTTAAAACAGACACTTCAATTTTATTTATATATACCGGGTATCTCAAGACTGCTACCGAAAACGAAGCCGGGTGGTAGTTTTAGTGACTACAAACACAATGCAACTAAAAATTTCGCAAAGAAACGCGACAATTATTTTTTATGATTTTTTAAATATCGTCATTTTTGGGTGGTAAATCCATAGTTTTTGCTAAAATAATAATTTAAACTCTTTTATACCTTAGATTATTTATAAATAAAAAGGCATACACTATTATTTTAGGAAAAAATATATTTACCACCCAAATATGGTCATAGGAAAAAAAAAAACAAAAAAAAAATTTGTCGCTTTTTATTGCAACTTTTTCTGTTGCATTGTGTCTGAAGTCGCTTAAACTACCACCCGGCTTCGTTTTCGGTAGCAGTCTTGATATACCCTGTATATGTATAGATTAATAATTATATCAAATTAACAATGTAAACTCATTTGCAAAAAAAACGGGCACCTAAGCAATGAACCATTTCAAATGTTACTATTGGTTTGTTTGATAATTATAGGTAGTTTTACTTTCACAATGTTGTAAATTAATAAGCAAATAATCGTTTTCGTCAGTATTATCATAAAATTTTGATAAAATTTATAGGTTTTAATGCTAAAGTTCACTAGTAGTGTATGCTCGCTAGTAGTGCATATGCTCGTGAAGTAAATGTTAACAAAGATTTTTGGTTGTTTTTTCTTTAATAAAGTAAAAGCAGATAAATGTTTAGTATCGAGTGTGACCCCCTCTAGCTGAAATCACAGCTTGAATTCGTCTGGGTATGCTAGCGAGGATATCCCGGATACTTGCTTGCGGAATACGTTCCCACTCCGCGGTAATCACATTCTTCAGCTCTCTGATGGTCTGCGGAGCCGGTTGTACTGATCTCACGCATCGTTTCAGAACGTCCCAGACATGCTCTATAGGATTGAGCCTGGTTCTGGAAGAAAACCATGTACCCAACCACGGGATGATCGTTTTCTTGTGAGTCGCGCATTGAGAAATCGCAAGTCTTCGTATGTGGACCTTAAGAACAACCTCGAAGGAGTAAGAAATGTGCATATTAATCTATGGACGGTCAGGAGGAGGCTTCTCGCGGCCAATATACGCAGTCATCGCCCGGCCCGCGGCCCTAAGTTACTCCGTGAGCACAGAGTTGCCAGGCTTAGGTTTGCTCGAAATTGTGAGTCATGGACTCAAGAAGACTGGAATAGGGTATTGTTCTCCGATGAAGCCAGGATATCTCTGTTCGGTGAAGATCGACGTTGGCGAGTGCTATGAAGATGAGGAGAACGCTTTGCAGAGGCTTGTTTTGAAGAAATCACACCTTATGGTGGGGGCTCTGTTATGTTTTGGGCAGGAATAAATTCAATGGATCGTACAGAGTTAGTCTTCATTGAAAACGGCTCACTGACTGGACATCGATACATAACGGAAGTTCTAATTCCTCATGCACAACCCGCATTGGCCGCTTTAGGCGAAGACTCAATTTTTATGGACGACAACGCTCCCGCCCACCGGTCTGGCGATGTGGAAGCGTATGTGCAAGAGGTCGGCATTCGTCGTTTGGATTGGCCAGCTCGAAGTCCCGACCTCAATCCTATAGAGCATGTCTGGGACGTTCTGAAACGACGCGTGAGATCAGTACAACCGGCTCCGCAGACCATCAGAGAGCTGAAGAATGTGATTACCGCGGAGTGGGAACGTATTCCACAAGCAAGTATCCGGGATTTCCTCGCTAGCATACCCAGACGAATTCAAGCTGTGATTTCAGCTAGAGGGGGTCACACTCGATACTAAACATTTATCTGCTTTTACTTTATTAAAGAAAAAACAAACAAAAATCTTTGTTAACTTTTACTTCACGAGCATATGCACTACTAGCGAGCATACACTACTAGTGAACTTTAGCATTAAAACCCATAAATTTTATCAAAATTTTATGATAATACTGACGAAAACGATTATTTGCTTATTAATTTACAAAATTGTGAAAGTAAAACTACCTATAATTATCAAACAAACCAATAGTAACATTTGAAATGGTTCATTGCTTAGGTGCCCGTTTTTTTTTTTTGCAAATGAGTTTATTATTGTATATTATTTATTGTATTATTGTGTGAATGTGACTTTTACATCAGGAATAAAATACATATACAATATAAGTGTCGATAAAAGCGATAAAATAACCAGCGTAATATGATACAGGAAATAACTTAAATATAATCTCCTATTTCTTGAACCCAATCTAACTATCTAAATAGAGTCAGTACCTACATATTTGTTACTATTTTATTCTAATTTTGTGCTAATCATGTTTTGTTCTCTTAAATCGGTTTATTTTTGTTAATTGGTGGAAAATTACAGGTCAGGTAAAATAATACCTAAGATGTATTAAACATAAAAAGGTTACCTAACCTAATAAGTTCATATAGTCGTTAAATTAATTTGCTTAACGTTGCATTAGTTGAATGTCGGTCGACTGTCGAGAACCAGTTATTTTTTGCTAAACAAGCCAATGATGCTAATTTACAAGCTCGGTCAGAAGAGACGTAGTATATCGGTTTTTTATTGAACACTACATTTATATTGATTCAACATTGCCATTTATATGAAAGTCACATCAATTGAGTATTGCGAATTGTTAAATGAACCTATTTACGTCCTTCAAAATCTAACTTCGTTAAATAAACGTGAATAGGTGGCGTGAATCATTGATGTATTGCTTTTATGCATTTTAAATTAACAGCGGTCAGACTTGAAGAAATTTTAGAGTTTAGTCCCAATTTTCAACACACATTGTATATAAGAGCATCTTGAAACATTAGTAAAGAGGATGGATAAAAGGCGATTAACAAATAGAAAAATGAGGTGAGTGTGAATGGAACAGTTAGTCGGTAGGGGTTGTTCCCATCGGACCCACTTCAATCAGATCAATGGCACCCTCCGCAAGGGTCAGGTGAAAAGTACCTCGAACCGAGTTGAATGCATGAAGAGATTAATTAAAGTCGACGAAGCGAAAGTAGTGTGTCAGGATCGAGCAAAGTGGAGATCCATAGTATCTGCCTATCCTTTAATGAAATATCATAACTTTATGTATACAGGTTGTATATGTATTTTATTATTGGAAAAATTGCGTTTTGCTGTATTATAGATTACTAAACCAGTTACGCAACAGATAATATTTAAATATATTCACAATAAATAACACACATTTCGATAGCGAAAATATTTAACATATGTAACTAACTCGTTCTAATATATGCATTAGTCACTCATAAACATTTTATTCAATTTAGTGCTAAAATCATTCTTTTTATTATACACATTGTTATAGTATAGATTTTTATTATTTTGAATAGTAAGCATATAATTTATTCATTTTTTTTCCTAATTTGAAACTTTTTGTTATTTTTTTCTTATGACCATAATTGGGTGGTAAATGCATTTTTTCCTAAAATAATAATGTATACTATTTTATTTATAAATAATCTAAGGTATAAAAGAGTTTAAATAAGTATTTTACCAAAAACTATGAATTTACCACCCAAAAATGACGATATTTAAAAAATCATAAAAAATAATTGTCGCGTTTCTTTGCGAAATTTTTAGTTGCATTGTGTTTGTAGTCACTAAAATTACCCGGCTTCGTTTTCGGTAGCAGTCTTGAGATGCCCGGTATAATACCATGACATTTTTTTTTTAACTTTTATGGATAAAAATGCCAAATGTTAGCGTAACAATAGAGGTAGAATTTTCCGTCTTACCTGCCCACTGGTATCGCGAAGTAGAAGAATGCCAGCATCTTTGAGCGCACGTTACCGACGAACAGATCGCTGATGATGGTAGGCGCTATCGTTGAGTACGAAGCCTCGCCGATACCCACCAGCCCTCGGAATACGGCGAACCATCCGAAATGCTGGAAATTAATTTGAATAATGTAAAATCATTATTACTTCTATTTTTGGGAATATTATATCAGCACCTTTATGCCTAAAGCTAAACATGGTACCCATTTATATTCCAGACATCGTGGGCTAAGACTATTGTCTACCATGCTGCCCTATCACACAAGGTTGAAAATCTTGTTTTTATTTTACACTGTTACACTGCCCTTTCTTTTTTTCCTACTCAAATATCCATCCCATGGTTGTCTGGTAGAAATTGCCTTAGAGCGATAAGATCGCCATTTGTACTTTGTTGTTTTATACTGTCTCTAAACTGTTATTTCTTTTTACTGTGTACAATAAAGAATTAAATAAATAAATAAATAAAATCGCATAACAAAGACTTTTTAAAAATATATCGTTCCTTTGTAGCCCTATTCTTACTTTAAGTAACATCAGCTTTTTTTTATCTGTCCATTACGCAATCCCAAATATAAAACAGAAAGGATTTATATATTCACTTCAATTTTACCAAGTTGGAAAACATTCAAATCTGGAATTAAAGGTCAATGCCAAGTAACAAAAGACACGCATTATGCGGTTGTGACGTGACCGCCATTTAAAACGTGGGTGTATAAGATATTGTGGGGGTGTTTCCAATGCGCCCCCACTCTTAATTCCACTTTAACTTAATTACTTTCTCCGTCATTTCACAAACAAATTTCATTTATGTTTCAGATTTTTTCCCCTTTAAGTGATTGTGATTGCCAGCGAACATAAATTTACTTGTATGTAAATAAAATATAGGAAATATCCTTATTGTAATAATACGTCACAAATCTATTTTATATGCGCTAGGTATTTTACGCTGAACAATGTATAAGGAAATAGAAAATAATAATGTGGTTTCAACTGAAATATAGATATGAACAATTTATGTATATTAACAGATTCATAAAGGTACCTATGCAATACCTATGTGTAACCTGTGGTCATATAAGGGATATTTTTTTAATGTTAACTATATCTCATAATTTAAAAATCCTTTAATTTATGTAGTAGATGACAATACCAAATAATTATTACAGATATTGAGTGGATATACATATTTGATTCGTGCCATTTGATGCATTATTGATACCGATACTGCTCAACATTCTTGGACTTATAATTGGACTTAAAGTTAATTTCTCCCAGAATTCCAGGCCTGGTTCGCAATTAGTCTTATATTTATTGAAAAAAAAAATATTTTTCATCGAGGCACAAAAATCTTCACACCGTTACTCAGTTTCATAGTAAAATAGACATTCCCTATTATATAAAAAAAACCACAAAGAAGGATATAATGTAGCTTACCGCTAAGAATGATCCGAGGAAGGTCGTAAGACTCCACAGTGCGACTCCAAAAGCCATGATGACTCGCCTGGAGTACCTGTCGCCCAGGTACCCGAATATCGGCGCGAACACCATGTACGCCACCACGAACACTGTCTGAAGGAAGCCGGCTTTGTCATCGCCGATGTCGAACTCTTTCTTGACATCACGTAACACGCCTACGACAAAAAAGAATTACATAATTATATATGATTGTGCATTTCTTCTGAATTTAGAACATATCCTATATGTTGCAACTTTGGAGTAGGAAAAATCAATAGATTTTACATTTCGCTGCGTCTTTTTTGCATCGCTCTTCTTTATAAAAACTGAATATGATTCCAAGTTGACAGTATCTTTGTAAGTACATAAGTGAGGCTAATTATTCTATCCATCATAAAATATTGAGTCATTTAAGACTTTGCGTTGTTAGAAGTAAAACCATAGTGGCTGTCAAAACATACATAGCTTTTTATGGGTTAAAATATACTCATAAAAACAAATGCTACCTTGAGGAGCAGAATAAATAAAAATATACTGAGACATGGAATGATAAAAAGAACATCATCTGCATAAACATCCTCGATAAGGGGCACGCGTCCCTTTACAACCTTTTTTATAAAACATAATTGTTCGCTACTTCGCCCACGAAATTACTAGTTTTGGTCTCTTTGGATAGGGAACTTATTTTATGACATGTCTAGATGTGTATTTATCTTTTTTGTGACAAAGGGTCGATAAAATAGCAAGCTGTTCCAACTGTAAATATTGGATTCATTAGTACGAGCACTAGTTACTACATCTTGACGTAGAAGTTGTTTTGCCGGCTATTGAAAACTGGTAGAAATAAACAGAAACAGACTCTGAAGATTATAATTATATATCTAAAAAAAACAATGAGCTAATATCAATAGCGTAAGCACGTATGTGCTTCCGTATTTGCAAAACTTGTAGGTATGAAATGATCCCACTACTTTTTTATCATTGTTTGTGGTTTGTATTTAGAAGCCATCTAAATACAAAATGCTACAAAAGAACTTGAAAGTAAGCCTATATTTCAAAGGTCTTCCGGTATAATGCTTTATAGCGCGGTACGGCTCATCTCACTGCGCGCAGAGCCTAACAATTTCCAATTATAGATGGTCTTGTTATGACATTACATTGAATGCCACGGCTGCGGTCAAAACACATTAGGTGCGGTCAGTAATCGGTTAAGAGGGGGGTCTATGTGAAATGGCCTTTTTCACAACGTTTTTTCTTGGTGATCTTTATTATTAGGTCTTCAAAAAAAATATATGTTGATCTACACTATATGGAGCATGGGCCCTTCTTTTCAGAATTCTTAAAAGTGTATTAAAAGTACTTGAAATAAAATTGCAAAGTGACCTCTATTTTCGCATTTACAACGTTTTTTCTCTTAAACTACGAGCACTAGGATTATTTTATTATTATCAGGATATTAAGAAATGCAAGGCGGATGGGACCTTCTTTTTATTTTTTCTAATTTCTGTCTCATTTATTTTTAACGAATTTTTTCACATTATCGATACTCTAAATCGCGAGCACGTCCCCGCTGTCGCCCAACAAATCAGTGCGGGACGAACCGCCGTGCTAAACGGACCTATGTCGCTTGTCTTCGCAATATCAACGTAAATTTAATATTGCTATTTCGCTCGACACATTCATTCAGAACGGTTACGGCCGGTCTAACCGTAGTAAATCACTATACTACGTCATTGCAACTGTGGCGCTGTTGCTTGGATGCCAAATAAAAACGTGTGGCCGCGGGTTCGATCCCGCATCGAAACAAATGTTTTTATTTATAAATTCATCTTTGTACTATCTAACCCAATATTTTATATAGGAAACATTTTATTTCTTGCATTTTTGTAACATTTATATTTTACATTTTTGTATTTTAGATTTTTGAATATTACGATTTTTGTTTATTATGAATAAACCAAAAATTACTCAACCGATCTTAAAATTCTTTCACCATCCGATTCCAACATTATCCTGGAGTAACATAGGCTGTATATTTGCCTAAAGGGGTTGACATGAGTTAAAATGCAAAATAAAAATCATTGAAGATATTTTTTTGAAAAATATCTTCTACCATATTTTATAAAATTATTATTTATGCTCTTAGTAGAAAGTAACTGTACTATAATACTAGATTTATTTTGTTAAAGTTAACGATCATAATATTGTACCTAAATAGCAAAATATAAGTATCGTGCGATGTTTTAATATTTCAATTGAATTTCATGCAACTTATGAGAGACCTACCCAACATATAAATAAATAAATTGTTATGTTCCGATCATATTTGAAATAGTAGGTAACATTTAAACACCAAAATAGGCACTAATATAATACATAGTTACCGGTAATTTGGTTACCGGGAAGTAAGTATTGTTGGCCCGAAGGATTGACCGATCGCTTGATGATTGATGTGGCCGCAGGTTCGATCCCCGCATCGATACAATTGTTTTTGTTTATAAATTCATCTATATGTCTAACCTATAATATTTTATAAGAGAAACATTCATTTCATTTTTTGCATTTTCTAACATGTGTATTTTTACAATTTGTATTATAGATTTTTGAATATTTAGATTTTTGTTTATTATGAATAAACCCAAAAATTACTTAACCGACCGACTTAATCTTAAAATTCTTTCACCATTCGAATCCAACATTATCCTGGAGTAACATTGGCTGTATGTTTGGCTAAAGGAGTTGAAATAAGGGTTGAAATGAAAAATAAAAACCATTCGAGTTATTTTTTTTTAAATATTTTTATTTTCCATTTAAACCCTTATTTCAACCTCTTCAGGTAAATATATAGCTTCTGTTAATCCCGGATAATTACCATTAGAAAACCGAAATATTTTTTAAAATTGGTCCAGTAATTTTTGAGTTTCATTGTAAATAAAAATCCAAAAATATAAATATATCTATCCTCTTTATAATATTACAAAAGAAAAACAAAAATACAAATATTAAAATCTAAAATGTAATATTGGTATAGATAGATGAAATAAGTAAACACAAAAATTGAACTACAAGTGCGGGGACCGAACCCGCGTCTTCTCTTTTAACAGTCAGCGTTCGAGCAATTCTGCCACAATAGCTGTGACGTTTGTAAGTGAATTAATCATACACTACGGTCAACCGCTCCTAACTGTACTTGATGGGAACATCGAGTGAAATAACACTACGAATATATCGTTTTGTCCGCAGCGAAATAATGAATGAATAGGTATAAAGCAGCGCGCTCGCTCGCACGGCGTGAGCCGGCGTGCGCCGGTGCATGAGATTTGGTGCCGCCCGTTCGAGCAAGGTCATCGGCGTCTACCCTCCTCTTAAGTGTCCGCTCGGGACATCTAAGCAGTGAGTGCAGACGTCATTTTCTAGGTCATTCCAAGTACTTTGGAAAGATAAATTCCCTTTAAACATTATCTATTCCGTATTCGTGTAACAAGTAGATAGTAGGTAGGTACGGTTGATGGATGTGTAAAATTTTAAATTGGAAATATATAATTTAAAAAGCGGTATTCATGGACAGTTTTAAAACCATTTTTAGATATACACATAGGAATAGGGAAAATTAAGTTAAATAATTAATTTTAATTTAATTAATTAATTAAATTAAAATGTACGTGAATGTTATGTCCTTTTTGAATGACTTTTAAATTCGGTTTAAGACAAAAAGACAATGCATTCAACAACTAAAATAAATTTTAAACTGTCTACGAATAAAGCCCAAAAGGTTTATGTTCATCAAGCGGCGAGCTATAAAACATTAGCCAAATATTTCTTTAACGTGGCTCAAATGTAATTGTGACGACCCCCCGAAGTGTAGGACGCGGTCAGGTAAAATACCATCTTTACAATAATGGGAGAAGTAACAGGAATGTTAAACTACTATACTTTTTTAAAAGTAATTAATGAAATTTAGCGCTCCATACAAATTACAAAACAATATTCTGGAAACCGTCCGCCAACCCGCACTGTCCGCCAACCCGCACTAGGCCAGCGTGGTGGACTATATGGCCTAACCACTCTCAATCGTACTCTCGATTGTAGAGGAGGCCCGTGCCCTGCAGTGGGACGTATATGGGCTGATACCGATTCTGGAAATAACTATGTATTAAGTATGTTTAAATCTAATTTTTGTTTGATTTAATATATAGCGCATGTCATTAATTAGGACGTGCTGTCCAGGAGGTAAAAAAACCGTCATATTCACTAACAATTCTAGACTATAAAACATAAATGGCAACATACACGAGTAACTATAATAACATCTGCGCCTTATGCTAATTAATTATCTGTATTTAGGGTTCCGTAATCAATGGGTGACGAAGCCAAATGAATTGAAGACGCGTGGCGGCCCAATTATGTAGAACCAGTTAAAAGCTTTCAGGATTATTACAATTGGAGTTCTAAAATAAAACATCTACAATAGAGAGCTCAAAGCGAATATTACGTGGTGGTACGACTTATGGAACTCTCAATAGACAAAGTCGACGCGAACTTGACCGCTTTTAATACCCCCAACATAAAAAAATGACAGTATAATTATGAAGGCTAAGTGGGATCGAAGTTTAAAATATCGCTGTAGAAATAACGTACCTACTATTCTCATCTAAGATAACCTACCTACTGCTCCTCGACCTCTAACCATTAGACATGCAAAACCTGTACATTGATTTATTATTTAAGAAATATATTGCTTGTACCAGCATGCCACTATAACTAAATGCATCTGATGAGGAATGCAGTGCAACCCAAATTCGCCAATACTTCTAGTTGTTTTTTGGCCATACAGTGGTATCAACCCATTCGGGTCCATCTCAGAAAGTATGTTTAATGAGCTACATCAAGGCTCTATCACTTACAGAACGTCGTCTTTCTGTGTCAGCTTCATTTATTATATTGTTAGAAAGAGATAAATCAGTGTTTAGATAATCAGCCATCACTGCTTAAACAACTTCATTAGCATAAGAGTAGGTAAGTAAGAGTATACAAAATTACCACGAACAGTAAATTACATTGTAAGTCGAAAGTGTTACAAGCCGAGAAATACTAAAACGTTAGCAACCAGTTCATATCTGGCTAGTCGGAACAATATTTCTTATCACAGCGCTCTATCTTTTCGCTAATGGAACAATGATCCTTTCTAAGCCTACGAAGTCTGGCTAACGGACACTATCTACTCTCAGTGCCTGCCAATTTCATAAATCACTCTGTATCTACTTGGTAAATTCAAATTTATATAACAAGAACCGTTTAATGAATAATCTATTATCATGGTTAGGAATCTATTTCAACTTCACTTATACTAAACCCCCCTGGGGTTACCCTATGATCCGAAACGAAATTCGAATGTTCGTATGTAGGACGTAAAACTGTACGAATGTGCCTAGATACTCCACAAAATTTTCGAATCCTATATCGATGAAATGAAAAGCATCTTAAACGATAGTATTGAATTTTAGAAGTGAATAACTTATATCTTACCTACTTCGGACGTCAAACATTCGAACTTCGTTTTGGATCTTAGAGTAAACCCCCTTGATGCCAAAATAGTGGTACGTCATGATTATTAAACAACTTCATATATTCAACGGACTTTTACCCTACATTTTGCTGAAACCTCTTATATAATATATATTTTTTTTTAATTTATTTAAAAACTAATAAAAACATATACGTATTACAAGTATTCTGATGATGTAATCATAAACTCAATTGAGTTTTACCGCACATCATGGTCATCGACAACATTGTCAGAAGACATACTTAATAACATTAACATAACAATAACATTTCAAGTAGGTATATATAATTTTACAAATAATGTTTAGGGTAGCAAGCAATTAATGGAATATCGGTCACCGCGTTGGCTGCTGATACGAATATAACAAAGTGGTGGCGGTAGATATTTATTCATAATTACAAAGTTATAAACAGAATAGATTGTGGTGCTGATACAGGTTGTTCCTTTGGCTATTATTTGGATTTTTTGTTTATTATGGATGTGTAAATTTGTATGCTATATAATATTGACTGCTCTATTGTAGTCAGGGGGTGACTATGACAAACTATCTGTCCGGTAGTAATTTCATAACATACGGGTACGCGACCCCGGCTCCCCGAGCCACTACTAACTCTCACCTTGCACCTTCCGTGTTAGTAGTGTCCCAGTAAACCATTTCCTTGCCTAAGTTCATAATTTTCATTCCCCAATCACACAATCTATGCCTTTCCTTGCTTTCCTTCCTTATCCTATCCCTAACTGCCAATCTAAGGTCTGCCGCGCCGATAGATGCATGGCTAGGGGCGAGCCTAGTCTTTAGCGAGCCGTTTGTCCTGGGGTTGGGCGCCCCCAGATAACGACTAGCCTTGGCCAGGCATGCGGGGCTCTGCCAGGCTCGACAGTTATTTTTTCCCTTGCTACTCGTGGGAACGCAATGATGATTAATAATTGTAACAAAAATTGTCAAAATGGCGGCGACGCGGTTCGCCACCCGTCACGTCTCGTATCCCATGCCGGCGAAAAGCGGACTGAAGAAAGCCGCTTTGCTACTTTAAATGTTAGAGGAGGGATGGATGCAAAAATTAATGAAGTGTGTCAGATGATGAATGAAAGACAAATCGATGTTCTGTGTGTGAATGAGACGAAACGGAAGGAATGTGAGACCATAAGATATGGTGCCTACACAGCATACTGGGCTGGGGTGCCTAGCAAGGCCAGATGCAGTCAAGGTGTAGGTCTCATATTATCTGAAAGAATGGTAAAATGTGTGAATGAATTTGAATGTGTTAATTCAAGGCTTGTCTGGGTGAGATTGAAAGTGGGATTAACTCGTATCTTTATCCTAGGGGTATATGCTCCAACGGATGTAGGTACGAGTTCATCCAAGAGTGCGTTAAAAGAACGAGAAGAATTCTGGGAGAAAGTGAGAGATGTGCTGCAAATTCGTAATCAAAACGAAAGATTAGTTATGTTAGGGGATTTTAATGGTTGGGTAGGACTGAAACGTAAAGGATACGAAAGGGTACTAGGTTCGTTCGGTGATAAGAGAGTGAATACTAATGAAAGAAGTTTGCTTGAAATATGTGTGGAAATGGGTTTATGTGTGACAAACACGATGTTTGCACACAAGATGATCCACACATATACTTGGGAAAATGCTGCGATGAAGAGTATGATTGATTTTGTGATAGTAGGCGAAAGATTAAAGAAGAATGTTATGGATACTAGATCGTTCCGTGGAACGGATCTTGATACTGACCACTTTTTGGTCGTGTGTCGAATAAAAGACCTGTTTAAAAAGTGGCGTAGCCGTATCCCCGAACAGTCTAGTGTGTTAGAAAGGATAAAAGTGGAAAATTTGCAAAGATATGTAAGAGAGAAGTACGAACGTATTCTGAGTGAAAATTTTGAAGGTTTGGATGAGGTCTATGAGGTAGAAGAAGTATGGAATAAGTTTAAAAACGTAGTTGTTAATGGCGCAATTGAAACATGTGGACTGAGTAAAAGGAAAAAGTATAAAGAGATGAAGAATGTTTGGTGGGGCAAGGATGTGCAAAAAGTAGTAAGTGAAAAGAAGAAAGGGTGGAGAGATTGGTTAGCTATTAGAGCTGATCAAAGAATGCTAAAGGCAAGTGAAGAAGATGTATACAAGGCAAAATTGGAATATAAGAAGATAAAAGATGTAGTGAAAATAGTAGTAAAAAAGAAGAAGCATGAAGAAAAAGATATGTTTGAAGAAAGATTGAATGAGAATTTTCAGAAAAACATTAAGTTTTTCTGGAAAGCAATCAAAAGTGTCCGGGGTAAGTTAAGTACCTCGGAGCTTAGTACTGTAAGGGATAAGCATGGACTACTAGTGAATGGAGAAGAATGTGTGCTGAAAAGATGGAAGGAATACTTTGAAGGGTTGTTTGAAAAAGAGGAAACACAGCAGTGTACAGTGACGGATGAAAGTGAACAAAATGAAGATAAGATTGATGTGATGGAAGTGGTGAAAGCGTTGAAAAGTATGAAAATGGGTAAGGCTGCTGGGTATGACAGAGTAACAGTCGAAATGCTGAAGGCTGGACAGGGTGAGGTGGCACGCCTGCTTTGTCATCTCTTGAATTTGTGCTGGACAAGTGGTGTTGTGCCAACAGATTGGTGTAACGCCGTTATTGTTCCACTATACAAAGGCAAGGGATCAAAGCAGGAGTGTCAGAATTACCGTGGTATCAGCCTCCTAAGTGTTGTCGGCAAATTGTATGCTAAGGTATTGATTGAGCGAGTTGTAAAAGAGACGAATGACAAGATATGGGACGTGCAAGCAGGATTTAGGAAGGGTATGGGATGCACGGATCAGGTATTTTCTCTACGAAATGTTGCTGAGAAGACCTTAGCTAAAGGTCGAAAAGTCTTCTGCGCCTTCGTAGATTTAGAAAAGGCCTATGATAGAGTGATGAGGAATGAGTTATGGGCAGCACTGTCCAAGTTTGGGTTGAGCAGCAACCTAATTCGAGCACTACAGTCTCTTTATAAGAACTCTAGTGCTTGTGTTAGGATAAACGGAGCATACACTGATTGGTTTCGCATCGATAAGGGTGTGAGACAGGGATGTGTAGCGTCCCCGTGGTTGTTCAACCTTTTCATGGACGGTTGCCTAAAAGATCTGAAAGATAGTGAATATGGGATAAGAATGAATGAGTTGTCACTAAAATGTCTTCTCTATGCTGATGATCAGGTTATTCTTGCATCATCAGAGGAGGAGCTACAAAATATGGTGACAATTATGCATGAAGCGTTTGAGAGAAAAGGAATGAAAATAAATGTGAGTAAGACGAAAGTTATGGTATTTGAAAGGGAAGAGAATATGACAAAATGCGATATTATGATAGGTAATGAGCAAGTAGAACAAGTGAATGAATTCGTATATTTGGGCTGTGTTTTCACAAGTGATGGAAAGCATGATAGCGATATTGAAAGAAGAGTGAATGCGGGAAATCGAGTGAATGGTGCGCTACACTCCTTTATGAATAGTCGGAAGGTCTCCAAAAAGGCACGACTGGCTGTCCATGGAGGAGTGTTAATTCCAACGCTTATGTATGGTAGTGAAAGTTGGGTATGGCAAAAGAAGCATGAAAGTAAAATTAGGGCAGTAGAGAGGAGATCGTTAAGGGGAATGTGTGGTGTAAGCTTGTGTGACAGAGTGCGAAATAACGTGGTGATGGAAACTTGTGGAGTGAAAGAGGATGTAGTGACGAGAATTGAGAAAGGAATGTTACGATGGTTTGGTCATGTAGAGATGATGGATGAAAGGAGAATTACGAAACAAATACATAATGCGAGTGTGGATGGAAGAGTCGGTAGGGGTCGACCTCACCGAACATACACCATCCAAATCGGTGATACCCTCAACAAGGGTCAGGTTAAAAGTACCCTGAACCGACGAGAATGCATGAAGACGTTGATGAAAGTGGATGAAGCGAAAGTAGTATGTCAGGATCGAGCAAAGTGGCGGTCTATTGTCTCTGCCTACCCCTATGGGACACAGGCGTGACGATTATGTATGTATGTATGTATGCTCTATTGTTCTTACAAGTAAATATTGTTGTTTTTTTATATCATTTCAGTATCTGAATTTCGTAAAAATATTGTTTAAGCTTAGGTTTTATATTTTTGTGAGTAATTTCATTCCTTAATGTTTATTACTTATACATATTATTACTTATACTTATTATATTACTGATACATATGTTATGAGTAATATTCATGTTGCATTTTAAAAAGGGTTAAACTTATAATTGTAAATGTCCATCTAAATGATGTTAATTGACCTGACAAATGTCCAAATCATAGTAATCTAATTGAAATTCCTAAAAAAGTTGTTAAACGCCATACTTAATGCTTTAAAGTCTAGATCACTTAAATGTGAATACAGTACAATTTCTCTAGACTAATAATGATACGATGGAACACATTCACAATTTTTAAAGCACGTAGGAAGATGCACATGCGTGGCTTGCACGTGGGCTGAGCTGCTTCGTCATGCACCAACTGACAATCGGAACAGTAATGTATGTGCGGGCATGACCGGAATTTCTAATAAAAATATACCACTCACGGTAAGTGTTATTCCATTGAATAAAATGTGAAACGTTAACACTTATACACGAGATATTACTGTTTTAGAATATTCCGAATTAGATATACTTGTAATAAAAGATTTATTAGTCTTAAGGTCATCCATTAAAGCGACAAAAATAATAGCGGTTTTAAAAGCGTAGATATCTGTGACTTTTTGTTTGGGTTAACCCAACTGTTGCGAAAAACAAAAAAAATCTGCGACGTCCTAACCATAAAACTGTTAAAATTGGCCTTGTGAAGGTGAGTGGCCGCATTCGCCGGCACACGTAAACTGCCGGAACTTGGCCTACACACACTGGAAGTTTCTTTCACTACGTCTGACTGGACGTAATAGACTGCGCATTATAATATACAGAATATAATTATACATGCAACAATAATTTCTGTTAATGCATAAGAATTTTCTAAGTGACTCGTATTTGTATAAAAAGTTATAAAGAAAATGGTTCTACAGAACTCGGACACGAAACCAATATTTGCGAACAAATACATTTGTACAAACATTTGTTCCGATGCGAGATCGTATCGTCGACCTCAATGTGTCTCAATGGGCTACTTGTCCACACGGAGAAGGCAATAATAAAAAAATACGATAGTCTTAGGGAGTAAAGTACGATTAAACATTTAGGACGCTAGCTAGCTTCGTTGCCAAGTCCGCATAAAATAAACAAATTTGCAACAGATATATCAACAAATATTGACTCGAACGTGTGACAGCGGAAAGGTGTGGTCTGCAGGCCAGTGCAAACTACACTTGGCACTGTCCGATAAACAGGATTATCTGGTAAACAAACTTAGAATTATGTATCGCAAAAACTCTATTTTATACATGTAACATCCGACTTTAAAAATATAGAATATTAATTTACCGGTTGCGGTTGACGTCTACATCTATTTCAAAATATCAGAGTATTAAAAATGTAGGTATGGAAACGTAGCATGTTTTAAGAATCAATTTTCCATATCATTACAAATACATATGTTTTAGTTTGAGACATGTTCTTTTGCAATTGAATATATCGAAGCCATAATGAGCGGGTAGACACGCGGTTGAAAGCCAACATTATTATAATACTAAGCGCAATTCACCATTAAAGTTTAACCTTTCTAACAGTATTGAGTTTAGCGAGCACAGCAGCTGGCTAGCTGAGCGTTGAGTTAAGAACATTCATACGCTTGATTAAATATGAAATTGTGGCGCGTATAAAAAGCGTTCCCCACAAAAGTTTCGTCGTATCATTTTGACACCACAATAAATCATTCTTTTATTACGCGTGCCCCTATTGTTCGCACCACGGTTTATTTGTTAAAGCCCCAACATTTATTCAGTCTACGTTTTAAGTGCTTTTACTTTTTTGTTGGTCTGCCGTTTATGTAACAGTCCTACACCTATATGTACTACTGTATAGTAACACTTTGGTTTGTCACACGATAGATATTTTATATCAAGTTTGAAACAAAATTTATCAGGTACCGATTGCGATAATAACTCCATGTTCCACGTGACTACGCACATGTTTTCAAACAGAAATCTCTAAACAACTGCATTTTTAACGAAATACGATATGTCTTCTACTTTAAAAGGTATGATATTAAGCATAGTTATTTAAGCAACAGTCATACAGAGTTATGCAATAAGAGAAGAACAAGCAAAAACCAATTATGCAGTCAATAAAACTTCATGGACAAAAAAGTTTGTTAGAAAAACAAAACGACATCTAACAGAGATGTATTAGCCGATTCTTGCGAAATATTTATTTTTATTTTGGCATTTCTAAAAGAGACAACGACCCACACCTCAAAACACCAGACGTCACAAATCGCGTGGATTCACACAATTTGATACAACCGATGTGGGCTGGAAAGACCGTGCCCATCTTGTGCCAATTATTAGATAATCCCAACCGGACCTCGCCTCTGTAACTAGCTTTATTAATGAATCATTATCTATCATTGCTAAATGTTATCGTTGAAACAGTAGCCATAACAACGATAATTAGTATCTTTGTAACGATAAAGTTGTCTCTCTATGTAACATTGTCGAAATTTAATCCCACGTAACTATTAAATCTAAGTTCACAGAAATTCATCTACACGTCTCAAGACCGTGTATTTATCCATCGCTAACAAACAATTAGTCAAAATTGTAACACCATGATTCACAATCTTTTCTTAAACGCTAACGTCAGCTCTGACTATTGCTCGAAAAACAGTTCCAGTGAGAAATAAGGGGTGGAAATTATTTTATTAAGTTATTCATCTGCTATTTAAATTTAAATTTGTCATTTAACCAAAGTTAAAATTTCATCATAGTCAAAGAATTTATGTATGTAACACTGGACGGCAATCATGCCTCACTTTCTTACGTGAAAAGACGTTGAACCGATGTTCAGCAGACCATGCACAAAACAGCAAGAGAATGGCATGAGAAATGCATGTTTTGGAGACATTTCTTCTCTACAACAACATTGGAAATTATGAAAAATGTTTGATTTTGTGTCAATGTTAAATATTTAATACGGAATACCTTTATGACGCAATATGTAATTCACGGTCACTTCACGGACGAATTCACAATCGAAAAGATAATTTGCAATTTAATGTTTAGACAACAGTTCGATCGCATCCATGGGTAATATGTGCGCTCGTATGTGTAATGTGCTTATTTCTACTCCGTACTCCGTAGTAATGTGTATGTAGTTATCGAAGGAATGTCCAAACTTTCAATATTTACTTAAAGCGTAATGTTTGCGCCATTGTAAAGCTATTATATTTATTAGAAAGGCAAATACTCACGATCGTTCCGATAAAACAAAGCCCGATCGATGTGTTTAAAAAGTCTCGTAATAACATACGTAGGTTAAATTAACTCAACCGTCGCTTAACGCTTTTACAGTAAGAAAAAGGAAAGAAATATACGTATGATAAGAATGGCTGCAAACATAGTCCACCCACAATGCCACGAATTAGCACCAACCAGATAAAAATATTTTTATGTTGGAACGGTCAAACTGTAATCGTGCAATATACCCAATAAGTGGATACTTGGCGGGAAAATATGGATAGAGAATATTTAATTAGATTACCACAAAAACGAAGTTTGCTTCAATATTACGTGCCATATAGTAATCTCGTGAACCATTTTCGAACCAAATTTTCTAAAGATTTTGGTCACACATTTATAAAAAGAAACACATACATGTCCATCCGCCTTTAAAAACCACAAACTTAGGATTCCGGGATTTGTAAAGGAACACACCGAAGCCTGAGCAATGCATTCCTTCCTTCGCTTATAGTGGATTGTTAGTTTAGGAAAACTTACAAGGTCTTGGGATTTTCTAAAATTATACATTATAGACATTAGATACAAACTAAATTTAGAAGTTCTTGCAACATTAGGACAAACATAGCCGTCATACCTTTTAAGGGAAATCATAAAGATACATCAAACGAGCATCAGATCATACGTGATTCAAACGAAGTTTCCTCGCTTTTTAAAAAAGGTTTGGATGAGGTTACTAAAATACAAAGTCCAGTAGAGACCGGCTTTGAAATTTAAGAAGCTCTAATTTTAGCTAAACATATGCTTACGAACAAAAGAAACGTACTGATATATGGATAGTTTTATGCACGTATGGATGAATACACACCTCAATAGAAAAACAATATCTAAAGGTGATACATTCTATGTGCGTGGTGGCCTGTTGGTAAACGGACTAGACGCGACTGCCAACATGTTCACGGTGGTCGCGGGTTCGAATCCCAGGGCACACCTCTGACTTTTCGGAGTCATGTGTGTATTGATAGTCAATCACCACGCACTAAAACGGTGAAGGAAAACATCGTGAGGAAACCTGCATACCATAGCGATTTATAAAAATTCTATGGTATGTAAGTCCACCAACCCGCACTAGGCCAGCGTGGTGGACTATATGGCCTAACCACTCTCAATCGTACTGTCGATTGTAGAGGAGGCCCGTGCCCTGCAGTGGGACGTATATGGGCTGATACAGATACAGACAGACAGATACATTCTAATTTCTATAGAGTTCTTATCTTTACAGGAATAAGAATACTTGTACGCAAGATACCATTAGCAGCTATTTGCTAATTACAATCACTGTCTTCATCATCAAGATAAAAGCGGTAACCTTCAAAGTTTGTGGGCGTTTCATATCGTGGCGTGCCACGATTGAACGGTCAGTCGACGTCACCAGCAGACGCCAGACAGCATGCGGCAAGGTGGCAGCACTGGCGTAAAAACACATTATACAACGCGCGCCAGCCTTGCGCATCACGCCATTCGCGTAAACCAATCAACGCGGTGGAATTTGTGGCGCGAAACATAGTACAGCGACTCGTGACGGCGCGGCGCGGCAGTGCACGCGGTGTGCTCTCGGTCATGACACGGTGACGAAATTCAACAATTTTATTTATAGTTTACCCCATTGTCGCTGACCTACACGTCTGGAAAACCTTAGCTGCGCTGTGCGCGGCTAGAGACCTATAACCACATAACGCGACCCGTCAAATAATACAGAATGCGTTACAACTTATAGCCTATTTATAAAATAACTATATTTGACACAAAGAGTCTTACAAAATGGAAAGGAGGATTCCTTACATAACCACACTGATCTCGGATAAAATAAAAGAATAAATCTATACCTCCAATCGTTTTACATGTTGCAACTAAAGGGTAAAAATCAAAATGCGGTTGTCATAATGCGTATAGTCAAATAGAGCGTGACAAATCTCCAAGAACAAGTCATTATTCAGTAATGGTTGAGTGTAGTACCTGTGTAAAGATAAAACTACTGCTACTTCTTAAAATTTTATCAGTTCTGAAGAAATACTAGAAAATAAAGCACTAACAACTAACAGTAAATGCAGAGGCCGATTATAAGAATTCAGATAAAAGAGAAAATGCAACTATATTTACCACGACATTCAATACAGAAAATGAAAATGGGGAGTGCACGCCCACAATATTAATTTCCGGCGATAGCAAACTTAGTTTGCTGTCAGTGACAGTCTGACAGATCACCCCGGGGGCGGGGGCGAAATATCGTATCACTGCAAACAACCCACCGAGGAGACGTGCACAAACAACACGAAAACATCGCGTATATGAGAATAATAGGTATCCAAAGAATATCACACCATGAATTCCATTAAACTATGTCATGTTTTATGGGGCTTACACGATGCAAAACGATTATTATTTGCCCATAATGTTCAAGGTAAATTCTATGCATGCATACTGGGTAGTATGCATAATATCAAAAAGGAAAATATTATTTTTAATGCAGTTAGTACGTCAATTGGATATAAAATAAACAGCCAGTGTAAATAAAACAAACAAATAAAGGTTGCAAGAGGTCGCTATGTGCTGGTTGTTTTCATAATAAGAGGTCTGCGTACAACGGATGGCATCAAGCCACTGATTACGAAAAGGAATAATTTGAACTTGAGGATTAAATAAGTTTTTACAGTATATTTTAATTTAAGAACCGAATCTATGAAAGCCAGATGGTCTGTAGACCGTCGCCACTTCTAAAAATGTTGCCGTCGGTACAGACATATTAAGCCGTAACGAGCAATTACATTCATTCACGAATTGATGAAAACCCAAATGGGAAAATATTGTTGACATCGGAAACACCAAAAATATATTATTCATCTTTAATGAATTTATCCTTTTGTTAAATGCTGTAAGGGTTTTACAAAACACTACTTATAGTTCATACATATTTTTTCATAGTTAAAACGTGCAATTTTTCGACTAGTTTTAACACAAATATTCGTGTATTTATAGTTAGTCGATGTTTTCAGTGCCAACGCTTCTGCCAAATGCCAAGTGTGTAATCAGAGCGGAATACACGTAGACTAACCAGCAACTAAACACTAGACATTTCATTACAATGAAACGATTACGTAACTTATCTGTTAACGCATAGGTAAAAATCGACAGCTTTTGAAATAATGTATGGTTATTAATTATTATATCGTCAATGTCTACATTATTTAATTGACAATAATTTAATCACGTTAATATTATTGAAATTCTAGCTGCCACAATCAATAAAATAATGGCATGAATAAATGGGAAATGGAAATATTAATGTAAAGTTTCAGTAGCTTATCGTCACAAAATTAGACCACTTATGCAAAACCCATATGATACAGATTTAGTTTTTACAGGCAGGGATCGAAACCCATTCGACATTACGGTACCGGTATCGACGAATTTCGGTTACCTTTAAGATTTCGGTAACCGCTATGACGCAATATAAAGGTTACGCTTATATACGGTAACCGTTTTAATACCGGTAACCTAAAAAGACCTTGAATGCAAAACAAAATGCGTTGTTGTTGTATAACAAATAAATATCATACTTTTCGTGTTGTTTACACAATATCGCTGGATTCGGTTCATTTCTTTTTTGGTGTGTAATTCTGTTGAAAAAATCATGAAATGAGTAAAGATAAATGTGTGGTATAGTGCCATAATGTTTAGTAAAGACAAACGGCGGTATAACCACACACAGGTACTGCCCCCGCTTTGACTTATAAGGAACGGCGCATGAAACATAGAGGTAACCTTTATTTCGGTTACCGGTATGATACCGGTTAAATTCTAGGAATCCAATAAAATTGGCGTATAGGGGTTACCTATAAAAATACCGGTATTATTTTTTTCGGTTGATACCAAAAAATACCAGTATTTTCGTTACCGGTTTCGGTCCCTGTTTACAGGAATTGTTTTCTAAATGCTTTTTGATATAATAACACAACTTCCATCAATCAATGACTTTTTCAATAGCATTAAACCAAAAAACAACAATTGATATTAAATTATTTACTCATCGCAACGATTTCATTCATTTCATAATGTAAAGCAATTAATACCGAATAACCATAATGCAATGTTGGTCACGAAATTCTTCAACGTCTTTGAAAACATGTTTTGGCAATATTTTCAACTATTGCTAACGGTATAAACTAATACACCATAAAGTTATGCAAGCAATGACCACCTAATGCGTTTATGTCGAAATTATCAAATATTTGTATAACCCAAATTCAGATAACACTTGCGTGGATTAGATTTCAACTCGATAAGAAATATTCGCTGGAAATCTTATACAAAACACTGTTAACTAATAGAAAATCACATTAAAAAATACGCAAGCCACTAAAGAAACTAGATTCAGAATCGTCTATACATACATAAACTCACGCCTTTTTCCCAGAATGGGTAGGCAGATGAGCCAGGACACCCACATTTCGCCTTGTATGTTCCGTCTCACGTATAAAACCAACTATAAACTGTAGGTATATAGGTTAATGTCATTAACCGACAACATTGTTAGCTGCACTTAGGGTATTTAATGTAGAAAATTGTGAAAACAGCCCGGGTGAAGGTAATTCTATTGTTTTCCGAGTAGTCAAGTGCCAACAGCGATTGCGTTTGTATAAGCACTTTGTAGTAGGTACCAGAAGTTATGTATGTTATTGAGCAAGTTTTCCGAGCAAGTGGACTGTCAATACTAGGAACTGGTGTAATCCAAGCCGGGAGTATCCACTTTCACGATTCAGACTACTACGGCGACATTTTTATCATATTTTTTTGCATCAGATTCATTGAACAGCTTTCATATTATGTTATAAATTTTAACAGAGACCACGGAGAGGAATGTACCATGAAATAAATTAAAAGTCGTCGATTGAATAAAATCTATTTCGAGTAAGCATTTCTTGTATAATTCATGTCGGAAATCGAAAGAGAGGAAATTAGTTAACGGTTTTGAACCTACATTATACGAAATCATAAATTGTTTTTTTTTAATATCTAACTTTACAATACTACAATACCGTATTCCTCATAATGCCTCCATTGTGTTCTGCTTTGTCTAAATACCAAAAAAAAAATAGAGGCAAAAACGCGTCACCCGAAAAACAGTAATAGCTTTAACCTTGCTTTACGTAACCGCAACCTCAGTATTTTGTCTAAAGCCCACGTCTTAATCATAGCCAAAATAGATGGCATACTAAATAAGTTATTGTTATTGTTTATCGACATATAATGCGCGTCTACTAAACATAGATCAAAGCCGAAAGCATCCGAACGTGTGAATCAAAATCTATATTTAGATATAAAAGACATTTTTATATGGCAGACCAGTGAGTGGGTTTTATTTTTACAGCCACCTTAACAAAGTGCTTCCGGAGTTGAATACATTTTTAACGTTTTATGAAAGTGGCTACTTCCATTGGGGTTTTTTAAGTAGCAACGTTCATTTTAATTTTAGGAAAGTAATGAACTTTAACGTCTGTTAAACTAGACTTACTAATTTAAAGACTTACATCCGTAACATTTTCAAATAAGTGTGTTTCATTAAATGCTTTTAATAAACGACATATTTGAGGGTCTCACCACAGTCTACAACAATACAGTGGACTATGAGCGTAACACAAAAAAGTTATCTTTGTATGAATTAAAACTTTTGCACGTTATATGGCTGATGACGAAATTGTCAAATAGGCGGCATTCCATAGTAATTCATAAAAATATTAATTACATTCCGATTCATTCACACCCAGAGGATCACATGTTATATTGTAATACTCTTGAACGGGTTGCTTTTCCAAATTTAAGTAGCCCTTATCGCAAAAGAGTTTTTATGAGTGTTTGTGTGAGTTTAGTGGCTAGGGGACAGAGAGTAATTTCGGCGTCGTCTGGTCGAGGTTTCATCAAAGCGGCGTCGCTGTATCAGCACGAAAGACCGCGGGGAAGTAACACACCCCATTCAAAGGGCGTTTGTGTCAACGCAAAGAGACAGCCGTTTTCCCACACACTATGAGAAACTGTTTACTTTCACTCTACAATAACGGTTTCCACATTCAACGTTACCCATTAATTTTTATCGTCGCTGAACAGGGGTGTTTAGTAGTGTGTCATGATATGCCACTAAGTCAGTACACAACTAAAACAACTTAGATATAGGTGATTCAGTTGTTCAGCTTTTTCAAATGTATATTTGAGCTTTTGCTAGAAGTTGATTCCGAACTAATGAATCTTTTTTTTTTTTAATTTAAATTTTTTTATGCATTATTTTTCTTTTGAGTGGGGAATGCATTTAATTTTAAATCTTTTTTTGTTTTACATCCGGCGTATTCAATAACAAGTTACGATGTATTTAAATTGAACATACTTTAACAGCGTATACACCTTGCGCGCAAAGTCAACTATAGGTATTTCTTCGTTAATTTCACGCACACATAAGCGACCAAAGCTGTGTGCGTAGAGCTGCCGCGTCGGCTCGCTATACAATCGGCTCAAACAACTTTGATCCGTGCGCTTCAAATATTCAATTGAAATGTAACTGTAATATAATATCATAAAAATATTTTATTTGCATTATAAGTAGACAAATATTACTGTGCAAGCAAAGAATAATACAAATTTTGGATACTAATCATATTTTCATTACATTGTTAAGTTGCATTCAAATCAGTGTTCAATCATTATACACTACGGACGTTTTATTAATCATTTCGTGTTCGAACACATAAATAGTGTTTGGGGCCTTACAACCCCTTACAATTACGAAATATATTGAATTTTATATTACAATACATAACATAATTTAGCCTCGGAATTAAATCCCATTATATTACCTGAAACATAATTTATACTCACTACAAAATCATTGTAGGTAATAAAAATAATTAAATATTTTACTACTAAAGTACTAAGATGTGGTAATCGCATTCCGCGCGTGGCTATTTTTATTACGCGCGGCATAATCGACTGCAGCCAGGCCGGAGCGACGAGCGATACGTCCTCCCTCTAGAAGGCCTTGCGGCGGTCTGATTTGATCCACGTTGGACAGAGTGTTTTATAGTGGTTTTTAAAATATTTGTAGAAAACATGAAAACTAATTTTGTTGAAATATAAAAATGGTAATTTGTTGATAAGATGTTCTTCTATTGTAATATGCAATTGTTGTAAAAAATTATGTACGATAAGTTGGTGAAAAAAAATATGTTCTTGACGAGAGTTTCTGAATAATTTCGCATTGTTTAAATTTTTATTTTTCAGGAACTAAACACAAAAAGATTATTTTTCTCAGCAAAATCCCTCCATAAGGGTCTTATTAGTCTGATAATATTTTTATTTTCATCTTATATTTAGTGGTTTCGGATATCTTAAGCTTCTAAATTGCCATTTAAAGCCTAAATAACGAAACTTGTGTTCAGTAATCCGTATAGTACTCACAAATTATCCATCAATCTATAATGTTTTCCACCAAAATCCCCAGATGACAAGCTTTTCTAAAATTAGTAATAATTATTTTTCCTTTAAATTGTTTATTGGTGGCTATTAACTCATTTGAAAAGTCCTGTTTTTAAGCCAAAAAGCGCGTGCAGGGTATAAACGCTCTTAACACTTTTCTTAACCCTCATAACGTAATATTAATCATTACGGCGTATATAATTGTACTCATGATCATTATCAGTAGTCCTTGGTTGTTAATTAGCACTTATTGTTATCGCTTTTTTGCAGATCCTATAACGAGAACAATTGCATCGCGCGAACTGGCTCACTTTACTCAAGTGCGCAATGTAAATTCGCGTGAAAGACCTCAAACAGACACAACAAAAGCCCTGTTGGATCTGCAAACGGCAGCAACATCCGCAGATTACAAACACTAATATCTCAAAGCAAATAATACCCCACATACGAACAGACTCCTCATTTAGATAATAAATACAGATATAGACACCTGCCGAGATAAGCTACAATAACTACATCAACCGGAACAGAATTAGCTCCAAATTAGTTGGGAAAGCATAAAATATCCGAGTAAGTAGAGAGTGCATCAAACTTTGTTTTTGAAAAGTAATGGCCTTTGTAGTTACAACATTACACGGCTGACGTGCGTACAAATAGATGCAAGTGCTTATTATCACCATTGCTCACGCCTCTAGTTAACGCTGACAATACGACACACATTCGAAACGGTATTGGCTCTCAAGTACTTTGTGTTATCTCAAAAATCATGTTTGCACTGTGTATTGCATCAGTCACCTCCAGAATTGCTATTTGTAATTTATTTTCCAATAATTTCTTATGTGTAGAGGCGGATTTCAGAATATTTTGTCAACTAAGTTTAGTTTACGTTGAAGTGAATTATCATATTGCTATTGTCAATGCAAGAGCATGTTTATTCATTCCTCTTCAAATCGCATTGAAGAAGCTACTTGACATGATTATTTTCGTAGTTGCTGTATGGTTCGGAAAATGAAATAGGGCACTATTTATCTTGAAATCAGAAATATTGCAATTTCTTATGAGATAATTCAAAATTGAAATCGGGATTAATAACACTAGTATAGTTTTGTGATATTATTGTTAACCCGATGACTCTAATCACGATGCAAATTAAAACTAAATTAGTAAATTGTAATTTCCGTACACCCAACATTGCATTTGTAAAACTATATTACTATTCGATTAGAACACATGGGTACATAGATGAAAGGAGACAGGCTACTGTTAATGTCAAATTGTTATGCTTTATTGACCGATAAAAGAACATCAAAAGAAACCTTTCTACCGTTTTCCATTGACCAATAATCACGATGTACCGTCAGCGGAGCGTGACTTTAAGCCGAATCAACATCCATTATAATCGGATTCAACTCTATATACAGAATGTATAATTAATACACGTACGGATAAAAGTGTGATTGCGTAATGAAACGAACCAGATGTTTATTAACATGGTAACTAAAGTGGAATTAATTAGAATTATTAGACGAGTCGACTTAATATTTTCTAATTCTATTGAGCGCTTCTGTATGACGTTTACAATATCATTAAGGCCAGAGGTAAACCGTTCGCTTTTTATAGGAGCTAAGTATTGTAATTACCACCCATATGTATGGTGCGCTTCAGAACGTTCTAGTAACTGGGAATAATTAATTTTATCGAGCAAGTTAATCCAGAGCCGGTACTTGACGATGAATTACATCTCTGAAGGCGGAACTAATTGATCCCGAGTGGAGTCTCGATGAGCACTCGAGTGATTGCTCTGCACGATGCCCTATCTACTCGTTGGTGAAGCACGCAGCTGCAACGGATCACATCAAAGCCGCCACTGTTGATGCTGTATGGAGCTGCAACGTTATTTATCGGTCCAATGCAGATTCCGCATCGGTATCAATACGCGAATATCGAAAATTTATCGTTTAAATTGCAGATTATTGTATGTACTGTTTAGTATTTTAATGTACATGAAAACATTAACCCATTCATAAAAGTCATTGGATCGTTAGAGGATATAATCTAAATAACCAAATTTATAAGTAAATTTATATTTTAGGGAAAATTAAATGATGGCTACGGATTCATTTATATTATGTTTTCTTAGAGTAAACTTATTATTTCTATGTGGAAGGAAAACACAACACATTTTAATGAATACAATTATGGTTCCCACCAACGAACCCTATGAAACCGCAATTATCATCACGAACACTACGTATTTATCGGACCTTCAAACAATTTACCTTGTGCTTAAAAATAACAAATAAAACAACGTGACGGTTGATTTTTTTCTCTACCTGCTACATAAAAATCTTCATGGTTTAAATCTAATATTTATACGAGGCAAAAGTGAAGGGTTAACACTCAAAAAAATATTCAGAAAATTTAGACCACCCGCGAGTAAAACGAGAGCTTTATCGCTCGTACAAGAGTTGTACGATAAATAGAAAAGTGCCAGTCATTATGGTTTTATTCCCAGATAACATCATGAGAATAGATGGGCTTAAGTGTTCTATAAAATCCATTGAGAATCCCGAGGGACACTCGATACAAAAGGAATTAACGCGATTCAAAGCTTGGGATTAGATCTAAGCCCAGTTTTATAGATGGGACCAACATTGGTCATGTAATTTATGGGCATATTTGCATAGGGGGTAGTATACTAAAATATAAGGGGTTCTATTTTGATAAATTTTAATAAAAGTAACGACCTTTAACCACATCTATCAGAAATTTTGAAACCCAAGTAATAAGCAAATATACACCAGAACATCAATGCCATTACACAATAATAAACATAACGATAAGATGTTTTAAAGTGATATCGAACTAAATGCGTACGTGTACCTATTGTCTTTCATAGATATCTAGTTCTGTATTTAAATGGTGTTCTATTTTAAAATAGACTATGTATACGTTTCTTTGTAAATGAAGTCAGTCGCCATATTCTGAGGCTAGCCAGTGTAGGATTTTATTTACGATTTCTCGTGAACGCTGGCATTACATTTGTTACATTGCGGGAATTGCCTTACCAGCACTTTTACGATTCTACGTAAATGTCCACTTCAAAAATACCCATAAAATTGTGATTTAAAACTGAGTACAGGTACAATGCTCGCGCCGATTTTATGTGGGTTAGTGCAATTTAACAAATCAACAGACCACTCGCAATTGCACATGTATTACAGGTGTGTGACATTTTATAATAAGGCCAGTTGTTGCGTTTTTATTTAATAAAACTTAATTGATATGACGAATACAAATAAGATTTATTTCGGCGTAACTTATGATATGACATTACCAACTAAAAATAGATCTATGTAGATAATCAAATACATGTGTACTGTTTTGACTACTTCCTTTCCTCACATCACGTGATGGAAATTGCACCTTAGTGTGCCACACTGGCCTACTGCTAATGGAATTTAGTCTGAACTAGCAGACAGTGTAGCGAGTATCGACAGAATATTCAAACCATCTATAGTGTTATAAGTCACAGGGTCTACAAGTAATGCCACATGGTAACTAGTAACATTTTGGTAAACAATAAAACATGCTGAGCTAAGCTAAACACTATTTTTCTAACTATGGAAGTTTCTCATTCTAAACTGCATAGCCCTAAAGCAAAGGTAAGTATTTCGAAAATAACGGATTGCAAGTATCGGATGCATCGCATCAAACAGATTATTTTTTTTACAATGCGTCTACCGTATCAGCATCAATCAAATTTCCTTGGATTTCCGCTCAGACTATAAGCACCGGTATTGAAGACGGGTAGATTCGTGCGATCCTTACGATGCGAATCAGTGGACGCACTTGTGTGAACTCCTATACAAAGAATACTACGATCCTTTTTAATTTTAATGCGATGCTTCCGATAAGATGCGCATATGTGGACGCCTGCCTTAAGTAAGCCACAGATTTTTTTATAGACTATAATTAAAATACCAAGTGAAAGGCAGACAATAATCGGCAGTACCACCATACCGATTTCCATGTATCACAGCGGTCATCAATTCTCCCCAATAAGCCCACATATTTCACCCCTCACTGCGAGCGGCGTAAGCTCTTAGCTCACCCAAACATCACATATTTTATTCATTAAACGATGCACACACGCGTTCACAGTCATTTACAGTACAAAATAGGGACAATGGAACCCTTTTTAATGCGTTTCTATTTATGATCAACTAGCGGTTGGGTCCGGCTCCGCCCGGGTGCATACACGTTTTAAAATGGCGGTCAAAATGTTTAATTCTGACTATCAGTTTAGAATATCGACCAATCGGACCACGAAAAACGAACAAAATTCCTCGTATTTGCTAGAAATATTACTACTGCTTTCCTACTATAGGTGATAGCGTGATGATATATAGCCTATAGCATTCATCGATAAATGGACTACCCAACACTGAAAGAATAATTCAAATCGGACCAGTAGTTCCAGAGATTAGCGCGTTCAAACAAACAAACTCTGCAGCTTTATAATATTAGTATAGATAATAGTGCATTATTAATAGATCGGGATATAGGTATATTTAAAGGTTTAATAACTTTGATCGCACGTGTTATAATTATAGGAAGTAATAAAATAAACGCCTTTAGTGTTTCAATATTCACTTATACAGTTTATAAGCTGTTTATGTAATGATATCAGTGAAAATGGATTAAGAAAGAAAACTACCGGGTGTTTAATATTTCCAACACATTTCATAACATATCAAAGCATTATAAGGATTTTACAAACCTTTAGGTTTTTATATAAAATACAGACATGTTAGTCGACAGCATAAATATTACAAATGGGTGTTAAAATGGGCATACAGGCAATTACGAAAACAATTATGACAGTTTAATTCGCTATAAATATTTTATAGACCTTGAATACCTAGTTATTTTTTGTTGGAAACTTACAAAAAGTCATGTAAGATTTAATTTTAATTACTAGTATTTTATAAACATCAATTCAAATATTATTTCGTATCCGTGTTGTTATACAAGGAGTAAGAACAACATTTTATCTGGTTTGGAATTTTAAGACTTGTGGATTAAAAAAAAGAAAAATGCAGATGTGGAAAATTTCAAGCTCACGCTACGAAAAAAATCCCCAATAACGTTGTTTACATAGTGACTAAAAACTTATGGAACGACGCAACCATAGAGGCGCCACCACTTATCGCAATAACAAAACTATCATAATTGACTTTAATCAGCGAAAAAACTACGTGACGTCACACAACAGAGCCGCAATGAGTGAATCATTGCGCGACCTATGACAAACTGACTAAACGCTGTATCATGAGATAATGGAAAATTAAAAACAAATACAAGATAAGTTGTAATTATTTACATACTTAACTCTCAACAATCTCAACGCACCATCTGAGCGACATCAAGGCAACTGGCAACTGTTATATCTCGTGATAAAAATATATGAATACTACCAATGTTTATTGAAATGATCTCAAGGTGTTTTTCCTTTAAATTCAATCAGCGAGCTTGTTGGTCACCTGCACTTTGAATTGCATAAAGTACGATAAAAAGTTGCTAAATAAAAAATACGTAATTAAATTCGTGTGTAAAATCACAAAAAGGGCACCTGCTTTTGCATTTCCGTACAAATAAAAGCTCTTTGCAGCTGCTTGCATTGGGCAAATTGGGCCTTGAATACATTAAGTTTTTAATAATGATAACGTTAATTTGAAGCGTTTTTATTGCGGTGGCAGCAACTTGTTTACGGTCCCCGAGGGAACGCCCTTTATTTTCTCAACGATTTCATAAAGAATCGTCGATAAGACGTCTTCTTACTTGGAGTTTTTCCCGCCTATCAAGTCCAACTTACTGTCAATATTGCACTTTCTCTACAACTCTCTAATCATGAAGACGTCAGCAAAACCGACAGCCAGATTGGCTGCGACATTTTCATTAAATGCCGTTAATCATACGAGTAAAATTATTTTAAACAGTAATTTTTAACACTTAATATGCGTGTAAATAATTCATAATATGGACAAGCCCGCCCTCCACTCACAACAATAACATGAAATGTTCATTTATACGTCAATGTATTCATAGAAACAGAGATGAACCCACGCACGTGAGCAGACATTGGAGATTACTTCTCTGATTACGTGACGTCGACCCTTCTTGGGCGACCAGCGTTCATTAATAGGAATTTATTGCCTTTGGATATTTATTACAACGCATGAAGCTGTTTATATTGACTACTATAAGTTCGTAAAAGAATCCAGTTCTATTTTGAGCCAATATTTTATATTGACATAAACAAGCTCATTGATTAAATACATGTGATGGCTGATTCTAATAGTCTATGTTGTCTGTCTATCCTATTAACGTCGGAAACAATTTAAGGCTTCGTGTACGAGCTATCGTAGTCAATATACGTGTTTATCGTCGACTGCCCACAGACATTCCTTACTTTACACTCAGAGGTCCTGGACTATTTAATTTAAAAAGTCAATGACACCGTTCGTGCTTTCAATAGAAATGTAAACATTAACTAGGGCTTTAAACTTAAGTACCATGTCTCTCCCGTAAGTAAGTTCGTGATGTGAACATATTGAGATAAAAAGGATTAAAATTAAGCAATCTAGTTTAATCCCCCCTCAAATTACAGGGAAATGCACCTGGCTATTACGCCACGCGCAGATTAAAATTAAGACGCACATGACGCAACAAAGGATACGCCAAGATTTACGACGGAAACCGAAGCTATAAAACTTCCACACCAAGTTATACATAAAAAATCCACTGGTTATGATTGCTTCGAAACCATATTAAGCATGTCGCAAAAAATAATACTCTCTCGCACAACTGAACTATATGTGATCTTTTCTCCGGAAGTAACACCACATACATATGTTCTTGGAAACGATTCTAAATAAACTTTAATCGATTTTTAGTTATCTGATGATACAACGTTTCTAAGCAATGATAATTTGTCAAAATAGCCGCATAGATCCTGCTTGTATATAAGTTAATAGTTAACACTAACACCCGCTTAAATCGCCGAAGGATATTTTAAAAAAATCTAATTTTCTAAACATACCAAATGTTTTTTATCGACGTATTTTTAATAGCGAGTAATAGCCAGTTATTATATACATTTTATATTATCATAGTCATCGCTCCAAAAGGTAAGAGTATGGTCTAGTGCAGGTTCCGAAAACTGTAAGGTATTTAATCCAGTAGAAACAGTTAGCTGTGGACGTATTTATCTGACCCAGAATAAATATTTTATTGGAAGTAAAGCCACAATGATGTGGGACCCGTTGGATCGATAGTTAGTATTCAAACAAAACAATCTTTATCTAAGATAAGCAAGCAATGTATTCTAAAGATACATCGCGTACACATCGAAGATGAAAAACCAAGCAAATATTTGGACGATTGCGAGAAAATCAAGCTATCGTTTAACATGTACATGCGATGAAAGCGGGTTAAAAAATAAACAGCGCGAGAATTTTGATTTCTACTAATGCACGCTATATGCAAGCTACGCATTCCATGCAAATCCAATAAGAATGTTAAAACCGCGTGAATAGAATAAAAGTAATTACTTTTTTCTTATTGTTAAAATCTATATAGTTGATTGTACAGCACGTTTTTCTAGTGCGTGCGCGAGTAATCTACATGTAATTGAATGGATTTTTATACGTTTGTTGCGTCACGGCCGTTGATGACTTAGAAAAACAGATACGATTTTTTCCGGTCTCAATATCAAAGCGAGTGCATAGCTGTCTATAAAACTAAATATAACCAACCATAAAGGGAAAAATGTTTGATTTGTGCAATCAATATTTTTAATTAGTAAGTATTAAATATTTGTCTAGTTTCTTATCTACTAAAAAGTTTGTTTCCGAATACAAATAATGTACACTTTTCGTAAATATCACAGTAATAAATAAAATATTATCACATCATGTGATTGCAACACCGTTATGTAGTATGTTTTATTACATTTCTTCAAGATTATCAAACCTGGGTTGTTCCAACATTCCTTTGCTATTCTTATACCCAATATAGGTATGAATATGAATTGTTTCAATTTACTGATGGGCATGGGCATGCCCTTTAACCATGTGGCTACACAAGTGTTGTATGTTGAGATCATATTCAATCAGATTCATTTTGTATCATATCTTTAATTTGGTACTTAATGTAATATTCAACAATTATTATGTAAGCATAATATTTATAGACTGACGCAATATAACTAGTTGGTGTAATTAAAGTTTTTTATTTTATTGGTTCAACATGTTGACTAGAAAGATCTTTTTTGAAGCAATAAAATAATCATGTAATAATTTCATTACTTAAAACATTGTTTTGTGAAATTACAACCCACAAAATATAATGAGTATATTTGGATAGTCAAATATTGCAAACAGTATGTTTTCAAATATGATTTCGGTATCGCATTCAATGATTGCAATTCTGAATTACATTAATATCATGCAAGATGCATCCAAAATATATCAATAAAAATGATAATAAACAGTACAAATTGCAATTTTTACTTTAAAGTATATATTCAAATTCAAAGATTTTAAAGGTATGCATCACTATCTATTTTAAATGGCTTGCTAAGCATGAGTAAGTGGTATTTGACATAACATTGCTAATCAGCATGAGCCAACTTGTGTAGTTATCTAACCAAGACAGTAGTTGTAGTTATTTTGAAGACTGTCCTGTTAGCAGTAGTAAATATCTACTCACTCCAAATGAGACCGATTTTAAACATATCTAAATACACAGCAGTAAAAGTTTAGTATGTGACCATACACAGCAGATGTTCTTCTCATAGTACTTAGTATGCAAATTGAATATTTTACCTAGATTGTTTTTGTTTTTATTGCAATTAATGTATTTTTATTGTAGTCTACATAAAAATAAACTACTTACTCACTTTAATAACTTAAATTATAATAAAACCAAATATTAAAGTGAGAGGTAATCAAAACTATGTAGATTTTTGATATTTTATTGATAAATTAATACATATTATGGATAATTTTTAAGTTTGGACAAATACTTTTTAGTAATTAAATATATTTAACTTGGTGTCCAATAAAATTCAACTATGTGAGTTTTAATGACACAAAATATGTGGTATAAATAATAATATATTTAAATGTACTCAATTTAGATACATTTCATTTTACCAATATAAATCCAATAAGAAAATAAAGAGCTATCAAAATGACCAAACAGAATCCAGCTGCACAATATACATATATAAACACTTGATCTTAGTGAGCATTGATAAAAAGCCATATCCAGTATTCAATTATTATTATTTGTTGATAAAATCAAAATACCCGCCAAGACGTAGCATACGAAAAATAATTAACTTTTCAAGGTAAACAAGTAATACAGTGATATAGGCAAGTGCAACTCACCGGCCAGGGTAAATCTGTCCATGTAATTGATGAGGTTGACGAAACACAGTATTCCAACAGTCATGTATTCTATGAAGGTCACATCCCTTAGATTATCACGTCTCCTCGCCTGCTTCTCTTGCAGCAGCGCCGTTGCAGAGTCATTATCACTATTTATCACCAACTGCTGATTGGAAGTGTTCGGTGTTATGCCACTCTGGTCCATGGTGCTTAAACTAAACTCAACTTTTACTCTTCTATGACGACCACTTTCAGAACTTTTGAATGCCGAAACCTTGCTATGTAAAATACGGCACTCGGATTTACCGGACTTACTTTTAAATTACGCACGACGTCAAAAATAAATTTAAAAATTAAATAAATAATTATTCTAAAATGCAATATAAATAATTAAAGATATAATTTTAAATAGGAACATATATCATAATTTGACGTTACGCATACTCGTGAATCGTGATGACAACTCAATGTTCGTGACGTGATCTGGGTTATTTTTTCAATGTGGTGACGTTAGCGGCGCAGTGGATTGAAAAATGAATGAATGAAAAGAATGAATATATACAGATAATTACCTTCTGAATATTTTCTGTTCTTAATCTATACCTCAGAACAAGAACTAAGCATAGAAGGAGTCTGAAACATACTTTTATACTTATCCTCTTTTTTCCAATGGGCCAAATCATGAGAGAGAATGAGAAAAATAGCATGTGCTAAGGACGGCTCATGTTCACTGATGAAACGTCAAATTGATATGTTGGGTATGATTATGCGGCCGAACTATCCACTCCCACGTCCACGTCACTGTCACTTATTTTGACAGAAATCTTCCGATTCCCGCGCTTTCAATATTCATAAACATAAACCATTATATCCTAGTACCTATTCTAGCTACAGGGAAATAAAAAATACCTTTAAGTATCTTAAACTATGCAGAATTATTAGATGTGACAATTATTGTACAAATATAATTCAAATGTGTTGTAAACAAATAATAAAAAATCTATACAGATCGAATTTCAATGGTTTTTCATTTTCAAATCATGTTTTCACCCATTAAATCATATTACATAACAATAAAATCCATTTGTAAATAAAGTATATACTATAAGCTTTCTTTTGATATCCATATTTTACTATTTAAAGTCATCTTTATCTTATAAAAAACCAAAACAATATACCCATAATCACATAACCAATTTTTGTTACGTTTGCGTTGCTATTATTGCTTAGTGACTCCCGAGTTCCGGGTTACGATTTAATGTTGCCAAGTAAGAACGAGATGTAAGAAAATAACACCTGGATGATCGATGAACTTTGATCGGTATTTTTTTTGTTTAATTATTTGTTTTAGAAATCATATTTAAATACAAATTACATACTGGTGAAATGATGAAATATGATTTTATAGACTATGTTTGTAAGGGGCGTGCGCTCCTTGTAGGCAGAAATGCAGTGCTTTACTTGCCATTCACAGATATTTTAATAAAACATTCCTACGTTTTAGATGACTTTAATTAATAGTAAATAAAATAATAAATAAAATATCATAATTTAAAAACGCCAAATATTTTATAAATAGCACGTATTTGCAAGCACACAAACATTATGTTTGCCAGGCGTTAAATGACAAGCAAGCGGCGCGGCGCGGCGCTGCAAAATAATGTATCCACAGACCAAGTAGTACTACAGACGGCCGACTCGCCTATCCCCTAGACTGTCGTTTGTTTTTCTGTCAAAAAACTGTCATGACCGTAGACGGTTCGACAGTCGGAAACGCCAGGCGTGGCTTCAAGCAAAAAGCAACCTACTAGTCATTGAAATAGGGTTCATTTTAGTGTGATATAAAAAAATGCAAAATAATGCAATTGATGTAATTTTTTTCAAGTTCAGATATTAGTGTTTGTGTAGATTAGAAATAAAACCCTTCAAATTATATAAACAACTATTTATTTCATTTCATTCAAAGTATTCGTCGAAATATACAAATGTGTTTATTACAAATATGACATCTTAAGTTGAAATAAAGTACACTTTTGCCTTACGTAGCTACAATTTTACCAAGGTTCCCAACTGGGCGTACCTGAATGGGAGGTACCAAAGATACGAAAAAATGTAAAGCCTCTTATATTGGATTATATTTACATAAGCATGTGTACTATGTTATAAGCAATAGAAATCTTTCATCATAAATAAAATTAGATATTATTAAAATTGTGACATTTGGTACATTGACTTTACACATTATTCATTTAAATATTTATATGAAACTAATATGAAGGGGTAGTAAATAAACACAAAAAACGAAATCGAACAAACATGAATTTAGATAATAATAAACATTTTCAATTGAATTAATTAGGATGCAACAACAATACATGTATTTATAAAATTACGAAGTGTCTACTGTTTGTGATTGTTACATTCATAGAAATCAAACAAATATTTGGAGAGAATATTTACATTTCTGATTATTGAATTGATGAGTAATGATTTCTTATAAGTTACGAGCATAATTTTCCAAATATTCAATTGTTTCCTTGACGTCACTTACACTGCACGTTTAATACACGTATTCACTGCACATTAATCACTGCACAAAGCAATCCTTTCTGGTCATTACATTTGCAAATTCACTAAACGAAAATCGGCCCGGGGCGCAGACAGGCGCTGTTACACAATGAACGCTGGGTACCTCTATATTTATCGGTAGATGGCGCTGTTACACAATTAATGCTGGGCATGCATAGAATGGCTTAACACATCATTATTCGCCAATAGATGTCAGGAAGTCATATTTTCAGTTTGTATTTCAGTTTTTTTTTGCAACATTTTTTAAACATTAATCCTAATTATTAATATTCCTATTTCCTAATTTATTTTATGTATTACATATTAATTATTTTCAATTACAATGTCACTTGGGGTGATGAGAAACATGTGGATTAAATTAAATAGCATACATAAATATTACCTATTATACATCACCACAAAATATTTAATATTTATAACTAACGACTTAGTCAAAGAGACCGCCCCGAACCGTTCCTGGCGAGAATGTTCCCATTATACTGGCAACGTTGCCACGTTGGATTGCCAGAGATATATGCTGCACCAGGAAGGATTCGGCACGGTGATCCTGACCATTCCGCCTCAGACGACGCCCCAGTTCACGGACAAAATCCTTAGCCTCTCACGGACAAAATCCTTAGCCTCAATCAATTAGGATATTAATTTCCTAATTAATATCCTAATTAATATATTAACATAATATTGTTCGGGTTCGATTCCCGCATCGAAACAAATATCTGTGTGAAGTAGAGGTATTTGTTTCGGGTCTGGCTATTAGTGAGACCGAAAAGTCTGTTGTAGTTCCTGATACCCACGACACAAGACTAGTTCTTTGTGTGGGGTCGAGACTATAAATGTGACTTTTGGGTGTATTTATTTATTTATTTTATTACATTTTTGGATATTTAGGAGATTGTCCCGCCCTCACACCCGGCACTGCAACTCCTGTAAGCCAGGATCTACAGTGGCACGCAATGTAATGACACCAAGCATTGAAGCTCGGCGAGTCTCCGGGAATGTCTAACTTGTCTTTAACCCGCAACGAAATGAATCAGAAAGTTAAATTAATAGGAGGAGTTGGAAATAAATAATGTCCACTTCCCTCCGTGCAAAGCGGGTGACAAAACATTGACCTAAGGAGGTAAATGACCTCCCAAAAAGACTTTTACAGCCGGAGAAGCCAGCTGTAAAGCACCACGGAATTCATTATTACATTTAAATGGGACCTATTGTGTGAGCTGTTATACTTGATTCCAGTAATAGGTATGGCAAAAACGCCGGAAAGTACGGAAATTCGTCCTAGTCTATTTTTGGATATTTGATTACAATATATGACATCATATTTTCAATAAACAATGATGTGTCGGATTTGATAATGGCAGCTTTTCAATAATTTTCGCCAGCCCCCAAACCATTTAAAATCCACTAAAAGCAATGTTTCCCAACCAGGACCAAACTACCAGATTTTGTGGAAAATCCACTAAGTTGGAAACACTGGTGAAAAAAAGCTTGAAAGATGGCCGCCCATGTAAGTTCTTGTCCAGACGATATTTGATACAGATGTTAACCGGTTTAAAACAGCGCGGGGGCCAATAAATAAGTTACTATCTACGTGTAATAACATGAATGGAATATAAATGACTTAGTCCTATCAAATGTTAACATTGTTATACCTAGTTTTTTAATGTATTTATTGATTTTGCATTAATGAAATTTTAGCGATCGAGACATGCAAAGCTGTTATCCTTTTTTATAGTGTTTGGTTTAGAAACCAAATTATAGTTTATGGTAGATTTTTAAGAAAATATCCTTGATTACGACGAGATTTGTATAGGTAAAGGTACTGGTAGGTATAGCGTAAGCCATTACAATCAAAAATTGTAATAGTATTTAAAAAATACGAATAAGGGTAGGTGGTGGTTGAAAATTAAAACAAAATAAAATAAACAATTATTATTATTTCAATCAATGAATAAATATTTAGGAATAAATACTGACAATTTCATATCTATAAACTAATAATTAAAGATTTGTACGATTTATTTAGTATTTTTTTTTTATTTGGCCCGGCATAGTAGCCCGGCACAGTGCCTCTGCCTCTGCCTCGGCTTCTGCCTCTGCCTCTGCCCGGGCCTCGGTCTCCCCCATTTCCGCACTGCCCTCTCAATGTAAAGTTCAAGTTAACTCTTAGCACTAGTGATGGTTTTTTATTTGTTTAATTGACACAAACTATGCATGCACTCTATCACTGAAATAAAAAAATAAAACACTCACGAGCATTCTTGCTTTTCCATTGATGACCTAAAATTGAAAATGTATTTTATTATTTTTCTTTTTTATATCAAATAAATTTGTCCAATTGTAATACTAGTTTTGTATCAGAATAACTACGCTAGCTAGCGCTACTTCTATGTTAATCATTGTTCTGAGGCTTTCCTGTAGTGATGTGCCAACTCGGGATAAACCAGACTCGAGTTGAAATTCAGGTAACTCGAATTGAACTCGAGTTACACAACTCGAGTTAGAAGTACGAAACCGAGTGTTGAACTTGATATGTAGGATTGAATTAAAGAGGTTTTTATAGTTTTTACTGGTAGGAGACTTAGTATGTCTTATACTTAAGAGGCCGCCATGAGTTTGTTACTTTACAATTCAAAGCAATTTTGATAAAACTTCGCATATAGGTAGCTGATACCCTGTATATCGCATAGGATACTGTGTATACCGAAAAATGTAATATGGAAACATTACATTTGGTAAAAGCTAGGAATTCAAATATCCATATTGACTACTTTTTCGTACTAAAATGCGTTCATCTACCGCGATTTTCAAACTCGAGTTAGGAAGAATTCAATTCAAGTTACCTCGAATTTGGCACAACTCGAGTTAGTAAATCGAGTTGACCATCTCTAATTAAATTACTTTAACTATTTTTAATAGTGAATTAAATATGGGCAGTGTCAATATATTTTTGATTACGCTTCTTTTTCTCTCACTTTCTTATGCAAAAAAGTATGGTGATGAGGAAAAGCCGGCGTGGGCTAAAAAAGATATTCGAGATTATTCTGATGCTGATTTGGAGAGGTAATTATTACTCGAAGCACGTTAATGGCAATGCTCACCGGAAATTAATGGTAGAATCCCGTATATTAAGATATATAACTGTAAATTCTTTGTTCTAGGCTTTTCGACCAATGGGAGGAGGATGAAGAGCCTTTACCCGAAGATGAACTGCCAGAACACTTACGCAAACCTCCAGCCTTAGATTTGTCAAAAATGGATATGTCGAATCCAGAATCCGTCTTGCAAGCTACTAAGAAAGGTCAAACACTCATGATGTTTGTGACTGTAGCCAACAAACCAAACCGTGCGAGGGCTGAAGAGTTGACTAAAATATGGCAAACTTCTCTGTGGAATAACCACATCCAAGCTGAAAGGTATATTAATGGTTGTTTAAATAATACAAGCATAAAGGCAGGTTAATAATGAGTGTGTGAAAACTCTAATCAGAATATAACTTAACTCATTGATTACTATATTATAACAATTAAAATCCACTTGTATAATTTGGGTAAATTTTGTGATAGTTACACACATATCAAACTATAAATAAACAATTTATATGTATGTAAGCTGCGATAATACTGCAACTTATCTCATTGTTTTATTATGTTCTTATTATCTACAGTATATTTTAATAATATTAAAATAATTATTGTTTCAGGTATATGATAGATGATGACAGGGCTATATTTATGTTCAAAGATGGATCCCAAGCCTGGTCAGCTAAAGAATTCTTGTTGGAACAAGAGGAACTTAAAGATGTTCAATTAGAGAGCCAAACATATCCCGGCAAGAAACCAGATGTTAAGAATAAAGCTTTGAGAGATGAGTTATAAATGTAGATCTGATGATGTTAAAAGTCTGACTATTTTAAGTTTAAGCAATCATTTGAAGAGAATACCTTGATAAACTCAATTGTATAGTACATTATTTACACATAAAATTGCATTTTATGTAGTTTAAGAGTAAAGAATATTAATATACAAACATTACATTCTATATCTGAATGGGAAAATGTTTTTACAGTCCTCGTATAAAATATTGAAACTGTAAAGTACAGACTTTATGAATTCAAAAGTTTATGTAGGAATGGTCTGATTTTGTATAAGATGTAAATATATTGTGTTTTGTCAACCAGTGAAATTGTTATAATAAAAAATGCCTCATAAATTTGTATCTTTTTTTATTTAGAGTGAAAAAATTGAATATTTATTTTTTAACAGTAACCAGTTTCATAATATAGTCTCAGCTCTTAGAGTAACATAATGATCATTTTAAGCATCTGTAGCTCTGAAATGATCTTCATCAACTGTTGAGTAAATGTGTCCCTCTCCACACAGCCAGTCCAAAACATTCCTAAAAAGATGTATGGTTAACAGATAACAGTAATAGCAAATATTCATAAATGTAATAATCATAATTTTATACTTATAATATATTCACTGGTCTCTCAAAAGTGAGAGGCCGTGTGGGTAAGGATACTACAATGTCTATTTCTCCAACAGCAGTGTTAATGCACTGTTGTGTTTCGCTTTGAAGGATATTTTTGACAGAGTATCTGCTGGACTTAATGAGAGATGTTACCGCTTAGGATGTTGAGAGCAGTGCAATGCCGAGCATTGCTTTATAGTGTTGTTTGGCATTGCTACCATCAGGTAAATGGCATGCTAGACATCGTAAATCAATAGTATATAAAAAACAACAATTAGAATTCAGTCAAATCCACCAGGCCTATTATTAACACATAAAACCATGGGTACATTGAATGTTTATTTTGAATTCAGTGATAATTCTTGCTATCAGGTAGTTAACCTTAGTATCTTCAGTAGAACAATATATCATTGTATGCATAAACATATACTTACGTAAATTCGGTTTGTGGCATGCGGTCCTGGAGGGTAGCGTACATATCTTGCCTACTAATGCCTTGTTCTAATGTTGTTGCTTGTATCAACTTGAACACCATCATTTGACGACTATTTAGCCCATTCACTGAAGTATTATCATTCATGCATACCATTGAATTAGCTGGTAAACTAGTATGGTTCAAATTGTTGGTATTTGCCATTCCTCCCTACAATATATTCAGTGGATTAATAATGAATTGATACATAGATTATGTTATATCAATAGACCAATTCACAGAAAATATATATGTTAAATTGAGATTCTTTGACATGGTTTATTATTATTAATGAATATCTCACAGCACACCAGGCCAATAAAATTGCTTTACTTTAAACTATATAGTTATGAGAAATAACTATAATAAAATACCTGTACAAAATAATGATTGTGACTTTGGTAAGGATTATTTGAGTAGAACAAATACTTATAATAAATGTTACCTTATCAGCACCCTTAGCATCCTCCAATGATTGCAATTTATATTTGTTATGAATGCATTGCAGATAATGAAAAGTAATAGCATTCACATCTGTTATAGGCGATATTTTAAAAGCCATCAGAACTTTCTTGCCCTTGTTGGTTTTGACTTTTCCATAAATTTCAACATAATCATTCACTTTCACTTTTGGTGTTGCATTGTCCTGTGAATTAAATCTATTTGTTACTTCTATATTACAATATTTTAGATAATGCCAGAAACATAGCTTCATCCATTTAAAAGTATTATATATGTATTTAGATTGTAGACAATCAAACTAAATTCAAATGATTACGAATTAGTTTATAAGTCACACTTTTTTTTTTTTTTTTTATTGCAGTGAATGGCGAGACGAGCAAGCCGTTCGCCTGATGTTAAGCGATACGACCGCTCATAAACAGTAGCAACATTCCACTGCGCTCGCCATCCTGAGACATAAGATGTTAAGTCTCAATATGTCCAGTAGTTGCTCTGGCTACAATGTCCTTCAATCCGAAACACAACAGTGCATTTAAGCAGTGTTGTTTCACGGAAGAAATAGACATTGCGGTGGTACCTACCCAGATAGCCTCTCACATATGAGAGACCTACCACCAGTGACACTTATAAATTAATTTGTTTATATTCATCTGATAGTTAATAGTGCAACTGGAAGTTTATGTAATATCCTCCTAGCGCCCAAGCGCCTTTGAAACACCCATAATCGAGTTCATCATAAACGCCCAAATGTTTTCGGGACCCGACTATGATTGCAGCCCAAGGAACTTTTGAAAGGATATATTCAAAAAGTATTAGTATTTGATATTTGGACAAACCAAAGTACTATTTTCATTATGGATTACAATAAAATAATTTTAATTGTAAAAGCATCTAGGGGCTATCACAATGTAGTACTGAAAATCTTACTCGTATGTACATCAAATGGATAACACTAATGTGAAAAAAAAACTTGGGCTGTAACCGGTTTTACATTTATGTTCTTCTAAAAGGACCTTTGGGTCATAATGACTACGAGCTCCAAAAATTTCTAGGCGCTAGGAGGATATGGCAACTGTAACTACATAATTAGATAAGGAAACTTACATCTTGATCCATAGCATCTTGATCCAGCCACAAAACTGCCCTCATCCTTCCAGTTATGTCTTGTATAGTGTAAGTAATTTTTGTGCTTTGCATTATGATATTTCTCACACGAGCTACAATGGACACTATTTGCACTTCTGTATTAAATATTTTGAGCTCATCATCTTGGAAATGTAGAGCTTGCCTAATAACTATGGGTGCAGTGCGAGAAGCTCTCTTTCCCTGTAATCATAACTTTGTTGAGAATATCATGTATTTTATTTATGTGATGTTTATGAACAAGTATTAGAGTAATACAATTACTTACAGTTTTTTGGGCCTGGCCAGGTGTGCCAGTGTTTCCAAAATCAGTAATGGTGGAATCTGAAAATTATAGATAATTATACGTGTCAGGGTTTCTTCTAACAATGAATAACTTATGAACCTCCTATAAGTCGTATTCTAAACAAAAAATATATTGTTTTGAAGTGTTTATCATGCACACAAATGTTAGGTGGATAACTATAATAACACAGATTATGAGTAATAATTGAAAGGTATTATTACAAGATAAAATACATACAAAAATACAACTAAAATACGTTACCAGGGTTAAACATCTTGTTTTGGGTGTAAATTGTAATGATGTTCACGAAATAGCTATGGAAATAGCAACGATGGATGTTTAATTCTTTTTTTATATTTATTAAAATCTGAAAACGCTGCAATGCAGACTAATGTGTTGGCTCGGTATTATTAGTTTATAAAGTTACTCTATGAGGTGGGTTTCAATATAATCACAAATATAATGCAGTTTTTTAGGTGTCTAATTTATTTTTCAAAACACACAAACGGCGGTAAATCAAGTAAAATTGACCACAGAATTGACATATGTCACAGACCACAGACTATTAAACAAGTCACAGACTAAGACGAAGAAGTATGAAGTACGAAACATGTGTTATCAAGATACTTTAGAAATTAATATATAGAAACTTATATTCTGTGTTGTGTTATATTCTTCATAATTTATAAAAATTAAATAATTAAAATGTCTCAAAATGGTAGTATTATGCCATAGAATACAATTTTATTTGATTATATAACACATTTCTATTTAATCTATAGTTCCATTCGTTCAAAATTTGACATTTATTAATCACTTTTGTTGTTTTCGTTTTTGAAATCGTTGAAAAGTTTTTGATTTACATAAACTTATTTATGGAAATTTGTCGAATCATATAGTTAAAATGAATTATAAAACATTTCATAAGGGAAAATACTATGTCACGTTTAAGAGGGGTTTCGAAGATTGCAAAAGGGATATCACAGTGACTGTAGACAAAGTGTTTGAAAACGATAGTCTGGTTTGTTATTTTACATTACTATTATAAGCCTGTTTGTTCCTAAATTAAGTACATTATTATTTTAAATCATTTTTGTTCCTTGTTATGTAAATCCTAATAGTATGTTGTGGCTATAAAAGGTGTAATTTTACGGGTGAATGAAGTAATCCTTACCGCTTTTAATTAGTACGAAATGTATCTTTTCAGAAAATTTCATTATCTGATGATGAAGACCCCACATTTTTATGTGTTTTAAGTATAACCCGCTTCGACTATGAAGATTTGAAGAAGCAGCAAGGTCTATTAGTAGACTTCGACAATTTCCCTTCACAGGTAGTAAGGCTCCTGCAACAATGTGCTTCAAACAATATGTAAGTGTATAAACTTACAGTAAGTTAATTGAAACTTACAGTAAGTTAATAGTTTAAAAGTATTACTGTACATGAAATGAAAGGCATATATCATAAGCTAAGAACCTATACCTCTGAGGCATATTATTACTAGTGTTACCATCAATTTACAGTTTAGTTCTGTGTATTTTCATACTTATAACTGTACAAATGATTGATTTGTTCATCTTCAGGTTCCTAATAATGCAGCAGACTAACCCCATCCAGTTTTATTTGGAAGTGATAGAGCATAATGAATTCAAAAGACTTGTACATTTATCATTGAAAACTAGTCCTGCTACAGACACTGATATCAAACAACACATGGCAGAGACTATAAACAATCTAAAAGTAAGTTACAATACAAATGTAACATTGAGAAGTTAAGTTTAAATTTATTTTAGTATTTTCTTGCCGATGAAAAATGTTTAGATATAATTCAAAGTATCTTGAAAAGAAGGAACACAACAAAAACAATGGCTGAATTATATAATAAAAATAAAAATATCTTTCCATTAGTCCTAATAATAAACATGATTAATTTATATTTACTATTTTATCTGGAATTTGAAATACAAAAATCACTTTAAAAATGTCTGCTTCCTTCCAGAAATCTTTAAGTGCCCTTAAAACTTCTGCTATGAGCAATGAAGCACTGTGGAATGATAAGTGCATTAATATGGAACGGAAAATCCATGACTTGACACATGTTGTGTCCAAAATGGAAGAGGACAAGTTGAGACGTGAGAATGATTTTCAGAAAAATTTGGACCAAGAAAGAGAGAGAATGGCACAGGTATTTTTTCTATTTAAGGTTTATATGATAATGGGAGGTGGTTTGTTAATTATGTTAATTACTCTTAAGTACCAACTTTATCATAGTTTCTTAAAAATGGACCAACTCTTTAGTTAAAATTCTGTTACAGGAAAGACTACAGTGGCAAAAAAATACTGATATGAATATGAAAACGCAATTAGCAGTTTCACAAGAGAATATAACTAGGAAAGATAAACAAATTGAAGAAATTAATGTAATTTGTAAACAATTAAAAGAAAATGTAGCGCAGCTAGAAAATCAATTAAGGTATTCATTTATCAATGTCATTAACTGAAATTTTAAAATTCTCATTTTTAAAATTTATAACTATTTTGAGCAAACTTTTATAAATCCAATTCTATTTCAGTGAAAAAAATCAAAGATTAAATGTATTAGAAAAAGAAGTCCAGAAGTCACACATAGAAGTGGCCACATTGAAGGCTAAAAGTATGTCATTGGATCGTGATGTAGTGGAAAAAGAAAAGCAATTTAACCAACAGAATACTAGGTGTACTTATTTGGAAAAGGTATGTTTATTTTCATTCGGTTTTTATTAATTTACAGCCATCTATCTCGAGTTTAGACAATCCTAGTGTTGATGTTTGAGTCCTACATCCTAAAGATAGATATTCTAGATCCCCCATTTTGATAATAAGTAAAAATTTGTAATTTTTTTTGTAGCTTATTAAAGTATCTGCTAAATAAACATTTATCATATGTTCTAGGTGGTCAGGGAAAATGGCGACACAATAAAGGAGTTAAATAGTACGATTCAAATTTTGAAGAAAGAGAAGGTAAGTTACTACACATATTTAAAAATGTACTCTAACAATTCATCCACACTTAATCCAATCGTTTAAGGTCACATAATTATAAGTAATTTAATTATTTTTTATTCTCAGGCTAATTTGGAGGAAAGATTAGCACTCAGTGAATCCCTTGTCAATAAAAATAATGATGCCTTCCACTCAACATCAGAACAACTACTTAAAGCCAATCAGATAATATCAAAACAAAATGCAGATCTAATTGAAATGAAAGAGAAGGTAAGCTGTAGTTAATAGAAATACAATATCGTAGGCGATAGTTCGTGGCGGCAATCAGGGTATGGGGTGACGGGTGGGGGGAGGGGACGCCCCGCACGCCTGCACATCACCCGCGCCGTCCCAGTCTTAGTGCTGCACTTGCCCACATCGACCGCGTTTATCGATTTTGATACCGCTCACTTTGTTTTTTATGTATTATATTGTTACGCAATGAATTGTCTGCGGTAGCTTTTTAAAGCTAACCAAAAAACAATAATTAATTCTCATTCTTAAGGTTCTATGACGTTCCTACAATCCCCCCATAATCGTCTTTCCCATATACCTTCCTTGTGCGGACATCAATCCGTTACAAATTGTCGATAAATATTTGACCATTTTGCATATAATAAACTTGACTTATTATTTTTAATATTATGTCATTGCGTTGCAAATAAATATCGATTTAAACTGCTTGGAGACTGATTGGATGATGTTTTATATCAGTAGCCGTCCATTAAAGTTTCTCATTAAATAATATACTATTACCATATTTTGTCTTTGTGGTTTAGTTGTACTATGGTATGATTACAAAGTTGAAGTCTCAGGTTGGAATGCCGGGTCGGGAGAAGTGTTGGTAGACTTTTATAGAGCGATAGGCTCACTCCCCATCACACCTTGAGATGGAACACATAGGCGAAACGTGGGTGTACCTACTGGTTGCTACCAACACCTCTGCCTACCTCTTGTGCGAGAAAGGTGGGAGCTTATGATGTATTACCATTTATAGTTAACAAATATATTTTTGGACTGTTGATTCATTGAATCAATTACTTGATCGTTTTTAAATAGACAACCTATTGTTTTAGCTACTATGTCGCACAGCAATTGTGTTAGAGCAGGAGAAGGTGATTGAGGCAAATGCAAAAGAAATTGAAGAGTTAAAATCTCACATAACTACTTCAAATCAAAATGTAGATAAACTGACGAAAGAACTTGACGATCTTAGAAAAAAATTGGAGTGCAATGAAAAAACAATTCAAGATAGAGATGAAACTATAAAAAATAATAATATGGGTATAATTTAAAATTCTCTCCTTGTACATTAATATTGCAGGTATTCTGATATTTTATTTTATGAAATCTGTATTTTATTTAAAGTTATCCAGTGGCTACATAAAAAACTAGAAGACAATTCACCACCAGACACACTGCAGAGTAGAAATAAGCATAGCCTTCCAAGTGCAAGTAGCTCAACACCATATTTTATTGCAAAGAACAATCATACTACATTGTCGACTGATGACTCCATAGATTTTTATGCTACCTCTAAAGTGTAAGTATGTCTTGCATTATCTATTTAAAACAAAAAAATCAAGCAATGAAGAAGGGCATAATTACAAATACACAATTTAAATTATGTACCTTTAAACCAAATAAAGCTTAGTTATTATACCGGGATAAATAGCATACTTCACTGTTTTATAATTACGAAAGAAATCTACAGGGTATCTCAAGACTGCTACCGAAAACGAAGCCGGATGGTAGTTTTAGTGACTTCAGACACATTGCAACAGAAAATGTTGAAAAAAAGCGACGATTTTTGTTTTGTTATTTTTTTCCTGTGATCGTATTTGGATGGTAAATTATTTTTTTCCTAAAATAATAGTGTATACCCTTTTATTTATAAGGACTCTAAGGTATAAAAGAGTTTAAATTATTATTTTAGCAAAAACTATGGATTTACCACCTAAAAATTACGATATTTATTTTTATTTATTTATTTATTTAATCTTTATTGTACACTGATTTATTATAACTACAAATAGGGATACAATAAGATACAAAAGTACAAAAGGCGGTCTTATCGCTCTGAGCGATCTCTGCCAGACAACCTTTGGATGGATATAAGGGAAGGAGATTGAGAGGGCAGTGTAAGAATAAAGAATAAAAGCTCAAAACGAAAAAAAGAAAAGAAAATAATAATAATAAAGTAATTAATATACCTACAAGTAATAATATAAATACATATTTGTAACATAATACACATACACAGATATTTACAAAATCATAAAAAAAAATTGTCGCGTTTTTTTGCGAAAATTTTAGTTGCATTGCGTTTGTACTCACTAAAACTACTACCCGGCTTCGTTTTCGGTAGCAGTCTTGATATACCCGGTATAATAATTCTGTACTTAGTTTTTTTACTGGGCCGATAATCGTGCATACAATTCACGTGATGGTAAGTGATTACTATTCACTGCCGCCCATGAACAATCATAATGCTAAGATCATGGATGTGCCCATCAAACTGGGAAGGGAGCGAACAGGAAAAAGGTCGGGAAGAGGGAATGGGTATTGGATGTCCAGCAATCTTAAATAATTTGCACATAAAAATAATCTATACTTACATTATATCTTTAGATCAAGCATAAACGACAGTCCAGGACCTGAGATACAAAACAAAACACCAAAGGCTGGATTAGACCCAAAGTATCTTCAGCCAGCAGTTAATAATACCCAAGCTGCTAAAGGTATTGTTAATATTTTGTATGTTCAACGTATAAGGCATTAACTTAATATTTAATTTAATGAAAGTATCAGTTGCACCAGCTGCCAATTGGCACGAGATACGCGCGAGTATAAAAGTCTTCACACACGTAATCTATATATATAAAAATGAAACCCATTTCGCGTTGTCACGGCATCACGTGTGGACGGCGGAACCGATTTCGATAATTCTTTTTTTAAAATGTTTGTGGAAGTCCAAGGATGGTTTTTGCGGCGAGAAAATTTCGAATAATTGCCGGAAAAGCCCTAAAAACAGCCCTTTTCTTTACCCCATACAAACGTTTTCTAACTAAAACGTTGAGTCAATTTGAGCTTTATTGCTATTGTATAAAGTTCATATTAAATTACAAGCACTCACTGTTGTTTAAACAATGTAGGTATGTTCCTAACGTCAAAGAGTCAATTTGCACTTTATTACCGCTATACAAAATTCAAATTCAATCATATCTATCAAAACAATGTGCGTGATTTTCCCATACAATATGTTCATGGGTTTGTAACTGTCAAACATTTAATTTTCACCCTGTCGATATGGTAAACTCTGCCCTCAAATTAAAGAACGTATTTAAATAAAGGTTTCGAATCGAAAACATATATCCACAATATTCGATTAATGGCGTATTTTAGATTTTAAAGAAGTAAAATATTGACAGTAGTGAAAATTGATTGACATTTTAATTGATTTTAATTGTTTATGCATGCGTTCAGAAATTTATTTTGTATAAACTAAGGAGAATATATCTAGCTACATTAATATAGGACAATGAAATAAATAATGTTCACGCGTAATGGTGGATTTACATGTTGGCTGAGGCTGGGTCAACGTCTACCAACTCCAAGCTATTAACTATGAAAAACATGAGACGGGATTGAGCCGGACAGTAGGATAGCTACATCAAGTTTAGATATACAAGAATTTATACGAAAAACAACATGTTTCTGGTGTAGAGTGGAATCAAAAAATATATGCACCCAGGCGAAGCTGGGTCGGGCCGCTAGTAAATAATAATAAAAAAGCTTAATAGCACATACATGGTCCTGACCCCTCATTATGATCGATTGAGTTTTGTGTCGTGGGTACCAGAAACTTCGAGAGACTCTTTGGTTTCACAAACACCCAAGAGATATGTTTGTGATCCAACTCATAAACATTTATCTCAGTGCGGGAATGGAACGCACGGCCACTCGTTTCACAGTCGGCTTTTAACCAGCTGGGCTACTGAGGCTGTCATGACGTTATTTGTGATAGGATTCAACGTGATATGAAGCTTTCTAACGTGAAGATATTTATATTAATTTCGAAGAATTTCTATGGTATGTAGGTAAAGTCCGCCAATCCACACTAGGCCTGCGTGGCTATATGGGTATATAACCCGCCTGAAACATACTTTTTATTGTGAAGTGGCTAGTGGGACATATACAGGGAGCGCAAATAAATGGCGCACTTGCTCAGTTGGGTACAAGGGCATAATATTAATATCGTAATAAAAAAATAATATTTGGAAAATACCTATCCGTTTTGAAGTTATGACCGTTTAAAGTTTTAAGTTTAATCACCACTTTTTCGCATAAAACCAGTTGGAATGGATGAAGAACAAGATTTAAACACATACGTATTTTTTCGTTTCGTCGTTAATTGAACGGTTAACGAAATATACCACGAAAACCATTTTTAACAGCATCAAAACTTTCTTAGACTTCGCTTTAACCGTTGTTTACACATGGGTAAGGTCATGAACTCTTAGCTGTATAATTTATCCTTCTCTAACTTCAAAAAAGGATATTTTTTTGTTTCATTTCAAATAAATCGATCAGTTAAACAGGGACGTACTTAGATTTAAGCGTCAATAAATTAACAACATATGTAATAACTTTAGGTACAGTTGCATCGTGTATGGATTGACTATTTTGTTTGTCATTATTTTCCTTAGTGTCACAAACCCAAACTGAAAGACACCAAGAAATCACACTGGTCATCGCTTAAATCATGTAAGATTGCGAATTTAATTATAATTAGAAAAGTTTTGGTAATACCTACATAACATTTAAATTTTCTAAATAATTAATATTTATTGAAAAAATAATCTGATGACACTGGTTAATAAAAAATAAATAATAATATAATAGGTAATATTTTTAAAATGATGGCCCAATTCGGCCCTATTAGTCAAAGGAAGCCGCCGGTCATAGTGTACTTCGTCGGATCCAACGCGGCTCGATTATTCTTCCTTTGAGGTTGCCGCCGCCCTTTGTGAGCGCGAGCCGAAAGGCGGCAATTTCTTTGTCTTTTTTAACTTTTAGCATTTTGCAAAAGAAGACCGACATCTGGAGGTGTGTTCACACTACACACTTGATATAACTTAATTTGATTAAGTACCTACTCCGATATAAAAGTTACGTTAAAAAAAAGATCTTATTGGACTGATAGAATGGTCCTTACTTGCTCAAGAGCTTATAATATTATTTAAATATGTCATCAACCGATCCAGTCAGTTACAAATTGCCTATTTACTTTTGTTTATTATTGTATTTAACATTACTTTAATGTGTTTTGAAAATAATGTTACTTTAAAGTGATAAAATTTCTTCTAAATTCTTATACCTTGAGAAATGTCGTCTACCATTATAGCATAGAATTTGCATATGAGACTTCTGTGAGATAAAATTAGTGAAATCAATAAACACTAATCACTAATTTACTGCACTGGAGACCCCGTGCCCTGCAGTGGCACGTATATGGGCTGATACAGTACTAATACTAATTGTTCACATGAATTATTATGAACTCAAATAGGAAAGCTTTGTATCTAATGTGAACAGGCCTTTATCTTTCAAAAATCAAAATAATTTATTTTTTATCAGTTGAATTCGGATTGCGATCGCGTGTGCATGTATTAGTCGTGTGCATATTATTGTAAATTCGTTTTCAGTTATTTTGAGTAAATTTTATTAATTTCACTATGCTTTGAACATTACCCAATTTGATAGCTTTTGATGTAACTTGTGTTATGTGAAATGTAAAAGAAAAAGTGATTTGTGCTACCAAACTGTCACAGTGTTTTCGTGCGGGTTTTGGCGGATCCTGCGCTTCCATCCTTGCCTATCAAGGTCATTACGGTATACATTACAAGGTCAGTTAACTATTTTAGTGGTCATTAATGACATAGTTGTCATTGGGCTGGTTAGTACCAGCCCATATGATTCACCGACGGCCTCCGTGGCGCAGTTGGTAAGAACTGCCTGTGAAATGAGAGACCGCGGGTTCGGTTTCTGCCCCGAGACAAATAATTTCCATGAACCATAATTATTTTTCTAATACCCGCGACACAAGATTTGTATCTTAGTGTGGGGTTAGTACCCATGTATGTGACTATTGACAGTATTAATTTAATATCTTTTTTATGTACCCTCTGCGTTATGTACACAATCGTACGACTTATAAGTAAATAATGAGCTCTGCTTATTTATTGTTGAGGGTCTACCGTTCAGTTGTAAGGTTCAATCGCTTTAGCGTAATGTGTTAAGGGTTAGCATATGTAACGATAGTTTTTTTTTTTCTCGACATCTTTCTTAATATTCCTTAGCGCCATGCAAATCCGTCTTAATTAAGATGCCTTCACCAAATACTATAATGTATATTGGCAGGTGCGCCGTTTTCTTGTCCACCCTGTATAGGCTGATACAATACAACATAATAATGAATTCTCACATTATAAGTGTTTTCTTTACAGTTATTAAAGACAGAAATGGAGAACTGCAGAAAGGAAAAGAAAATTTGAATGTGGATTTACCCAAAGTAAACTATAAAGAGAAGAAATCTTCAAGGCCCAGCACTTATCGTGCAACTCCTGTGTCTGCGTATTTTCCGTGAAAGAATTTTGTAATTCATTGCTAACGCGAATGTTAGCTTCTATTTTTTATGTAAAAAATATTAAAATAGTGCAATAAAGGTTTATTTGATATATATTTAAACTGTATTTTAATTGCTATTTAAAAGTATAGTTGATATACATTGCTAACAAATTAAATAAAACTTATCGCTATTCGTTTGAGTTATAGATTTAGTATAAAACATACTACATCTATGGTTTGAGTATTCACTATTTGATGCTCTATTGTTTTATTTGAGTCAAAACTCAAGTCTCAAAATAAAACTTGTTTGACCTGGGCTCAAATAGATTTTTTGAAAAATAATTCCGGCGTCTTATCCATACTAAACTTCGGTCTATGGTCGGTGGCTATATAAAGAATGCCAGTTAATTTTAAAAGCAGTGTTACTTGTTGTTACCTGTCTTGATCATAGGTCTTGATACAGGCAACATTGTTAAAAAGTATAGTAAACTGGTTTATGGAAAAGTTTCTAAAATGCGATAATGAGAAAATGGTCTTTATTTTCTAAACAATGCCGTTCATGTTTGTTTGTCATCATTAAAAATTAGTTTTGCTTGAACCATTGTCTATCATATATGCTTGTCAAAAATGACGGACGGATCGTATTGGGATTGGGTGGGGAAGGTTATCATTATTTTGTTTGAGTGAATCACTAGTGTGTAATTTTATACTATTTAGTTTACCTTGTATTCAGTGAGTTTATATAAATGGACAAACACAGTAGCAGTTGAACATGAAGAATCTATAAACTTTACAATCTGGTTGGAGTACGATTGATGCGTCTTACAACAAAAAATTGTGTATTTTTTTTTGTATGAGTGGAAGAGTCTTCCAACATGCCTTTTGACTTTTTGTGTTGCGTGAGACCTGGCGTCGAAGACGTAGTGGAGTTGGATTATTCGCATCAATCGCTGATCGACTTTCCTACAGAAGTGTTTGTGTATGAGAGAACGCTGGAAACCTTACTCTGCCAGAGCAACCGTATCACGGAGTTGCCACGCCAATTGTTCATGTGCCACGGCCTGAAGTACCTCGACGTGTGTGACAATGAAGTCGCCGCGATACCCGCTGCCATATCTTCTCTCGTAAACCTGCATCACCTGAATGTTAGTAAAAACACACTTACATCCATACCGGAGACTATGAAAGCTCTAAAATACCTGGCATTTTTAGATCTGAGTGTGAATCCATTGGAAAAGTTGCCAGATGCTATTACAAACCTCATTGCTTTACAAGAATTGTATCTGAATGATACTTACCTCGAATATTTACCAGGAAATTTTGGGCGCTTAGCTAACCTACGTATTCTCGAACTGAGAGACAATTATCTCATGATTTTACCTAAATCTCTGTCTCGCTCCACTGAACTTTTAAGGCTTGATATAGGTCAAAATGATTTTCAACAATTTCCTGAAGTTATTGGTAGGTTTCTGAAATTAAAGGAATTATGGATTGATAGTAACAGCTTAACATGCATACCAGGTATAATAAAGCCATTAGAAAATTTGATACACTTGGAGGCGAGCAATAATATGATTGAAGAGCTTGCCCCAGAAATAGGACATTGCAAGCAATTGCAAGACATAAGTTTATCACTTAATCATTTGACCGAGCTTCCAGATAGCATTGGCCAGTTAAGCAATCTGACTACACTTAAACTTGATAATAATCGATTATACTCCATTCCTGAAAGCATTGGCCAATTGAGCAATCTGGAGGAGTTGATGCTTATGTGTAATTATTTAGACAAGGTGCCATCATCTATAGGACTTCTTAGAAAATTACAATATCTTAATATTGATGACAATATGCTTCGATCAATCCCTCCAGAGATAGGAAGCTGTGTAAAATTGTCAGTATTGTCTCTTCGTGGCAACAAATTGATTAAAGTCCCTCCTGAAATAGGCCATTTATCAAATTTGAGAGTTTTGAACTTAGTAAGAAACTCATTGAGCAGCCTTCCCCAATCTTTGTTAAATTGTGATAACTTAGTGGCCCTCTGGTTGTCTGAAAATCAAAGCAAACCCTTAGTGCCTATGCATTCAGAAGTAGACCCACTTACATATGAACAGGTTTTGACTTGTTTCCTTTTCCCCCAAGTGCCTTTAGCTCCAATTGAGATTAAATCTGAAAATGAGAAATCTGACAATTCTGAAACCCAGTCTTCGGCTCGTCATATCAGTTTTGAGGATATGAAGGTAGTTCCTAAAGTCCCTGAAAAACCAGGGCAGTTGCGTAGAGCGCCCACTCCTTACCCAAAAGAATTAAGAGCTCTGGCCAAACATGCTAGAAACATACACAAAGATGGTGCTCAAGATATTTCTCCTCCAATGCAAAATGCAGTACATATCAAAGCTGCTAAAATCACACCAACATTGCAACAAAGATTTGCATCTGATAATAAAAAGGAAGTACAAAATGTAAACAAAGAGAATGTTGAGGTACCTAATCAAGATGCAATGAAAATGTCAGTTTATGACAATGTTCCTGCAGAGAATGCATATGATAAGCCTTTGGACCTTTCACATGAGCAAGATAAAACTTACAAAAGTGTGGACCATGCTCTTTACCCTGAAAACAATGGCACTGCAACTGATCATTTTAAAGGAGAAAATGTAGATCACTATGTATTATCACAAGTACAGTATGCCCCTCAGCAAGCTGAAAAGTATTCTTCAAGACAAGATATAGACAGATCAAGTGCGCCAACACCACAAAATGTCTACGGCACTCATATGGAGTACAAAAATTGTCAAAACACAAATGATAGTAGCTACAGAAATGCAATTGATGAAACATGCAACCATTTACAAAGAACAAATGTGGGCTCCCAAGGGAGGGTGGTCCACAGTGAAACAATTTTATCACCACATTTTAACGACAAGACCTACAACATTAGACCTGTTATGAACAATATAACTACATACGAGCCTCTGTATGCACGGAAAGAGCATGTGTGTCATGCTGTACCTGAAAGCAATTATCATGAAAGTGTATATGACAGTGAAAGTTATGTGCGTGCCAAAGACAAATCATATGGTCAAAGAAATTATGACACATACAACTATCATCCCCATAGTAGTCATGACTTGCCTAATCCCAGAGTTCTCACAGTAAGTCAGGTAGTGAGTTCTACAACAATGCCAAATTTAAGTAACTACAACAACATGTATTGTGATCCTGGTGTTGATGGTCATGACTACCGTCCACAAACCATCCACCCTACACCATCTCCCAATGCTAATATGTACAATATGGCTGCAGGAAGTCCAACATATGTACCAAACCAGTCACCAGAGCTTTATTCTCCAACTGGTCATACAAATGAAACTAATCCATACCGTATGACAAACACACCACTCATATCTGATGATGGTAGCTATAGCCATGTGCATTCACCTTCTAGTCAAAACATATATGATTTATATGATGCCATACCTGTCTCCTCAAACCCGCCTAGTGTAATAAGCCACAGACATAGTCCTAGCAATATCTCAGAAACAGTGTATGGAAGAGGTCAACCACCACCATACCACATTGCAGCCCCCTTCACTAAACATGCGCAATATTTTAATGGGACAGGAGGATAGTGTTTACATTCTAAAGGTAAACAAAAGTGTTTCCTTGAAAAGACTTTCTCATTTGAAGAGTATTAGTGTAATTATAATATAATATAATGTATTAAATAAAATATCATTGCTCTTCAGTCAAGTTGGTAATTCTGTTCTCTGAATGTGCAATTCAAATGTGATATAACTGTTATAGATAATGATGTGAAGCTATAAAGTAATTAAGGTGCTAGGGGATGGATCATATTGTTGAAAATTAAAAAATATGATAAACTGTATATACAATTTAATATCATTGAGGGCTATTGAGAACTAATTAATAATTATTTATGTTTTTAAATTATAGACATTGTGGCATGTATTTAAGGTTTAAGTAGGTACTGATTAAGTACAACTTGTAACAACTATGTTGTTTCAAAATATTGTTATAAAAGTGTTGGTTTATTAAGACAACTAGTTTCTGTCATCTCAATGTATAAAATCTCTGGAAAATTACGTGTGATCCTTGGGTGTAATGTAGAATATATAAACTAATACATATTAAGATATTGACTTCAAAGAAGTTTCCTTCTATAGTAGTTAAGTTGTGGACAGGCTCAAACATTATCTTGTATGTAACTATGTACTTATTTACTGTTTTATTAAACACTACATCAAGGCTTGCAATATTGTATATTTTTATAATCTCATGTGATACTATTTTATGTATGTTTATATTTACAAGAGTTGAATATCATAAATGTTCTACTTATCAAGTCTACCATGTTGTATAGTTTAATAAAGACCAGTTCCATGTTGATTCTTATGTACCTACCATATGAAACATTCGATTCTAAATTCTGTGATGTTTCTCTTGATACAATACTTTTTTGAATTGTTATTTTTATATTTGTCTACTTTTGATACTAAACATCACAACTGTTAGCAAAGTAATGTTACATAATTTTTCCATATATTTTTAAATATTATGTATCAATTATTATACTTACAATCTATTTTCTTAACAGCATTTATTTAGATTTTAACATGCATAATGTATTTATTTTATGGTGTCTAATACTTCATGTTGATACAGTGCATTCTAAATAGATAAATATTGATCATACAGTATTTTTAATTTTGAATATTAAATATACATATAACTAAAGTAAGACTTTTGACTGCCAGTTTAAACATCTTATTTATACAATAAGTCTGGTAATAATGCCAAATAGTACATCAGTTAATATAAATTATTTACTATTTTATCTTCGATTTTTTTTTGGTGGAAACGATGTATATCTTAATATTTATGTGGAATGGAATAACTTTCGATGCAATAAAGTCGCTCTCTATTAGAATATTTTTTATTATGATTCCTACTAAAATTGTAGGTAGGTACACATAAGTATAAGCAAATTAGGAAAATCTAAATAAAGTTTTATTTCGTTAGTAGCACATCTATAGGAGTAAATAGTTAATCACATATACATATTATTATAGTTCAATCAAGGCAAGAGTAGAGGAGTAGTTCACATAATAGAAAGTGTTGTATATCTATGACGTATATATATTCGAATTATAGTACATACATAACATACATATGATGGACTAAAGCACAAATTACAGACAAAATCATGCAATGTGTACCTATTGACGTTAGTAACACAAATAAATGTATTTTTATATTACAGAAGTTTATTTTATTTCATCTGGGGGCGCGGCCGAGCCCCCTCCAAGTCGAGCTATAGGCCGTAACATCCTTTTCTCGAAGCAATTCAGACCATTTTCAACCCCCCATAACTTCGTTGTGGTTAAAGCAAGAAGCCTGAATTTTCAGTTACTAAGTAGGCATTGTGTAAACACAGTATATTTAAAATTTCATTCAATTTGAACCAGTAGTTTAAGAATTATAATGTGTCAAACTTTCGTAATTTTGTCACTCACTGACTGACTGACCGATCATCAAAAGTCTAAGGCACTTCTAGCAGACATAGAACCTTCAAATTTAGAATATAATTAGTGTTTAGTGTCTAAAGTAAGGGAAAATTCAAATATTTCATAATTTGTGTCTAGTTTTCTAGATAGACCAACTGCGTGAATAACTTTGTAATCCCATATAAATGTATAGGATTACAAAGTTACATTTGCAGTTAATGAATCATTGTACCCGTATATAGTGGAATAGTAGTTGTAGATATATATCTATATACATGAGGCATAATAGGAGGGGATATAGAGAGGAAAATGGTGTATTCAGCCCATGAAACTGTACAACATTTCTCTAGAAAAACATGACGAAGAAAAACTTGCAAATAAATAGATTAAATAACTCGAAAATATCAATTACAATGAAAGAAAGAACATTAATAATCAAATCCGCTATATTTGTGATAAATTGATACCTACAAAAATAAGAAAAATCCATAAGACAGAGGCTTTAAGAAAAATCGTTAGTGATATTCTAGAAGTAAGAAGTACCGAAAAGGAAAAAAAAGTAGGACTCTACAAAAAGACATGAGATCCCATCAAAAACATCCTGTAAAAAAATTCCAAGTCTCGCAGCTCAGGTATTCTACCGCAAAAAGTTGTGAAATGCATGTAATACCAAGTCGATTAATTTATTTAGTCCTTGCTTAAGGGACCTTCTATAGAAAGTTATTACGTTAGTTATTACCATATCAATATTAAAAATTCTTTACGTTTTAAATAAATAGATCGACTTGGCCAGCAGCATTATGTATAAATTGTACGATACATTATGTTTTCATGCGATGGCCAAGTCGATCCATTTATTTAAAACGTAAAGAATTTTTAATATTGATATGGTAATAACTAACGTAATAACTTTCTATAGAAGGTCCCTTAAGCAAGGACTAAATAAATTAATCGACTTGGTATTACATGCATTTCACAACTTTTTGCGGTAGAATACCTGAGCTGCGAGACTTGGATTTTTTTTACAGGATGTTTTTGATGGGATAAGTATTAACCTGTTACATGCCATAATAGATGCATTTTAACGTCTACCTCACTTAGCTTCGTAAGTACCTACCTGACGCAGCATCGCAGTAAATTTTCAAACCTATATAAATTATAAACTATCCTTTTACACCTCTTCCGTTCCACTCCTTTAATCAGCAACAATTATATTTTTTTTATATGAATCAACCCAATAACTTCTATGCAAATTTTTATATTTATTTAGGGGTTGCATTGATGATGCAGATCAATTATGTCATGTCTCAGAAATGATGAAAACTTTCCAATGTGCCAAACACCCGAGACGTATACTTTTGGGCCGAACAAACATTTGTCTTAGTGCTTGGATCGAACCCGCGGCCTCTCGTTTCACAACCTTACCTAACCAACTGCGCCGCGAAGGCTGTAGAGCTGGCTCCAGTACAAATTTTCTACACACGCCGAAAAGGATTTCGACGTAAGACGAATTATATCAGATCAAATCTATGGATCAAATCATACTCGATAAAGGTGCATGTAACTACTGACTAAAGGGAGTGTCATCGCCTCTGCATATGCAACAGTACAGTTCAACGTTCCACAGGGCGTTAAATTCATTAATTTTATTTTTTAACTATATTTCTAAGCCTTTGTTAAACAAGGAAAGAGAAGTGTAGGAGTACGTCATGGCCCGTTGCTATCGAACTATACGCGGCTGCCGAGATGTTTGTCGTGAGTTCCGGCACACCTCTGACTTTTCTGAAGTCATGGGTACATTGATAGACGACTACCACGTACTATAACGGTGAGGAAACCTGCATAGTGAATACGACATAGATGTAGTATAGAACATAGATCGGCAATGTGTCATTTTGAGCCTGATTTACGATTGTGTGCGTGAAGTTTACATGTGTGCTTGACATATAGTGGTGTACCATGCACTTTCGATACTATCATATCGATATCGATATAGCTGTCGGCCTATAGTTGTGAAATAAAATGTTATGGATATTTGCGACATTTTATTATATATTAACAGAAACTTATTGGTGTGTTTATTTCAATACAGATTGATAAACACACAAATAAATAAAGATAAATTGTCATATTATTTGAAAACATTTCGTTTGAGATGTTTTGTATGGGTCTTTATGTTCACCTGAACAAAATTATTTTTTTCATTGTGATGTATACATAGTACATATACTAATTAAATTGAGAACAAAAAAACCTTTTATTAAAATAAAACTATAAGTTACAAAGTTTTTAGCGTTTTCGGTTTATTTTTTTCATATTTAATTTCCCGTCGCGAAGTTTCGATTACTTTACAGCTTTCGTAGTCACAGGGTGGACTTAGTCTGCAACAAAATCCGTGATTATTAGTTTTTTTTCAATGAGTAACATTCGCGTAAGTCTAAGGAACACATTTTTACTATATGTATACTAGAGTTAAAAAAATATGCTTATTTAAGTCAATTAATTGACTTGTAACACATTGGGAAGTGTTGGACGTCTGCTAGGCCGCGTTGGAGGTGTACGGAGGAGCTTGTAGGAAGTCGTTGGATGCAGGCAGCTTACAACAAACTGATGTAGACATTCTTGTGGAAGGCCTATGTTCATTAGTCGCATTCCTGTGGCTGAAGAAAGAGAAAGTTTAATAAACTATGAAGCTTTTCTCGATCACGTCACCTAAACTAATGTTTTTCCTAAGATAATTATAAATTTTAAACCTATACCTAATGTTATGATAAATGAATAATGTTGCTTCAAGGTTTGGACGATCATACTGTGCATAGAAGTATCGCATATTTTATAATAATATCGAATATGTTCTTGTTTTACTATTATAAATTGACAGCCTCTTGGCAGAGACTGAAACAGGTTTTTAATTCATTAATCACACACATGAAGTGTTATATTAACTATTCCACAAATATAAAAAAAATGAGAAAAAGTAAAGTAATAACTAATATTGTAGAATGAATACGATAATAATGGCCGGGGAAATATGGCCGGGATAACGCCAGGTAGAAGAAGAAGAAGAATGCACACTATCACAACATACTATAGCTCCATAAAAATGTAGGGAAACATGTGTTGTCATCGACTATTTTATCGACAACATTTTATTGATCGAACCTGTCAGTCAATACCTAGCAACTTTTGGTTGAAATTATTGTAAATTCACGTATTTGATATTATTTTTTATACGTTATGGATGCTTTCAGCGTATTTATATAATGAAATACTATATTCTTTTCTACCGATATGTATACACAGATTTCCATTTAACTCTATAATATCGTCACAAAATAGTATTGTGCAAAAGTGGCCGGTACCTGTGAAAACTTTAATTATTTCGGATTCTTACGCCTGCATGAACCACACCTTGGCACTGCACAATGCACTATAATAAACTACGTTTAATAAACATAACCAAGTACTGTAAAATTAAATAAATTATGAAAATAAGCGAATTTTGTTGCTCGTTTAGTTTGACATATTTCGACTCTGGGTAGTGCAGGCTACTTCTGTATAAACGTATGGTCGCATCATGCATTTCGCTTTAACATATGAGTTAAATTATTCTATCTCTTTCACATTGCCGATCTATGTTTTATACTAAATCTATGGAATACGATAAGCAGCGGCGGATCCAGGGGGGAGGTCATGGGGGTCATGACCCCCCCCCTGGGCTGACTGCAGATTGACAGAATGTATTTATTATCTTGTTGATAAAATTTATATGTACGATAAATTGTATGTATGTCGATAGATAATGTAAAAAGGTGCCTGTAAGAACTTTAAAAAATAATTACTACGAATTCAAGTATTGAAATCGTACCCAGTAGTGTTTTGACAAGACAATAATATGACCCCACTGGCTTGAAAGCTGAATCCGCCGTTGACGATAAGGAACCTAACAAGATTTATTTTTTTTGGTATGAGGAGACCGCCAATCTTTACTAGGCCAGCATCGTGGACAATGGTCTGAACTCGGAACCCTCTCAATCGAACTCCCGATTAAAAGAGGAGTCTCATGCTCCGCAATGCACAATTGTGTACAATACACCAATATTGCAATGAAGTAAAGTACTTACACAAATAAAGTAAAGAGTGTAATATACCTACCTACATATTATAAATTAAAAATGCTTGTTGCACTGTGGCGGATTGAGGTATCACAGGACCCCCAGAACATATTTCAAACAAAATTCGATTTGCGAGAATATGTTGTAAAATCTGTCATTGTAAAAAAATATTGGTATTATTAGGAAAAGAACTTTGGTATTTTTAGGAAAAGAAACCTAGTAAATTTAAAATAACGTAGGCGTGTAGCTTTTTTTTTATTGCAATGAATGTTGAGACAAGCATGCACTTCGCCTGATGGTAAGCATTACGAAGGCTCATTAACACCAAACAACACATTGAATTGCAAAGCAATGCTTCGCATTCCACTGCACTCGCCATCCTGAGACATAAGATGTCAAGTCTCAATAAGTCCAGTACTTAGTTATTCTGGCTACAATATCCTTCAAACTGAAACACAACATTGCATTTACACTGCTGTTTGGCGGGAGAAATAGACATTGCGGTGGTACCTGCCCAGGCGGCTTCTCACACAAGAAAGACCTACCACCAGACACCTACAATAGTAAATATAGTGTATACAACTAACTTATATCGTATTTTCCTCAGAATGTTTTATTTCCGTACAGTAAGCTTATCTAGAAGGTAACAGCTATTTGATCCTTTCTCGAGTGAATAGTTTTCACTTTCCGATGAGGGATTAATTTTGGAATTTTCTTAAAAACTATTGACCCTACTAGCGGTTTTCACTTCAAAGTAAGAGATTAAAACTAGGTCAATAAGCAGTATCTGATTTGGGTTAATTTATTGGTCACTATTAAAGTGCAAAACGCTTTTCTTAATTGCTCTACGTCACTTTTAAGATATTTACGCCCAAATACTGGAACGCAACTTAAATATAAATGGCGCTTAACTACGTTAATCCCGATTAAATGTACTGGCTAAGTGGGCCGTGCGCTGTTAAGACCAACTTATTATTTGAATGGCGTTCCAGTATTCGGGCGTTAATTACGGAATAAGTAGGTATGTATGTAGATTTTGGGTCATGAATTCAATTAAAAAGCATAAGGAAAAGATGAATGAAAGGAAGCTTTAGTATTCAGGTATTATTTTTTTTCTTATAAATAAATATATTTTGGCTTATATTATTTCATTATTCAAGTTTTTTGCATCCTTATTTTTTAGCTAATAGAAATGTTAGATACTACAAATTGAGCCAAAAATTCAAAAAGGCAAATTTTAAGACTATTATTCCCTGAAATTACTGAGGAGGTTCTGTTTTATACTTTTACGAAAATATATTTAGGAAAAAGGTGTCTGATTGTAGACGTTATCAATGTTTCCAAAATAATCGGATTTTGCGAACTGTAATTGAAGCTTAGAATTCGGATTAATGCTAAGCTTTTATTATAAGTCCTTGTTTATCCATTAAGATCAATGAATGTTGGACATATTTCCATTAAAATATTGCCTTATATACACAATGCAATGTAAGTGAAGTAGATTATATCTAGATATCGATTAGTTGCGCGCGCCGACCTATCTTTGTCCGAACACTTTAACTGGAACCTTCGCAAATATCGCCAGCTGGCTCTGAATAAAGAGGTATGTATTATAATTTTTCATATTTAAGATTATTTGACCCTTCCTGTACCTCTAAATTCAAACCTAGTTTAGTTCAGTATATATTTTCACCGCTTTATTTTTGAGGGTCTTTTTTATGTGAATATTGTTGTTTGAATAGTGTATAAATAGTAAGGCAAATATGATACCTACTTTTTAGACCCTAGAATGTGTTGGATTATAAGGAAAAAATTGCTTTTTAGAGATCAATAAAAATAAAGTGCGTTTTTAAAGTTAAACTTATCGTAAGATTTTTTGTAATGTATTATTATTATTTTCTTACAGCCAAGATGCCTGGAGCAAGGCATAAGATTTTAGGCCATGTACTATCAGGGTTTTGTCATAAAATGAACAGGCGCAAACCGTTGTACGGTGACGCCATGGACACTCCCTTAAACCGATGTCTAACAACTCTGGATATAACATTACTGGGTGAGTATTGCTTTTTTACGGAATAGTGATTGGTAATTTAGTTATAGTAATGGTTATTTATTTTAATATTTTTTTAAGGTATCGGGCATATGGTGGGAGCTGGCATCTATGTATTGACGGGGACTGTTGCTCGTCATATGGCAGGACCAGCGACAGCTTTATGTTTCCTCGTAGCCGGCGTCACGTCTACACTTGCTGCCTTGTGTTACGCAGAATTTGGGACCCGAATACCAAGGGCTGGTAGTGCTTATGCCTACACTTATGTCAGTATTGGCGAATTCTGGGCTTTTATTATAGGATGGAATATTGTATTGGAATACATGATTGGTACGTATTCATTTTTCCATTTTATATGAAAGAATAGTAGAATAGTGTGACTAATTGTATTTGGTCCTTTTTAGGTGCCGCTTCAGTAGCAAGAGTGTGGTCTGGATATTTGGATGCAATGTTAAATGGAGCCATAAGCAATGCCACTATATCGCTGACTGGCGAACTACACGAAACGCTGCTTAGCAGATATCCTGATTTGTTAGCATTCTTAATATGCATTGTTGCATCTTTGATTCTTGCAGTGGGTGTGAAAACCTCGGCCTACATAAATAATGGCCTTACAATCTTGAATCTGTTAGTTATATCCTTAGTAATATTTTTGGGGTTCTACTATGCAGACATTGAAAACTGGTCAGAAAAGAATGGCGGTTTTATGCCGTTCGGTGTTTCTGGTATATTAGCGGGAGCAGCGACTTGTTTCTATGCTTTTGTTGGTTTCGATAGTATTTCGGCATCGAGTGAGGAAGCCAAAGACCCTTCACGGTCCATTCCCATAGCCACACTCTTGTCAATGTCTGTGGTCGCCACTGGATACGTACTTGTAGCTCTAGCACTAACTTTAATGGTCCCCTACAAGAGTATCAATCCTGCGGCTGCGCTTCCAGCGGCTCTCGGTGCCGTACATGCAGATTGGGCGAAATACGCAGTCGCGGTAGGAGCTGTTTGTGGTATGACGACAACATTATTGGGTTCTTTATTTTCACTGCCACGTTGTTTGTATGCCATGTCTGCCGACGGCTTACTCTTTGGTTTCCTTAGCGACGTTAATAATAAATCGCAAATTCCCATTGCTAACTTATTCATTTCTGGTTTGTCGTCGGCTCTGATAGCGTTGCTGTTTGATTTAGAGAAATTGGTGGAATTCATGTCTATCGGGACGTTGCTTGCTTACACAATTGTTAGTGCTGCTGTTATAATTTTACGGTATCGGCCTACACCGGTCGTAGATGATAAGATTTTTGGAGTGCCCCAATTGGATTCTCCCGGTGACCGTGAAGACAGTTCAGCTACAGGGACGCCGGCTACGGACGGAGGTTCTTCATCCTCTGAAGTAAGAATATTTTTTGAAGGTTTCAGTATTGAATTAGAAGTTTAATCAAGTTATTTCATTATAACGGGTGGTTTTTATGAATTTCAGATGTTCGAAGCCTTGACCGTGGGTCGCCTACGTCCACAATACGCTTTCCTGGAGCCCATCGCAGGAGGCAGGGCGCCTGGCGCCGCGGTCACCAGCTGCGTGTATACATTCACCGTCGCCACAGCCATTCTTTGTACTCACGGGCGCTTCTTGGCCGAGTCAACTAGCCTTTGGGCTTTTGTACCTGACTTTTTCCTCATTTGCATAATAGTAATGTGTAAGTTATTTATTACGCAGTGCTAACTTTATAGTAGGTATATGTGATGATATTTGAAACCAAATCGAACGTATTAATTATCTGCTTGCCAACCCGCACTAGGCCAGCGTGGTGGACTATATGGCCTAACCACTCTCAATCGTACTCTCGATTGTAGAGGAGGTCCGTGCCCTGCAGTGGGACGTATAAGGGCTGATACAGAATTATCTGCTTAACCACTTTGCGTCTTGCTTTGTGCATGTGTTAATCGATGTATTTTTACCGACAGCGCTTTTGGTAATATGGGCACATCAACAAAATCCGTTGCGTCTTCCGTTCCGCGTGCCCTGGGTGCCCGCGCTGCCGGCCATCAGCGTCGTGCTCAACGTGGAACTCATGCTGAACCTCAACGCGCTCACCTGGGCTCGCTTCGCCATTTGGATGACTGTCGGTTAGTGGATTTTAATTGAATATTGATTATTTGCTATCATATTTTATCCTCTTGTGTTTAGTCATTAATACGCGTATTTACTTGGTAAATAATAAATTGATGAAATTCAAATGACTAGTTTATCGATTATACTTACAAATTCAAATTAATGGCAAAGTATTTCCATTAAAGTTTTAAGTTTTAAATTAAATTTAAGTTTTAAAGTTTTGGGGTACCTCATGGTACCCCAAAACTTTCGTTCCCTCTTATCCATCCCATGGTTGGTTGTCTGTAAGAGATCGCCTCGAGCGATAAGACCGCCTTTTGTACATTTTTTTTTCTTGTCGTTTATTTCTGTATTGTTAGTTTTAGGTGTACAATGAAGTTTTAAATAAATAAATAATAAATATTTATTCATGAGGGCCTCCGTGGCGCAGCTGGTCATACGTCGGTGCAGCTGTGAAATATTGCCGTGGGTTCGATCCCTGCATCGAAACAAATACTTGTGTGACCCCCATGTAGATATTTGTTTCGGGTCTGAGTATTCTTGAGACTGAAGTCTCTCGTAGTTTCTAATACTTACGACACAAAACTTAGTGCGGGGTCAAGACTGTGTATGGGAGTGTTCGGTGCATTGATTTGCTTATATGTATTATTAAATTGGTAATTTCAGGTCTCCTCCTGTATTTCCTGTACGGCATCCACCACAGCAAGTTGGGCGAGGGTGTGACGGGGTTGCTGTCTCGCTCGGCTAGTGGGGGAGGGAACGGTGGGGGTTGGGGTGCGGTGGAGAAGACCAACGCTATAGCTCGCCGCGTGGGCCGCTTCGCCCGCGGCAGCAAGTCGGACGACCGGAAGCCTATTATATGCGACGAGGAACTCTCCAGGCGGGACCCGTGATTTTAATGTAAGCATATTTAATGTATGTACATAGGTACTATATATACTACACTAGGCAATATAATATACAGCACTCTACCGGGTATCTCAAGACTGCTACCGAAAACGAAGCCGGGTGGTAGTTTTAGTGGCTACAAACACAATGCAATTAAAAATTTCGCATAGAAACGCGACAATTATTTTTTATGATTTTTTAAATATCGTCATTTTTGGGTGGTAAATCCATAGTTTTTGCTAAAATAATAATTTAAACTCTTTTATACCTTAGAGTATTTATAAATAAAAGGGTATACACTATTATTTTAGGAAAAAATGTATTTACCACACAAATATGGCCATAGGAAAAAAATAACAAAAAAAAAATTGTCGCTTTTTTTTGCAACTTTTTCTGTTGCATTGTGTCTAAGTCGCTTAGACTACTACCCGGCTTCGTTTTCGGTAGCAGTCTTGATATACCCTGTATAAGCATTCATGTATTGAAGATAGGCATATGAATGTATTGTAAAGATACTGCTCAATATTGATTGCTGTTAAAGATTTTGGGTATTGCCAGTACTCGTCATATTTGGCTGGCGACTTGGCGAGTGCACAACGACATATTCCCGTTAACGACCTTGATGCCTGTCATCAACCTAAACCACCTCTTCGAAGGTCTTATTGGATCGTTACTTATCTAGTGGTCAGTCGGTCGCAGAGCTTTGTCTGTGTTATCATATCGGCCACAGGAAGTCCACTGCTGAACATAGGCCTCCCCCAAGGAACTCCACAATGATCTGTTGGAAGCGGCCTGTGTGATAAAAGACAATGTGGGTAATAGAAGACGTAATATGGTTTGTATAGGATTCGGTGGGTGTTTTTTGGAGACTAATAAGTGGGGACCGGATTATTTGCAATTGTTGCAATAAAATTTGTGCCTATAAATGCATAATTGCATATTTACCTCATTTTCAGCAATCATTGCATATTTTCCCTAAAAAGTTTTCGGCTGGTTACCCTCTTGATAAGTGTAAAATAAACTGTTACAAATTATAAACTTCTCATCAGAAAAACCGAAACATCTTGCAAGTTTATTTTTTGTAAAGATCATCAGACTAACAGATTATCCTATATTTAGGAATATATTATGTCAAATGTCGTTTAATAGTAATTAATATGAGGTTTTGAAATCCTTATAATACCCTCATTCAAATTAAATTTATTCACATGTTTCTTAATTAAATATTTTATTATAGCTTAGGCTTCACCATCCTGTAAAGATATGTATTTAAATATAATTGATGAAGTTTATAATATATAAAAAATAATAAACTGTGTTTCTGTTAGATTTATTGTATGAATATGGTCCGTTTTCAAAGTAATAATTATTATAGTTATTTTCTTTTTCAGCACAATCGGACTAGTGAAGTCAGTGTTTTCAAGACTAGACGTATAGTTTGGTGTATGTATAATGTATATACAAGAAAATACCAAAAATATTCGTAAATTATGTAACTAAGCACAATTATTATTCAGAGCAATGTGAGAGTTTGTAATACATAGGAATCTCAATTAACGAATTGTTATTTCATTATTTTTTGTCTGAAAAAACTATACATGACATGCCGAAATAGGTGACATGTGTAAAAATGAAAAATGAGAGCCAAAAATACTGTGCGTATACTTTATTGTCAGTTTTTAATGTTCAATTTTAAAACAGGGTCAAACATGTTAAATTGTAACATCTAACCAAATTGCCAAACTTTCAATGACTTATTTATGTTTATTGCTTTACACACTGACTTAATAACTTTAAATTATCTAAGAATATTTCTCAGTAATAAATCATAAATAAATAGCATTTTAGATTCAATAAATAAAGTGATAGAAATAATAGTAATCATGTAACGCATAATACTAACGCTTTAATGTATATATTATGTATGCACAAATTGTAGCTTATTTAAGTAAAACTTCTTTCCTCACACAATGGTTTCTTAGAGTTACGCGATGTTACACATTGAAATAAAAATATTATTTACGGATTTTATTTAATTTTTACACTTTTTATCTTCCCGATATTTCGAATACATACTTTAGTTAAAAAATATAAAAATTAAACCAAATCCGCGAAAAAATCCGTAAATAATAGTTTTATTTCAATTCTTTACTCATACTTGACTTTGGGAGTAATCTGGTGAATGCTTGGCGAGGAGAGCATTACGAAATGTGTGATTGGACGAGGCGAACGGGAGTTGAAAGGAAGATATAATGAACATAGAAGTATATATACTTATTTATATACAAAATAATCCATATAGATGGAGCTAAAGAAGTTTTACTTCAGTCGTGTGGTCTAAAGCACACTCGTTTTTTAGATAATATAATTTGTATTTAAACAACGTAAAACTGTTCTTCCGAAATATTGTTTTGTTACGTTTATTACGTGGCTGTTGGCTTTATAATTATTTTCGAAGTAGATTTTATTCGCAAATGCACAAGTTTATTACTGTTGTATAAAGTGTTTAATGTATTTAATAGAACTCATTTATTGTACAATTGTAGCGGAAATGTTTATAAATACTAAACTATAACATTGTTGTTATTAACGGTACATTTTAAGTGTTGATGTGTACATAAAGTAATTATAAATACATGTCCACTGTTTCATTCCCTGTATTTATACGAGTAAAATACAAAATAGGTGAAAAAGATTTTTGTACTAAGTAAAAAAATAAATACCCGCTTACTAATAAATGTTGCCAGGTATAAAAAATATTAAAAGGAATGGTAGTTAATATTGGTAATTGAATATTTTGTATCAAGTATTTTTTTAAGTTATAATAAATTAATTATTTACCACACGGTGCAAATTCATATTTCAATATTAGTGACCATATTTGCATATTACACAACATTTACAAGTAAAACGAATATTACATGAATATTATACATAGGTAATTTATATATCACATCTCACTTACACCTACGGGTGTACGTGTATACCATCAGATGGCACACCAACATAATAATCTACCATTCGAATATTCAACTAAACTAACAGACAATGGAATGATTAATACGATACGATGATACGATATTAGTATCATAAGAAACGGAAATTACAATCAATTGCTTGTAGAATACATATATTGTGGGATATATCGATGTACCTTATAGATTTTGGTTTTCTTTTTATAATAGTATTTCTATGGTAATGCTTTGTGAACAGCGAATGAACTGTGACGATACATTTTAAAAAACCTGAAATATTGAGCTATGAGGTAATTCGACTGTTAAATCAAATTAACTATTTGCGGCGTAACTTAGCCAAGAATTGTACTATTAAAATAGGTTCAGATAAAGTCATACCTCCATTTTACTAAATATTACACTCCAGCACTCTAGGCCTTACTATTGATGCTAAGAGACATCAATTGCATGTGTAAAATAACATGGCAAAATTTGACTTTAAAATTTGAGTATTGTTAGTATATTATCATAACAAATTCTTCTATAAATCTTTGATTTTCAAATTAGTGTTTCAACTAATAAAACGAATTAACATAATTAACCAATATTTAGCCCGGACACGGTGAAACAATTAACTATTACAACCAAAACCGTAGTTCTCAACATAAATCACAACACAAAACGGGATACGGTTTTATCCGTACTTATTTCACACCTAATGTAAATTATAATACGTAGGGCAAAGAGATTCAGTCTTATCTGTTGTAGAGGTGTATTTGCCACGCCGACGCTGGGAGTCTTTGAAGCCTGTTGATAGTGGGCCTTCCCCATTGGAGCCACAGGAATCCTAGCACAAGGCAAATCACTGTTTCTATGTAGTATCCGTCGATACGTGTGTCACACGTCCCGCCTTTAGTCTTGCATAACTGAAACAGGAAAAATAATATTGAACTCTGGTTTTTACACTTTGTGCATATCTATTTGAACGGAAATAGATTCTACTTAATTGTGTGGAATGTTGAGCAATAACAAGTAACTGGAAATGCTTTAATTACTTTAAAGATATTTTTATACAAGGTATAGTATACAGGGTGATTTTTTCAAGGGGGCTTGAATGGCCAAATCCTAAACTATGATTAGTGACTGTTAAAGGGATACCCAAAAATGCAGAAAGGAGTCAAGTGCCCGATTTTAATTAAATTTAATTTAATTTAAAATTAAAACTGCATACTTCGAATTTTGATTAATAAATATACCAACTCAGGAATGTAACTATAAACTTATGATGTTCAAACGCAATACAATAAATTTTAATCATTTGTCAAAATTAATTAAGAAATTCATAAACGTAATATTATGTTATCGTAGTAATAATCGTTATCTAAATCTAATGAATTGCTTACTCATTACCGATAATAAAACAATCGAATAAGATTTAAAAGATAAAAACATAGGAAGTGGTACACACCTCGGCCTCCAAAGATGTGGCACAAGTGTTATCACCCAATTCTGGCAGCGAGCACTTCTTGTAAGTCAGATGGTCTATGGCCCAGAGCGCTAGTGTGCTGGGCCAATTGGTCCCGAGGTTGGACACCGTGTTGAGTAAGGTCATGTACGTGCCCCCAACAGTGGGGTCCGACACTTTCGCGAAGAACGCCATCACAGCCACGAACATGCAGTACAGACATGTCTGAAATATAATGGAAGGTTTGGTTTTTGAGTATATTGTCATGTTGGCTATATTCTTATAGGAAAGATTACAATGAGGATGTAAAAGGTAAAATTTGCGAGAAATCCACATATTATAATATTTTTATTTTAATACATAAATCGTGTTTAACTGACAAACTAATAATTTTGAGGATGCAGAAGGTAAAATTCGCAATATTATCCGCAAAGAATTTTATTTTCATAAATAAATCATGTTTAATTAACCAGTTCTGATAGAAAATCCATTATAATTCATATATTTAGTGTTAATATTAATAATTTAAATATGTAAATAATAATCAAAATCATCATCTCAGCCTCAGCCACACGTAGTCTACTCTGCTGAACATAGGCCTCCTCCAAGGCTCCCATATCGACCTGCAAATGTATAATTGTTAGAATAAATCATGATATACTAACCTGATGAAACACGTAAAGTGCCAATAATATGAACAGATAGAAGTACGAAGGTCCCGCGTTGCCCAGTAGACTGGGCGTGATCGCCACCAGAGCGGCTGCAAGTGGACCCACCAGCAATCTCAGAGGGAATGCACGCAGCCATAGAGAAAGCGGCGCGGGACCCGTTGTATGCTTGGCTAAAATCTGTAATATTATAAAAAAATACATTGCATTAAATGAAATTGGTTTATTGATCATGTAGGCAATTAAATAGCTCTTATGACAAGTCAATACATAGTACTTATACTAAATTTACAAAATAATTGATTATATCATTATATCAATTCATAAAATGGCGAAAAGCCTTTAGTACCGTAGACCATATCCATACGCTTCGGCAAGTTATACAAAAAACCGAGGAATATAACTTGCCGCTTTGTTTAGCGTTTGTGGACTATGAGAAAGCCTTTGATTCGATCGAGACTTGGGCTGTGCTACAGTCTCTCCAGCGGTGCCATATCGACTATCGGTACATCGAAGTGTTGAAGTGTATATACAACAACGCCACCATGTCGGTCCAAATACAAGATCAGAGTACGAAGGCTATTCCACTACAGATAGGCGTGAGACAGGGAGATGTCATATCTCCGAAACTGTTCATTGCCGCGCTGGAAAATGCCTTCAAGCTCTTGCAGTGGAAAGGATTCGGCATCAACATCAACGGCGAGTATATCACTCACCTTCGGTTTGCCGACGATATTGTATTCTTGGCAGAATCGCTGGAAGACCTTAGCACTATGCTCGAAGACCTCAATCGAGTCTCCCAACAGGTGGGTCTTAAAATGAACATGGACAAAACGAAGATCATGTCGAATGTCCATGTTGTGCCCACCCCCATCGGTGTTGGGGGCTCGACTCTTGAAGTTGTTGACGAATATGTCTATTTAGGACAAGTGGTCCGGTTAGGCAGGTCCAACTTCGAGAGTGAGGTCAATCGTCAAATCCAACTCGGTTGGGCAGCGTTCGGGAAACTACGCGACGTCTTCTCGTCCAAAATACCTCAGTGCCTTAAATCGAAAGTCTTCGATAGTTGTGTGTTGCCAGTGATGACTTACGGCACCGAGACGTGGCCTCTCACTATGGGCCTTATTAGGAAGCTCAAAGTCAATCAACGAGCTATGGAGATGGCTATGCTCGGGGTTTCCCTACGAGATCGAATCAGAAATGAGGAGATCCGTAGGAGAACTAAAATAACCGACATAGCCCACCGGATTACCAAGTTGAAGTGGCAATGGGCAGGGCACATAGCGCGGAGATCTGATGACCGACGGGGTCGGAAAGTGCTCGAATGGAGGCCACGTAGCGGTAAGCGCAGCGTGGGACGTCCACCCACAAGGTGGTCAGACGACCTGGTAAAGGTCGCGGGACGTCGCTGGATGCAGGCTGCCTCCAACAGGTCTCTGTGGAAATCATTGGGGGAGGCCTATGTTCAGCAGTGGACTTCCTTTGGCTGATGGATGGATGGATTATATAAATGTATTTAAATTAATTTTTGGTAATCGTTTTATTTATTAGTTATAACTATTTATAGTAAGTAGTATGCTATTCAAGGAAATACATTATTTAAGTTCATCCATATTTAGTGGACCATGAGTATTATTACTAAAACGAAACAAACTCAGTGGGCTTACATTACCACTGGAACTACGCGGCGCGACCCAGTTCTGAGTAGACATACATAAATTAACTCACACCTTTTTCCCAGAAGGGGTAGGCAGAGGTGTCAGGACACCCACATTTAGCCTTATATGTTCCGTCCCACGATGTGATAGGGGACGAGCCTATCGCCATATCGGGCACAAATTCCTGACTCCAGGCTGATGATGATTAGAAAAATCCAATACCACTTTGCCCGACCCGGGATTCAAACCCAGGATCTCAGTTTTGTAACTGTATCGTAGTTTAACTACCACACTAAAAATAAATATAAACGAAATATGTTTTATCATTTTGCTTATCTAGTGAAGAATTTTAATATGCTCAATTTTGTCAATGAAATTTAAGCATTTTTACATACAGTCTACTTCTGGAGACGGAAATTACTGCCACATTAGGTAAAGAGTAAGAAATATGATATTGAAAAATATTTAAGTATAAGCTATTAAATGTTGTTTTTTTTTTAATAATCGATTATGCCCTAGACCAGTATTGGACTGATATAGTCTTATGATTACTCGTCTAAAGATAGCTTTAGATATAAGTTTAGCCGACAATTAACGAGATCATTTCAATGTAGCTACAACTTTTCATTTACAGCTACTCCGTGAATTTGTCGTTTTATATTTATATGTTATAGAGATATTTGACAGCCTCCGAGGTGCAGTTGGTTAGACACCGCCTGTGAAACGAGAGGCCGCGGGTTCGGTCCCCGCACCGAGAGAAATGTTTGTGCGGCCCACAAATATTTCTTTCGGGTCTGGGTGTTTGTGAGACCGAAAACTCTCACGTAGTTTCTGATACCTACGATACAAAAATCGATCTTAGTGTGGGGTCAGGACTATGTATGTGACTGTTGGGTGTTATTTATTTTTATAATTTATTTATTTTAGATACTTACCACTGGCATTATAATTTGCACCGGTACTAACGGAACGGCCAGCAGAGCCAAATCTTCACGCGGGACTCCAGCTTCAATTAGCTTCAAGCCGGAGACGGCATCCGCGGCACAAAAACCAAGCTGTAACAAAAAATAATTGTTTTAGTCTAAAGTTCTAAACCTTAGCTATTAGCTGAACTCGATGGTACGTGGTACCTATCATAGTCAATAGTCATAATCAGAGTACCCTATATTTTTTCGGAGACTTTTCAAACCTTATAATTTCTTTTTTATTGCAATGAATGAATGGCAAGCCGAGTACCTATGCCGTTCGCCTGATAGTAAGCGATACGAAAGCTCATGGACAGTAGCAAAACGAAACAACACCTTGAATTACAAAGCAATGCTTGACATACGACTGCGTTCGCCATCCTGAGACATAAGATGTCTACAATGTTCTTGAAACCAGAACTCAATCAACAGTGCATTTATACTGCTGTTTGGCGGGAGAAAAAGTTATTGCCTTGGTCGCTGCCCAGGCCTCTCACATATGAGAAACCCATCACCATAACCCATAAACCCATAACACCAATAAATATTATGTTTATGGCTTATTAATTGTGACTTGGTATCAGCATAATATTGAGCCATAATTATTAAAGTGATAACTATATCAGTCCATGAATGCCCACTACTGAGCACATTGTCTCTCTACATTCAAGAGTTCGATTGAGAGGGGTTAGGCCATAATCTACTACGTTAGCCTTGGCCTTGTTGGCGAACACACGCCATAGAAAATGCAATAGGTGTGCCTAGAGATTCGAACCCGTGACCACTGTATCGGTAGCCATAACCGGCCCTTTACCAACAGGCTAACTCGCAGTTAAAAGTGATAAACATCTTATTATACGAGAATGTCATCGTAAAATACGTTGACACAAGTAGGAAAAAAATGATATGGTTGCTGTATGTGTCTATATTAATTTTATGTTTTTGTTAGTTCATTAAACGAACATTTTATTTTCATAATGAAAAACGCATTTTGGCATTGGCCGAATTAAACTCTTAAGGCAAGATAATAAATAGGCATAGGGAAGTAGAAAAAATCCTGTGCGTAATAATATTCTTCAGATTTATTTAAAACTTAATTAATAATATTTTGTATGGTAAAATATTGCTTGCATCAGTGTAAAATCAATCTGCTTGAATAAGTATAAGTAACATATTTTCACTGCATGTTGTCTTTCAAATTAAAGACGGTGTCTAGACTGGTTTGTACTTTATATAAAATATTTCCAAGATAATATTGAACATTCTTTACAAAGAAGAATTTGCATAAACAGAACAAGTTTATATGATAATATGAACTTATATAAACAAGTTCATACAAAGTGGGTACAAACCATCTAACATTAATAATTATATTTCTGTATACAATTGAAAAGCGAATGGAAAGCTGTGAAAATTAAGTATCTTGCTTCAATAGATGATATTAAACCCATTTATTGATTAAATAGTTAATCTTTGATCGGTAGTATACACTTATCTCTCTTTATAATGCCCTTGTAAGTTGTAAGGTTAGGGACAGTATAAAACGACATGTCATAATGATATGAAATTGATTTACATATTCACTTGTTCAATACTGTGCAGTGGAATTGATCATTTATTATCTTAGTTTTGGGATTACCAGTTTCAAATTGCTGAAGTAAGTATTACTTATTTTATCCACACAAACATAGTACTTCTAAATATATTGATAACTAAATGGAAGATTTATGAAAATTAATAATAAATTTCAAAATATATATTTATTCTCATCTATGCAATTTGGTTTGAATAAAATTAATTTTAAAATAGTTCATTACTTATTATTAACTGTTGATAGCCTTTATAGCTCAGTTAGTTAACAAGCTAGCTGTAAATGGAAAGCCTACATGTTCAGTCACAATGCAAGAAAAATAAATGGTTGCCCACAAATAATTATGCCATTGGATTTGATAAATTTGTTTTGGGGTGTTGTTATTTATAGCTATTATTTTACAAAAGACTCACCTTAGCTGTAAACAGGACTAGTGCCAATGTTCTAACAGCAGGCAGTTTCACAATAGTGTATAGTTGCTTGTAAGCCTTCACAATATCACTCGCTCCCTTCACTTGGTCACCTCTAGTGTCAGCATCAGTATTCTCATGTTTAAAGATTGCTATTAATGTGGTAGTCACTATAAATATCCATCCCCAGAAAAGAAGGAAACTCGCAAGTGTCACAAGACCGGTGTCTTCTGGCTCTGTGCGCAAGTACTTATTGCAGAAGTATGGAGATTCTAAGGCAAGGAATAGAACATATCCTAGGAAAAAGCCAGCTGTTTGTCCCACTGTGTTGCATGTTGAAGCATGTCCTACATTACATCTGAAAGATAAAATATTATATTAAAATTGATGTATGATTTTTTTATAATGCAACAAAAAATTAACTTTTATTTATTACACATAAAAAAAAATTTCATTAAAAACATTGGTAAATTGTAAATGCATATTTTATTATGCAGAATGTGCAGTTTAGTAGTTCATTACAGAAATATGAAATTTCCTACCTCTTCAACATAGTTAAAGCCCATCCATCAACAGCAATATCTTGGGTAGCTGCCAGGAAATTCAAAAACAAAAATGATGCTGTAAGATAGATCATTGATGGGGCTTTATCATCAGAACCAAGCCAGCTAGTGACACCACTAGACATCAGTATCATTACTATTCCAATGAGATATTGGACAGGTACAAGCCATGTTTTTCGCCTTCCAAATTTCGGCCAGAATAGGGCATCTACAACTGGAGCCCATAGCAATTTTACACTGAATGGCCAATTCACGAAACTAAATTCAGCCTGAAAAAAATGGAAATTCAAGTAGTTGGTCATAAAACTGTTTAAACATAATATGACAGTTTTTCTAGGTGCGAAGTTTTCGAAATTTTCATCGAGGAAAAAAATTTATATACTTACTTGTTGGGTGTATGTTATGCCCCTGTTCTGTAAAAGCATTGGCACTGCTCCAGCAAGGCCTAAGGGAATACCCTGCAGCGTATACAGAAATAATAGCACCGCGATATTGAGCTCATCTCCTTTGATGTTACTCCGCCCGCCTTCCAAATTGGAATCACCGTTTTCAATCAACCCCTCCTTCTCTGCAGATTGCTTGCGTTTCGTGAGAGCCATCAGTATCGCATGTAAAGACTACAAAATTCAAGAAGTTAAATACATTTATTCTAATACCAATCAAATAAATACACGTCAGTAATTCAAGCTTTCCATTTGCAAACCTTAATTTTCACTTTTTGAATGGATTTATGAATGAAATTTAGATTTTTATTTCCTTATGCATGTAAATAATTCGTTAAACCATACGAATAATATTGAATTTATTAAATTTAATATTTTTTTCAAACATTTACACAACACACCTTCCGTATGCCACAGATGCTATTTCGAAATGTCATTATTGACACTTAATGACTTGACAAGAATGACACATGTGTGATGTGACATGTGCACCTACTCCGAAATTCAAAATAAAACAATAAATGAATAAACTCTCTTCTGAGTTCTGCCACTGATTTCCTCAGAGTTTGTGACGCGAATGTCACCTTGAAATACTGTTTGTGGATACTTTTTTCTATTTTGACATTTTTGTGAACTTTATTCAGCTGATTTCATTTTTCATGTGATTTTTCAGCTGTTCTAATCTTCTAATTCTCAATTCTCGTGTTCGGTTCAAGTAACAAGTTTATTAAAAGTAGTCAATCAACTTAAGGCTCTGCCGTTTTATTTACGCATTAAAACCATGAACAATATGTTAGTAAAAATTGTAGGTTTGTAGGATGACAACAAGAGTATTTGGTGAAGGATAAGTGTTTATATTGATTTTCAAATCATTGTGATGAAACTTTAACTCCATGGCTCGATCTTGTTTTTTACGATGTTTGCTGGATACACATAAACCTATTGAATTGGTTCATAAAGTAGAAATGGTTATAGGCCGGGATAGAGCAACACAAATCAAAGACCAAGTGTGTTCTCGTCGACAACGTAAGTAGTGTTTTTATCGCTTCAACGGTCGGTCACGCTTGCGTACCTACCGTATTGATTTACAACTGTATTATGTCACAAATTGGATTAGACGCGGGCCTTAAATGTTGGCCTTCAGATAATATTGTTAGTTCTATTTGGTTCATCATTACCTAATCTATAGTAATTTAAAAACATCATAGCTAGTTAATTTCTCTGTAGTATGTAGTTAATATTCTTATTTGACATACATATTTAAACAATATTTTTTATTCCTCAATAGTGAGTCTAAAAGCAGATTGTGAAGAATGTTATGTTGAAGTGAAGCAGTTGGGTGTGAATCCTGCCGGCATAAATGGATTTGCTATTAAGAAAGATGAAGTTTATAAAGTAAACCATGGTTCCAGAATAGAGGTGTTGTTGAATCATTACATTCATGTTGTTGAGTTTGATCCACCTCCTGTGAGCCATATACCCTCAAAAACTACTGGTAAAAGAAAGTTAGAAGATGATAGTGATGTGAATCAGAAAAAGAAGTCATTAAAACTAGACATGAAGGATGACTCACAAGAAATATCCAAACCATCAGAGAAAGATATATGGGATGATGTTGATAAAGGCCAACTGTATGTCTTCACACCAAAGGGTGTATCAGCTAGCAGTAAAATAGCAGCCTTTGATATGGATGGTACATTAATAAAAACAAAGTCTGGCAAAGTACACCCTGTAGATACTAATGACTGGCAAATAGCATTTCCTCAAGTAACTCAAAAACTAAAAGAGTACTTAAACAAGGGTTTTAAAATAGTAATACTTAGTAATCAGGCACCTATAGGAAATGGCAGGGTGAAGATTGAGGATTTCAAGAAGAAGATAGAAGCTCTTTTAACCAAATTAGCTATTCCTATTCAAGTATATATTTCAACTGGCAGAGGGTTTTATAGGAAACCAACAACTGGGATGTGGAAGGTGTTGAGTGAGCAGGTTAGCAGGTTTTTTCAAGTTATTATTAGCACAAAAATGACATTTACATTTCTAGTTATGTAATGTTCCATTGAGTTTTTTGTAGATGCTTGTTTTTGAGTACCCTCAATCCTTATGTATATTATGATTTAATGCTTTTTCAGAAAAATGAAGGAATAGAAATAAATATGACAGAAAGCTTTTATTGTGGCGATGCTGCAGGCAGGGTCGCTAATTGGGCACCTGGAAAAAAGAAGGACCATTCCATGGCTGATAAATTACTGGCCGAAAATCTTGGCCTTAAATTCTATACTCCTGAGCAGTTCTTCTTAGGACATTCTATAGCAAATGTTACAATGGCCAAGCCAGAGTTCAATCCAAAAGAAATTACTACAGGGACATTTGATGACCGGCTTATTCAGTCAAGACAAGAGGTTTGTATATTAGATTATACTAAGTAAGTAATTAAATATTAAAAATTCTGCAAGTAAATAAAAGATAATCTGTTACTTTCAATGTTTATTTTTCAGATTCTAGTACTTGTTGGCTATCCAGGTAGTGGTAAATCATTTTTAGCTAAGCAAATCGAAAGTAAATCAGATTATAAATATGCTTCAGTTTGCCGAGATTTACTGGGGTCATGGCAGAAATGTGCTTCAGAAGCTACAAAATTAGTTCAGGTAATAAATACAGGGTATATCAAGACTGCTACCGAAAACGAAGCCGGGTGGTAGTTTAAGCGACTTCAGACACAATGCAACAGAAAAAGTTGCAAAAAAAAGCGACAATTTTTTTTTGTAATTTTTTTCCTATTGCCATATTTTGGTGGTAAATACATTTTTTCCTAAAATAATAGTGTATACCCTTTAATTTATAAATACTCTAAGATATAAGAGAGTTTAAATTATTATTTTAGCAAAATCTATGGATTTACCACCCAAAAATGACGATATTTAAAAAATCATAAAAAATAATTGTCGCGTTTCTAAGCGAAATTTTTAATTGCATTGTGTTTGTAGCCACTAAAACTACCACCCGGCTTCGTTTTCGGTAGCAGTCTTGAGATACCCGGTATGTTTTAGCGATTTATATAAGTTTAGTATTGTTATCTTGTGATCACATTATGTGAATTATTTCTTTTATTAATCAAAATTAAATTTTTATTAATCACCCATAATTTTTAGCTGAACTTAATAGACAACAAAAGAAATATACCAGTTCAGTTATAAGTTTATGTTGTATTAAAGCATACAATATTGACAGAAATGCATCTTAAACTAAAAACATGATTATAGTAGTACTGATTAAGCAGTCCCCAAACTACTCCTGATTTCCTTTTCAATTTTCAAGAAGTGTATATTTATTATTTATATTGTTAATGTTATTTATTATTTATATATTTATATTATTTATACATGTTCTATTCATCATAGTCACCACTGAAAGTCCACTGGGACTTAGGCCTGCTCAATTCATATTCTATTATAACACCTAAAATTTCAACGTAAATACGAAAGTGTTATTTTTGTAGCAAGGCAAGAGCATAGTAGTGGACAGTACCAACCCGGACAAGGATTCGCGCGCTCGTTGGACGTCGCTTGCTAAAGATTTGAAGATACCGTGCCGATGCGCCTGGCTCACAGCTAGTAAAGAACACGCGAGGCACAACAACAAGTTCCGAGAACTCATGAAGATCAACCACATTCCTGTCAATGATATTGTGTTTCACACATATAAGTATGTGCCAATATTTTTTTATATCATCCATCATTCGCATACATAGTTCTGACCCCACACTAAGATCGAATCTTGTGTCGCGGGTATCAGGAGCTATGAGAGACTTTTCAATCTCACAAACACCCGGAAGAAATATTTGTGGGCTGCACAAACATTTTTCTCGGTGCGGACATCGAACCCGCGGCCTCTCGTTTTACAGGCGGCGTGTAGCCAACCAACTGCGCCACGGACGCTGTCGGATTTCTGGAAATTAACGATTTTTATTCCCGCATACAATATTTATACTAATTATACAACCACCTTCCGATTGTAAGCTTAAAACAATTTGATAGGAATTGATAAGAGACAACTGACCTTCGTCCGTTGAAACAATTGTGCCCGCTTTTATAAAACTAATCGTACTTAAACTGAAACCGGAATGCTTGTGAAGGATCACTATCATCATCATCAGCCCATCCGCGTCCATTGCTGGATATAGCCCATTGGATCAGTAAGTTGAAGTGGCAGTGGGCTAGTCACATTTTTTTTAATGCAGTGAATGGTGAAAAGGGCATGCCGTTCGCCTGATGGTAAGCGATACGACTGCTCATGAACAGTAGTAAAACCAACAATACCTTGAATTACAAAGCAATGCTTAGCATTCCATTGCGCTCGCCAACTAGACTCACTAACTATAAAATGCTTGGGTTTTTTACAGGAATAAATTCGTGGAACCGACGACAAGTGAAGGCTTCTCGGAAGTTATCAAAGTGACGTTCATCCCAGCCTTCGAATCGGAGCAGGCAGAGAAATTATACAGAATGCATTTGTTAGAAAAATAAGTATTGGTTCAGTAATAAAACGAGTGAAATACAAATTAGCGAGTTTTTATTGCAAACCGAAGATAACAAATTATGTTCCGTAATGGATTGATCAGTAAAATATGTAGGCCTATTGATGATTATGTGACTGAAACTAATGAAAATAAGTATTAAAGATTCCTTGGATTTATTTATCTTATTTGTCGATTTATTGACACTAGACGGATGTAAAGGTACCTACCTACATACGAAAAGTGTTCAATTTCGTCAAGTTTTTTAAATCTTGAGTTAAGCAGTTACGAACTATATGTATTATGAAAAAATATGATTTTCGAATCGAACGTCTCGCCCGAAATATATGTCTTATAAGGCATATTAATTTTGTGTGAAGCAAAGCGTTTAAGCCAACGCAATGCCAAATCATGGACGGATGTCTTGCAACAATATACAAAAGTATATCTACCGGCACGAATCTTGAGCGCTGGCCGTTACTTGTGCAGAAGTCGATTTTTGGGTCTCTTTAGTGGTATGATGAAGTAAGCGGGCGGGGGGCATTATCGCATCGGCCAGTGATTGGTTCACTATCGACGCCATATTGTTGTTATGCCTAATTCATTCATTGCGTTCGCCGCACGTGCTTTACTACGAGTAAATTATACTTGCTTGCATTTTAATTAGCCCCGATTTATTATATTGTATAAGGAAAATACATTTGCGAAACAAATGTAATTTTACATCTCAAATTCATTACGGCTTTTCAATAAAAAGGATATCAAGTACAGTTGGAATTAATAGTTTTTTTGATGTTACAGTAATTGTTATTTTTATTGTTCCACTGGTGTTCACTTACTTTTAATTCAATTTGTTTTAGATTTAGATTCTCTCTCAATATTAATACATTCATATTATATCTCTTAATATATTCATAATTCTAATAAAATATTCCTTTCATCCCATAAAATAAAATAATAATAATATACATATAATGTATAAGTAACTAAGAATAAATTAATAATAATAAATCGGTATACATTTATTTTGTCCTTAAGTTCACGATGCGCAAAGCAATCCCCACTCTGTCGCCAAGCGCTCAAAATTCGTGCCGGGGGTTATAATTTTATATCTTTACAATTTACGCCTTACCTACTTTAAGAGATCTAACATCAAACTAGAATAATAAATTTTGTTTGGTTTTATGAAACCAAAAATTGGATAAATTTGTCACAGTTTTAAAATTTAGAAGATTTTATATAAATTGTTACTCTTGCTATCAAAACACTAAGGCTAGAAAGAGTTTATTAAGCTTTTTTTTCTAATGCGTAGTACATTTAGACTACTTTAAGATACAAAAGGGTTGTTTATTTATTTAATAGTACGTAATATATAACATGATTACCTATATTCAGTGGCGTATTTTCCCTAAAACAATATGGGCATCAGTTCTGATAGATGCTTGCTTTAAAATTCCGTTCATTTCTTTTTCATTAATTTATTTGGTGGTAACTCCATTCCCAGAACACCGAATCTCTAAATACACCACTGATTTATTTATGATAATTCGAATAGGCTCAGCGTAGCGTAACATTGCAAAGCCGTTTACAAAATTATTTTGTAGTTTTATTCATTTTTTACACGTTATTGAAATAGGTTCTATTTATGTAGCGTTACAGAACATCTTATTTAACAAGTTTATACATTGTTTCACTATTTTTTAATATATCGAATATTTTATACCAATTTCACCAAAATTTGAAGCAAGGCTTGAACGTTACAGCTAGCAAAATGTTTATCACTGTAGTATATTCATAATAATTTGAATTGATTTCGTATTAACAATTACCAGTACAAATGACAACGCATTAAGAGTCCTCATACCGGGTATCTCAAGACTGCTACCGAAAACGAAGCCGGGTGGTAGTTTTAGTGACTACAAACACAATGCAACTAAAAATTTCGCATAGAAACGCGACAATTATTTTTTATGATTTTTTAAACATCGTCATTTTTGGGTGGTAAATCCATAGTTTTTGCTAAAGTTATAATTTAAACACTTTTATACCTTAGATTAGTTATAAATAAATGGGTATACACTATTATTTTAGGAAAAAATGTATTTACCACCCAAATATGGCCATAGGAAAAAAATAACAAAAAAAAATTGTCGCTTTTTTTTGCAACTTTTTCTATTGCATTGTGTCTGAAGTAGCTTAAACTACCACCCGGCTTCGTTTTCGGTAGCAGTCTTGATATACCCTGTATATACGCTAATCTTACATCCACTTTAATTTCACTATTTTCATTGCAAGTGTCCTGTTATATATGATTTCATTATCAGTTTTTGAGTAGGTATTTGAAGAGCCCATAGTAATTTCCCCAAGACATCGAACTTGTGTTGCGAAGACGGTGCGATCTTGATGCTGATGGTCTATGTGGCGATAATGACTATGGCTTCGGCTTGATGTCATTCATCTGGGTCTGGCTCCTCGTCTTCAGCGTTGATCAAATTATCCAGACTCGTGTCCGAGTCATCTTCATGTCATCTGAAATATCAATTCATTTTATTAACTTATTGGAGGATGTTTTAATTCCAAAGTTAAGTTTATAATTCATCTGGGAACCATTAGTTCGTTTTGACATCTGCCTCGGTAAAACCAATGAAAAAGATGTTGAATTCCAAAGGCGATATATTTGGACAGTCTCCGTGGCGCAGTTAGACGCCGGCTGTAAAACGTGAGTCTGCGGGTTCGATCCCCGATCTGGTTTGAGTGTTGGTGTGATCGTGAGAAGTCTCTCGTAGTTTCAGATATTACGACACATGACTACATCACAGTGTGGACTGTGGGGTCAGGACTATGGATGTGACTGTTGGGAGCGTATTTATTTTATTTGCGTGGATCACAGATTTTTCGCTATATCACTCGGTATTCAGACGGACAGAAATATCGTACTACCATTCAGCTTTCTATGACAGTGGTAAAAGGTACCACCCTATAGTGCCGACTAATACTTCAACGATCAAAAGTCTACACATAAAAGGTAGGCTCTACTGCTTCGTTGCTAGTAGTGACTTCGATTAAATTACATTATTTGATCGATTTATATTACTTCGATCAAAATATATTATTTGATCGAAGAGTAGTGAGAAATTTTAAATATCAAATCAAATCATAATTTATTTCAGAATAAGAATTCCATAAAATGTTAGTAATACAATGAAATTAAACTATGTTAGTAATAAAATTAAATACTTTTTTATTAACCATATAACTCGTTCAACCCACATTTTTTGTAGAGGACTGTCACAGCGATCCGCAATCATTTTCATATCATTAAACAATATTAATTTAATTACTAAGATGGACAATCAATGATAATATTTTCACAGGTCACCAAAATTCTCATTATGTTTAATTGTCTGCAGGTCTTCTTCTCTATCTTTTGAAGGTCACAAACCTTCTTAACTTTCCTGGCTTAATAAACTCGCATTTTATACCTGGCTATGTACACGGTGTCGATGTGAGTGAGACGGGCGCCGGCCAGTGGGACAGTGGCTGCGACATGGCGGAGTTTGCGCCTCTCCATGGCGCTGCGAGCTTGTTGCACTGCCAGATCGCCGCACCAGCGCTCGCAACGTGCGTATATCACTACACCTGGCGATATAACCTCAGAATTATGTGATAGGTTGGATGAATTCGTTTTGGTATTTGGGTTTGCGTGTGAGTAAAGGATACTTCGGGGAATTGCTTAATTTAGTTTTTAAATTTATTTTATTTTATTTACGTATTTGTTAAAAACATACATAGTTTAATACATTAAATGAATTAGTCGTTTAGACAAAATACATGTTTGTGTTCAAAACATCGTGCTCGACTATAATTTATTAGACTACTAATAATAAAAGACTGCAAAGGCCATCAAACTATTAAAAAATGGTCTAGTCTTTTAACATAATTTGCATCTGTTCAAAATTAAGTCAAACTTAAACTTTAACTCAGAGCAAATTATCTATTTAGATTACTTTAAATAAATAATTTTCTCTAAATAAAATCTTACCTGCTCCTGCGAACAGAGTTATAGCAGGCCAAGAGTCCAGCAGCAAAGGGGTCAGAAAGAGTAACGCAGCCAGCATTGTTAGAGGACCTTCAATACTCTGCGACTTTCTCATACCCAGGCTGTGAGCAGGCTGCCACATGCAGATGATAGTACCAAAGGTCCACACTGAAATTATTGAGATTCATTAAAAATATGATGTACAGTCACGAGCATAAATATATTGCTATGGGCAGATTCGTAAAAATATCTGTCCCAAGAACGAGTTCAATAATATCCGTTTGCATGTACGCAGCAAAAATATCTGATGTCATCAGGCAGCATAATAAAGTGGCATCAAAATTATGTGATGAAACATGTACATCAAATAATTGTGATAACCTTTCGAAGCTAAAATATGTGACGTTACAGATGGCAAAATGTTATGATCACTCGTGGAGAGTAAAAATATGTATCGTTTTCTATTTCTGTAATTTGCATTGATTCCTCACGAAAAGCATAAATATGTGACATCAACAAGGTGGCAATAATATCTGACATCCCTACAATTTCTTCTTCTTCTATCTGGCATTATCCCGGCTGGTGCCAGGGTCCACCTTCCAGCAAATTCTACTCCATTTCGATCGATCTTCGGTATCCTCAATAGTAAGGCCATTGACCCTCATATCTTCCTTGATGACATCTAGCCAGCTTGTCTTTGGTCTGCCCTTCGTTCGAGGTCCGAGAATATTGAGGCTCTGGCACACATTACCGACGTACTCCTGTGGTTTCCTTAGGACGTGACCATACCATCTCAAGCGGGATTTCTGGAGTTTATCTGCCACATCGCGGACACCAAGACTGCCACGGATGTGCTCGTTCAATTCTGTCCAAACGCGTAACGTTGCACATCCACCGCACCATCCGCGACGTGAACCTCCTGGACGTGCCGCTTGAGGGCAGGCCACGTCTCAGAACCATACAGGAGCACCGGCCGTATGATGCTTTTGTAGATGAGGCCCTTGAGCCTCATCGGCATCCTGCGGTCGCAGAGTATGTTCGAGACCTCCCTCCACTTAGACCAAGCAGCGCCTATACGGGTTGTGACGTCAAGGTCTATGTCACCGTACTCGTGCAGTACGGACCCAAGATACTTGAACTTTTCCGTCTTCACGGCAAGTTCGTTCCCTATACCGATGCTTTGGGGGTCCTTACTCCCGAAAGCCATGTACTCGGTCTTCGCCACATTTAACTTCAGACCACCACTCTCAAACGTCTCCTTCCACCAATTGACCTTGCGCTCAAAAAGTCGCCGGTCCTCCTCCACCAGTGCGATGTCATCGGCAAACATCAACAACCAGGGCGCAGGGTCCTGGATGTGACACGTAATGGCGTCGAGCACAACACGGAAGAGGAAAGGACTCAGCGCCGAGCCTTGGTGCACACCGACATCAATCGATGTCTGTCCGGTCCGAAAACATAGGTTATATTTCATCCCGAACAATCCTAGCGTTACCCTGGGATGAGTCAGGGACGCAAATATAAATACTTGGTACTCTTTCAAATTCGGATGGGTGGCACGAGATAGGAGAGGACGCATGAGGAAAGAGAAAGCATGCAATCCTATGCTTTTCTTCAAGAGACTGAATGAAACGGGGCATAAGTCTTATATAACGGGACAAGGAATATAGTCGACGGCGCGCGGGAAATATAGTTATATCCAAAATAATATGTTGTTAATGTGGACTGGGTTCAAAAGCTATCTGCACCCGGGCGAAGCCGGGCCCGATTGCTAGTTATTTGTAATTTGTATTAAGTGGAAGTTAAGAGACGCGCTGGACGAAGAAAAAATCGTGGCTGAAAAACATCCGGGAGTGATTAGGCAGTGGGATCGTGAACGGAACGATCCCGCTCGCCGCCTGCAAAGAAGAAGGCGCCGTGTAATAAACGGCTGAACCGGCGTCTTTACCCTATAGTGGTGCCAGAATTCCGTCACGTTATCCCCTGCCCGTCGTTAGAGGTGACCAAAGAGGGTCTTCAATGTCGCTGGGCAAACTGCGGGGGCGGTGCACCCTCACATATAATGACTCCGAGACGTACTATAGAGCCTCGTCTCTGTTATAGTCGCCCGTAACACCTTAAACGGGCGTCCAAAAAATAGTCGTAAGTGAGGGTTGTCCGGGCCCCTATAATGGATGGACCAGCAATGGCTTTACGCGGGGCCGCAACGCGTACGTAAATCGGGGCGCTTTTCGTCCGATACCGCCACAATGCATGTGACGGTCTTCGAGGGGTTTTTAGTCAGTATGCTGGAGCAGGTATTGCTAGGGACCCAGCTCGGCCACAGCATCCACATTGTGTCGGGCTTGAAGGCCAGTGACACTGATATACCCCTTTCGGCCGGGAGGCCAAGTACCCCGGGAGCTTAATAGCTTTTATCTTCATAAAAAAAAAAACATATTATTGCCACCTAGTTGATGTCACATATTTATGCTTTTCGTGAAAAATCAATGCAAATTACAGAAACAGAAAACGATAGTAATTTTTGCTCTCCACGAGTGATCATAACATTTTGCCATCTGTAACGTCACATATTTTAGCTTCGAAAGGTTATCACAATTATTTGATGTACATGTTTCATAACATAATTTTGATGCCACTTTATTATGCACTTGCGAAGTGCGTGGTGGCCTGTTGATAAACGGCCTAGACGCGACTGCCAACATGTTCATGGGGGTCGCGGGTTCGAATCCCAGGGCACACCTCTGACTTTTCGGAGTCATGTGTGTATTGATAGTCAATCACCACGCACTAAAACGGTGAAGGAAAACATCGTGAGGAAACCTGCATACCATAGCGATTTATAAAAATTTCTATGGTATGTAAGTCCGGCAACCCGCACTAGGCCAGCGTGGTGGACTATATGGCCTAACTCATTCAATCGTACTGTCGATTGTAGAGAAGGCCCGTGCCCTGCAGTGGGACGTATATGAGCTGATACTGAATTTATTATGCTGCCTGATGACATCAAATATTTTTGCTGCGTACGTGCAGACGGATATTATTGAACTCGTTCTTGGGACAGATATTTTTGCTAATCTGCCCATAGTAATATATTTATGCTCGTGACAGTATATAGGCGTATTATTTGTTATAGTCTGGTAGTGCCAAGATTCTCAGCGGTCAGGTCATGGTGTAGCTCTGGTAAACCTCCGACCAATTTTAAGTAACGAGTTGCATGAAATGCAATGAAGTCGTGTCTTTGAACTTACAAAGTCTGAATAGATTATTTAAGCCTTTTTAGTTTCAGTAAAAACCATAAAGTTGAATTTCAAACTATTAACTTTAAATTAACTTGAGTAAGTAAAGTCACTTACAAGGTATTCCAGTAACAAACATGGGCAATCTGATGTGTTCGTTGAAGAAGGCAGCGGCTATGAAGGCGTCGGCAAGTACTTGCACGAGTGCGCCCGCCGCCGACCACCGTGCACCGCGCACGCATGGGGGAGACGGCGTGCTTGCCTCCGGGACTGAGGTCACCACCTGAGGTAAGTTTAAGTATACTTGATGAAACTATGTAGCCAAGATACAAATGCCAATACCCTAGGCTCAGCATTAATCAGAAGAGCATTACTAATGAAAAAGCCTGCTGCATGCCTACTTTCAAAGTCACGACTCTGATGAGAGTCGTGACTTTGAAAGTGAGGAACGATTGAAGACGGATTTAATTATAATTACGCATTAAATTCAATATTTTACTAAGCAGTTTTTCAATCCGATCACTTAACGTTTATTGAAGGTTTGTGTACCTTTAATTCGTGAAAAGGCTATATCTACATGGCTATTGAATTTAATCTCCTAGAACTTTAACTTTTAATATAATTCTACACATCATAAAAGCATTACAATCCTAAAATATGAGTTACCTGAATCCGATCTCTGTATTCTTTAACAACAGCATCAATATCAGTCGAATCATCTCCAGATGAAATATCACCGTCGCTTGCCTCTACGTCGGAAACCACGTCACCTGCTTCAATGGTGGTCATCTCTCTGGCATCGGTACTACAGCTGGTCATGGGATCTTCAACTGGACAACCGGCATAGTCATCGAGAAGGAGACATTCACGTTCTTCAGTTTCTAAAAATGGTAATATTGCTGAGTAAGGACAATATTGTGCGGTTAGAATCGAAGGATGGTAGTCGTTGCCAATAGGTTTACAGAAATACTTCGAGTAAAAATATATCTATGTACTACAGAGAATTATATTTGCTCTTGAAGACGTTGATAATAATTTACTTTTACATTTATAACTTCATTAAACATAATAACAGAAGGCGACTTCCTCTTATGAACGTATAGAATATTGTTTTCTTCTTACCTTTCACGGTTACTTTAGATTTTATACTTTCAAGGGTTTTTGTATGTCGTATAGCCGACGGGATGAACCAGAGGCCACGTTTATTTTTACTTCCACATGACTTACTTCCTCTTGGCACATCTCTGCCTAAACGTTTGTATTCAATATCTATAAAAAGGAACATAATAGTAATAAATTAACTCCTTTAATTTTATCATTTATATAATAAATATATTAATATCTTAAATGGATTTATCAAAAAGTTAATTAGAACTTTTACAATAGTTTCATTTTATTTGTAGGTAAATTCGATTTTTTTGGAAGATTTATTTTTTATAAGTTTACTTGCCCAAGGAATATTATCGATTATTCTACTCACCTCCTATTTCTTTTTGTTCAGCAGTTGGCACACATCGCATGACGATAAAGTGGAATGCCTGTATTGCAATACCGAGTAAGTGGCTCGCATTCATAAGTGTTATCATATGCGACAAAGGACACGCAAAAGCCAATATTGCTGACAGACTTCCTGAAATATTGAAGTCGAAGATAGCATGCAAGGAAAATGGTATTAATTATTTTGTGTTACGTATATTGCGCACTTACGAGTAATATTACATATTACAAATTGTGTAACTATGTCTATTCGACTAAGGGATAAATACTAACCAGCAGTAAATACAGCTAAAACTGGACTTCCAGTTGTAGTGCTTTCATAAGTCATGGACCGAGTTAGTACTTTCCATTCTGGAGATGCTAGAGCTACTAACACCGTGAAGAGTAAAGGACACAGTTCAGTTAGTGCTAGACACACTCCAGCAACTGTTACTGCAGCAAGTACAGCACACACCCAGCTAGCGGCTCTGGCTTCTAATAAAGTAGTTACTGGCAGAGCAGCGTCGATACTGTTCCTGCAAAATGTATGTATTACCAGAATTGTTACATAAGACGACGATGGTTCAGGGTTCTGAAGGAAGAGATTATTACACTTAGCCGGTATCCTATTAATAGGATTAGGAAGGTCGTGGATTACAAAAATGGGTCGAATGAATTTAATTAATTAATGGCGACCATTGATACGCTTGTAATTTGGGCTTTGCAGTGGCGCAAATAAATACACTTTAATTGCTTAAACTAAAATTATCAAGAGAGCGTTTTAAAATGGTTTTAATGAAATACCCTTTTAACATGTTGGTATAGAGGAAGCATAAGCCCGATAGGACAATCGCTGGTAGTCCAACCATTAGGAACAAGTTTTTTTTCAATGTCCCGCACTCCTTGGGTGGAAGTGTGACACTAAAAGCGTATGATATCGGGGCACCCGTTGCAAACAGCTGAAAATAAAATAAAAATAATGTATTTAGTATAAATATAGACGCAGCGACATAAGAAAAAATATTTCAAAGTTTACATTACCTCATAGATAGTAACTGGTATTGGCATGTTTATATTGGCGATATCCAAATTAATAAGACCGAATATAGCAAAGAACTGGCTAAACACGTACAAAAGTATTAGCAGCAGGAATGTAAACATCATGCTGTCCTGTAAACAAAGTAACGGACTTATAGTATTTTGTAATACGAACTATAAAATGTAAATATTAGTATTTCTAAAATTATAAGAAATGCTTACTTCCAATCCACACATGAACATAGCGCATACAACCATTACAACTGTAACTCCAAGAACATCGGGCCATGGTTCTCCTAAAGCTCTTGTCTCGTAGCCAAACAACCACCTTCTGGTGCGGCCACCAGTTACATGATCAGCTGTAGCACTCAGAATCCTCGCACAAATGGCCACAGCAACCAAATGGGACAGGAATGTCATCCACATTGCCATGAAATCCGCAAAGGAGCGCAAATTTCTCTCACGTCTTCCTCTAGATGTTTTTGCCGGTGGAAGTATTTCCGCTAGCTTCTTTAGGTCTTTACAAGTAAACGCTAAAATGAAAACATAGGAAATAATATTTTCCATACCTTAATATAACTAATTCAAAGAAGCTTAATGAGTAAGAACCTTATAAATAAATAGATTAACTAATAATTTCGTTGCTAAAAGAATGTGATACATACGGAAGTGATACATTAGTAGATATGATCTTTTAATAATATTATAACACGAGGTGTTACGGAGACTAGATAGACCAGCAATTATAAATCCGAATATATCGTCAACTTACTGCCAATAAAAACAAACGTAGCAAGAAGGATGACAGCAGGCACAGCGCAATAGCTGGAGTTGGCAGCTGCCAGGGGTGCCAGGAGAAGAGCCCCGAGGGTCCACCTGGCACCACACGCTTCCCTGCCACCTAGCGCACTCAGCGTGCTGCTTATCTTGCCTCGGTGACATTGTTCGGTCGACATCTTAGTTCTGAAGTCAGAATAAACACCCATTACGACATGAAAGAAAATTTGCTCCATGTCAAGGAAATTACTGCAATTTTCTACGTGAATAAAATTATTACTTATGCGATGTCGATTTTGATAATAACAGGCTACGTAACATGTGCATACAATATCTATTTCTTGATTTTACTTATAACTTTATTTTTCTATTCTTTCCTATATTATAATCTTGCTAAGCAAAATGCTCTGTTTACTATATTACTCTACGACTCGTATTATGTAACACTTGATAGGATTTAATGTTTTACTTAAACTTATTTTTTAAACGTAGATAATTTATTAAGCAGCATTCTTTAATCACTTACCATGTTTATACGAAGGTACGTACTAAATAGTCGCAATAAACACTGCTTTTACAATTTTCTATGACGACTACATTTTAAGGCACGAAATACACTTAACTATTTCACAAATAGTACATTTGATGTTTCAATTACCAAATTAGGATAAAATTGGCGAACTCTGAGGTGTAATCAGTAAACAAAGTGATGTTTTCATGTTTATGCGACAGCTGCAAAGGAATAGCGAACTATAGCCTCGTCTGTCGTGCCGCGATCGATATCAAACATTGGGGTGACCATTTTTATAGGGAGGCAGGTTCAAATAGATAGTACGCGTCAGTATTCAATTTAGGTTTCCACTTTTCTAGTTTAGTATGTTCAAACGAAAATTTTAGTAATGATATACATTAAATTTATTTTATAATAGAAATTAAAGAATGTTTACATTTTACAGATTTGTACCCTTGTCCAATAAACATTCAAGTAGCTTAATTGCAATGCCAAATATTTAGGAATCTATCGCACCAAAATTACCTCACCAATTCGTTAGCAGGCACTTTTTTAACAATAATTATTATATGTATTACGAGAACCCACGACGACTAATTAATAATAATATTCCATTGAAGCAATGGTTAATTTATTATGTTTGATAATATATCTAATCTAAGAGGAAATCTCTTCATGTGGTATTGATAAAGACGGATTCTTAAATTTCTCTTAAAAGCAAATCGCGAATTTTGTTCTAAAAAGAACGTTGAGATTGTAGCAAGTCATTTCACTAACATTATATCAATCAGTATTTCTTCTGATGAACAATAATCTACTTACCGATAGCAATCAAATTCTCGTTGCCTTTCTATGCTTACTTTCGACAAACCCTGTGTAATTAATTGGTTATTCTTAGGTATGAGTATACGCTGGAGAGTTCCAGCGTAATTCAGTACTGCTTATCCAATTCAATATGTGTTTTAATTATGGTCTTATCTTTTAAGTTTGAAGCAAGTTTACATGTTCCTATTGTTATGAATAGAGAAACGATCATTTCATTCGCCTGATCGTAAGCGAAATGACCGCGCATGGACAGTAGCAAAACCAAACAACACCATGAATTACAAAGTAATGCTTGACATACGTCTGCGCTCGTCATCCTGAGACATAAGATGTTAAGTCTCAATATGTTTAGAGTAATATGTTATTCTTGCTACAATGTCCTTGAAACCGGATCACAAAAGTGCATTGAGACTGCTGTTGGGCGGGAGAAAAACATGTGGCATCTCACATTTTTTAAATGTTTCATTCTACTGCTGGGCAAAGGTCTCCCTCACATATTATGATCTTCAAATTGGTTTTACAGCTTTAAATTGATTTTCATTAAATTATAAAAGTATGAAAACAAATGACTATAAATGTGGTCACTGTAACTGATAGCTTCTGCTAACTGCTCTATGGCTTCTTTCTGAATGGTTCACATTAAGAAACAATTTTGATATCACTTCTATTATAGTATATTTTCCCATAAATATAACCAATGCTTTCATACCAATTGGTATCTATCATTATGGAGAAATTAAACTCATTTGCAAAAAAAACGGGCACCTAAGCAATGAACCATTTCAAATGTTACTATTGGTTTGTTTGATAATTATAGGTAGTTTTACTTTCACAATTTTGTAAATTAATAAGCAAATAATCGTTTTCGTCAGTATTAACATAAAATTTTGATAAAATTTATGGGTTTTAATGCTAAAGTTCACTAGTAGTGTATGCTCGCTAGTAGTGCATATGCTCGTGAAGTAAAAGTTAACAAAGATTTTTGTTTGTTTTTTCTTTAATAAAGTAAAAGCAGATAAATGTTTAGTATCGAGTGTGACCCGCTCTAGCTGAAATCACAGTTTGAATTCGTCTGGGTATGCTAACGAGGATATCCCGGGTACTTGCTTGCGGAATACGTTCCCACTCCGCGGTAATCACATTCTTCAGCTCTCCGATGGTCTGCGGAGCCGGTTGTACTGATCTCACGCGTCGTTTCAGAACGTCCTAGACATGCTCTATAGGGTTGAGCCTGGTTCTGGAAGATAACCATGTACCCAACCACGAAATGATCGTTTTCTTGTGAGTCGCGCATTGAGAAATCGCAAGTCTTCGTATGTGGACCTTAAGAACAACCTCGAAGAAATAAGAAATGTGCATATTAGTCTATGGATGGTCAGGAGGAGGCTTCTCGCGGCCAATATACGCAGTCATCGCCCGGCCCGCGGCCCTAAGTTACTCCGTGAGCACAGAGTTGCCAGGCTTAGGTTTGCTCGAAATTGTGAGTCATGGACTCAAGAAGACTGGAATATTGTATTGTTCTCCGATGAAGCCAGGATATCTCTGTTCGGTGAAGATCGACGTCGGCGAGTGCTACGAAGACGAGGAGAACGCTTTGCAGAGGCTTGTTTTGAAGAAATCACACCTTATGGTGGGGGCTCTGTTATGTTTTGGGCAGGAAAAAATTCAATGGATCGTACAGAGTTAGTCTTCATTGAAAACGGCTCACTGACTGGACATCGATACATAACGGAAGTTCTTATTCCTCATGCACAACCCGCATTGGCCGCTTTAGGCGAAGACTTAATTTTTATGGACGACAACGCTCGCGCCCACCGGTCTGGCGATGTGGAAGGGTATGTGCAAGAGGTCGGCATTCGTCGTTTGGATTGGCCAGCTCGAAGTCCCGACCTCAATCCTATAGAGCATGTCTGGGACGTTCTGAAACGACGCGTGAGATCAGTACAACCGGCTCCGCAAACCATCAGAGAGCTGAAGAATGTGATTACCGCGGAGTGGGAACGTATTCCGCAAGCAAGTATCCGGGATATCCTCGCTAGCATACCCAGACGAATTCAAGCTGTGATTTCAGCTAGAGGGGGTCACACTCGATACTAAACATTTATCTGCTTTTCCTTAATTAAAGAAAAAACAAACAAAAATCTTTGTTAACTTTTACTTCACGAGCATATGCACTACTAGCGAGCATACACTACTAGTGAACTTTAGCATTAAAACCCATAAATTTTATCAAAATTTTATGATAATACTGACGAAAACGATTATTTGCTTATTAATTTACAAAATTGTGAAAGTAAGACTACCTATAATTATCAACAAACCAATAGTAACATTTGAAATGGTTCATTGCTTAGGTGCCCGTTTTTTTTGCAAATGAGTTTATAATTAATTATTATACTTCGTATTAGAATTTTGCCTATGAAGAGTAAACTTCTCAAAATCTAATAGTGAAATAGTGTTTCCACTGGATTCTTGCGGAATACTTACATTTTTGTATCACTCATATTTCATTTGGATGGTGTATTTTTATTAGGCATTACCTAGTGATTTATAAATTATATCTGGATCAGCCCATATACGTCCCACTGCAGGGCACGGGCCTACTCTACAATCGAGAGTACGATTGAGAGTGGTTAGGCCATATAGTCCACCACGCTGGCCTAGTGCGGGTTGGCATAAATTATATAATAAAAGGGATTCTTTCATTGTTTCCGGCTAAAGATATTTAAGGTGTTTGATCCACTAATACTGTAGAGGATTAGCTAAGTAGCGAGTTCAGTGTCCACTTAGACGGTTTCACGCCATGCTACTGCTGAAGGTTTTTTAATCTCTATGTGACCAATAAAAAACACCTTAAATTTATTTATATGTAGTATTATTTTTCTTCTTTTTTATGCCTTATTAGTTTTATTACAGCGTCTATCTATAGACTGTTGTACCTTAGGTTTTGTTCAATTCGTTGTTGATTTTACTATCTACATTATATGAATTTTTACTTTGTTCGATTTATTTCATTAAGGAATTCTAGATAGGAACTTTGCCAGTTGACGTTGTTGTGCTGTTTATGAAAGTGGTAGAGCCACGCTATTGTCAGTTATGACTCAGCATAAATTGGCAGACTAGTCCGGGTCGGTATCACTGTCTCATAGGATATCAACGTGAAACAGCAGCCTTCATGTTGCGTTTCGTTCGGTGAATATGGTTGCCGGCTGCTCAATACTTTTTTCCTTCCCGTCCTTTTTTCTTCCCACTGTCCTTCCGATTGATGCGCTGGATGGGCCGGTAACATTCATGATCTGAATGTTGTGGATGTTCATGGTCAGCTCGTTTGGCGGGCCAATGTAATAAAAAAATCCTACAGTCGAATTGAGAACCTTCTCCTTTTTTAAAGTCGTTTTAAAATCCTCTGATGACGGAATGAGGTAGGAACTACTTAGTATTCTTTGATGTCTTATGTCATAACTCGGACGACATCAATGTTCTTACATCTCGTAGATTTTCTGTGAGAGACAGTAGCGACAGCTTGTGAATAACGCTAGCTACAACGATATTTTGTACGGTCTAGAAAGCACAATGCATGCTAATAGTAGGTACACATTATATTTAATTATTACTAGTACCCTGACCTTTGTAAATGACCCATGAAACTAGCCACTCACACAAATGTGATTCAAGTCCATGACTAGCACAATTCTTAGTAAGCATAGGATACGTGAATTAGCTTATCTCTTAATCTGTTGCCAATCTCGGACATTCAAGAATTTTCTGGTAAGGTTTCGACCTTACTTGGATCTTTGACGATGTATAATTTACTTCGTACGTTAACGAACAGAATCAGTTAATCCAATTATCTGACTCAATGCTCTTCGTGGCAGTTCGCGGAAGAATTACTAACACGTGAAGGATAGACGCCGATATTGTATTTCGGATATACCTTATTCAAAGGAAATCAGCTTAACCTGTTAAACGATGTCTTCTAGTTGAGCTTCCTTTAACAATGTAATAAGATCACCTGCAATCATTGTAATAAAGATTTTATCCGATGGGATAAGCATAGTGTCATTTTACTGCCTATTTACATGTGCCTGATGTCATCCATATGATTTTTTATACTTTAAATGGAAACTTTTGAGAATTAGGCATTAAAATCATTGTTGATCATTCATTGTTGATCAAACAGGAAAAATACCGTTTGAAACAAGGATACAGAAGTATAAATACATAATATATACTATAATAATATTATATTTTATACGTAAGTACTTGGAAAATGGATATATCTAAATAAATACGCAATATGTGCGTTGAAATTATTACAATACAGACATATTTATTTTTGAAGACCTTTGCCATTTTGATAAACTTTAAAAACAACATAACGCAACAGGCTTTTATTTCAATCCTATTAGCGAATAAAATACTTTCAATATTATTCAACTTGATTCATAAGTTACTGGAGCTGAGCCACATCTTTCACGTTCACATTACAAGTCGATGGAAATACTAGTTATTACCGAGAAGAATAGCCATGCACCGTAACATCAGACAATGAAGGCTACTTGCAATAATCAATATAAAGTGTTAGATATCTTATAGCTTCTACCAATTACACATTCACTTAATTGTATAAAAGTCTTATATACGACGATCAAACAAATTTTTAGATTGAATTGGAATTCTTTACTAAATATATTTAATTTAAATCACTGCTGGAATTTGCAGGCGTATTAAATGATATTATGTGCCGTTTTTGGGATACATTACTTCATATTTATACATATTATCCGATGTTTCGTCGAGTCCTTGCGTCTATAACGCGCAGATAAAAACAAGAGAGGAATTATTTTTTAGATAGATTTTATTTTTTTGTCAACAGAAACCTCACATGTCGTCAACACGTAAGAAAATATCCTACCATTACTACTAGAATGTATACATAGGATGTTATCTAATTTTTGTATCGCGTCACCTTAATTCTTACTCAGAAAAATCACCCAAACCGATATGTGGTGAAAAGTATTTTATCTATACCTCACTTAAGTCATATTTTTCTAAAAATAATTGTATTCTCATTGGTCTAGTGAGAGCATTTATAAACTCTGTGAGGTCCTGAATTTGGCTACCAGCCAACCAATCTACATTGAGTTTTTACTCTGAAAAATCTCTACTCTCGAAAGGCTGTACCATAGAAAAAAAAGCTTGTCGAAAAAGGCAAATGTGACATCAATACTTGCTTCTTCGCGAACTCAGACATGCTCTTATGTATGTAAAAAAAATCGCTTTCATCGTTTATAATAATAGATCCACGAAAACATAAATTTGTGGAATTTGGGTGTTCTGAAGCATAAAATGTTTTATTAAACTAAAGTACAATACTTTACAACACGCGATATGACAGTGTACAAAGACGTATATGCTATATAAGTTATGACTCTTCGCATTTTATAGTCCGTAGTTCGGACAGAATACGGTTATAGCTTATCTTGTTACGAATAAATCATTGTATTCAATATCATGCGTTGAACAAAGGGGTCAAAGGAAATTTATTCGAAATAATGTAAAAGTTGTCGTTATTTACAAATATTTCAATTTTATATTCAACATTTATCAACGTCAAAATATATTGTTGCGATAACATTTAATAAACTGATGTTGAAGGTCTGTAGAGTTAAGTGTGTGTTTTATGTAGCTTTTTTTCATACACACATAGTCATCTTAAGGGTAATTTATCAAAATATTGTAGTAATTAAATTAAACATGATGGCAGGTAGAAATAGTTACACACAAATACGTTCTATGAAGATGTTACTTTATATTTTTTGTCAATTTTCATCAATGATATATAATACAAATACGACGACATCATTGATTTTCATCCTTACACAAAGCTCTATTATAGTTCCAAAAGTCAACAAGCAATCTGTTCTATTTAGTTCATCCCTCTGGGATTAAGGTACCTTGGATAATGAAATGCTGCTATCGAACACTATCTTAATACTAGGTTTTTAAAATAGGACAAAATGCGGCCTTTAACCACCCTTGCATTTGCGATTTACGTGATTAAAGCCTGTCATGGCACACGTTGCCATGGTTATGAATAATTTTTCCATAAAAAGTAGTTTAGTTCATGCGATGTTTAATTCAAAGAAAGGACTCGATAGATTGCGCCTTAAAGGGGTGCTTTATCACAGTTGTATTCCTGTGGTTTCACCGTGAGTCTGGTCGGCGGGAAGAAAGTGTGTAGGCGGCTGTTCCTTTATAAACGACGGGATGTTCGTCCATCCAGACATAACTCACAGACGCTGCGGGGCAACCTGACGTCACTGAACAATTGCCTTACCCGCGAGTCGCGACCCGCTCCTGTAGTTTGGATTACTGTCTAAAATGCATTTTAAGTACGTGTGCTTGCTCTTCGGAATAATTTTATGTTCCCTGATTTGTTGTGATGCGTTCCCGTACCGCGGAGGGAATATAGATTATGTGAGTATTTTTATTTTTGCGTTATTCGCGACATACCGTTAATACTATAGAACATAGATGAATTCAAAATGTATGTGTTGTTAATTATTTTATTTATTTATTGATAAATTCTTTATTGAACACCACTACATACATCCATAATAAGACAACTCGTTTAAATAAAGTGACAATGGGGGGGTTCTGTCGCTTACCGCGATTTCCTAAAGAAAATCATTAGATTTAATAATTATTTATTTTTTCTTAATTTTCATTATAGTAAGAAATTAATAAATAATCAATATATTGTTTATTTATATAGAGTTTTACAAGATATTTTAATACTTAATTAATAGTATCAGCACTTCGAAACGTGTTGAAACTGTAAAGAAAAAACGCACAAAAAGCAACTACTAATTATAAACAAACATAAAATGCACAATATTATAAATTAATTAAAGGAATTTCAGTATCGAGTTAATTAATGCCACTAAATAACAGGACAAAACGATGGAAAACAACTGTTAATCAATGTTATTTTCCTCATTACATGTTTCTTTATTTTAATTAATCGGGACGTGATTTTATGTACCTTTTCTGGCACATTTGGAAAATATGAGAGTGAAAGTTTTTGTTTGTTGTTTCAGATGGAGGCGCTGCGTCGGATGCAGGAGATTCCTCAATGGCACTGCATGAGATACAGGAGATTCCACCTGCACGGCCACTGCAGCCGATGGTTCCTCATGAGGAGGACGTGATATCCACATCTATATCGGTGGAGGTTTTGACGTTTCAAGTGAATAACCGCGTGCTGTGCGTGACATCGTGACTTGGCAGTTCTTAATCGGATTATAAAAATATTAATAATTATATAAATAAATACCCAGTATTTTTGTCATTCATATTCGATGATTAGATTAGGATTATTTACTTTAATTACAAAGAAAATATCTCAATACTCTTCTGTAGATAAATTTTCATATTCAAAGCAACGTTTAATCTTGTTTAATTTTTTTGAATAGCTTACCAAAAATATTTAACATTCCCAAAGTTGTATAGTGATATTATTAGGTAAAGTAATTTATTATATTAATTCTATAATGTATGGATTAGCCATTAAACTTTCTTTAGTGTTTGCAGAGATTACTCTTTCGACTGATATTAACTTTATATTCTACAATTAACATTTATGACATATTATAATCTTTATAATTAAAAACTCTAGTACTTATTAAATTACTAAACTAACTTAGTTTTAATGCAATTATGTAATTTCAGAAATTGAAAATAAATGATTCATTAAACAAGTATATTTATGATTCAAAATTGATCCAATTATTTAAATTTACTATTTAGTTAACAAAAAATGACCATAGTAATTAATGTATAATGTAGATATATATAGTTCGCGTATAGACTCTTAGCATTAACTACAATCTTCCTGTAACTAATAAGTGGATCATTTCCAGAATGTACCATGCACCGTGCGGCAACGTGCTCTCCGCGGCCGGTGACTGGTTCATGTCGTAATCAGTGATTCACGTTTGTTATGTCATGAGATTTCTTCCGAGATTGTACTCGAAATTATGGGCTTCCACGGTGATTAGTAGGCGCCGGTAAAGTGCCGTCAAATTAGCCCTTGTGAAACTTTTAATTTGGTCTACTTTGTAAATTGTACATTAGTCCTATTCAAACCCTTTTGTTAGGGATCTTTTGTTCTTTAAGTGGCTAATTTACAACTAACTTTGTAATACTTCTACGTTCATATTTAAAACAGGAATTTAATTACTTACTATTTTATCAAAACTTTTACAATTTTCGCACACTTAATTTGAAAATGACTTAATTGGGATAGAAATATACAGGGTATATCAAGACTGCTACCGAAAACGAAGCCGGGTGGTAGTTTAAGCGACTTCAGACACAATGCAACAGAAAAAGTTGCAAAAAAAGCGACAATTTTTTTTTGTAATTTTTTTCCTATTGCCATATTTTGGTGGTAAATTCATTTTTTCCTAAAATAATAGTGTATACCCTTTAATTTATAAATACTCTAAGATATAAGAGAGTTTAAATTATTATTTTAGCAAAAACTATGGATTTACCACCCAAAAATGACGATATTTAAAAAATCATAAAAAATAATTGTCGCGTTTCTATGCGAAATTTTTAATTGCATTGTCTTTGTAGCCACTAAAACTACAACCCGGCTTCGTTTTCGGTAGCAGTCTTGAGATACCCGGTATGTAAGTGCAGGCGTACACATTTGAAGAGTTAGAAGCTTGCTTTAATGTTGATGCTTACAAAATATTCAAAGGAAGTATTAATTCTGATAAGAAAAAAATAATAAATAAATTGTTAATTATCTCTGTGATATAGTTTTAGCGGTTTGACACCGCTGTTCGCGTATGGCCCTTGGGTTTCTTCGTTGCGTTTATTTTTGGGATTGTCGAGAGTTTCTTCGATGCGATTCATATCTATTCTTCGAGGAATGTTTTTATTGTTTTGTTTTTGTTTGGCCATACAAAGGTTGCTGATAAAACGCACGGTAAAATAAAATAATAGCTCGACAAAGCTAAGTAAACTTGCTCCCACAAAGAGCCCGGTCGTCCCGCCAACTGACACTGAAATAACATACGGATTAAAAATTAAATAATATACGGATGAACTAATATACTGAAATAATATTCGGATTAGTTGTTTTACTATGATTTTTACTATAAATAAATATGATGTTCTTACCTACTAAATCTAGACGGCTTCTTACAACATTTCTTTTGAATCGTTCTGCCGGTAAATACGCTAGGATCATTTCGACATGAGCTTTCTTTTTATTTATTTTTTGTTTGTTTCTGAAATTAATTTACAATGTAAACATATTTAATAATCGAATTCATTTTATTTTAATCTCTTGTTTTCGCAAGTAATCTTATAAAAGATCATTCATAGTATTTATTTAATATATTGAAATTAATTCATAAATTATTTCCTAATTTATCATTCAATTTACACAAAACTTCTTAAAATCAACTTATTCTGGCCAATATTACGTTCGTAGACATGAAACTTCTATCATATCAAATCAAAGCCTTTGTTTAGATAATTTTATTATAATTACACGAGGACTTACGATATGGTGACATCCTTGATAACAGTAATTTCAGTTTCATCGCAAGACGGTAGACAGTCGCATGTAAGGCCTGGTTTTGTCGACCAATGTGGCTTTAATGTCGTCAACTGACTAGAATGAGCATGTAGACACGCTATCCCCGATATATTGCAAATTTCGAAAATATCTAGAAACAAAATATCTTAGCTAACAATAAACAAAGGTGTAAAATCCCCTAGAATTCAGAAAAACTCCTTGTAATTATTCAGGTCTACATTTTAATTGTAGAGTTAAGTGATATATTTTTAATATTGTCCATTATTATATGTATTTTTACCATATTTATAAACTAAGTTAACTAACAAGATTTAAATCTTCCTTAATTACACTTATGCAAAAGGCTGTATAGTGCACAGAGATGTCACAAAGACGAAAATGCCAATTTTATATTCAATTTGACTAGATCCAAAATTCCAAAATTCACGCAATATATGTCGAAAAGGTAAACATACTAGTGCCCAGCATGAAATGATCATTGCATCTACAGACGTCCATCTGGCCACGTTTCCTGCAAAGGACGGTGCAGGCGCTGTAAGAATAGTGCGGGTACAGGCCGGCCTCATTCTCGTGGTGGAATCGACAGGCGCGCTGCTCCGGTGTCGTCTCAACAATGAGCGGATCGTTTTCAATGTTCCTCACTGTTAAATGACGGCTGAAAGGGTATTCATAGAGGTAAAAGTGTATAACAACGATAATAACAGTAGCAAAGCGAATCGAGAACATTCCAATAGTTTTTTGCCCGTTCTTCCCTGGCGAAAATGGCCTTGTAAACGGGGTAGTGAAAAAAAGTGACTGAATCTAAATAATATGTGACATTTTATGGATTCAAGAAACTATTTTACATTTTCAGTTATTTGATTATTGAATTGAGTTAAGAATAAGCAAGTTAAGATTTAAGTGGGTGCTTAACTTACCGATAGTTATGGCCAGGTTGTATTTTCAAAATGACCGATTGTAGTGTCGTTATACTTGGTACTTCATCTTCGCCTAGTGTATACATCTGAATTTATTGAGATAAACATTAATATTGACTTTTAAATGATAGTGTACCACCACGCACTGAAGGAAATATCGTGAAGAAACCTGCATACCATAGCGATTTGTGTGAATACCTATACCTATATGTTAAGTAAATAGTATGCTAAGTCCGCCAACTCGCATTAGGTGGTAGGCCAGGGTGGCGTACTATACGGCCTAACCCCTCACAATCGTATTCTCGATTATGGGTGACACCCGGCCCCAGCTTATATGGACTGATATACATAGATTTATTTATTGATGGATATTTAAATAAAACTGAACTCTTACCATTGACGGCAATAATATTTCGAATTCTAATAATCCACGTTTTTGTTTCTTGTTGCTTATCATGGGGTATGGAATGGGATCCCTAGATTTATCAAAAAAAAAAAGTTAATTAGTCTTAAATTTTGTCTCAGCACACAAGGGTCAGTGTATGATGGTATATATTATGTCTTTGTAAATCAATAAAATGCATGGAATCTCAAAGATGATCCATAAAGCACATAACAGAAGAAGCAATGTATTACAATATATTTTAATTTTGTGTAAGCTAGCTAGCAGTGAGAAAGGCATAATCACGTGATATACCTCGTCTAAGTGAATCCAATGAAATGATCAAGAAAGTAGGTACTTCACAATGTACAAAAAAGATTAAATTTGATTTCATTGTGAAACACCAAAAGTAAGACAGACAAATCTTGATTGTAAGCTGAAAACTTACTTTACTTGTATCGAGTTAATAATATAACAAATTCCCATGTCGGTGTCTATTTTTTGGAAATACTTGCAACAGTCGAATTCTTTGTCGTTATAAGAACAGTTTGTTATGATGTTCGAGCATTCGCTTCGGATTAATTTCGTGTAGTAAGTATAGTTTGATAATGGGCATAAAGGATCTGGATTTTTCGTCTGGTGGCAAACCTCTATAAGGCTGTAACTGACGCCTCGAAAGTAAGCAATATCTTTAAGAGCATCTTCCAAATCTAAGAGGTGATCAAGAGGCCAAATACTGTAAAGAAATATTGATACATTTTGTATCTGCTTATTTGAATATCATTAACATATGTGCGTAGTTAGTAATAATGTACAATTCTTTGTTAGTTGTTTTATTTATCTAAATCAAAGTTTTAAACTAAACTTCACGATTTTCTTATTATTTACAAAACAGAGCAATATAGGCTTCATTGGGATTAATTGAATAACTATTCACTAGGCAGCTAGATGAGGCTTCCAATGTCGTAATTTTGTTACACTTTTCCTCATATTGAATAGCATCTACTTACGTATCAGAAACGTTGAATATTTTAGCATCGTTAGCAGTCTCGCAAATAGCCACTGTGGGTAGCTTCGTGTCCCAATCTATGTATGTAGTTTCAACACCAAAACTTATAGGGCTTTGGACGAAGGCCTCCCAAGCAGCGATGATGAGCAGAAACGATCCATACCACGAGAGAACCACAAGGGCGACCCACAACAATCTATTTCATAAAACACGCATATTAACAGAGCAACGCAACATGTGATGCAATTAAGACCTTGTCTGTCTAGTCGGTTAAAGTATTTATGATGAAACAATTTTTAATGGCCATATTGTTTATAATGATCTTTGCTGTCTTAGAATAGTTACAAAGAATTGCTGAATTAATTTTGATTCGGTGTTTATCCACTTCTGTCAGTAATTAAACTATTGTTCGTTTAACTTGTGTAATTTATGGTGGTTGACCGATTAATCCACAGAATAAAATAAATTAAAACTAATCAACCAATTCGTAGACCATACACTTGATCTTCGTCCCTATCATTAGATGACTATTTTTTGTTTAATACGGTTAAGAAACAACTTTTTGTGAAATCTTTTTCAAGGTAAAATTATCTAGATGAGCATAACACTTGTTTGTTCAGAGCCAGGTTTGTTTTTAATTTAAGAAATTATAAAGGGTGTTGTTAACGATGAAAACCAACAAAGCTCACCGTTCAGTCCAGTGCTTTGTATCGTCAGCGATAAAATGAATTCCAGCGAAGGTACAGTTTGCACAATAGTCTTTTATTAGAGCCTTGCAAGTGGTATCAGACATGATTTCAAATTGAGTGCTGCATGTTAATTGGATTAGTAAGTTTGACCAGGTTGGACTGCAACAACATAAACCCATTATGTTTTCAATTAAAAAAGTGTTAAAGCGCTGTGACTCATTTGAATTACAACAAAAACATTGAATAATTCATGTGAAAATTATATGGTGTGGTGAAATAATGTGAGTATGCGCAATAGCAAATGCCCAGCGTTCAAGGCCTCGGATCACATTTAGTAAAACAACCTTGGGTATATAATAGTTTGTTTATTTGGTACAATAGGTCACGAATTATAAAACAACATACCGCACGCTAAAGTGATCGAATTGGAAAATATTGTAGCTACTGGACGCAAAAAGCTTTTTGCAACTACATGCAAATGGACGTAAATGTTTTTAAAAGATTACGATATTTTATTTTCTTCCAGATATAACTAACTAAGTTAATGCATCTAAAAATATGCAATGGAATTACAATTAACAAAACAGTATGTCTTACTCGTCTATGACTCCTTTTCTATCCGGTCACTTTAATACTAAGATTGCTAAGCATACGATATCCCTTACATGCTGTTATATTAACACACATATAGTATGAACAGTTTCCACTTAAACTTGACTATTTATAACAAAACAAAGCGATACTACCGCTTTGTTTTTCACAATTTCACTGTTGTCATCATTTAACATCCACGAATGCTTAAATTATAGTCTATATTATATTGCTTCAAAAAATTTAAGGCTCTGCATATTATATCAACGTAGAATAAAATAGCCATGCTATGAATGTATTAAATATTCTGAGTATTCATTAGTAAAGAAGTCGCCGTGACACACCAGTCTAGTGGGCAGCATTCCATAGCATTTAATTCATATTTTTATGTCTGATGCGTTCATAGCATGGTTATGGAATCTTACGTTGTATTATGCAAACACCCAACAGAATACGCAAGTTAAATTGAAAAAGTATTTAAAGTAAGATACGAGCACCATTGGAAAAGTTTTGATAACATAAAATAAATTCACTTCACATTCATACATTCCGAGATTTGCACGTTGTTTTTAAAACAATTTCTTAACATGCTTAACGTCTAAAATATTTACAATTTGCTTGTTGTTCTGGCCTTTATATATTTACAAAAATATTTACATATTTAAGATTAAGTTACTCGTGAAAATATTGAGTTCTGTAAAACATAACATATTTTTACGTTTATTCCTTATTTCAATATATTATAAATACTGCAAGTAATCCTGCGAGGGTATGAACGGGATATCAAATAAATTTGGCTCATTGTGTGCGGGCACGAGTAACTGTGGGATATGTTTGTGGCCTCTATTTCTTCTGGGGATAAACCCAGCGTGAGTTAACATCTTGTAAATCTCTTCCCGCGATACATCGTGGGCTTCACGCTCGTATACCTGAAAAAAATAACATTATATTACAAATTAATTATGTAAATGGAAAAACATATGGCATATTTATTCTACACATTGGCTTTTGATATTTGTTAAAATACTTTATTTATTGAAATAAAACTATTATTTACGGATTTTATCGCGAATTTGGAAATTTCGAATTTGGCGAATACTTTATTTGTTATTTGCTGAGCTATATTGCCAATCAATAATCTCAATAACTGAAAGAAACGCAAGGGCAAAGTGCTCTACCTGAGGCTTTACCTACATATGTCGGTTTTCTGTGAGGCAGTGGAACACAACCTGGTTGCGCTGCCCTCTTTAGACTCTATAGACAGTAAGTAACAAGCTACGCCTGGGCTCTGACCCTTCTTTGTCTATAATTAAATGACTTTTTTCTAGTCAGAGTTGATCCTACCACTTGAAATTTGAAACTGATTTTTAAATATTAAAAATAAAAGGACAAGTTTAGTTTCTAGTCAGTGTCAAAGTCATATGGACGCACGCAAGGTTTAAATATTCAATCGCAGTCAACGTCCTTATATAAAAATTTCTCATAAAAATTGCCCATTTCAGAATAGTATTTAATTTCCTCGAATTTATAACTGCACCTAGTCTAATAAAATGTACTCGAACGTCCAAAATATCATTATATAAATTATAATAACAAAAACAAAATTTGTCGATAAGTTTTTGTGAAATACGTAGAGCTAAAGATTAGAAGACTTCACATCGTTGGCTATATTACATTCGGATAGACTTATCAAGAGAATTCGAGATAACTCTTTTTTCCACTCCAATAAAAACTCTGTAATTTACTCTGGAAACACATTAATATTTCCTATTGCCTTGTAGCAGTATATGTGTAAATAGGTCGGGGTCGCTCAGAGTTACAGATATTATCAGACATCTAGTAGGGAGTACTTTACAAATTACGGAGAGATATAAAATCTAAAACACTCATTTTATCATTACATTGGTTCATATTTTTGTCCTTCTGTCACGCAACATCAATTGCGCTCATTTTGAAACGTTTTCTATTGCAGTGCAGGTATTTTGTACTGCCTTGACCCTCGGTTAAATTGTGTAATTCATTCGGGATTTCATTCAATGTCAATGAGCATATTATCTCGAGACATTAAAACATTTAAGACCCTTATGTCTTTTAATATGTGTACAGACATTAAATAAACTTAAAATTATACATTCAGGTCTGTTTCAATATCAAATCACACGGTGTCTTCATGATATAACGTATTTTCGTAATTTGATTGCGCTGTATTGATATGAATTCGCATTCCGGTCGGGGTTAATGTTGTTTGGTGGCAAAATTCACAAGCAAGAAAAACTCGTATTAGAAAAATTAAATGATAAACATTGCTAGACCACCAATGTCTTTAAATCAATATATATATCTATCTGCGTAGAGTTAGTATAATCATACACAGTAAAAGTGAATTGACATTTGCAATTTTAGGACACTTTCATGATCATCAGTCGAATGCCTAATGTCAATACCAAGGTCATTATAACAGTTTAACACAAAAACGACTTACCAATTTCTCTCCCTTGTGCAAAAGACTGGACAATGGAAGAATTTCTCGTAGATGTGGGTTGCGCAAGGCCGGGCTTCGCAGGCTAGGTGGCAACTGTTCCTCTTCACGACGAACTGCCTCCACATCGGGGTGTGGAGGTGGAAGACATTTTACTAGGCATGTGCACGTCGCTAGTAACAAAACTACCGCCTTCATTATTGATGTCAGCTGAGAATCAGACGATACTCCAGGTTAAAGGCAAAATGATAGTACCTAGTTATCAGTTTTGTGGCATAGAAAAAGTCAAGGAGGATTAACATTACTATCAAATACAATCGGCCCAAGTATCGCTGGAACCTGCGCCAATTTTGAGTCCCTAATTGGCGATAGGTGCCGGAGAATAGCTAGAGAACTCTCGTTTTGGAGGCTAAGACCCGCTTTAGTGCTGCCCGCTTTAGCGAGTTAATTATCAGCTAGATTATATAACAGCGAACAAGGGCGACATGTTCACTTAGTGAAAAAGCCCTAAATTTAGAATTAAAAAAAAAAAAAAACAGTGAACAATTGACGCTCCGAAGGAATTGTCTTGCACCCGACAGCTTTTGTCAGTCTACTTAGTGATAGAAGTTCACACGGTGCGGTATTATTCATTTATTAATAAAACTTATCAAAAGAACAGCATATATTAATTTTATACTTGGTTTGATAATTTCACAACCTTCGTGGTCGAATACATTTGAATAAAATGCACGATGACCTGCGCCACAAACATATTTTTAGCTGTTTTCCATTCAACATAATTTAATTTATTCCTCCTACAAGCACATTATTTTGATGTCTGGTCGTGTCCTTATCTGCCTGTCTAATCATAAAAATATTAATGACAGTAAAATTGGAGTCGTATTATTCATCGGGTCATTAACGATGTTCAGCGTACTCATTAACTTGTAAAATATAGTTGAACAAAAAATATTTACGCAAGCAGTCTGCTGTGTTCATAGGTACCTACTCGAGCAGAATAAAATTTGACTGAGATATCTTTTTACTTTTGAACTATGGCTGTCAAAAACAGGCTTCTTTAGCTTTACAAAAGCGACTGGTGAGTGCTTAAAGCGTTTTAGCAAGAATAATTCTTACGAAATGTTTGCGTTAATATTGCGAAAAATTGGATACCTGTTGTATGTATTGACCTGTTTGCATACAATATATAAAGCGGTTTTATGGTTTGCAAAAATATTGCACCATATAGATTGATGTGATATCCTTGCCACATAATAATTACCATACTAAATTGATAAGAATCTGTTTTATTGGTTCATTGCTCTTTCGCGTAACAATGGATTGACATTGAGATAATTTACGGAACATGAATATTATATGTAATAGAATTCTTATCCCCTAACATTGCACACATTTTGCAATAAAATAATATTGCAATAGTAAATAAAAATAAACACCTGTTAGTTTATTATGTATCTAGAACAGAGTTAAATCATTGGCTGATGATTTAGATTTTAAAAATACAATAACTTATTTAATTTGGTTAGTTAAATCAATTTAAATAGAATTTTGCGAGAGGTTTTCTGAAATTTATTTATTATTTTGTTCCTTGGAACCATGGGAATTAGTTGTTAAATCTTGGAATAATGCAGAGTACCGAGCATAGAATATGCAAATTATTTTAATTAACTTTAAGGCACTTCCCGAAAGATAAATAAAGCGCGCAAAAGAAGTCACAACAATATTATCTACACCAATGTCATTGAACTCACAAGAAATTGTACGTTTTAACGCCCTTCTCTTGTATTTACTAACAATGCGTGTAAATGAAATATAAATGGAAATATTCCATTCTGCCTCTTTGATGAAATATGTGTGTGACGAAACGCTGTTTAATTCTTCGAGTTTGTTTATTTTTAACATTTTTATACAGTTTTATGTCACGTTGACCATTACGTGTGTATTACATCATAGTGTGAACATGTTCCTAGGTGGCATTAATGAGTTAAACTGGGATTTCCTGAAGGGATCATTAAATTAAATAGTGAAACGGTGCTTGGAGCAAGCGATAGTTCAGCTAAGTAAAAGGGTGACCAATATTGTCGATTGCGGGTCTAAATCTAGGGAACATGAGTTTTATTAGTTAATAATTATTAATGGTTTCATAGATTAATGCTCATGAAAATAAAACGTTTGTATGGATTTATTGCGGATTTGGTTTAGTTTAATTTTTACTTTTTTTACTGCTCGACGCGACACGACGCGACGCGACGTTACAATTAGTTTACAGGTTTCGTGGCCAACCTCGTCTGACCTCACGTCCAGCCCATGATCACGAAAAGTAAATCGATGACATCCTGAACAAGGGGTTCGTCCATAATACTCTGAATAGACTAAACTTAATAAATACTGTGCTTAGCTATGTGCCGTAATAATATGTTTTATAGTATTTAAAAAAAAAACATTATCAGCCCGCAGTCAGGAATTTGTGACGGATATGGTAAGAGGCTCCTATCACATCGTGAGAGGGAACATATAAGGCGAAATGTGGGTGTCATGGTAACACCTCTGCCTACCCCTTCTCGGAAATATGTATGTACATAATATATAAAAAAAATGGTTTATCTTACAAAAATACAAGTCCTAATACCATTTAACACTAAAAAATTTTTTTGTTATACGCATAATATTATTTTTTTAGTATTTTTATGCCAGATATATTGCTGATAGAAAAGTAAAGTTCTCGATAGACATTCACAGTGGGTCATGTACTCCTAATTGTGGGAAGCGCGTGTTCGGACGATGACTTGCAAGGTTACGATGCACAAACAAAATTCACTTGCGTAACAAACAGTTGATCAATATTGTAGAACGCAGTTCATGTAGTTATTCCGAAATTTTACAATGATTTTAAATTGTAAAACTTTTCTTACATACATTTTTAATACATTTATTTTTAAGCTTAGTCAGGTACATAAAAATAAATTTTTGATAGTGAATTTTAAACCGTTTTTTTTTCGAAAATGATTAATGCTCACTTTGCGCAGGTAACTACTACATTTATTTGAAGGTAGGAAACGCAAATTTACACATTCACGCACCGTTATAATGCTACAAGCTTTTACACTGATATTTTTAAAGAATTCGCTCATATAATATATAAATCTCATATAAATTAAATTCATAGATAGGTAATATGAAATGATAACTCAAAGAACTCTAATTGTTTTTGGTTGTATGACATAATAGATGAATGTTATTGTAACATACCTATATCAATTTTAGAAAATTGCATACATTACAATAATCGAAATGTAGCAATATGGATTAGTAATCCTAAATAAATTTAATAAACACCTGTTTAATTGATATGTATCTAGGACATAGTGAATAATTTGCAAATGATGAAACTAAAATAACTATTTGTAAACTGGTTAGATGAATTATTCACTAGACCAAATAACGCAAATTAGTGAATTGTTACATGATTTATTATTTTATATTTATACTAATTAGAAACTAAACGTTAAAATAAAATAAAATAAAATCATTTTTAAAATCCCTTAATTGAATATACCTATTACCTTGTCACACTTAAAAAAAACACAATTCGTTTTATTTCACGCGTGCTATAAAATCACACTGAATTGGCACCAGGATTTTTTAGGACACTGGGAAGCTAATAGGTTGTACATTCGCGGGTGTTTGGTGTTCGTTTGCAAGACATCACGTAGGTGAGAGAGCGGCCGGCCGGCAAACCACCACCATCGTTCGTATTGCCGTAACTATTTGTAACAAGCATTCCCTCGATTAATCCATTATGTCATATTTACAAACATAATAAATAAAAGTAACAGGCGTGTTATTTGGCATGGGAACTTCGGCTCTAAGGACATCGTGATGCCTAAGTATTAGGTAAAAAAAAAAAACAAAAATAGACTCTTATGTTTGCGAGAATGTTAAACGGTGTATCAAATTTATATATGGAATTATATCTCTAATGTTTTTTCATTGTCAAAAGTACTCTCCATTGTACAGGAGGCCCATGTTCAGCAGTGGAACGTATGAGTATGGACTGATTGATACAGTAATCATAGTAAAGTATTTTCTTGACAGTGTAATGTACATATTTGGGTTGATATATTTATTAATCTCATTTATAGCCACCTAATAATAGGTGTATTAATGAAGTAGCAGATAAAATATATAAAAATAAAAAAGTGTGTAAAATTGTACGATTATAATAGTACCTACAGCCTTGATTCTTTCTATTACTATTGTACTTGAGATTAACGCAATTAAAATTGTGCTGTTTGTTTTATTCCACATCAGAGCAACCGCTTGTTCATTACGTCGGAGAGAACTTTATTGTTAAATAAAAGACGCATTAAATTTAATTTACCTATGGTTTAGTTCCGTTGAATCTTCAATTATTCTATATCAAAGTAAATATTGTCAACTTGCATAATTGTGTTAAAATATTCATCATTGCTTACTAAACTTGTTTACATACGCTAAATCATAAGTGCAATATTTGACATGCAGTTGTAGAGTATGCAACAATTATGTTGTAACATCATTACATTATTTGAATGGTAAAGTCAATATTTATTTTCAGATAGCCACACCCCCTATCGTAGGAAAATCACCGACATAGTTACGAATATTAAGCTATCTTTATATTCATGTATCAGCCCATATACGTTTCATTGCAGGGCACGGGTCTCCTCTACAAGCGAGAATAGGATTGAGAGTGTATAGTCCATAAAGTCCACACAAGAATGCTAGTTAATGGTATTTAAAAATCACAAGAAGAAAATGAAGACTATACATATAACTATACCTACATGCAATGGAGATTGTCGACCATTGAACAAACATGGGCTAGGATTGTTTTTTGAAAAAATAAAAAGCCAATCGTAAAAGTGTATTTTTCTTTAATTTAGTATATAAAAATAGTAACATATATTACACAGTAAGTGAGGAATTGATAGCATGGTATGCTATTTTGGAATCAAGTTTCTCAACAGTGTCATTTTCTTAAATTTTTAACTATAGCAGTCATAGCAGTACAATTATTATCTTGTTTTTTAGTAATTATCATCTTTCACACAATACATCCCAATTTCGTTTCATTATCCTCCTTTCTAGTGTCCTTGTACGTACTTAACACTTAATGCACTCAAAACTTTTTGCATGACTTGCAAGATTCTCGGCTAATCAGTAGGTAAATGCTAAAAATTTAAAACTGATATAACACTTCAATAATGAAAAAAAATTTTTACTTATCATAAAACTAGCATGCAATAGAAATCTGAATTGATATGCTAGGTAGAGTCAAGTATTGGTACGAATATATAGGGTGAATTATTATAAAGGATTATAAGATGTAGCGATGACATATTGAAAGCTATACAGAATATTAATGACTCGTTGGACTTGTTGACGTTTATAGGAGACAGTAAAACCATAAAATATATTACTTAAAATCATTGAGCTTAAAATTGATATTGCTCAAATAAAATAATGTCTGTCTAAGGAAGTGTACAATTATTAAATAATGATTCGTTCAAGTAATAGTAGTCAGTTTTGATATAACCCCGCTTGCGTCGTGAGGTGATTGTTTTCCTCGATGCAACTGAGATGCTGGTCTCATCTGACATAATCTTGATATATGAGACTTGTAATCCAGTTCGTATGACAAACTGGCCAATTTATTACTTAAATGTTTTGAATCTTCGTATGTTTTGAAAATAAATAATTTGTGTGATGTTTTATTGTATGTTACCGGAAATGTATGAAGTCTAGGAATTGTATACATTTCCTAGGAAATGTATACAATTCCGAAGCTGTTTAGGAAATGTATAAAGTATTCTTTCAATAATTATTTTATACATACATATCCTGGGAAATGTATACATTTCCTAGGCATTGTATAAAATTCCAATATCGTATTAGGAAATGTATAATAATAATGGTTTCTGTAATAAAACACGTTGTTCAAATGAGAGTAATATTTTTTATCATAGGTAACAATCATAGCGTAAAATTTTATAATACTTAACTATTATAGAATTTATATTATATAAATAAATAAATAAATAATTTTTTTTTTTTTTTTTTCTCGCGGGGAAAATCCCTTTACGGACCATCCCACCCCCGAAGGGGCGAGGGTGTGTCGGACTCACCGGCGCCTTCCGAGCCCAGCGAGATGTTGTGCCGCCCGTGGATGTGGACGGGCGGCCGCTGGGTCGGGTCCCTACCACAATACGCGCCGAAATACCGACTAAAAACCCCGCGTCGGCCACCATGGGTGCACTTTAGAGACGGCCCCGGGTTACCGTTGAGCGGACGCGCCAGGACCGCCTCTTTGTGCACCGCCGCTTAGCGACGCGGCAAATGACGCGTGTTGCGTCACGTCTCGGGGGCCGCCAAGGTAGGGACGGCGGCCCCGTGTGGCCTCTGCGGCGCCGGGTTAGTTGTTGTCCCGGCGCCTCCTACGTCTCCTGTGGCGACGAGCGGGATCGGTCTGCTCCCGATCCCGCTCAGCGCTCTCCTTCTGCGACATGACACGTTCGCAGAAGGAGAGCATGGCTCGCCACGAACTCTGGCTGCCGACCATGGCGGCGACCACGGCCGGCAGCGAAAGGTCTCTTCCGACGACCGCGATGAGAGCGCTGCGCTCCTCGTCCCAGGCTGGGCACTCCTCTAGCGTGTGCTGGGCCGTGTCCTCACGGCAGTTGCCACAATGGTGGCACACGGCGGACTCCTCCGCTCCGGCTATGCGACACAGGTACGCACCGAAGCAGCCGTGCCCGGTGAGCACCTGCGTCAGCCGGTATGTCGGCGCGCCGTGGCGCCTGTCCAGCCACTGCTCGAGGACAGGTCGCACTGCCGCGACGGTCCTCGTACCAGCACTAGGGTTCTCCAGCCTGGAACGCCACTCCTCCACAGCAGACCTGCGGAGGGAGGCCAACAAGGCCTCGACCTCTCGGGGGACCAACCTCTGCCCACGCCCGGACGCCTCCTCTCGCCGGAAGAAAGCCGACGAGAGGGTCCTCGCGTCCAGCACCCAGGGCAGAGTTCCCGCCAATACGCAGGCCGCCTCGTGCGAGACCGTGCGGTAGCCCCTGATTATTCGCTGCGCCACCATGCGCTGCGGACGATGCAGCAGGCGGACGCAACGATCGCCCAGGGACCCGGCCCAAACGGGACACCCGTAGAGGGCCATGGACCGCACGACTCCAGCATAAAGGTTTCGGCAAGGGATGCCAGGACCATCAGTGTTGGGCAACAGGCGCCCCAGTGCGCCCGCCGCCCTCACCAGCTTCGGCGACAACTCCTCAAAGTGCGCGCGGAAATCCCATCGACTGTCGAGGACGAGACCGAGGTATTTCATCCTCGAGCCGACGGGAATCCGCACGCTCTCCACCGTGATGTGGGCCCCTGGCGGTGGCCCACACCGAGGTCCGTGAAAACACACGGCCTCGGTCTTGTTGAGGGCCACCGTGAGGCCCAGTCGCCGAATCCTGCTCACCACCAGTCCAGTACCGAACGAGGCGAGCAGGGCGGACCTCTGGAATGTCCTGGCCGTCGCTGTCACCAGTGTGTCGTCCGCGTAGCAGACCACAGCGACGCCCCGAAGGTTGGTACCACGTAGCACCCAGTCGTAGCCGATGTTCCACAGGAGCGGCCCAAGAACCGAGCCCTGCGGAACACCGCACGTCACTTCCCTGCGGTGCCACCCGTCGGCGCCCGGATACACCACGTACCTATCAGACAGGTACGAGTGCACCAGACGCCGAAGGTAGGGCGGAACCTCGTGGTACCGCAGTGCTTCTTCGATGCAGGCCCAGGGCATGGTGTTGAACGCGTTGGCGATGTCAAGAGACACCGCCACCACGACTCCACCCCGGGACACCGCACGCTCCGCTTGTGCCTTTACCCGCAGAATCGCGTGGACCGTCGACCGGCCCCGCCGGAACCCGAACTGGCAGTCCGCCAGATCCGGGCCCGTTCCCTCCAAATGCTCGACGAGGCGCGCGTGGACTACGCGCTCAAAGAGCTTGCACACCTCGTCGAGCAACACGATCGGCCGGTAGGCCGAGGGCGAATCTGCGGGTCGCCCCTCCTTGCGGAGCAGGACAAGCTTGCCCGTCTTCCACCGAAATAAATAAATACTAACCTAACCTAACCTAACCTAACCTAACCTACCACTTTACTGGTGGTAGGTCTCTCATATGTGAGAGACTGACTGGGTGGGTACCATCGCAATGTCTATTTTCGTCAGACAGCAGTTTAAATGCACTGTTGTGTTTCGGATTGAAGGACATTGTAGCCAGAGTAACTACTGGATATATTGAGACTAAACATCTATATGTCTCAGGATGGCGAGCGCAGTGGAATGCCAAGCATTGCTTTGCAATTCAAGGTGTTGTTTGGTTTTGCTACTGTTCATGAGCGGTCGCATCGCTTACCATCAGGCGAACGGCATGCACGTCTCGTCATAACAGCAATTAAAAAAAAATATATAAAGAAAGCTAACCTACACGCATGGACCTTTTACGATCGGATGATGCAATACCTCGCTCCGCTATTCCCGCTTACCCCTTGATATCTTAAATATCTTACATTTCCGATCACTGTTTAGGAAATGTATAGATTTCCTAGGAAATGTGTCAAATGTAATTTATTTAACACATTTCCGGGCGATTTTAGGAATTATATAGATTTCCTAGGAATTGTATACAATGACGGATTTCATACATTTCCGTTAACATATATATAATTTACATTATAGTGATTATAATATACACAGTCAGGTCATAAGTATTGTCACACAGTAAAAACTTTTCTTTTAGAATGCTGGCCACAAAAAAGTTTATTGAATTCGAATTTCGAATTGTTCATGAAAATAAAAATGTATACTTTTTTGAATTTTACTCATTTTTAAATATGGAGTGGACGCTTAAAGAAGACCGTGTTGCAGTTATTGCGTTGCATCGTTGCGGTTACGCACCAATTCAAAATTTTAACATACTGAAAAATTTGAATTCAAATTTTTTACATACTGAAAAATTTTAATATAACCAAAAGATTCGTTTATCGTACCATCAAACGATACAATGAAGACTCTAGTGTAGATGACAGGTCAAGAAGTGGTCGCCCTCGGTCTGTTAGTGTTAGAGCATAGAGTTGCTATTGGACTGTATGTAACCTCATGTCAGTGTGTAAGACAGGCTGGAAGGTATTTTTGAATGTAGATTCAAAAAATAAAATAAGCCTTCGAATGTGTGAAAAATATTTGGGACGTCAGTCGTTGTTCAAAGTTGTTATTGTAAACACACAAGTTTACATATGTCATAAACATCAAATATTTTTCACATATATATATTTTTGCTAAGTTCTTATTGTGTTGTGATTAAAGTTTATATCTAATGTATGTATAACATTAAACGCTTGCTATGGCTGAACTCTGCTGAGTATTCATTTCACTAAACATGTGAGAAAGAGTTCTCACAAGAAGGTCAAAGAAGAGACCAGATATTAGTGATATAATAGTACTGATATACACCAACTCCATCAGGTTATGGCCTTACATAAAGCTCATAGCAGCGAGATTAATCCCTCGGAAAACATGAATAGCAAAAGAGAAAATAACATGAGTTTGACATCATTTGAAAAACTAGATGGTGCAACCAACTATAACTCATGGAAGTTTATGATGGAACTGTATTTAACCCATGATGACTTATGGGAATATACATCGACTACCCCTGAAGATGCGATTAGTAAGAAAAGAGACCAAAAAGCAAGAGCGAAGATTTGCTTGATGGTAAAACCCGAATGCCTAGTTCATGTACGTTAAGCGAAGACAGCTTAAGAGGCTTGGCATGCGTTACAGAAGGCATACGAAGACAAGGGTCTGAATAATCGCTGTAGATTGTTATCTAAGCTGGTGAGTCTGAAACTAGAGCAGTTACTGACTATAAGAGAATACATTGCAGCATTAATGACGACGGCGCAAATGATTTCTGATTTAGGAAAAGAAATCGATGATGAACTATTGGCCGCCTTGATGTTGCAAGGTTTGACAGATAACTTTCAAGCCGTGAGATTGGCAATTGAAAATTCGAATATCGAATTGACAACCGATTTTGTTAAAACAAAACTGTATCAAATGGAGGAAACATATACTGCTAGGAATGTTGACAGTCAAGCACTTTTATCCAAGAAAAAAAATCCTAATCCTCAACGAAAACGACCAAAGCTGAAATGTTTTATCTGCAATGGACCACATAAGGCTAATGTTTGTCCAGAGAAAAGAAATAAGAAAACAAATGATGCATCTGTGGCTTTAGCGATGGCGACTTCGACTTCAGAAGATTTTTGGATAGTGGATTCTGGAGCTTCTAATCATATGACTTCAAGGCGTGAATGGTTGCATGATCTGAAGAAGTATGAAAGAGAAGTGACTGTGGCATGTGCAAATGGGGAACGTTTGCAAGGTCTTGGAAGTGGTACAGTGGTGAGTAAAAAACCGAATATTACAATTGATGCAATGTATGTGCCTAAATTAGCATCAAACCTTTTGAGCGTGAGTGCTATAACAAAGAAGGGTATGAATGTTCTGTTTTATAAAGGAGGTTTTAACATATTACGAAGTGACGAGTGTAATTTATCCGGCGAACCCTTACTTTCAGGTGTAGAGGAGAATGGTGTGTACAAATTAAAACAAAGCTTAGAGCACACAGCACTGGCGACTGCATCTATTAATGAGATGGAGTTGTGGCATCAAAGGATGGGTCATCTTGGTGTACGTAATCTCAAATTATTACGTGATCGTATGGCAAAAGGGGTAACTTTTTCGAACAATTTTCCAACACTAGAGTGAGTAGGTTGCTTGAAGGGAAAACAAACCAGGCAGCAATTTAAGAAAAGCAGCATAGCTACGAGAGCTAACGATATACTTGAACTGGTTCATACGGACGTGTGCGGGCCGATGAATGTAAAGTCAATCAGTGGATTCAATTACTTCTTGACATTTATAGATGATTTTACGCGAAAAACCTTCGTTTATTTTCTTAAATGTAAGAGTGAAGTATTTGACAAATTGGTAGAATTTAAGACTTTTGCTGAATTGCAGACTGGAAAACAATTGAAAGTGATTCGTTCTGATAATGTCAAAGAATATGTAAGCACAAAAATGAAAGATTTCTTTAAGAAATACGGCATTCATCATCAATTAACCGTTGAATACACGCCTAAGCAGAATGGTGTAGCGGAAAGGGCAAACAGATCAATTGTTGAAAGAGCCAGGAGTATGGTCCAAGATGCTGGATTAAGCAATGAACTTTGGGCGGAAGCGGTAAATACCGCTGTTTTTCTGAAAAACAGATCCCCAACCAAAGCAGTGAGAAACAAAACTCCAGAAGAAGCATGGACTGGAATCAAACAAAACTTGAAGTTCATAAGAGTTTTCGGATGCAAAGCGTTTATGCATATACCTAAAGACAAACGTACAAAATGGGATACAAAATGCAAAGAAATGCTTCACATTGGATATTGCGAAAATTCAAAAGGCTCCCGGTTATTTGATCCAAAAACAAAGATGTCCACAAAGCAAGAGATATTGTTTTCTTTGAAAAAAAATTCGAATCAATCGAAAAAAGTGCTAACTCAGGAGAGAACGAGACACTCCTTTCTTTTGAAAATGAAGAATCATCAGAATCGATAAGAATTGATGAGAACGCACAAAAGGATATTGAAATCCAAGAAATAGCTCAGGATTCATGTCCAAATTATAATGATGCAGAAAGTTGTGAAGAGTGGGAATCTGTGGATGGGAGAGATGAAGACGATGTTGAATTTCTACAGTCAGAACTAACCGAAGAAGTGGAAGACGCTATAGAATCAGAACACGATACTAATAGGAGATATCCACTGAGAGAAAGAAAACCAAAAGAAATTCCAGATCACGTCACTTATCAAGCTCTCGAAAGTGATTGTCCCTTAACAGTGAGTGAAGCTTTATCTAGAAATGATAAAGAAAAGTGGAGAAATGCGATTCAGGAGGAGATCAATGCTCTGAATAAAAATAATACTTGGAAATTAGTGAAGCCACCGAGGTCGAGTAACATCGTTGATTCTAAATGGTTATTCAGAATCAAAGAAGAAGCGGGGGGAAAGACTCGTTATAAGGCTCGACTCGTTGCAAGAGGCTTCAGTCAACGGCGAGGCATTGATTATTTTGATACGTTTTCACCTGTTATCAGACATAGCTCTTTAAGGACACTGATAGCATTAGCTGCGAGAGAAGGACTGAAAATTGATCAAATGGATGTGAAGACAGCTTTCTTAAATGGAAATTTAAATGAAGTAGTTTACATGAAGCAGCCCGAGGGGTTTGAAGTAAAAGGAAAAGAAGATTATGTATGTCTTCTACAAAATCTTTATATGGGCTGAAGCAGGCTCCACGAGCATGGAATGAAAAACTTCATTCAGTACTCACAAGATTAAAATTTAAAAGATCAGAAAATGAACTATGTGTTTACATGCGGACACAGAATGGAAACACAATTATTATTGCTGTGTATGTTGATGATATGTTACTGTTCTGGAACAACAAACAAGAACTGCTTAAGGTCAAAAGTGAATTGATGTCCAATTTTGAAACAAAAGATCTTGGCAAGGCTGAATTGATGCTAGGAATCCATATTGTGCAAGATGACAATGGAATTAAGTTACATCAAGAGAAGTTGTAGATAAAATTCTGAAGGCATACAACATGGAGGATTGTAAACCTGTGGTCACACCATTTGCACCAGGCCAAAGGCTAGAGAAGCCGTCACATAGCAAGAAATCAGACGAAAGGATTCCGTATCGAGCATTGATAGGGTCACTTATGTATCTTGCAGTATGTACACGACCAGATATAGCTCATGTAGTGAACTACCTTAGCCAGTTCAATGAATGTTATGAAGAGAGACACTGGATTGCTGCCAAACGCGTATTGCGGTATCTCAAAGGGACTAAGAGTCACGGTTTGAGATATGTGAAAGCGACACAACAACTAACTATAGAAGCTTTTACTGACGCGGATCATGCAGGAGATAGTGATCGACGATCTTATACAGGATCAGTGTTCCTTATTCAAGGAGGAGCTGTTTCGTGGCAAAGTACGAAACAACGGACGATTGCTCTTAGTACAGCGGAGGCAGAGTACGTAGCAATATCCGAAACTGCTAGAGAAGCAATATTTTTGCAAAGATTTTTTGCTGAAATATCGAATGGACAATATAAGTCAAGTTAACCCATGACTGTCTACTCTGATAGTCAGTCTGCCATTGCTATCGCTAAGAACCCAGTACACCACCAACGGACCAAACATATAGATGTTAGGTACCACTTTGTACGTGAGGCAATTGTGAATAATAATGTGATACTGAAATATAAGGAGACAGCATGCATGATTACAGATGCTTTAACGAAACCACTTCCAAGAGGGAAGTTTGAGTTTTATGTGAGAGGTATGGGTATATGTGTTTAAGCAGTGTAAGGTACTTGCATGGATATTAGGTTAAGGAGGAGTGTTAGAGCATAGAGTTGCTATTGGACTGTATGTAACCTCATGTCAGTGTGTAAGACAGGCTGGAAGGTATTTTTGAATGTAGATTCAAAAATAAAATAAGCCTTCGAATGTGTGAAAAATATTTGGGACGTCAGTCGTTGTTCAAAGTTGTTATTGTAAACACACAAGTTTACATATGTCATAAATATCAAATATTTTTCACATATATATATTTTTGCTAAGTTCTTATTGTGTTGTGATTAAAGTTTATACCTAATGTATGTATAACATTAAACGCTTGCTATGGCTGAACTCTGCTGAGTATTCATTTCACTAAACATGTGAGAAAGAGTTCTCACAAAAAGGTCAAAGAAGAGACCAGATATTAGTGATATAATAGTACTGATATACACCAACCCCATCAGTTAGGACTCCAGCAGTGATAAAAGCTGTGAAGGCGCGAATTCAAAGAAATCCCAAACGTAAGCAGAAACTGTTGGCCCTTCAGATTGGGTTAAGCAGAACAAGGGTGAAAAGGGTGTTAAATGAAGACTTAGGGCTTCGGGCATATCGAAGAAAAACAGGACATCGTTTGAATGCTCGTCTAATGGACCTGAGACTGAAGAGATGCCGCGCTTTATTGAAGCGGTACGCGGGAAAAAATATCGGGAAATTCTTTTTTCAGTTGAAAAATTTTTTACCGTAGAAGAGAGCTACAACAAACAAAATGATAAGGTGTACGCACACAGTAGTGAAGAAGCGAGCAACTGTATTCCGCGTGTCCAACGAGGTCATTTTCCATTCTCACTCACGGTATGGTTGGGAGTTTCTTCTTGGGGCTTAACAGAGGTACATTTTTGTGAGAAAGGTGTAAAAACGAATGCAGTTGTGTATCAAAATACAGTCCTGACGAACCTTGTGGAACCTGTTTCTCATACCATGTTCAATAACAGGCACTGGGTATTCCAACAAGATTCGGCGCCAGCTCATAGAGCGAAGAGCACACAAGACTGGCTGGCGCCGCGTGAAATCGACTTCATCCGGCACGAAGACTGGCCCTCCTCCAGTCCAGATTTGCATCCGTTACATTACAAGATATGGCAACACTTGAAGGAAAAGGCGTGCTCAAAGCCTCATTCCAATTTGGAGTCACTCAAGACATCCTTGATTAAGGCAGCCGCCGATATTGACATGGACCTCGTTCGTGCTGCGATAGACAACTGGCCGCGCAGATTAAAGGCCTGTTTTCAAAATAACGGAGGTCATTTTGAATAAACTTTAGTGTCATAAGAATCTATGTTTTGTTAAGTTCATTTTCGTATATAAATGGTTACATAATGAATAAACTTGTTTCAATTATTGTATATTAAACATGTGACAGAATTTATGACCTGACTAGGTACGTTTTACGCAAAATTTTATATTTATTTTACGCAAAATTTTATATTTGATTAATAACTTTCTTCTTTAAAAAACAGCTTTTTGAACTCTTAACCAAACGACACACCATGACTTATATAAAAAGAAAGATTCGGTTTCATCATAACCTCGTAATGTCACAAGCCCTTAATTACGCACAGAACCATGTAAATCTCCATTGTTTACTCACCTACCACAAACTATTACAATTATTTTATATTGTATCACAATGCAGGTTAGTTGCGCAAATCCACATGACTGCCACAGCGTTGGACCATTACTAGACCCGATGGCGAAAGGACGAGTCGAGATAATCTTATTGACCACATGACCACAATCTGTGAAAGTATGAACGGACTATGCGGAGCACAGGTATCTTGTAAATTAATTTGAGTAAACAGTCAATCTAGTTAAATGTAAAGGATGATTTTTCTAAAGAATTAATTGTCACATGCTTTAGTACTAATTTCAATTAATATTACTCCAATAGTCCGAAATCAAATTGTAGATAACAATTCAGTAACTAAATCGAAAGTGACAAAATGGTGATGTGAATAGAAAATAGAAATTAATAAAAATATTTTTTAATAGTCACAACCGTCTCTGAAAACTTTTGCATTGCATTGCGTTATGTAATGCCGAGACTACGTCGTCAAGCTTATCCATTTGTTGGATCTTGGAAAAATACCTAGATCGAATTGATTGCAATATTAATATGTTCGCAGACATTTAGACGTGTGAGCAAAGGCGTGGTCGATGATGAGCGGATAATTTAGTAATCAGTTTGGCAACGTTTGCCGGAGATTCCGAATATGAGCCGAATAGATCATGTCATTCTAGTTCTGCAGTCAGGTGACTAAGTTTCTCTGATTTTCCAGTTCGAGCTGAATGTTATGTCAGATTTATACCTATGTCGTAGTGTATCAAGTAAACGTTACGTAATAAGTATATTTACATGAACAACACGCACCTACCTACTCAAATCGATAGCTTTAACGAGGTACAAGCAAAACTGTCCATAAATCATGGTAATTACAGTCACATCAAAACATGATTGTTATCATAAAATAGAATATTTAACAACGCATGGTTGTTTATAAGTCCCTTGAACATTTTCTAGCAATTCGAGATCGAGCTTGGTACTATTGAAAGAGGTGGTCTGTTAAACAAAACATGGAAAAGTCCCTAAAGAAGTTTCCGCACTACAAAAAACTATAAATTGATGGAAGTTTGATTTCGTTTTCCCCCAAAATTATAGTCACCAAAATTGCTACAAAAAAACCCAAAATAAAATTGAAAGATACCGATTCTGATACTTTGAAAGAAAGCCTCAAAACGATAGGCAAAGAATATTGTGCTGAATCTTCCATTGGTGGCTTCAAACATCTCGTAGACGACAACACGTCGTTTATTGAAAGGTAAGTGAAGTGTTTGAGTGCGTAATGTGCTCTGCTCTTTACACAATATTGCAGATAAACTCGTCTTGAACTTGTTTAGTTCGCTGGCGGATGGTTGTCGTAATTGCAGCATTGCATCACCCACCTTAGCTAAATTTTTATTTTTTACAAAGACCACATGATGGACAATATGTATTATGTATTCTATATAAATAGATAGATTATTTCTATTTATATGAATCCAATGGAAGTATATAATCCATATTGCAAAATTGTATCAAATATTGGTCAAGGGTTACAACTATAAATATTTAAACATCTTTTTTTCGTGCAGAATCGTCTGGGTAATAGTTCTGATCATTGGCCTCGTGTGTTCGGTGTCCCTAGTCTGGGCTACATTCATCAAGTACTTCAGAGCTCCACTGGTTACAACGCAAATGCCTGAAGGGGTATCAGTTAGCAAGATTATCTTTCCCGCCGTCGGCATTTGCTCCAACAACAGAATAAGCAAAAGAGCTGTTACAGAGCTTGCCAGAGAATTGTATGTTAATTAACTTTTATTTTATCAATATATATCATGTTATCTATTGCCACATTTCATGTGCTGTTGAAGGGTTGCCTCACACTACGGAACGTCTAACTATAGATATATGCATAAACCAGTTCCGGAGACTTTGATAAATTGGTGACATGCCAGTTAATTTATTTGTGGTAACAGTGTACCATAAAGTCAGTCATTTGCAATGTAAATAGACATATATTACAAATGATAAAATAGCGTATAGTTGTCGAAAAGAGGTGTATGATACTTTCTCAAATTATGACAAAAGGGCAAAAGGAAAATGGTTTTATTCATTTTATACATTATCCTATTATTTTAATGAGGTGCATTTTAATAATTGGCAATGATTTTTCAGGTTAAAACAAGAACGCAATAGACGATACGACGAAAAACAAATGTTATACCTTCTATTCGGTCTTGGCCAGCTGTATGACTATCAGTCATTGAATAACAACGCTGTACCACATATGCAGTTACACTATATCTTGGGAGAATACGACGTGCAGGCTTTGATGAGAAATGTGCGTATTTTGCAAATATATCAAAATGTTGTTCTACCACTTTTCAAAATCTCTGACAGTGGTAGAGCCACTCTGTAGTCAGTCATAAATCAGTATGATTGGGCAGGCTCGTCCAGGTCTACGGGACCATAGTCTCATAGGAGACCTAAGTGAAGCGACAGCTTGGCTGTAGCGTTGGGTTCGGTGAGTGATATTGCTGGATGCTCAGTACTCCTTTCTTCTTCCCATGGTTTTTCCTTCCCGCTCTCCTCCTGAGTTAATGCGCCGGCATTCAGTAAAACTTACATGATTCAACCGTTATGGATGATCATGAGAGGTAGTGATCACTTCCCATTAGGTTACCAGCTTGCAAGTTTGGCGGAACTGCGCAATAATAAAAAATCGTTACATTTTTTTGAGGGTATAGATAAGCACAAGTTATTGAAGGTATTTCAGGAGTAGTCGGTAAAAAAATATGGAAAATATCAATGTATCATTCAGTATCGATCATCGATATATTTAAATCGATATCGATATTTTATTTTACTTCTTTAACATTTGAAATATTGTCGAATTTAGGTTTTTTTAACTGCAATGGATTGCGAGGCGAGCTTGCCGTTCACCTGATGGTAAGCGATACGACCACTCATGAACACTAGCAAAACCAAACAACACCTTGAATTACAAAGCAATGCTGGTCATTCCACTGTGCTCGCCATCTTGAGGCATAAGATGTTAAGTCTCAATATGTCCAATAGTTACTCTGGCTACAATGTTCTTTAAACCGAAACACAACAGTGCCTTTACATTAGTGTTTGGCAGAAGAAATAGACATTGCGGTGGTGGTTATGTCACGAAAAAGAGATTTAACTCCCTTAGGATATCACTCAATTTCAACGCGTATAATATTAGTGTTGAGAATTACTTCGTAAAATATATTCATAGGCTATTTTATACGCGATCTTAAAGGTTGTTTTATTTTTAGTTAACTCCGCGATGTGAAGATCTTCTAGTCAGCTGCGTTTGGAACGATGAGCCAAAAAACTGTATGGAATTATTTGACTTTCGCCTTACCATGAATGGATATTGCTGCACTTTTAATTATCTTCGGGTCTACGACAGCATATTTATTGAGTACGATAAATATTGTTTAACTATTAGTTGAATTAAGAAAATATATACCATTCAGTTTATTTATTTTCGCAGCAAAGACAGTCGCACCCGCAACATCGACATGTATAAATACGGGAATAAATCAAGTTTCGATTTCGATCAAGGTCTTAAAGTTTTACTTAGGTTGAATGAAAGCGATGATTTTTATTATAACATACCTTTACAGGGTGCACAGGTATGGACGATGAACAATTTTTAATTAATTACACGTCTACGCTTGGGAACAATGCTTCATTATTGGTATTTCTGTTCCAGTTAACATTCTCGGATGCCTATGACTTTCCCGATGCGCCTAGTGGAAGTTATGCGATGCAAATTATTAATCCAAGCGTACAAGTAAGTACGGTAAACATTTTTTGAAGCTACTACTTATACATAATGTTTGACTCTACAAAAATATGTTCTTATTTTGGTATTTCACTGAGCTTCGCGTGTTATTGATTGATGAAGTGAAAATTATGTCCTTCTACTACACTGAAAATTCGGATATATTTGAGCGCACCACAATTTCTCGTTTTTTTTTCATTCTTCGAGACCCATTAGCCATTGTTTTCAGATGACAGTGATGGTAACAGCGAGTTTTACGGAAGCTTCTCGGGATATCCAGCACGTTCCTATAAAACTTCGGAAATGTCGGTTCTACGATGAATCTACTTATCTTCCATTTTACACGTACAGCGATTGTGCGTTGAAGTGCAGAATGTCGTTTTTGTTCGACAATTGTAACTGCACACCATTTAATATGCCGAAAATGGTTAATTCTAGGACATGTGATATGCGTGACGTGCCGTGTCTGAGATTGAACAAAGGTAACCTTGACATTTTGCTTTATGTATGTATTAACAATGATGAGACATGAACTCAGTGCTCTATTTTGTATGTGCTACAATTGTACATAGGTACCGGGAATATTTGTTTGCACCTCGATTAAAGCAATGTTATTGAACAGTGATGAATTATCTCGCCAAATGTGGTTAATAATTTATATTTATCCATTCTTCCATTCCTATCCAAAGTCCTTGAACGTCTAATCCATACCCAATTAAATGACTTCCTTACCAAACATAACCTTTTAAATCCTTTCCAATCAGGGTTTCGTCCAGGACATAGCACAACTACCACTCTGACCCATATTGCGGATGGCATCAGGTCTGGTATGGAAGGGGGCATGCTGACAGTCTTAGCGCTGCTAGACTTCAGCAATGCCTTCAATACTGTTGACTTCGATATCCTACTAAGCGTACTGTGTTCTCTTAACATATCTCCAACGGCTGTTGCTTGGTTTCGTAGTTACCTGTACGGGCGCCGGCAGCGCATCAGTGTCGAGGATAACTTATCCTCGTGGTGCAGTGTAACTGCTGGCGTACCACAGGGCGGCTATCTCCTCTACTCTTCGCAATTTTTATAAATTCCATTACATATAATCTTCGCTCCTCCTATCACCTCTACGCAGATGATCTTCAAATTTACGCTCGAGCACCTTTAGATAAGATTGTAAGTGCAATTGCAACTATAAATCTCGACATCCATGAAATTTGTGAGTGGAGCAAGACATATGGCTTGAAAGTCAATCCTAAAAAGACTCAGGTCATTGTTGTCGGCAGCCCCAGGATGATTTCGAGACTAGATCACACCCAATTACCAAGTGTTTCTTGCGATGGAATAACTGTTCCATACAGTAACACTGTAAGAAATCTTGGTATACACTTCGATCAGTCGTTCACCTGGGGTCCTCAGCTTCGAGAGTTAAGTCGCAAGCTGTTTGCCTCGGCAAGGTCCTTGCGACGGTTACACAATGTTTTACCCATTGCCACGAAAATTTCACTTGCGCAAACTCTCCTTCTTCCCATCCTTGATTATGCGGATGTCTTGATCTCACCGAAGACCAACTTAATAAACTTGAGCGACTTCAAAATTTCTGTATTAGATTCATATTTGGACTACGCAAATATGATCATGTCTCTGAGTTTCGTGCTAAGCTCAAGTGGTTACCTATACGCCTTCGTCGAAATACTCACGTTCTCTCACTCCTTTATAATATTTTGTTTAATCCTCTCACCCCATCTTATCTTAAAGAACGTTTCACTTTTCTCCATGACTCACATTCGAGGTCCCTGAGGTCGTCAGAGAACCTTAAGCTGAGAATGCCCGTACACACAACGACATTTACTGATAAATCGTTTGCTGTTGAAGCTGTCCGATTATGGAACGCGCTTCCTGTTGTGGTTCGACGGGCACAAACCTTGTCATCTTTCAAAAAGCTGGTGAAAGCACACTACCTTTCTCACTAAACAGATAAAGCATGGTATTATTTCCTCTTTTCGGATATATTTTTAATTTGTAGTATAGTTATAAATTATTATAGATGTTTATGTAATTATTTAAAACTGTATGTATGTATATACAGGGTATATCAAGACTGCTACCGAAAACGAAGCCGGGTGATAGTTTAAGCGACTTCAGACACAATGCAACAGAAAAAGTGGCAAAAAAAAGCGACAATTTTTTTTTGTTATTTTTTTCCTTTGACCATATTTGGGTGGTAAATGCATTTTTTCCTAAAATAACAGTGTATACCCTTTTATTTATAAATAATTTAAGGTATAAAAGAGTTGAAATTATTATTTTAGCTAAAACTAGGGATTTGCCACCAAAAAATGACGATGTTTAAAAAATCATAAAAAATAACTGTCGCGTTTCTTTGCGAAATTTTTAGTTGCTTTGTGTTTATAGTCACTAAAACTACCACCCGGCTTCGTTTTCGGTAGCAGTCTTGAGATACCCGGTATGTATATATTATATGACGTATGTGTATTTATTATGTCATTTATATGTATGTATGTATGTATGTATTTTTTATGATTATCTATTTTATAATTTATATCTATTGGAGCTTAACTTATCTTTGTTTTACACTGCCCTTTCTTTTTCCTTCTTTTATATCCATCCAAAGGTTTTCTGGTAAAGATCACTTATTAGCGATAAGACCGCCTTTTGTACTTTTTATAGATGTTACTTCTTTATATTGTTATGTTCTTTTGTATGTGTACAAAAAGATTAAAATAATAATAAATAATAATTTATCTTGCAATTTTTTTTTATCAAAAACCTATGTCAAAAACAACCTCATTAGCACAAGATGGAAAATATTCCCGAAAGTTATCATAGATTATTTCATGTCTTCTTATTAAAACTATATTATATTCTTGCAGTGAAATAAATGATTCTTTGGATTTCATCTCCATTTAGCCTTACCCACAAATATGATTACGAGAAAGTTGCACTTTTTCTAGTTTTTTTTTCGATCAAACTAAGATACAAAAGTTAAGTAACAGTAAAAAATGAATGTCATTGTGAACGGCGTCGTCATTTAGTCACCACATGACTACCCATTCACAACATTGATTCACAAGTAATTTTGTGCAGTTTTTGTTATGCTACTGTTCCAAATAAAATACATACTTCCCATGGTAGTTTTATTAGATAAATCAACATAAAATGATTTTTATATTAAACTTTCACAGTAAATGGAATAAATTACTTTTCACTTGTTACAGCACAATCAATTACAATAAGACCAGACGTAAGATGAAGCGCCACCGGAGTTAGAGCTCGATATGGTAGGCGGCGGCATTTCCTGCCCCATGTGTTGTCCAACTTGCTCCAAAACAACATACAGTTACGACTTCAACAACGTCATAATTTATCCAGAATACCTCAACAGTGTTCCCGATCACGACAGGGATGACTGGCTGTAAGTCTTATTATTCCATTTAATGCATTTTTCACACATTTATATTTAGAAATCTATTAAAAGTTTTATATAAAAGAAAGCAAAAAATGCAGTCCTCTATCGGCGTATATCAAAGTTTCTAAAGGCGCAATTATTGATAGGCGATTCATTTCTAAAGGCAGCCTTCTCTATCTTCGACTTAGGGCTGCCTACTTTTTGAAGCCAGTTCTTCATATCTTCCACAGCACCTTGCTGGCCTTGCAACTGCCCTATGACTGTACCTTGAGCGGTGTTCATTACCCAACCTTTCAGTCCCAATTCGGTAGCCTTGCGTTGCGTATGTTTCCTGAAGTAAACTCCTTGAACTTTGCCAAAAACCTCGAAATCGGCGGTCATCAACCCTGCCGTCTTGTTAGTAGCCATAGTAAGTGTATTTAATCGTACAATTTTACAAAAGTGTTTATAAGACATGAAACTACACGTCACATTTTCCGCGTCACCAGGATATTTTGTTTACTCGTCGTTCGGGAAACAAACACATTTTGTGTTTATGCCTGCAGCACAGAGCCTGCAGTATGTGAAGCATGGAGGTTGTCATGGCAATACCTGATTAAGCTTGGAACTATAGGCATGTTTACATATTGTTAAAGTTGTAACCATGTAACTAATCCCATAATATTTTTTACAATAGAATCTGCGAACAAAGAGCTGACATTGAAAGGAAACAGGCCGACTGCCGAGCAAACATTGTTCTACAAATGTAAAGCATGTTGTGAGCAAGAACCAATGCATAATGTTTGTTTCAGACAAGGCGTGAATTTCACCGGCACTTCAATTGTACACGTGAAATATGCGCGCGAAGTAGCTGATTGTTACGGACAGAACGTCATCATGAAGTGGTTTGATTTAATAAGTGAGCTTTACTTTAGAAATTAAACTCGCATTATTTTCTACATAATGCAATTTCTTATATATACACATAAATGATAAGTGACCCAGATCTTAATGCATTTAAGGATAATTAACAAATTTAGTATCCTTTGTGTCCAATCAAGCGTTTTATTTATGCTATTTTTAACATGAATATTTTTCTATTCCGCAGGTAACATCGGTTCAACGTGTGGTTTCGTAACGGGATTCAGTTTCGTATCTATTTTAGAGTTTATTTATTTCTTTACTGTAAAGTTGATCAGAGATATCAACACCCGAAAACGGGGTAAAGTAGTTGCTGTGTATAGTATTGCAAACAACACACCGGAACATATGGATAAATATCGAATAATTTACTGGAATGAAATAACCAATGCTGCGAAGTATCATCAAGATGCTCATTTCAGTAAAATGAATAATGTAGGTACATGATCTGTAAGGGATGGGTTTGAGGTGGTATTTTGTCACATTTATGCACTCGGTTTTATAGACATCAAATGGTTGTTTGCCTTATTGTTTACATGATAAAGAACGCACCAAAGGATTTTATATGAAACCTAGAAGGGTCGAAAAATATATTTACTGATCTTTTATATTATACATACAAGCGAGCATACGGTTCACTTGTGTGTAAGTTAAGATTTGTGATTCAATTCGTTACAAATATTTAAATTTTCAATAAATGTTTTTGATTATATATAAATCTATAGCCACAAAAATTATGATTAAAACACAGAAAAGACAGCATCCGTGGCGCAGGCGGTTAGACGCTGTCTGTGAAACGAAAAGCCGCAGGTTCGATCCCCACACAGAGACAAAATGTTTGTGCGGCCCACAAATATTTCTTTCAAGTCTGGGTGTTTGTAAGACCGAAAAGTCTCTCGTAGTTCCTGATACCCACGATACGAGACTTGGTCTTAGTGTGCGGTCAGGACTATAATATGTGACTGTTGGGTGTTATTTATTTATCTATACATATAAATAAAATTGAAGTGTATGTTTGTAAAGTGAAAATAAAAAAAATGACCAACTACATATTGTTATATACACGATACCTATAACGAAAATGACCTTACATTTTTTGTTGTCTCTCTGTCTCTTTGTTCCAGCTAATCTCTGAAATGGCTGGACCGATTTTGATGGGACTTTTATTGTCAGGTAGCTGATATAATAAGGAGTAACTTAGGCTACATTTATTTTAGAAAAATAAAGTAATGTTGCAATGCCCAAGTACTGTCCAGTACCGCGCGCAGCTCACGCGCATGCCACCATTGGGCCATCACGTCGGGCGCCTCCCACCAGTTCTCCCTCGAACGAATCAATATCACAAAGGCTGCCATCATGTGCGGAGTGGAGTGAAAGAATATCTCCACCCAGGCGAAGTTGGGCCGGGCCTCTAATTTAAAATACGATTGTTGTTAGTTTGCGTAATTTTTCGTGAAATGTACTTGTTTTTGATAAAAATCGAATGATACAACCACTACACTGTAATATAATTTTAATATGTATTTTAAAATAAAAATAAAGAACAGTAGAAAATGTTTGTTAAATTATTGTGTGTTGTGAGTGTAGGTAATAACGTGAAATACAGCAAGTTTGCTTTTGTGCGCTTTCAGGCATAGATATTAATCGAACACCTGTGAGGTTCTCGTAGCGATTGTGATCTATAAAAGGCTTTTTGTAGTGGAGGTAATTTCTTCTGCATTATTTATTGGGTGTTATTGTTACGCACGAACGTTGTTGTATAAAATAAAACGTACTATTCGACGTACTTTTACTGTGGTTTGATTTTCCTCTTGTGAATCACCGGAATCGAAAATATAATGGAGTTTAAAGAATCGCGTAGGAAGTACTTAGATATTTGGTGGGAGGGGATCAAAAGTCTACCGCAGACAACATCAATTCATGGGTTTAAGTTTATCGCTGATACTAAAAGACATTGGGTAGAAAGGTAAAAGGAAAACTGCCTAACATTAAACGCCTAAATAAAACAGATCGAAAGGATTTTATGTTAAAATATTACATACAGCAATGACATACAGACATATTATTCGCTTGAAACTGATAGCTCATATATTGATTATATATTTCTCCAAAAAATAATAAGTCATTTTCAATGATCGCCGCATTGGTATAGAGTCTTGTAGCATAGAGTGCGAGTTTAGGCCTCCAATGTTGCGTAACGTGCTCAAATGTTGTACTGTGTTTATATACGATTTGTCTAGCTTGTAATTTTTCCAAAAGGATATAAGGCCACTACCTGTAACAGTTGGTTATCATTGAATATTTTTTTAAAAAGCATAGATTTCACAATGAGGTAGTCGGCTTGTAAACGATGAAAAATCAAAAGTTCAGACAATATGCTTGGAACAATTAATATGCGGAGGTTATAAAACGTAAACCTCTAATAGTGTCTGCTATATGATTTCAGGTTATTTTGGTTAATTTTCGTCGTATTGTCATGGTATGGTTCATCACTATTGATAGCAGCGCAGTATGATGCGTTTCAGAACAATCCCATATCATTTGTCGTGGAGACCACGTACAAAGATTGGGATACTCATTTCCCCGCTATAGCTATATGTGAGACTGATAACTTGAAACGTATCGAAGAAATATCTGACAGGTAAAAAGGAAATCTTTTTTAATATCTCCAAAGAATAACTACCTGAAGTCAACACTTTTTTTTCAGTGCATTAAAAAGTAAAATAAGAATATGGTCCCACTCGCTTTGTCTTTTGCTTTGATATAAATGTACGTCAGGAAAAGTAGTTTGGTAGATAATGCCTCGGGTATTAAATTCATCTTTGCTTTTACTTGCTGTTTGGCATACCGTGCCTTAAACTATACAAAGGTGCTTACTGAAAATATCATAAAACATGAACTAAATTTCATAGTTACCAGTCATTCAAATCATTTTAACGAACGCATATAAAAATATCACGCTTCGTCGTTCGAGAATAATTGAATGCCAAGATACCGGGTAGTGGCTAGTACGATGCTCCAGCACGCTCGATTTTAATTGAATAAAACATTTTCAGATTATGGGGATCAGACCACGATTTTAATATGGAAGAGGTTTTAAAAGAGCTAGCATATTACAAAGGTGTAACTTATTATATTTCTGAGTTTTGTGGTTTAGAGGATCCTTTGCCGGAGTGCGTTCAATCAAACTTTACACATTATGCTAAACTTGTGAGTATTTTTATTCTATCAAAAATAAGGAACGACTGGGTTTAGTCTCCTTTTTTACTTGTTGCAATTGGCATACTTTAATAGATTATTGTTTTTTTAGGTTCGAAGTACTTGCGAACAGTCTATTGCGGACTGTGAATGGAACGGCGTTAGTTTTGATTGTTGCTCTTATTTTAGACCCATGGAAACTGAGCTGGGAATTTGTTATGCTATTAACACTATACAAGGAAAGTAAGAGATTTTACTATCCAACTGAACTAATAAGTACCGCTTGATGTTTCATACTTTTCAAGTCGTAAGAACTTTGTACAGGCGTAACTCATACAATTTCAATAACATCTTCCGTAAAATCACAACTCATGGTTATATGGAAAAAAGTATTGAAATGTACTGGTGGTAGGTCTCTCATATGTGAGAAGCCATCTGGGTAGGTACCACCGCAATGTCTATTTCTCCCGTGAAACAACACTGCTTAAATGCACTGTTGTGTTTCGGATTGAAGGACATTGTAGCCAGAGCAACTACTGGACATATTGAGACTTAACATCTTATGTCTCAGGATGGCGAGCGCAGTGGAATATTGCTACTGTTCATGAGCGGTCGTATCGCTTACCATCAGGCGAACGGCTTGCTCGTCTCGCCATTCAATGCAATAAAAAAAAAAAATAATGTGTGACTTACATCAGTACAAAGTTAAAAAGTTTGAAAAGACAAACAGCACCTATTAGTTTAGTTGGATAGTAGCATGTATAACAGTAGCTTGTTTTATAGCGGTTGATTGTACCTCGAGTTATAGTCTTTAAGTAATTTGTTTTGCTATGACGATTTTTGTAGAGAACTTAATCCACCTCGATATCCGATGATAAGTAACAGGACTACAGGGCCAGGAGCTTTTAGTTTCAAGGTTATGATTACCGGTAATGTCTACATTATGAATGAGGAAGACGTGCCTGCGTGGACGACCACTGGTTCTGATGTAATGGTAGTAGGCCCAGAGATATATCACAGGTACGCGATTATTACTTCACCGCTATCTACATACGATATCGATTGGTGAGACTTGGTAGGTAAATATGGTTCCTATATGTACAAATATATCTACCTACTTATCCGCAGGCGATACATATCGATAAGAAATATAGAAAACGATGCAGGAGCACGGATGATTGCACCAGTTAAGAGAAAGTGTCGATATATCGATGAGAATTTCATGGATGTCTATCGTTATTATTCTTACACGGCGTGCACTGTCCAGTGTCGGAAGGAGGCACAAATACGTCTGTGCAATTGTTCTAATTATTTCATGCCCAATATGCCTGAAAGTCTCAAATGTAATATTACTGGTATTCTCTGCTTAAACAGTCATGTTAACGTACTTTCCGTGAGTATAAATAATATTTAATTGTTTGCACAGACGCCTGCATGATCCCGGCCGTTTAACCACTCTAATATGCTTTGAACAATAAATTAATTGGTGCTTTGCTTGGCTATAAATGTTTGCTTTGTGTATAATGTTAACTACATGTCCGCGTCTTAAATAATGCCTTAGTTAAACTACAAAATAAACTCATTTGCAAAAAAAACGGGCAACTAAGCAATGAACCATTTCAAATGTTACTATTGGTTTGTTTGATAATTATATGTAGTTTTACTTTCACAATGTTGTAAATTAATAAGCAAATAATCGTTTTCGTCAGTATTATCATAAAATTTTGATAAAATGTATGGGTTTTAATGCTAAAGTTCACTAGTAGTGTATGCTCGCTAGTAGTGCATATGTTCGTGAAGTAAAAGTTAACAAAGATTTTTGTTTGTTTTTTCTTTAATAAAGTAAAAGCAGATAAATGTTTAGTATCGAGTGTGAACCCCTCTAGCTGAAATCACAGCTTGAATTCGTCTGGGTATGCTAGCGAGGATATCCCGGATACTTGCTTGCGGAATACGTTCCCACTCCGCGGTAATCACATTCTTCAGCTCTCTGATGGTCTGCGGAGCCGGTTGTACTGATCTCACGCGTCGTTTCAGAACGTCCCAGACATGCTCTGCAGGATTGAGGTCGGGACTTCGAGCTGGCCAATCCAAACGACGAATGCCGACCTCTTGCACATACGCTTCCACATCGCCAGACTGGTGGGCGCGAGCGTTGTCGTCCATAAAAATTGAGTCTTCGCCTAAAGCGGCCAATGCGGGTTGTGCATGAGGAATTAGAACTTCCGTTATGTATCGATGTCCAGTCAGTGAGCCGTTTTCAATGAAGACTAACTCGGTACGATCCATTGAATTTATTCCTGTCCAAAACATAACAGAGCCCCCACCATAAGGTGTGATTTCTTCAAAACAAGCCTCTGCAAAGCGTTTTCCTCGTCTTCGTAGCACTCGCCGACGTCGATCTTCACCGAACAGAGATATCCTGGCTTCATCGGAGAACAATACCCTATTCCAGTCTTTCTTGAGTCCATGACTCACAATTTCGAGCAAACCTAAGCCTGGCAACTCTGTGCTCACGGAGTAACTTAGGGCTGCGGGCCGGGCGATGACTCCTCCTGACCGTCCATAGACTAATGTGCACATTTCTTACTTCTTCGAGGTTGTTTTTAAGGTCCACATACGAAGACTTGCGATTTCTCAATGCGCAACTCACAAGAAAACGATCATCCCGTGGTTGGGTACATGGTTTTCTTCCAGAACCAGGCTCAATCCTATAGAGCATGTCTGGGACGTTCTGAAACGACGCGTGAGATCAGTACAACCGGCTCCGCAGACCATCAGAGAGCTGAAGAATGTGATTACCGCGGAGTGGGAACGTATTCCGCAAGCAAGTATCCGGGATATCCTTGCTAGCATACCCAGACGAATTCAAGCTGTGATTTCAGCTAGAGGGGGTCACACTCGATACTAAACATTTATCTGCTTTTACTTTATTAAAGAAAAAACAAACAAAAATCTTTGTTAACTTTTACTTCACGAGCATATGCACTACTAGCGAGCATACACTACTAGTGAACTTTAGCATTAAAACCCATAAATTTTATCAAAATTTTATGATAATACTGACGAAAACGATTATTTGCTTATTAATTTACAAAATGGTGAAAGTAAAACTACCTATAATTATCAAACAAACCAATAGTAACATTTGAAATGGTTCATTGCTTAGGTGCCCGTTTTTTTTTGCAAATGAGTTTATATATGTTTGTAATTAGCAATATATTTTTATCTATTCATACCCAGGCCACAAGCTTATTTTGAAATTAATTATGCTTTTAATCTCAAGTTTTAGTCTAGCAGAGCATGTAGGCTTACTTGTAACGAATATACTTTAGGTTCTAAAAGCCCCATGGTCTTCACGAGCTGGTCTCTACTGTAACTGCCTTCCCTCCTGCACTGAAGCTGAAATCACTATAGTGAATGATTTCAAGGACGTTACTGCGGATGGTTACGCAACAGTACAAATTCTCCTGGCGTATTTGCCTAGTGAACGGTATAGAAGGAACGTGGTACGCGGAGTTCTTGATTTAGTGGGTAAGATATACAAAGTAAATAATCTGATTAACTTTTATTGAAAGCTATGTAGGGAGGGTAGTTTAGTTAGTAGCACCGAAAGAAATAGGTTTATTTTTGTGATCCAATAAACTATGGACTGTAGATCTTTTCTGATGGTCTTTGCGTGTTTCTGTGGTTGCAATTTACAAATTTAAGACATTTCTTAAGATATCTCAGTAAGAGTTGCACTGCTGCGTTATTTAAAATTGTGAAATTTAAAAATGGACTCTGTACTGGATATAAAAAGACTGATGTCTTCGGAAGGTGGGTTCTTTTATATTTGGCGAATACAGACCAACAAAAATTGATGTAAATTACTAACAATGTTATATAAATTATGGTTGAATGTTTGTTACGTTTGATTAGTAAATTAAGTAAACAAAATAGTGATAAGATTATACCGGGTATCTCAAGACTGCTACCGAAAACGAAGCCGGGTGGTAGTTTTAGTGGCTACAAACACAATGCAATTAAAAAATTCGCATAGAAACGCGACAATTATTTTTTATGATTTTTTAAATATCGTCATTTTTGGGTGGTAAATCCATAGTTTTTGCTAAAATAATAATTTAAACTCTTTTATACCTTAGAGTATTTATAAATAAAAGGGTATACACTATTATTTTAGGAAAAAATGTATTTACCACCCAAATATAACCATAGGAAAAAAATAACAAAAAAAAATTGTCGCTTTTTTTTTGCAACTTTTTCTGTTGCATTGTGTCTGAAGTCGCTTAGACTACCATCCGGCTTCGTTTTCGGTAGCAGTCTTGATATACCCTGTATAATATAGTTCCACTTTCTATACTAAGTGTTGTTTGTATTTTCAGTATCTACGGGAGGCACAGGGGGCTTGTTCATCGGAGCTAGCATACTCAGTTTTGTAGAACTTATCTATATATTATTAGTACGCCCCTTCTGTGGCATGTGGAATCAACGGGATACCGATCCTTGGTATGATAAATACGGCACTCGTCGTATTGAAGATAACAAGTTTATACCAAATTGGAGCTGGGCTTATTTTAGACCTAAATCGATGAAGACGAATAAAGTAGACACTTCTCATTAAATGATTCAACTTAGATTTAATTGATTGATTGGAATTTGCTGAAAACACAAGGCAACTGTGTTGATTGCATGCACTCACTTTAACATTAACAGTTGACCTACTGTTACTATTATTTTGATTTAATAGGTATATTATCTGGATATATAATAAATCACTGTTACACTAAAAGTACTTTTAATTTCTTTAAGCAAATTCTCTTTAGCAAAATCTTATTTTTACAACAAATATAGGTCGACTTACTGAAGTAAAAGTTAAAAACAATATCTTGCAACAATTTCTTCAAATATTTCCATTACTTTTTCTTTATATGAACAATTTTCGTTCATCATTTTTATTATAAAGGCGGCTTTATTCCTAGTTAGTATGTCGTCATATTGCTCAGTGTCACTGAATATTTCTGTTGCTAAGTCATCGTCCATCCACATTTGTGGTAGCAGGCACGAACAGACAATAATACCCCATTGCCTTTGTTCTTCAGCAGACGCGATAAGTTCTTCCTTACTCATTATGTCCTCAATAACAATTCCGTATTTTTTTAAAACCAGTCTTAGTTCTGCGTAATAGTGATTTAAAAACATATCAATATTTTCTTCTCTAAGTTTTGGATCTAAGTTACAATAAAGTAAAACCATTAAATCCCCAGCTGGTGGTTGATATCGTATCGCTTGGAAATCTACAAACAAGCAGTCATCAGGTTGGTCTTTATGGTTGTAATGAAACAGCAAGTTGTTATTCCACAAATCTCGATGACATATCACATTTCTATATTTACAAGAAGGTGAACTCAGACGTAAAGCTGAGAACCAGATTTCACGCCACCGGGATTCTATCAAATATTTTTCTTTATCGTCGTATTTAGAAAATGTTTTAATTGCTTCCAAAGCACCATTCATGCATTGCAGATACCAGGCACATGAGTCATTATAACCACCTGTATCCATAAAGTGGTCAAAATCTTCAATGAGGCTGTATGGACGTTGCAACTCCCCGCTTCGTTTCTCTTCATAAATAATCGAAGATGCGTGGAATCGCGCCACTGTTGTTAGAGCTTGCAATGTGTGTTGCATGTCAAATCTGTGGAATTTGTTACGCAGTTTATATTTAAGAGCGTTTAAGTCTTCGAAAACCATTGCATCATCTAGAACTGCTACTAACCCTGCACTCCATGGCTTGATATCTGTAATCAATAATTCACTTATATCCAGAACTGCATATTTTTCTACGATACATGAACAGTGCAAAATAATAAGAAAATGTATCTTACCTGGGGTTATAATATGGTTTTTAATATTTGTGTAAAAGTTTAACTCTTTATTGTACAAATTATATTCCTTTACCATTTCGGCTTTTGCTTCGTTCAATCTGGATACTGCTTTTATAAAGAAACAGAGCTCTTTGCGATCGGGATTAATATGAATTTTAAGCTTCAAGTAATCACACAAATATCCCAACATTTTGTCGCTAGCTCTTTCGATAACGTAGTCATCTACGATATCCTTTTGGTTAGTATTGAGATAATTGCACGCAATTTGTATAATATCTTCGTTTGTTATAAAATATTTATTATTATTTACATATTTTAATTTATTCACATTCATTTCGCTTCAAGTCTGTAGGTTCAACAATATGATATGTACAATTAATTCTACAGGATATGTAGGCGCAGTAATAAACGATAGGAATGTTTGCTTAAATTGTAGATAACTGAACGTTATCGACTTCTGTAAAGCTAAGAAACAAATATGCATTGCTGCTGGAAAATGATGCGTAAATACAATGTGACTTATTATCGTTTATTTAAATATGATATTACAGTTCAAATAACTGTTTTGGCATAGTTGCAGAAAGTCATGTTGTTTCTTAACATTATATCTAAATAAATGTGTGGCAAAGTTTTAATATCTGTCTTTATAGTTTTGCTTACTTTCGTTAGGATACATGTATCTTTCAACTATTTCATCGAACAGGTCTATCAATCGGTTATGATACTCAATATTGTCCTTCGCAAAATCTAAGAAGAATTCACTTCGTGAAACTATATTTGCCTTTCTTCCTTTTTCTGCATCGCAAAATATTTCTTCCCGTTTTTGACCACTCATGGCTATAATAGGTACTATTAACGCAGCCTGAGTTATTCCAAACATTATATTTTCCTGGTAAGATTTTACAAGAGACTCCTTTTCTATAATATCTGCGATATCTATGCCATCTAGAATGAGTGCTTCAGTAAGTGCATTATAGTATACTTCAATCATATCATTGGTGTATAACTTTCTGCCAGCTCTTGTAGTATTGAAGAATATTAATGCAGAAAGATCGAGCATGGGAGTGCAGTACAGAACTGTTTGGAAATCTACAATTAGCACGTGGTACGAGTTGTCATGCCGCTTTACGAATATGTTATTCGTCCAAAGGTCCCGGTGTGTTACAACATTTCTATATTCGGAGCTTGGTTTCATAAGAGCCAAGGCTCCCTCGAACAACATTGGAATGACGAGCTCTAAATGTCGATTAAAGTTTGTTTCTGCTTTGAATTTAGAGTGAACTTTAAGAAAATCTATAACAGCATTTCTTCCTGTGTCACGCCACTCTAATCCACTTTCAGGTTCTTGGAGATATTCGCTGTAATCTTCCCATATTCGATAGGGCCTTCCTAGTTCCTTACTTTTCCTTTCTTCATGTATGATAGACTCTGCATGGAATCTAGCTAATGATTCAATAGTAGCTCTTAATACTTCTAGAGACAAAATACTTTGGTGATGTGGCATTACATATCCCAACTCAGAAACGTCCTCAAATACAAATAGATCTTCTCTCGCCATTAATAAATTTGGCCGGAATCGTCGTAACCCTGAAAGAAAATATCATTTGTACCGACTATCCACGATTTATAGTAGATAATATTTGTGAATATAATTTGTGGCCTAAATCTTCAGATGAAACTTCATTAATTATACTGTCGCAAAAATATACCTACATAATTTACACATTATTTTTGAATACAACATTAGGAAGCAAATAGGAATAATTTAATAAAAGCTTTCTGTAAACCTATTTTATTTTTCTTATAATATTTTTTTTGCCTACCCGCACTAGGCCAGCGTGGTGGACTATATGGCCTAACCACTCTCAATCGTACTCTCGATTGTAGAGGAGGCCCGTGCCCTGCAGTGAGACGTATATGGGCTGATACAGAATATTTTTTTAATAAAGTATCATCGAGTAGCATGCATTTTACCCTACGGATTAAGGATCAAAGGATACAAGTACATTCTATGTTTTTGTATATATTAAACGATTACGTAGGTATTGAAATTGAATCATGATAATTTGCAATATCTATATTCAAATTATAATTAGCATAAAATTTAATGGTCGTATATTTTTAATAGATATAATTGTAGCCATACCCGAAAATTTGTAATAAGAAATTTTTTTTTTGAAAATAGCTGAATGAGGATAATTTACAACATTGCTTGAGTATAATTTGAAATATAAGTTATATTAGAGATGCCATTTCTTTATGGGAGAGAACAACCGTCAATACCTAATATTATCAAAATAAATGTTGGCCTTTATATCAGAATTACCAGTTAGATATTTAAAAATCACTGTTTTCGATGTAAAGCATACAATATCGTAATGAAGATACACTGCAATAAATAAAACACAGAAAATAGTTACCTTCATGATTTCCAAACTGTTTAAATAGTGAGCTTAACATAACATATTCCTTCTTGAAAAACGTACACTCCTTCAAATATTCCGCCTTCCATTTGTCATGCCTTGGCGTACACTTCACAAACAACTGCAACTGTCTTTTCTCTCCTTTTGATTCCGCTTCAATAATAAGCTTTAAATGATCACCCAAATATCCTATGACCTTTTCCGTAAAGTCTTCTAATCGCCAACTGATAACTTTACTACAATCATACTGTTTGGCTATCGAATCAATCTCATTATCATTTAGCAGATCCATTGTGGCCCACAGCGTTCAGGACGCTGTAGCTGCTGACAGTGTGCAAGTTTCTACTTTATGTACTTCAGATAATGTACATGCAGATAGTAATCTCTAAATACTAGAGTACCGATAGAAGCTCAAAATGTATTGAGATTGCAATCAGTCGGCGTTTTGGATGAATGACTGCAAATTTTGCCTGTTACATCATGACAGAGAAATGGCGGTTGAATTTCGGAGTACCCTTTGCATGTATGACGAGACGCAAATACATGATTATTTAAATAAAAAAGTTACACGGTTTATGTCTTAATATTATCTTCAATGAATGGCATCCCAACTAATAATACGGTTAACAAAAATCTGAGCGCCACAGACTAAGATTTTTGTTATTTTTTGCACCAATTTGAAGCCAAATAGGGAGCGCAGGGACACTTCGCAAATTACTTAAGTCGTCATGGCAATCTCGTCCATGATATCGATTGTGCTAGTTGGTAAATCAGCTCTTTTTTTGGCGCATACTTTCAAATACTAATAACAAAATATTGGGTTAGCATAATAAAACATAATATTATGAAAATAGTCACTTAATATTTATTTATAAAAATATAAATCTACACTCCAAACAGAGAACTGGTTGAATGTAAATCTAAGAACGGTTCTTTCATGATTTTGTTTAGTTTCTTTTCTTTAACTGCTTGGTAGTTAGGAGTCCATAGGTCTGTGGCTTTCGGAGTGTATGTACCATTTTCTTTTTGGTTGGCGTCTTCATCGTCGCTAGAATCCACTTCCATGATATCATCTCGTCTTGGTTCAACTTCTTCCTCTTCAGTTTGATGTTGCCCTGATAGTTCGTGTAAGAATGATGTACAAAGGAGACTTACTGGAGGAACCATGTGCGGCGGTGCTTGTGAAATCTGAAACAGTAAAAATAATTATTGAATAGTTTAAAATAATTTTACGCATGGAGTCGCGAAAGTATCTAATCTCTTAAATTGATGGCGAGACAATTTCATGGGTAATATCTTGGTTAAGCTTTAGTAAAACAGAGAATTCGATAAATACAAATCGTTTCTAATATAGTGCTCTAGAAACCAGTGGCCGAAGCCAAGTTTGGTGATGATGATATTGATAAAAAGTGGCTATAATAATACTGATTAATACACGTTAATAATAAGTCATTAATGTATTTCGATTTCAAATTATTATCCTAATAAATGGTGAAATTATACTCCACATCACTATCAGTAAGGTCGACGATCATTTTATGAATGGGCTTATATTGCCGTACCTATTGTTCATCTTAGTACGAGGCATTACAAACATTGGAAAAGTATGGATAGAATAGTTCCAATTTAGAACAGTCGATAAAATACTTAGGTTTTTTATTATTCTGTCAACGGTACACGCCACTGGCCCTATCGCAAAGTAAATAATTACATAACGAATCATAAAATAGAAAAATAATGGTATTTATCGCCCAGATTACACTATAAACAACGCAAGTCACGAGTTTGAAGACATTGTGTCTTGTACAATTAACTACTTTTAGTAATCATAATACTTAAGCATGTCATTATTTAGGGCTTGTTAGTCTGTAGGTAAGTAATTTTATGCTTGATTTCACAAATCACGCCTAATTTGGGACCAATGGAAATAAGACATACTGTACATAATTCACTTTTTGGACACAAATAAATTATTATATTTGTTTATAAGCATAATATGAGTTCTAAAAGTTCGTTGTCTCAGAATTTTTATATTATTTATTCTTGTTCTAGACTAGAGACTCCTGAGTCTAAAGGAGGTCATCATTCGGGAATCGTCACCCACAACTAGTCGTATCACTGTATAATGCTTATACTCGGAAATCGAATCCGAGATCAAAAATGTAAACAAACAAATGTCATTGTAAAAGTGACATTTCAGGGTTATTTAACATTTTCTCAAAAACATATTGGGTATAAGTTGATTAGTGAATAGATTCAAATGTTGCGAGTACTATGTTTTATTTATTTATATTTATTTTTGAATCCGGAACATTTTTAATGTTTTATTATGCCTGTCGTCGTGACCCTTGACTTGGGCCCAGACAAATTCTAATGGGTTTAACTCACAGTGATTTTCAAAGACCATAGAGCTTTCGTCTAGGAACACGAGCGCCAGAAATCTTGGGAACAAAATAGAACAAAAACTTAACGGAAAACGTGAAACCAGCACCACGACGACGTAACTTTATCACATGATGCACATTCATCAAGTTAAGCATCTAAATGAACTAATGGGTGGTGTCGCGGGCGTCAAAGCGACGTATTTGTAGTTAAGGTGACGAAATTTAAAAAAAGTTTTATTTCAGTGGCCTAAGGTTACGAATTTCTGCATAATACCTGTAGCATAAAATATTTTCGTACCATTTTTTTCACATACTTAAAAAAGAAGTTGAAATTGTAGTTTATGTAAATATTATACCAAATAATTTTTATTTGGCTTTGTTTTATACTCATTTAACGAATGAGAATAATTCCAACCTGTTTTTTTAACGGTTGTGAACAAACTACCATGACAAATTATTTTATTGTAGTGGTAACACTTTTGTTTACATTTTTGATCTCGGATTCCATTTCCGAGTATAGTATAATCGCGCTCTCACATATCGCGAATAGCTCTGTAGTAATAAAACATATTAAATGAATCATGGAATTAAAGTACTTAATCGAGTCTTTAAATCCATATGTATTGAATTAGATTCAGTCAATTTTTTTCCTCTACCGGTTCACAAGGCTGGTTTCTTCAGGGAAGAACGGGCACGAAACTCTAGCGTTGGTCTTTTGAAAACAGGTTTAGAGAATTCTGCAGTGGCATTTTCTGTCATTTAGTAACTGGGGACTTAAAGGGGTCATTGTGGTAGTTGGGCACACTGCGGGGGTGGCGCATCTTCACTAGCTGCGATTCTGAGATGGCCGTCGGCATGCATGGCCTCGTATCTTACGGGGATGCCTTTATAACTTTAAACGAACATCTAAAGTTATAACTGGGGGTCAAATATATCCCCCCTTTAGAAGTTCCAGAAATTACGCAGCGCCGGGCGTCAACCAGGTTTAAGTCGGCTGGTGTCGAGACCCGAAACGTATTTATACGACGGGCCCGCCGCAATAGTCGGAAGCGTAAATAAAAATAAATAAAAGTTGTAATCAATAATAAAAATTCTCCGGGTTCGATAAAAATCCTCGCTGTACTATAACCTACTCATATACATACAAGATTGTCATCCCACTATCCCACTGTACAAAGCCTAATGTAGAGATAACATGTGCGCGCTCACCGCAGGCGAGTGCGGCGACGTCGGGTGCGTGCGTGTCAGCGGACGCGTAAGTATGAAGCGCTCGCTAGTATAGCCACACTAGTACATCAAGAAGTCATCCGACTACAAATTAAAACCGGCCCTATCCCACAGTATATAAAGTATAATATAGTACGAACTTGTGCGCGCGCGGCGCTGGCGAGTGCGGCGACGTCGGGTGCGTGCGTGTCAGCGGACGCGTAAGTATGAAGCGCTCGCTAGTATAGCCACACTAGTACATCAAGAATTCATCCGACTACAAATTAAAACCGGCCCTATCCCACAGTATATAAAGTATAATATAGTACGAAGTTGTGCGCGCGCGGCGCTGGCGAGTGCGGCGACGTCGGGTGCGTGCGTGTCAGCGGACGCGTAAGTATGAAGCGCTCGCTAGTATAGCCACACTAGTACATCAAGAAGTCATCCGACTACAAATTAAAACCGGCCCTATCCCACAGTATACCGGGTATCTCAAGACTGCTACCGAAAACGAAGCCGGGTGGTAGTTTTAGTGGCTACAAACACAATGCAACTAAAATTTTCGCATAGAAACGTGACAATTATTTTTTATGATTTTTTAAATATCGTCATTTTTGGGTGGTAAATCCATAGTTTTTGCTAAAATAATAATTTAAACTCTCTTATATCTTAGAGTATTTATAAATTAAAGGGTATACACTATTATTTTAGGAAAAAAATTATTTACCACCAAAATATGGCAATAGGAAAAAAAATTCAAAAAAAAATTGTCGCTTATTTTTGCAACTTTTTCTGTTGCATTGTGTCTGAAGTCGCTTAAACTACCACCCGGCTTCGTTTTCGGTAGCAGTCTTGATATACCCTGTATAAAGTATAATATAGTACGAACTTGTGCGCGCGCGGCGCTGGCGAGTGCGGCGACGTCGGGTGCGTGCGTGTCAGCGGACGCGTAAGTATGAAGCGCTCGCTAGTATAGCCACACTAGTACATCAAGAAGTCATCCGACTACAAATTAAAACCGGCCCTATCCCACAGTATATAAAGTATAATATAGTACGAACTTGTGCGCGCGCGGCGCTGGCGAGTGCGGCGACGTCGGGTGCGTGCGTGTCAGCGGACGCGTAAGTATGAAGCGCTCGCTAGTATAGCCACACTAGTACATCAAGAAGTCATCCGACTACAAATTAAAACCGGCCCTATCCCACAGTATATAAAGTATAATATAGTACGAAGTTGTGCGCGCGCGGCGCTGGCGAGTGCGGCGACGTCGGGTGCGTGCGTGTCAGCGGACGCGTAAGTATGAAGCGCTCGCTAGTATAGCCACACTAGTACATCAAGAAGTCATCCGACTACAAATTAAAACCGGCCCTATCCCACAGTATATAAAGTATAATATAGTACGAACTTGTGCGCGCGCGGCGCTGGCGAGTGCGGCGACGTCGGGTGCGTGCGTGTCAGCGGACGCGTAAGTATGAAGCGCTCGCTAGTATAGCCACACTAGTACATCAAGAAGTCATCCGACTACAAATTAAAACCGGCCCTATCCCACAGTATATAAAGTATAATATAGTACGAACTTGTGCGCGCGCGGCGCTGGCGAGTGCGGCGACGTCGGGTGCGTGCGTGTCAGCGGACGCGTAAGTATGAAGCGCTCGCTAGTATAGCCACACTAGTACATCAAGAAGTCATCCGACTACAAATTAAAACCGGCCCTATCCCACAGTATATAAAGTATAATATAGTACGAAGTTGTGCGCGCGCGGCGCTGGCGAGTGCGGCGACGTCGGGTGCGTGCGTGTCAGCGGACGCGTAAGTATGAAGCGCTCGCTAGTATAGCCACACTAGTACATCAAGAAGTCATCCGACTACAAATTAAAACCGGCCCTATCCCACAGTATATAAAGTATAATATAGTACGAACTTGTGCGCGCGCGGCGCTGGCGAGTGCGGCGACGTCGGGTGCGTGCGTGTCAGCGGACGCGTAAGTATGAAGCGCTCGCTAGTATAGCCACACTAGTACATCAAGAAGTCATCCGACTACAAATTAAAACCGGCCCTATCCCACAGTATATAAAGTATAATATAGTACGAACTTGTGCGCGCGCGGCACTGGCGAGTGTGGCGACGTCGGGTGCGTGCGTGTCAGCGGACGCGTAAGTATGAAGCGCTCGCTAGTATAGCCACACTAGTACATCAAGAAGTAATCCGACTACAAATTAAAACCGGCCCTATCCCACAGTATATAAAGTATAATATAGTACGAACTTGTGCGCGCGCGGCGCTGGCGAGTGCGGCGACGTCGGGTGCGTGCGTGTCAGCGGACGCGTAAGTATGAAGCGCTCGCTAGTATAGCCACACTAGTACATCAAGAAGTCATCCGACTACAAATTAAAACCGGCCCTATCCCACAGTATATAAAGTATAATATAGTACGAACTTGTGCGCGCGCGGCGCTGGCGAGTGCGGCGACGTCGGGTGCGTGCGTGTCAGCGGACGCGTAAGTATGAAGCGCTCGCTAGTATAGCCACACTAGTACATCAAGAAGTCATCCGACTACAAATTAAAACCGGCCCTATCCCACAGTATATAAAGTATAATATAGTACGAAATTGTGCGCGCGCGGCGCTGGCGAGTGCGGCGACGTCGGGTGCGTGCGTGTCAGCGGACGCGTAAGTATGAAGCGCTCGCTAGTATAGCCACACTAGTACATCAAGAAGTCATCCGACTACAAATTAAAACCGGCCCTATCCCACAGTATATAAAGTATAATATAGTACGAAGTTGTGCGCGCGCGGCGCTGGCGAGTGCGGCGACGTCGGGTGCGTGCGTGTCAGCGGACGCGTAAGTATGAAGCGCTCGCTAGTATAGCCACACTAGTACATCAAGAAGTCATCCGACTACAAATTAAAACCGGCCCTATCCCACAGTATATAAAGTATAATATAGTACGAACTTGTGCGCGCGCGGCGCTGGCGAGTGCGGCGACGTCGGGTGCGTGCGTGTCAGCGGACGCGTAAGTATGAAGCGCTCGCTAGTATAGCCACACTAGTACATCAAGAAGTCATCCGACTACAAATTAAAACCGGCCCTATCCCACAGTATATAAAGTATAATATAGTACGAAGTTGTGCGCGCGCGGCGCTGGCGAGTGCGGCGACGTCGGGTGCGTGCGTGTCAGCGGACGCGTAAGTATGAAGCGCTCGCTAGTATAGCCACACTAGTACATCAAGAAGTCATCCGACTACAAATTAAAACCGGCCCTATCCCACAGTATATAAAGTATAATATAGTACGAAATTGTGCGCGCGCGGCGCTGGCGAGTGCGGCGACGTCGGGTGCGTGCGTGTCAGCGGACGCGTAAGTATGAAGCGCTCGCTAGTATAGCCACACTAGTACATCAAGAAGTCATCCGACTACAAATTAAAACCGGCCCTATCCCACAGTATATAAAGTATAATATAGTACGAAGTTGTGCGCGCGCGGCGCTGGCGAGTGCGGCGACGTCGGGTGCGTGCGTGTCAGCGGACGCGTAAGTATGAAGCGCTCGCTAGTATAGCCACACTAGTACATCAAGAAGTCATCCGACTACAAATTAAAACCGGCCCTATCCCACAGTATATAAAGTATAATATAGTACGAACTTGTGCGCGCGCGGCGCTGGCGAGTGCGGCGACGTCGGGTGCGTGCGTGTCAGCGGACGCGTAAGTATGAAGCGCTCGCTAGTATAGCCACACTAGTACATCAAGAAGTCATCCGACTACAAATTAAAACCGGCCCTATCCCACAGTATATAAAGTATAATATAGTACGAAGCTTGTGCGCGCGCGGCGCTGGCGAGTGCGGCGACGTCGGGTGCGTGCGTGTCAGCGGACGCGTAAGTATGAAGCGCTCGCTAGTATAGCCACACTAGTACATCAAGAAGTCATCCGACTACAAATTAAAACCGGCCCTATCCCACAGTATATAAAGTATAATATAGTACGAAATTGTGCGCGCGCGGCGCTGGCGAGTGCGGCGACGTCGGGTGCGTGCGTGTCAGCGGACGCGTAAGTATGAAGCGCTCGCTAGTATAGCCACACTAGTACATCAAGAAGTCATCCGACTACAAATTAAAACCGGCCCTATCCCACAGTATATAAAGTATAATATAGTACGAAGTTGTGCGCGCGCGGCGCTGGCGAGTGCGGCGACGTCGGGTGCGTGCGTGTCAGCGGACGCGTAAGTATGAAGCGCTCGCTAGTATAGCCACACTAGTACATCAAGAAGTCATCCGACTACAAATTAAAACCGGCCCTATCCCACAGTATATAAAGTATAATATAGTACGAAGTTGTGCGCGCGCGGCGCTGGCGAGTGCGGCGACGTCGGGTGCGTGCGTGTCAGCGGACGCGTAAGTATGAAGCGCTCGCTAGTATAGCCACACTAGTACATCAAGAAGTCATCCGACTACAAATTAAAACCGGCCCTATCCCACAGTATATAAAGTATAATATAGTACGAACTTGTGCGCGCGCGGCGCTGGCGAGTGCGGCGACGTCGGGTGCGTGCGTGTCAGCGGACGCGTAAGTATGAAGCGCTCGCTAGTATAGCCACACTAGTACATCAAGAAGTCATCCGACTACAAATTAAAACCGGCCCTATCCCACAGTATATAAAGTATAATATAGTACGAAGTTGTGCGCGCGCGGCGCTGGCGAGTGCGGCGACGTCGGGTGCGTGCGTGTCAGCGGACGCGTAAGTATGAAGCGCTCGCTAGTATAGCCACACTAGTACATCAAGAAGTCATCCGACTACAAATTAAAACCGGCCCTATCCCACAGTATATAAAGTATAATATAGTACGAAGTTGTGCGCGCGCGGCGCTGGCGAGTGCGGCGACGTCGGGTGCGTGCGTGTCAGCGGACGCGTAAGTATGAAGCGCTCGCTAGTATAGCCACACTAGTACATCAAGAAGTCATCCGACTACAAATTAAAACCGGCCCTATCCCACAGTATATAAAGTATAATATAGTACGAACTTGTGCGCGCGCGGCGCTGGCGAGTGCGGCGACGTCGGGTGCGTGCGTGTCAGCGGACGCGTAAGTATGAAGCGCTCGCTAGTATAGCCACACTAGTACATCAAGAAGTCATCCGACTACAAATTAAAACCGGCCCTATCCCACAGTATATAAAGTATAATATAGTACGAACTTGTGCGCGCGCGGCACTGGCGAGTGCGGCGACGTCGGGTGCGTGCGTGTCAGCGGACGCGTAAGTATGAAGCGCTCGCTAGTATAGCCACACTAGTACATCAAGAAGTCATCCGACTACAAATTAAAACCGGCCCTATCCCACAGTATATAAAGTATAATATAGTACGAACTTGTGCGCGCGCGGCGCTGGCGAGTGCGGCGACGTCGGGTGCGTGCGTGTCAGCGGACGCGTAAGTATGAAGCGCTCGCTAGTATAGCCACACTAGTACATCAAGAAGTCATCCGACTACAAATTAAAACCGGCCCTATCCCACAGTATATAAAGTATAATATAGTACGAACTTGTGCGCGCGCGGCGCTGGCGAGTGCGGCGACGTCGGGTGCGTGCGTGTCAGCGGACGCGTAAGTATGAAGCGCTCGCTAGTATAGCCACACTAGTACATCAAGAAGTCATCCGACTACAAATTAAAACCGGCCCTATCCCACAGTATATAAAGTATAATATAGTACGAACTTGTGCGCGCGCGGCGCTGGCGAGTGCGGCGACGTCGGGTGCGTGCGTGTCAGCGGACGCGTAAGTATGAAGCGCTCGCTAGTATAGCCACACTAGTACATCAAGAAGTCATCCGACTACAAATTAAAACCGGCCCTATCCCACAGTATATAAAGTATAATATAGTACGAACTTGTGCGCGCGCGGCGCTGGCGAGTGCGGCGACGTCGGGTGCGTGCGTGTCAGCGGACGCGTAAGTATGAAGCGCTCGCTAGTATAGCCACACTAGTACATCAAGAAGTCATCCGACTACAAATTAAAACCGGCCCTATCCCACAGTATATAAAGTATAATATAGTACGAACTTGTGCGCGCGCGGCGCTGGCGAGTGCGGCGACGTCGGGTGCGTGCGTGTCAGCGGACGCGTAAGTATGAAGCGCTCGCTAGTATAGCCACACTAGTACATCAAGAAGTCATCCGACTACAAATTAAAACCGGCCCTATCCCACAGTATATAAAGTATAATATAGTACGAACTTGTGCGCGCGCGGCGCTGGCGAGTGCGGCGACGTCGGGTGCGTGCGTGTCGGCGGGCGCTTTGGTCCGGACAGCCGAGTCCACTTGTTCCGCTATTAACGTACTGAACTTGGACGCGGGCAGGTTGCGTCGAGATATCACTTCCAATTTGCCTTCCTCTGACTCTTCCGGCTCTATGCTGTAGATTTCCTAGACACACAAAATTTACAGTTAATATGTATGTATTTTTTTCGTTCCCTTCTGTCGCGTTTCGTTTGGTGAGTGACATCGCCGGATGCCCTTTCCTCTTCCCATATTTTTTTCCTTCCGGCTCTTCTTTCTTTTCTTCCTTTCTCTATCTTTTTTCATGGGTCTATTGTATAAAAAGTATTAAAACATCCCTGTATAATTCCAAATTTGACAAAGGACGAAAAATGCCTTTTTCGCTAAGACTAGTTTTATAAAATTGTTCATCATCAGGTACAATGCAGGGACAACATAGACTTTGATGAGACAACACAAAGCAATACCTAATAATAACTCAATACTTACGGCATCATTTCTCAGTAGATATAGTCGAGAATTGTTCCCCGAAGGCGCGCCAAATGTGATTTGTTTGAACACACCTGTCTTCGGATTAATTACTTGTTTTTGTATCATTATTGGTTTTGAGCTTTGAGGTGTGAAAAGGTACACTGTAAAAAATGTGACAAACATATGAAATATACTATGGAATAACTTATAAAGTTAGTAACTATATACTTACTTATAAAGTTAGTAACTATATAATCTATTACATTCAAAGCAATATATTTCAGTACTCACCATCATTATTTGACGTAACAACCGCCATTTTGTTGGTAAGCCAGTCACTCGCCAGACATGTGGGGTTAATTTGTACCAGCCACTTCACGGTCAAAGATAACAAACTCCATACCGCTAAACAATTTTCTGTCGTGCATACTAACTGCAAATACCATGTTTACGGTTAGAAAACTACATATCTATACAATACATTCTAAATCAGTTGTGTTTGTGTAAATAGGGAAAACAAACGTATGGGTTATTAAAATTTGTATGCTAAGGAAATTCTGGAATATTAACAGGGGCTTTGATAGTCACCGCTGTAAGCTATGATGGTAAAGCCATAAAAAGATGTCACGTTTTGAATGCAATCTGTGTTGATCCAATTTTGAACAAGCCAAAAGTAGGGCCTATGCATAGTACCAGTAAAAATATCTTTGATACTGATACTGCTTGAAACTAATTATACCAATTTTTTATGGGTTGTTCTCAAAATTAGGTTTCATCGAGGGACAACTATCTTCGCTCCGATATTAAGATCCATTGCAAAATGGGCATTTTCCTTTACACATTAAACTTGCATTGTTATACTTACATAATGAGCAGCATCCTGGTTTCCAAATTTAACATGGACTCCTTTAGGCCTTAACGCAGGATGCGACAACGTAGTCCGTAGACTACATAAGTGCGTGTCCCATAGAGTCAGCTTGCATCCAAACCACGCAGCAATTAGCGAGCCGTCCTTCGATATCGCCACACCACCCATATCGTTCTCCGCATCTCTGCTCATACCCGACCAAATCACATCACCATCGATCAACGAATGCTCTTTATGTATATTCATCACTTTCTTTATAACATCATCGCGTTTTACTTCTCTTAAATGTGGGTACTTTTGAAATTCCTCCGCTTTGTATAATTGGCCGATTTTGTAATTGTTTAGTATACCGTGGGATAGGGATTGGGCGATTCCAGAAGAGTAGTAACACGCGGTGTGACACGACCAAGCTATCTTCTTGCCGGATTGTTCTCTCTTCCATATCCTGAACTTTTGATCTGTGCCGGCTGATACGCAAAAATCACCCTTATTGTTTAGTGCTAAAGACACAACTCTGCATCCACCATGGGAGAGATTCACGCACGTGTTTAGTTTGAATGGCATGTTTTCGTTTCCGCGTTGTGTTAACCAGAATTTTAACTTCTCCTCAGGGTACATGATACCATCGTTTCTATATTCGGATGTAACTAGCCATTGTCCGTTGGGACTTACTGTAGCACACGTCACTTCCAAGTCTAGGGGTAATAGGTTCCATCTTTCAGCTTGCGTTGGATTCATTCCAGTTATATCAACCTGAAATATTAGACTACATATTAGAAAATTGCATTTCAATAATAATATATGAATATAAAATCCTAATAATACTTTTTTTTAAATACAATCTACTTCCATTATTATATCACATCTTTCATGATTGTGATGAATCGTAATAATTGAGCACTGTGAATAATCAGGTATCTGACAAGTTGACAGAAATCATCAATCTTTTACACACATACTTACATTATACAAAACTTTATTAGTATTAGTTGAGTAGAGCTGCAAGTGTCCAGTTCGTCCGTTCATTACCAGAGCACCAAACTGGTTGTGGTACACTAGTGATGAGCCCACAGCTCGAACTATTGGAGACATGCCTCCACATTCCAAGATTGTGCATACTACCCGCATTTGAGCATTCGCTAACACAACCGCTGAAATTATTAAGTAATTTTAATTATATGATTTTAAATAAGATTATATTTTCTTCCCAAGAATACGCTATATGATCCCAGTGGGTGAGTCAATGATTATTAAAAGTTTTAATTTTAAATAGAAAGTAAAAAGCTTAAGCATGCTATTACTGTAACTTTTTTTATGTCTCTTGTTATACTGCAATCTGTCACTATTGGGACTTTTAATTGCTGGTGGGGGTTGGGGGGGTGGTGGTAAAAAAGGGGTCAGTAAATTGTCTTGCGATTACCTATTGACATAGTTTTGCAGTACTTACAGTTATTAGAAAGTGTAATTGCGATATGAGTGCTGTTTGTAGTTATGTATCTCACATGGCCTGGTAATCTAGGAATGAAAGCCTTTTCATTTGCTTTGTGTGCCAGACTACCCAAAGTCCATTTTACTAGTACTGTCTCCATTCCGCCAGAATATAAGTAACTACCTGAAAAAAACATTTACAATATTATAGGAAAACTATTTTGGTGGAAAATAAAGTACTTATTTAATTGATCCTTGTTAATGTAAGAAAATATAAGGCAAGTGTACAAAACTTTAACACAGAAGTAATGGATTGATTATTCTGTGAAGCTACCGATTTTATCATCTGCAAATAGCATCACTGAGAATGAACATAGTAGAAGGTATAGTTCGCGTCACGTAAGAACGCTGTAAAAATGTGGAGGGGTTGTGTTTGGGCAGGATAACTCGCGCGCGAAAGTACTAAGCCTATTGTTTTATTTTGAACTAGTCTTGGCTTAGTATATTGTTTACTGGAAGGTACATTGAAAAATAGATATAATATATGTAAAAGAATTAAAAACATGTTTGATTGAATGTACAATGTGTAATCAAATTATAAAAAAAATTAAGTAATGTTGAAACTCCTTCCATTAAGTCGTCTTGGGTGACTCTGCGGTTCGTTTCATACAATGTTTTAAATTATCAAATGCATCATTATCAGCTTCTCTATAAATATATTTTTTTCACTTTTCTATGTAAGACCATTTGGTAATTAAATTTTTTATGCGCGATAGTATCTTGAAAACGAACGTAATGTGTACGAACCAATAGCGCACCAGCAAGCGTGCGGCGTGTGACCCGTCCGCCCTGCGCCTCATCCCATACCACCAAATAGACCCATAAATCGCCTACTGCGCAGCTTTACCGCCAGCATTCTTTTTACGTGACGCGAACTATACAAGTAATTCATAATCAAATCAAATATTTCTTGTATACCTCTAAACAACAAAGGTAGATATTGGATATTGCATAGTTTAATCAAATAATCTAACCTTGCACTGAGAAACATACAGCAAGTGGAGGCAAGCTGTGCCAATGCATCACTTCCCTGGCTAATGTTTTTCTGTCATACAAATTGCCCCTAATAATGGTGACTCGCCCAAGTGTGTCTGTGATTGCCACAGCACTGCTGCTATGATGTGCTGCCACTGCTATTATTCTGAGCTCATTTTGATTTGCTATCCTAAAATTATAAAAAAATAATTTGATGTTCTAACTAGATTTGTACACTCTGAATAATATAGTTATTTTCATTGTTATTTAAATGATTTGATTCAAGATAAATTTTTAGGATCAATTTTTCTCACATGAGATATTTAAAATGCATTATGAGAGAAAAATATTTTTGTTCTAGTAATTAATATTTTAAAAAAAATGTTTATAAACGTAATATTCATACATTATTGTATGCTACAATAATCTTTTTAATTTTTAATTTTGACACTAATGTTTTTGTTTATGTATATTATACAAAAATGTTTAAAACTAAAAAACATAATGCACACAAACAATGATTTACAATTAAGGCTACTTACATAGACATCATGTGAGGCTGGTGTATACTCTGTATGTATAAAAACTTTGTCCCATTAATAATTGCAGCAAATCTATCACCATTGCACCAACCAAAAGACACTTTGACAAGTGTACCAGTGTTCCACACTCCAAAGTTTCTGTATTCACACAACAGTTCTCCGGTTTTCACAGAATATGTACCAACATGTATGTTTTTACTAAACATTGGACCTCCAGAAGCAGTTATAAAGCATTCACTGTTATTTATTAGGTTAAATGTAAGAATTTTTGCTTTTCGTGGACTTTTGAGAGTCTGAAAAGAAATTTGTGTCAAAGCTATAATTTTTTATTTACTGGACTATTTTCAAATAAAAAATCTTATGTATCTACACTGCTTTTACATATTTGTAAGGCACTCATATTAGACAGCTGGGATCAATATTTAAAGTTCATCAACTTGCAGATTTCAATGGGTGTTGAAAGATATATGTATCTTGAAAAGATTTACTGTTACTTACAATTTCTCTGAGTACGGCTCCTTTATCCCATGTCCAAATAGTAATACATCCATGTGTAGAGCACCCATAAAGATTATACTCTTCATCATTGGGAAACTCTATGGCTGCCAGTTCTTCTACATTGCTCTCAGCTTCTAATGTCCGCACTATTTCCCCAGTCCGAACATTGTACACTCGGACTACATTTTCTGCAATCACTGCTAATGATCTAACAAACAGATAATGTTGTAGTAAGCGATTTCATAAGACTAAGTGGTATGGTTATTGAGAAATCTTTTAATGGTGGAAATTAAAAGATCTAACAAAAATTTTGTTACTATAAAAAAATATTTATGATTAGCTTAAATTACATTACTTTTGTGTCAAAAAAAGTAAAATACTTACTCGCCATCCGGTGAAAATATAGGACGTCGTTCAATTATATTTCTGCCTGCTTTTCTTTGTAAAGTATACTTCGTTCCGGTAATAGACTTATCCACTTTAACAACCATTTTGATTGTTAGTTAAATTTCAACATTTATGATTATAAATATTTAGGTACATTTCATTTTATAAACAATGTGAGTTCAAATTGTACATATGACATAACCTTAAAAGTTAAAACTCAAAATTTTTTTTTTTGTTCTTTTCGTTCCGTAAGGAACCGGCTAAGATCCAAGACCATGCTGCCAATTAAAACTCAAAAGTCAAAAAAGTTTATGTTTTTTCTATTAAAAGTGTCAAAGGATCTATGATTATACACACATCCTGTGGTACAGAGCTAAAAAATAATTATAACATAAATAAAATTATTTACGTACTTCTAATTAAGCATTCATCATTGATATTTATTACAAAATTATACCTTTGTATATTGTTATAATTAAACTTAAATCTAAGTAGTTGATTACAATATAAAAACATAAATACATTTATTTATTATATCTCTCATATTTATATAATACAAACATGATCTAAGGATATGAAACTTATATAAAATATTATAAAAAGTGATAACATTATATAAAAATATTGCAATCATATTGTTAATTTTATATTAAAATAGTTACAGAAAGGCAGAATAAATTATGCTTCCTTTGCATTCTTAATTCGTTAAATCTGTCAATACCGAAATGTCAAATGTCTTATTTTCGGGAATTGTCGTCAGTGCGCGTGTTTCTTATGTGTAGTCTTAAAAATTTAATTTTTATCGAAGAATCAACAAATATTATTTTACAAAAATGGCTGCAGATCAGTCAGAAGCACAAGTACAAGTCAGATTTGTAACAAAACAAGAAAGGTGAGCAATATTATTTACAACATTCGTTTAAAACTTCAAACGCGTGAACGTGATAGTCTATCTTCACTTCTATTAAATTTTCAGATATGCAGTGCCAGACACTCCTTATGCTATACAAAGTACCGTTCAGTCTGCAGAATTAAATAACTTGGTCAATGCTATTCTAAAAGAAACCGCGCCTTCTATTGAAAAGTCTGTAGTATTTGACTTCTTAATATGTGGGGAGCTGTTATGTTCGTCGCTGGCAGAACATTTGCAACAGAAGGGTGTGTCTACGGAGGAAACTATAGAAGTCGAGTATCTGGAGAGATTCCCTGCTCCAACTCCTCAGGATTGTTTGATGCATGATGATTGGGTAGCAGCAGTACACGGACATAACAATTGGTATGTTAATAATCTAGTTTCACATCTATTAGCAGTAATAATGAACATGATTAATAAAAAACTGAAGACATATTGAGTCGCCTATTAAACAATGGTTTATATTTTTCAGGATTCTCTCAGGTTGTTTTGACAACAGCATACACATTTGGAGTACAAAAGGACAGCACAAACTCGCCATCCCAGGCCACACGTCTCCAGTTAAAGCAGTATCTTGGGTGTCCTTCAATGGAGACCAAGCAGTATTTGCGAGGTATGTTATTGGAAATGGCATTTCATGTTTTAATGTCAAGGTTTATTTACTTAATATCACCTATTTTTTTTGACAACCTATATTAAACAGAGATATAATACAAAAGTTTCAAATAGGCTAATATAAGAAAATGTGTTATTCTTTTTTAGTGGGTCACATGATCAGTCGGCAATGCTATGGGTGTGGAATGTTGCTCGCAACTCGGTTGACTGTGTTGTCACTTGCCGTGGTCATGAGAAGGGAGTGGAATGTTTGTCTGTGTCAGCAGATGCCAACAGATTTGCTACAGGCAGTTGGGACAATAACATCTGCCTCTGGAGTACAAGTAAGGTTTTAATTACAATTATTGTTTATTTACCTGAAAACCAAATTACCAAGGCATCATAACTTCCTTTTTTTATAAATTTACTGTCACTCAACCTTTTCCTTCCAATAACTATTGCAGCTATGGTGACCAAGATTTATAAACTTCATAAGATTTTCTTGTTAGCATATTTATAGGATTTACATTAATTTTCGCCTTCTCTAGGTTTGTCTGATGAAGATAATGTACCAGCAAAGAAAAGAAGCAAACCCGATCATGGAAACACAAGAGTAAGGCAATATGATACTTTGTTTTTATTATGAACATTTAAAAAAGTGCTACTATATTATTAAGTTTAATTACTTAGGTTTACACTTTATTTCATCTCTACCACTTTTCAATATTCTTTTGTTTCTTAAGATTGATATTAAACATTGTTCTGTGTGATTCATATTTTTATATTTCCATTTGATCAGGAACCGCTGAATACACTGAAGGGACACAGGGAGGCTGTGTCAGGTGTACAATGGATGGATTTTAATACTGTCCTTTCAAGTGGATGGGATCACTTGCTAAAACTATGGGATTGTGAACTTGGTGGTATCAAGCAGGAAATTGCAGGTTAGCTGCTTTTCTTTGTCTTTCTGTAGTTTTGTCATTGACAGTTTTTTAATGAAATATGCTTCTTTTTTACTAACAAGTCATAGGTATTGTCATGTCTAAGTTAATATTGCCCTGTGGTATGAGGGTGCAAAAATTCCCTCACGGTATCCTCTGCCCGTCTTAAGAGGTGACCTAAAGGGGTCATCGATGTCGCTGGGAACACGGCGAGGGCGGTGCGCCCTCGCGTATAACGACTCGGAGACTTGCGATAGAGCCTCGTCTTTGTCAGGCATCCAAAAATAGGCATAAGTCGGGGTCATCTGAGTTTTCCATAATAATGGTAGGACCAGCAATGCGCGGGGCGGTTACGCGGATGATGTGAATCGGGGCGCGCTTTGCCCTGGGATGTTCAGTGCTGCCCATAATGCATGTGATGGCCATCGAGGGGCTTTTAGTCAGTATGATGGCGTAGGTATTACTAGGAATTCTACTCCATTTTGGAGAGTACTACACTCTAGGTTTCAAGATATTCATCAGGTCTTCACAAATTTTTTACACCACCATCTATGAAGTACCTGTGAATACCCCTTAAAACAAAAAAAGGTTTTTCTAAATTAGTTCAGGAGTCTTTGAGTAATCAGTAAATAAACATAACAAATAGATTCCTGTGAATTGAGAACCTTCCCCTTTTTTTCAAGTTGGATATAAAGAGTTCACAGCCTAAGACAGACGACTGACTACTCAGAGTTTAGATATCTAATCCTTATCTAAAGTTTAGTAGACGAGATATTACCAATAATTATTATCATTTCAGGTAACAAGGCTTTCTTCGATGTAGATTGGTCACCACTAAACAACAATATCATCGCTGCTTCAGCAGATAGACACATAAGGCTATATGATCCCAGGTCTACAGGTAAGCATTTGTTTATACATTTTTAATGTTAGGATCTTTCATCAAATATCACTAGATAATAAGTAACGGCATAATTAACGGCAAGAGAATTAAGAGCACAAATGGGCGTGTGCTCTTATTTGATTTAGTATGGTCCAAACCATAATAAATCTTAATATAAAGGCATAAGGTTTATTATTACCTGAAGTTGATTATACTTTAAGACTTTACTAATGAAATGAAATGAAATAAAAATATTTATTGAATCCATAAAAATGTCATACATTGTTTAGATTCAGTCACTTTTTTTTTCACTACCACCCGGTTCACAAGGCTGTTTTCGCCAGAGAAGAACGGGCAAGAAACTCTAGCGTTGCTCTTTTCAAAACAAGTTTACAATACAGTGATTATACAGGATTTGCAATTCAGAGCAGTTCATAAATAATTTATAATAATAAATAATTTATAATTTTACTGTACGGCTGAGTGTTATGTTTCATTCCCAAGCCTTACTATCTTCTAAGTATTCTGAAATTGTATAGTATGCCTTATTACACAACTGTCGTTTTATAATAGATTTAAATTTATTTATAGTGCCATGTATAACTTCGCGGGCAGAAATTGTTATTAATACAATCATGTTATATTTTTCTGTAATACAATTGATATAATTTCTATTGAAGGACGAACTAATTTATTTTAAATTTAAATCATTATATTCCAAATAATTTAACACACAAAACTTGGCGTTTGATAAACATTTATGAAACACGATTGTTCAATAACCTATTTGAAGTGGAGCATGTTAAAATTAAATAACGCACATAGTTTAAAGCGAGTTGATCAAATGTTTCTTGTTACATACCACGACTGAGAAATTCACAATCCCGGCGTATTTTTCGCGCCAGTTTATTTACAATATACTTGAATAAATTTACCTTTTTAACGGCAATGAATAATTTCACCGTCACACTCACACCATCACAGCAAAACAATACCACTCATTATAAACTCATTTGCAAAAAAAACGGGCACCTAAGCAATGAACCATTTCAAATGTTACTATTGGTTTGTTTGATAATTATAGGTAGTTTTACTTTCACCATTTTGTAAATTAATAAGCAAATAATCGTTTTCGTCAGTATTATCATAAAATTTTGATAAAATTTATGGGTTTTAATGCTAAAGTTCACTAGTAGTGTATGCTCGCTAGTAGTGCATATGCTCGTGAAGTAAAAGTTAACAAAGATTTTTGTTTGTTTTTTCTTTAATAAAGTAAAAGCAGATAAATGTTTAGTATCGAGTGTGACCCCCTCTAGCTGAAATCACAGCTTGAATTCGTCTGGGTATGCTAGCGAGGATATCCTGGATACTTGCTGGCGGAATACGTTCCCACTCCGCGGTAATCACATTCTTCAGCTCTCTGATGGTCTGCGGAGCCGGTTGTACTGATCTCACGCGTCGTTTCAGAACGTCCCAGACATGCTCTATCGGTCGGGACTTCGAGCTGGCCAATCCAAACGACGAATGCCGACCTCTTGCACATACGCTTCCACATCACCAGACCGGTGGGCGCGAGCGTTGTCGTCCATAAAAATTTAGTCTTCGCATAAAGCGGCCAATGCGGGTTGTGCACGAGGAATTAGAACTTCCGTTATGTATCGATGTCCAGTCAGTGAGCCGTTTTCAATGAAAGCTAACTCTGTACGATCCATTGAATTTATTCCTGCCCAAAACATAACAGAGCCCCCACCATAAGGTGTGATTTCTTCAAAACAAGCCTCTGCAAAGCGTTCTCCTCGTCTTCGTAGCACTCGCCGACGTCGATCTTCGCCGAACAGAGATATCCTGGCTTCATCGGAGAACAATATCCTATTCCAGTCTTCTTGAGTCCATGACTCACAATTTCGAGCAAACCTAAGCCTGGCAACTCTGTGCTCACGGAGTAACTTAGGGCCGCGGGCCGGGCGATGACTGCGTATATTGGCCGCGAGAAGCCTCCTCCTGACCGTCCATAGACTAATATGCACATTTCTTACTTCTTCGAGGTTGTTCTTAAGGTCCACATACGAAGACTTGCGATTTCTCAATGCGCGACTCACAAGAAAACGATCATCCCGTGGTTGGGTACATGATTTTCTTCCAGAACCAGGCTCAATCCTATAGAGCATGTCTGGGACGTTCTGAAACGACGCGTGAGATCAGTACAACCGGCTCCGCAGACCATCAGAGAGCTGAAGAATGTGATTACCGCGGAGTGGGAACGTATTCCACAAGCAAGTATCCGGGATATCCTCGCTAGCATACCCAGACGAATTCAAGCTGTGATTTCAGCTAGAGGGGGTCACACTCAATACTAAACATTTATCTGCTTTTACTTTATTAAAGAAAAAACCAACAAAAATCTTTGTTAACTTTTACTTCACGAGCATATGCACTACTAGCGAGCATACTCTACTAGTGAACTTTAGCATTAAAACCCATAAATTTTATCAAAATTTTATGATAATACTGACGAAAACGATTATTTGCTTATTAATTTACAAAATTGTGAAAGTAAAACTACCTATATTTATCAAACAAACCAATAGTAACATTTGAAATGGTTCATTGCTTAGGTGCCCATTTTTTTTGCAAATGAGTTTATTATCAAAAAGTTTAAATAATATCAAAAACTAAACATTATCACTAAAAAGAACTATTTTTGAGAACTACTAACAATTGCAAAATGTCAAAATACATATGAAGTTAATCGTATTTCGTACAGTATTGCCCATAAACGTAACATAAACATTACGACATACAATTATATTTTATTAAAAAGTACCTATAGGAAAACCTCATTATTTGTACTAAAATTATAAAACCAACCAAATTAATAAAAATAAAAATAAAATTTAATAATTCATAATAATAAATAACAACGCGTCAACCATGAAACGTACGATGTTCATTCTAAAAAGCCGGGCATTTGGTGTAGTACAAATTGCTATATAAAATGTCTATACCTATTTACATTTGTAGTGCACTTCACTCGTGAGATCCCCATACAAATTTCGATTTTGCCAAAAGCCTCGTAAAAGCACACGAGAGAGAAAGGGATAGATATATTGTACGATGTTGCGACTGCGGGAGCGCGCGTGGAGCCAGCGGACTTCGTATTTTAATGTTACTGCCAATTGAATGAATTTCGCGTGGCGCTTCGTCGCGGTGCACCGTCGCAGGCGTTTTTAAATAAAATATGATTGTATTGTGTGGAATAAAATGGTTTGTGTTCAGTATCGAGTATGTACGAAGTAGGGCAAGCCGGGCTTTTGGGCTTGTATGGAAGTACCGCCACTGAAAGTTAAGTTAATAATCTGGAGTAGGCATCCCTAAATACACACACCTTGACAGTTGGATTACAATAAGTACACGACCGGTACTCACACATATCAACGAAAGTGAGGACAGTTTTAGCGCATCGTTTGTTGGCATTGCTCAATCTAGACGAGTATATAATCAAAGTATATAAGTATGGGCAACTTTTGGTGTGTGATTTTGTTCCGGACCCTGTATCTAGTAGGTATATATTGGATCAAAGGTTAGGATGCTTAAATGTACTCGAAAATGCTTTGAATATTATATCATGTTACATGGCCCGCGTCCGTCCAGGTGCAGATTCTTTTTGATTGCAGTTCACATTAGAAACATATTATTTCAATGTCTTGTAGCTGCATGGTAGCATCATCACGCATCGACGCTTAGTTCCAGACTAAAGGCCGAACCACAGACCTTCACGAACGCGGGGACCTCCGCGATAGCGGAGGTCCCGCGTTGTGGAAACAATACCGGGGCGTGAGCCCTCTGATTGTGGTCTATCCAAGCGACCCGTAAACACGGTGTCGTTCCTTGGTGAAGTCCGAAACGAGTTCGGACTTTAGGCGGCTTCGCGTGCGGATCTCGCTCGGAGCGAGATCCTTCCATAGGGCTACCGGGACCCGCAGACGGCCCGCCCATCCGTCATGGGAGGGTCGGCTGACGGGGGAGGCAACGTGCAACTGGAGAGGCCCGTGCCTGAGTGAGGTGCAGGCGAGGTCGGACAATTTCCCTAACCCTACCACCGCTTCGGAATGTGCTATGGCTGAGTAGAAGAAGCGGCGCAAGAAACTTTCAGCAGCACCTTCTAAGGACCTCGTCCGCTACCGGGCGGGTGTTAGCCACCCGCGCCGGTTTTCACCAGGTGACCGAAGACGTCTCAGTCGCGTCGTTGTGCGGGTGTGTCAGGAACCACAGTTCCGGAATTCACTTCCGTGAGGAGTTCGCGCGGGAGCATCCGCCCGTCCGGTGGTCTCGCGTGATGTGGGGCCAAGTTCCGGAGATGTCTCCAGTCCGAGGCGTCCGCACGAGAGAACATGGACTTAGTGAGACGACGGATAAAGTCGTCCACTGACTCAATGCGGAGATCTCTCTCGATTGTGGAATTCGTGACACCTTTAAGGGCGTTCACGATTCTGCGGAGAGCCACCGATTGGATTCTCCGCAGAGCGTCTTTCTGGGTCGGGCTTATGAGCGCGTACCAGGAAGGCGCCGCGTACGTGATGCGGGGGCGAATGTACGTTTTTACAAAGGCCGAATTCGCACCGCGACGTATTTATGTTACCACAGTGCGCATGCGCCCCCGCTCCGCCGATCTCACTGCGACGGTGACGCCACAAAGCGTAGTTCGTGGTGCGACACACTTTGGACACTAGGCTGACGCTATTCGTGGCTACATAATATGCGCGGCTCTGACTAAGCATTTCTTGCGATACCCAAAAAGTGTACATATATGCGGTGTAAAGTACCTCTGCTCCCTTACCACTGCTTTTCCCACCCCCTCTTTTCTCATTAGACCTTTTTAAGAAGAACAATCCTGTCATTCATGCTTGTAGCGTAACTTTATTTTTATATGCCAGAACATGTGCATTTGACAACCTGCGAGGCGCAGTTGATTAGATTCTGGCTGTGTGACGAGAGGTTGTGAGTACAATCATCGGTATTTGTTTCGGGTCTGGGTGTTTGTGAGACCGAAAAGTCTCTCGTAGTTCCTGATACCCACGACACAAGACTCGATCTTAGTGTGGGGTCACTATGTATGTGACTGTTGGGTGTATTTATTTATTTATTCTATTGTTTCAGAGAGTATTGTGAAGACGACATTTACGTCGCACACTGGTTGGGTTCAGTCGGTGCGATGGTCCAAGACTCGCGACACGCTGTTCCTCTCCGCTGGATACGACAATCAAGTCAAGCTGTGGGAAACTAGAAGGTACCTAATAATGTGTTTTTATTACACAGCCTCAGTGGCGCAGTCTGTTATAGGCCGCGGGTTTGATCCCTGCATCCCTATAAATGTTTCTTTCGAGTCTGGGTGCTTGTGAGACCGAATAGTCAGTCTATTGTAATTCGTGATACATGGGACACAAGACTCGATCTTAGTGTAGGGTTAGGACTAGGTATGTGACTGTTGGGTGTTATTTATTTATTTAGTTGATGTATCAGTTTATATGCAGAATTTAGTATTAAATCCAATTATGATGTGTATTTGAGTTGTAATCAAATAATTAATTGTCCCAGTATTTATAAAATGTATTTTTGTCCATGGTATTTCTTTCTACATGTGTCAATATAAGTAGAATTTGATTCAGTACTGTCAAGTGTCCGGCGCTGAGACACAATAGGGCGTACTTGAGCGCCGAATCGAAGCGACATGTCGCCCTAGTTCTTTCCTTATAAGTACATGCTATTTTGTATTTTATTTTGAAGAAAACAGGTGTCAAATCATAATTCTTTGTTATAAATTAATTTCATTTTTTCTATAAATTATTAGTTAGTATTCTAAGATGTTATCTCAGTCACCGTAATTACTAATGATTTTAATATTGTGATTTGTGAACAAAATGCAATAAGAAAATTTTCGTATCCTTTACAAAATACAATTTATAGTCGGATAGATGTTTTTTTTTTATTGCAAGGAATGGCGAGACGAGCAAGCCGTTCGCCTGATGGTTAGCGATACGACCGCTCATAAACAGTAGCAATATTCCACTGCGCTCGCCATCCTGAGACATAAGATGTTAGGTCTCAATATGTCCAGTAGTTACTCTGGCTACAATGTCCTTCAATCCGAAACACAACAGTGCATTTACGCAGTGTTGTTTCACGGGAGAAATAGACATTGCGGTGGTACCTACCCAGATGGCCTCTCACATGTTTGGTTCGAAATAACTATTAAAAAATAAAGTTTACTGCGATTCATTTCAAATTATTGAAAATTTAGAGCTAAAGCGAATTTTCTGAATTAAAATGGTTTTTATTAGAATAGCTAACTGAAGTGAAAATAACCACGACATTTCAATTATCAGACGATAGAGAATAGTAATTTGTTTGTGTTACTCGTATCAACATCAAGATAGAAGTTTAAGAATAGCTGCTGAGTTGGTACTGTCTATTGCAATTTCGTTATTGTCGAATTTACAACCATCACAGGCTATCCCAAATCTTTTGCTTAGAAGGTTTTCTTTTTTCCAGTCCAAGAACGCCGCTGTACGACTTGACTGGACATGAAGACAAAGTGCTGTGCTGTGATTGGTCGAATCCATCTCTTCTTATCAGCGGGTCCAGTGATAACACACTTAGAATTTTCAAAGCGAAAAATGCTGTAGGGAATGTTTGAGGTTATGTGTATGGAGTAATGTGATCAAGTCGAATGAACTTTTCTCGTAGCAATAAAGTGGCGTGGTATACTCAATGCCTTGATATATTGTCTCTAATAGCATTTAATAAACTAATGTTGCCTCGAGTATTTTTGTTTCATTTATATCTTTCCGATACTAAATCGAGCAATCGATATTTTTGGACATGATCTACCTTTACAATTAAAATATATTGTAGGTAACTAAAACGGTGAAGGAAAACATCGTGAGGAAACCTGCATACCATAGCGATTTCTAAAATTTCTATGGTATGTAAGTCCGCCAACCCGCACTAGGCCAGCGTGGTGGACTATATGGCCTAACCACTCTCAATCGTACTCTCGATTGTAGAGGAGGCCCGTGCCCTGCAGTGGGACGTATATGGGCTGATACAGACAGAACTCAAAAATAAAGGTCTGTTAATATTTGAAAGATGATAGCAACATTTAGTTATTTTTTTTTTTTATTTAGCGGTTAGTCATTTCATACGATGAAAGGAAATTATTATGTGCTGTCAAATATAGAATGAGGTCATGTATCGAAAAATTGTGCTAGAATAGGAGGGTATTCTGAGAAGGAAATTAATGATAAATCTACGTTGGTCGTTGGGTAATGGATTAAATGACAAATCAGACTGGACAAATTAGCCACCGATAAACAACGTTGTTCTTGATGAATGGAGTATTGATTTTCTTATACTTTAAATTTAAAATGTTTTCGTGGCACTAAAAGCCACAAGAAGCATGGAGGATGGCACTATTAGATGCGTTAAGTAGATCTTGAGATAGATGGCGATTAAGTCAGTCGGACTCCTTATAATAAATTTTAAGACCAATTTTGTCTTATTAATCTTCCATCGGTACTAGGAGATCATGAAAGCGAAGAGCTTGCCGGTTGCAAATGATGTAGTTGGTAGGCAGGGTGTTGAAGCGAGAGGGAAAGAGCGTACTATCTCGCTTTATGGGCGTGTCATAGAGTACCACCCTATCATAACTGCGGTGCTTTCCAGTTTCGTGGATGGGGGTGATGATAAAGCGAGGGGGAAAGCATATATTATCTCGCTTTATGGGCGTGTCACGGAGTAACATGTTGACAGAATTGCGTTATTTGCTAGTTGCGTGTGACATAGTGGGTGGACGTGGTGTTGAAGCAAGAGAGAAAGCGTATACTTTCTCGCTCTAGGGGTGTGTCATGGAGTACCAGGCTGCCAGAATTGCGGTGATCGTTACAAGTTGCACGCGATGAGTTACTCCTACAATTTTATGTACTCCTGTTTAAAGATTGTAATTTTGCACTAGTATAGATTATTGTTTCGTGAATCATTTCTTGTTGTTGCGATCAGGCCGACAAAATTGTATCGATTGATGAAGATAACAAATACATTTTGACGATGGATCCTCACTCAATTTATCTGCATTGTGCTTACCATCAGATTTAGAGTGATATTGTTTTACTAATGTAAGGTGTGGGTATGGAACTTTCGAGTCAACAAATTACGAAACTTTATTTATATGTAATGTAATTATATTTATATAAAATAAAATATGCTGCTTGTGATTGTTTTTTTCATAACTTCCGGTTAGTATCCGACTTATTTAAAAAGTATTATTACTGCTTTGAATAACACGATTATACACTGATTCTAATTCTAAATGATAACATATGATCAACTACCCTCATTTAATGTTTTTTTAAATATAAAAATAAGTGTGTGTATTGTTTCAAAGTAGGTTTAATATTTTTGTAAGGATTTAGGAAGGTTGTGTAAGAAGAAAGAAATAATTTACTAGTTTTGGTTTCGCTCGTTTTATTTCAATCATTTGCTCTTACAAAATATGTTCAATGCAAAGGAACATGACTCGTCACAATAAAACATGCTTCTTAGTACCATTTTGATTTATTTATATATTATTTTAGTTTCCATTCAGCATAACTATAAATAATGCGGGTCACATAAAATGCTCATAGCATAATATAGAAACTTGCAAACACTTTGTAACAAAATAGATACATAACTTTCTCTTTGTCTTTTCTCTGCGAGAAATGCTTTTACACTATTATCATAGTTATGCCAAACCTCACATCATAACACAACGAAGCAACATGTCCCTTAAAAATATTCTTTCTTACCAACAATTTCATTTCTTTTTTTTTACATTTTATGAAGTTTTATTTTTGCATTTCGTATTTCTATACTACCTAACTAAATTTTTATCTAAACTATACTACAATCTAGACTAGTCTGCTGGGTAGAACACCACACTATATTAATACACATTGGACAATTACATTCTTATCGACACTTCCGCCAGTTTTTTTTTCATTTAGTTTTCCATCTTTACACTTAGTCAACTACATAACAAAAGAGGTGAAAGCAAACTTGTTCAACTGAAACTTAGCTCGACAATGTGTTCACTAGTTGTTAGAGTCCCTTAGGAAGAAGCGCGCGCGGGCCGGGTGCGCCGCGTGCCGGCTTCAGTCCATTCAAATTAAATTATTTAATAAACTAACAAAGGAAACTACCCTAGAGTCGGCAGGAGGCGCGCTCGTCCCCCGCCCGCGTGCAATATATTAATCTACGGTTCTATTCTATCTTAGCGTCGAACATTTTTTTTGCTATTCTAACCTAACTATAGTTAAGCCTAGATTATGAACTAGCCCTCAATTCGTCTTCATACCGATAGCTTCACTATTCACTTTTAAAAGCGGGTCGAACTTCCATTTACACTTAAACGACTTAATTTAAATATATTTACTTAACACTTCAATTATATTCATCGACATGATAATCAGTTGAGTCATAGTTTTGGTTTTAAAGACTTGGTTCCCGATGTGTCATGTGCCGCGTGCGTCTCGGAGGCGCGGGGGGCGCCGGCGCCGTGACGTCACAGTCTTCGCTACGCGTACGACGTACATCATAGTTATGAAGTTCGTAATCTCTTCAGTAAAGTATTTATCACACATGTCAATAATGTTTGAAGCGAGTTTAACTAGGAACATCTATGACTTTATTTCACGTTAAATGTTTACATCATGTGTGAAAAATGCAACGATTTGACAGCCACATTATCTTGTTTCTGTTGTTATTACAAAATATTTTAAACATAGTTATTTTTTTAACATTATCACTACGTTTATGAATACGGTAAGTTCTTTATTACCTGTAAAAATATCGTGTAAAGCACATGCAACTGCTATACTGTAACATCTGATTATTACTTTAAAAGGAAGCTGAAGGCACTACCATCAAATTAATATATTATTGCTTAAAATGGAAGGAAAGCATTAGAAAAATAATTTAGTGCTAAAATAGTTTCCTCTTTGACGGTACTCTACAGAACCGTGCCACGCTATGTATCTACATGTCACTTAAAATGAATTGGTGTATTCGTACTTCTAATCTAATATTTTTATTATACATTCAAGGAGAATCGATTTGCATTGTGGAATGGATGTGTGATGATGAGAAAACAAAGGATGACAGTGCGGGACATGAATATCGTCTGTACAATGGGTGATCGGTGCATATGCGAACAGAACTGAGTACACGTGTATACACTGACATCAATTTAAATGCAAAGATTAGCGGAAATATCTATCGGAAGACTGCATTTACAGGAAGCCACAATGTTGGTGGAACACTACACGTTCATTACTTAACTAAGTGCCGAGCGCCACTCGCGCCCGGCACTACATTGCACTTCACGGTTATCAAATTTTCACAAGAATTAAAGGCGGTTTCTTAGTCAGTTCAATAAATTTGGCATGACCAGAAATTATACAAGTATAATACTGATCTATGGAGTATTATGGTTCAGTAATTTTTACTCAAACGTTACACTAATAAAAATCTCACTTTTTCTTAGCCTTGTGAGGTGAGCGTTTAGTATCAAGAGCCGATATTAGCAAACTCATTGCGATCGCACAGTAGGTACAGTCAGGCAGTCAGCTAAGTAACAACTATTCGGGGCTACGTGCTTGCGACTTCTCCGTTCGCATTAAGTACTGGGTGTTGTGCCTCTACGTGAAGTTATCAACGGTTTAGCAGTATGTTACATACGACGTGTGAAAATATCACCAGCTAATTTATGTACATTCCAAAAGTAAGTCATTTACGGAAAATAGTGAAAATTCAGCCTTATTATGAATAAAACAAACGAATCAAACAAACGTTATACAGATCTACATATCCGTTCAAAATCTACATTTTGTTCATTCAAAACCTGTCGTCAGCCAGCGTAAGGCGTTAGGCGTTCAGCTGCGATGTCGACTCTTCTCTTTAGTATTCACGTTCAAGTACACAGGTTTTGAACAAAGAGGTTACCGCTTAATCGTCAGTTAAAATACAGTTATATATCAAACATTTATCTAGTCTTCAGTCCCTGAGTTGTATAAATATCTTCCTACTTCTTACTCGATTTTAATGATTTGTATACTTTGGTTCTGATGAAACTCTTGACGTGCCAAAATAGAATTAAACAGTTGCGATATAGTAGGCTTTTACTCGTACCCATCAACAATGTATATACATGTATACATATCCATGTATAATTTATATATATTCAATATAAAAATATCAAATTTCATATAAAGTCATAAAGTGTACCCAAAACCTACGTGATGGTACAAAAAGTGTTCAATTACACCAAAACGGTGTTCACACCTTGGATTTCAAATCCTTTACATTTCATAATGTGGAAATCAATCGTGGAATTTTTGATTGAAGTTTTCTAGTGGAATGTGCCGACCGCCTACATAATAACAACTACAGTTGATTCAGTACATGATTCTCAAAAAAGGATCACTTCATTAATCATGCATTCAAACATGAGTTTTCAACGTACAAAAATTTGTATAGACTCGTAAAATGTAGATATAAATAGACTTTACAAACAACTGCTTATTGCTAAAGGTTGCCGTATTACCAGCACTGTGGTGCCTCATAAGCGCAAACGTTTGGGAGTGACACTACTCGAGACCGCGCGCCGAGCCGGCGGCCGCGCCTGCGCACGAGCGCGTGTTGCCACTACGAGTACGTCACTGCAACACTGCAACGATCCGACCAACAGCCAATGCAACATACCATTTCATCGTCAAAAAAAACTTGGATAACAACTATATGGAAGTTAACAATAGGTATACATAAATTCAGTCTGTATTTTGGGTTTGGCAACGACGTTATTGTTATTGAGACGTTAACATGTTTGCATTTTCAATACGTATTACGCGTGCATTCACGAATGGAGGCGAAAACATGCTTACCTAGACTATTTTGGAAAACGAAAGTATATGGTTTTTGAACCGTCGTAAAATAAATTGTATACTTAGTTTCCAGCGACAGACGGATATACTCTTAGTTACATTGAAGTGTTTGGAAGTTAGTGATCTACTATAGGATATTGGAGATGCCGTTGTAGTAAATATTCACAATGATACGAAAATAATTTGCGTTCTCGTGGAAGACTGCGCCTGTACAATATACATTAATCGTTGATAATACTGCATAGCGTGTTTACATACAATGGTATAAAGCACCTTTAATAAACATATTTTGAACATGTACCTACATAATGACACCTCGGCGCCACGCAGCCAGGCAGTGGCGACAGGTATCCCGCCGAACATCAACTGTAGTAAACCTTTAACGTATTGTACGTTTGCCTCGTAAAGCTGCCTGAATTTATGTTAATTTCTACTACAATATGAAATAACAAGCGTTTATCCTTCGACTGTATTTTAAAAATACGTATGATCCATGGAAGATTCTAAATCTCCTGCATTTTATTATCGTACAAGATTAAATCGGTGCAACCACCACTACTAACCATTACACACATAAAATCATTTCTTTTTAACAAATTTTGTTAGTATATTATACCTTTGATTTTTTGATTCCACATGATATGACCTTTACCACTTATCATTCCTATCCAACCCCTTAGGTATTGCTCTCTTCCTATGCCCGATGTATTAAAATATTAAAATAATAAAATAAAAATAAGATACCTTTATGGTAATCAATTTAAAATAATTTATATAAAAATGAACGCGGATTGCACGGTTTCTTTGAAAATAAATCATAGAAACTACTGTTCATAAATGAGATGCCTTAGCGTTTTAAATATGACACTGAATTGAAAATAAAATTTCCGAATTTTCCCTGTCGCGAGGACAAGCGAATTTACAGTTCAATCGTGAATTACACTATGCTAAAATAAATACCTAACTACCTTAAATAATCTGTTCAACATGTTCGTAACCTGTGCCTAAAATCTTAAATTTATTTCTTCATAAAACAATAATAAAATTATAATGTAAAAACACATTTAAAATTGCACCTATTTTCTATACATCAAATCCTCTCGTCGAACCGTCAGAAGACCTCATCAAAACATCACAGCGAATCGAACGGCCAGCAGTGTCGACAAATCGGCCGGAGCGAAGCCCGTCAAGAAATAAATAGTCAACGCGAAAATCACAAAGTATCATCAGCTTAATAACTAGACAGAAGGCGGCGGCGCGAGGAGTCGCGCGAGCAGAGCTTTCGATGAAGTCTATAACGGCCGCAAATTAAAACTAAAACAAATTAACATCGTAAGAATTCACAGTTGCTTTGATTTTTGGCTCGTGTACAGCATATAATGTTGTGGCGTGGCTTACTGTCTACTTGGGAGGCGGGTACGGCTGGTAAGCCTCGTCGGGGGACGCCGCCGTCGACGCGTGCTCGCTCTCCATCGGCATCTGGATGATCGGCGGAGTGGGACCCGTGAAGTATTGGTACGGGTGCGAAGTGATATACTGAAACGCGACATCAGGCCCGTTAACCTCTCCCTCCCTTCACAACTCACACACTCATCACAACACATCGATTAAAGTGGATCATCACAGACAGAGTGAGCTCAATGTAAGTGAACATTTGCGTTGGAGCGGACTAGAGCCGTGGATGCTTGGTAGTTGGTAGTGATAGCGACATGTAACATAGAAAGCGATAGGAGCGCTGAAAGTGAGTAACGGTTCACAAGCAATCGGGCATCGGTTATAGGGATCAGCTTCGATTAGAATTTTATTTCAGCACTCACGTATAACTCATTTTCCGGCCTTAAGCTGTCCCAGTTTACCTGGAAAACAGAGAATTCACATCAGTCCCTCAGTGTTTTGTTTGACTGAATGTTCCTTCATGATTTTCCTCGGTAGTTAGCACTAAACCAAACGCATCGGGCCGGTCAACCAATTGCATATTTGCTTAGTCTCAAGACTACAATTTTGAATTTGGAAACAGCTGAACCAATTCATCGAGGGACAAAATTTTCACGGATGAATAAATGAATAAATCCGCGTCACACTTTCGTAATCACAATGGTATTGAGTGGTTTAGGTTTTGATAGGTTGTATAAAGTATGTGCGTTGTCTTACGTATTGGCTAGGCACGGTGTCGATGGGTATGTGCGCGGGGTGCGCGGCGGGGTGCGCGGCGTGGTGCGCGGGGTGCGCGGGCGGGATGAGCGCGGCGTAGGGCGCGAGCCACGTGGCGGGGTGGCCGCCGTGGTGGTGGTGGTGCAGCTGCGGGTGGTGGTGGAAGGCCGCCACGCCGTACACGCTGGCGCCGCCGCGGTACATGCCGGCGCACTCGCCGCCCGCGCCCGCGCCGCCCACGCCGCCCACGCCGCCCGCGTACACGCCGCTCACAGCCATGGCCGCCTGGAAGCATTCCACCAACTACATTACATCATTATGAAACTTAAATATTCCATTATTTTTCTATGTAACACTCTTATCGTACTAATTAATAACTCATTCATATTCATTGTTCTTTAGTAATCATTAATTGGCTTCGTTGTATAAGACCTATTACGTTATAGACCATATACGTTATTCCTCAGTAAATAAACATGATGAAGAACCTTTTGCGGATAAAATTGTTTGTGCAACTGAATTACTGAGACATTAAAACTTTCGGTTCTGATCAGTGGCGTAACAATAGGGTGGCATAGTGCGCAAAATGTCACGGGCCCCCAACCTTAGGGGCCCTCGGCGGCCCGGACCCTCAGGCTGGAGAGGCCGTAAAAAGAGAAGAACCTAGACAATTTATTACCAACAAAATTGATAATCAGAAACTATTTTCTTAGTTTCCATTTAAAGATACCAAGGTTTATTTTTGATACATAAAAATAATAATGGTTCTTTAGATTTACCCGAATTTTACTAACTTTTTTTAACTATTATGCAAAGATTACAGTGTGGATTTGGTTTAAAAAAGAACGAAACTTCAATAGTAGGCTTCTGTGGGGGCCCCATTACCATTGCTGCGTTTGGGCTCCGGCCAGGTAGTAAAGATATTACGACGACTAATTGGTCTCGTTGTGGAGTTCTCTTTATGGCCTGCAGGCATACGAGCATACAGCCCGCATCACGGTCAGCGGTCACCGCCGCTCATTGACTTATAAAGATCCAGGGATGAAGTCGCTTCCTACCATAAGGAGAGCATTTTCTTAAAGCCTAGTTTAAAGAAGGATAGGTTATAGTGCTCAGGGAATACCGAAGCAGCGATTTCATTCCAAAGCTTGCACGTGCGTGGTAGAAAAGAAAATTGGAAACGTACTTTCCGGAAAGGAATACTTTCCAGGTAGTAAGAATGAATTCTACTGCGGTGACGGGAAGTGTGATGGGAGAATAGCGATAGCGGCACCATCTTCCTCAGTACGCTTTCCGTGGAACAATTGATAGATTACACAAGGGATTGCAGTGAGACTTTGGGTAGTCTCACTGCAATCCCAACGGCTCCACATTCTCCGTGAGATCGGGATTATCGATGATTCATCGATAATCATGAAATAAAGGAATGAAATGAGTCAAGTGGGTCGAGCTGGTATTTAAGGACTTCTACCCAGAGATGAGAGCAGAACTCCACGGCGTGCCAGATCTTCGCATTTATAGAACTTTTTGCTGGCCAATTTGTCCTTGCTTTCCAAATGACACCTAAACTGCAATTTTATTAATAATTCGGGTCAATGAATACTCTCGGATGCTTAGAGAGAGTGTCTCCATGACAAAAGGGGTCTTCTTGCTTGTAAATGAGCAAACTTATATCTTCGTGGGGCTAAATTGTGCTATGTTCAATTTACCCCATTGAAAGGCCTGCCCCAGGAGGTCTCGATTTCCGACAAAATTTAAGACCTTCCTTCCTTAACGGATCCCCGATTGAGATTCTGTAGTCAGATTTATCTTGCCTCACCTGCACTAGCATCTGCATATCAACGCCAGCTGGTGATAGACAACATGTCATTGATATGCAGGATAAACAGGATCGGCGAAAGCACCGAGCCTTATGGAACACCAGAATTAATGGTCTTTTTCTCGATGCAAAAGCGTCCAATACGACTTTTATGCTGCGATCATCCAGAAAGCTGGCGATGTACTTTCAGAGTTCCTCAGGTTGAAATACCAGGCAGTTAGCTTCCCCAAAACGATGCCATGCCACACTAGATGACAATTTCAAGGCCTACCGTAATCGCCTCACCCCCACTATCCAATGCCTCCACCTGGTGGTGGGTGAGATAAATTGATTTTCGTTAGGGACCCGCTTCGGCCTCAATTTACTGGCAGGCCAGTGACACTAATATATTCCTTTCGGTCTTCTCCGGTGTACCGGAAGATAAGTTTAACAGTTTTCCTCTCCATACAAAAAGGGGGGCCCCCCATCCGATGATTTTGCCACGGACCCCAGATGGTGTAGTTACGCCACTGGTTCTGATTATAGCGGTTATCGACTAATTAATGAAATTGCAGAATTCATGTTCCATATATGGTCACAATTTCAATCTGAGGTTTCGAAAGTGTCTAGCCTTTTTAATAATTGCAGGATGAATGATATACGGAATGAATAAAAAGGAATGTGGGTGTTACTGGACTTGCATAAAATATGTCAGGGTCAAGCATTTTCCTATGTAAGCGTAGTAATTCTATGAAAAACATAGCTTTAAACATTATATCCGAATGAAAAAACATAAGAGAAAATTCCATACCTTAAAGCAATTACTGGTAAGTGTTCGTTTTGACATTGCTAACGGTTCCATTGCACTCACAATAAGGAGCGGGGCGATAAAAGTCGTACACATATCTGTGCCGGAAGTCTGTATGCCAATGATCTGCTTTAACGAAAACGGCGTACGTGGAGAATTTTAATGTGCATGCCTTCATTTTATCATGCGTGAACACAATGAACTTGGTATGAAGAAATTATATCGAAAGGGAAGGCAGAATATATACATTTGCAGGTTGGCTTCACACGAAACGAAGTTGCAGATATTTTCAAAAGTAGTAAATTAGTTTATTGAAATAAGATACATGAATGGAAGGATTAAGGATTACAGATGTATAAAACAAAATATCTGAGCTCAGTGGCGTTCTTTTGTAAGCGCCAGATCCAGCCGTTCAATAACCGACTGTTAATGAAAATAATATTTGTATTACAATTCTGGATGTTAATTTGTACCGCGATGCAGCTATAGCTTAAACTCTTGAAGACGGAAGATAGAAAAATCTAGATAACTTGACTAAAAACAGCAGAGTATTTCGAGCAAGAGAGAGTATCTGTACAGCTGCAGCAGACTACTTGATATTATTATCTGTATATTAACCTGTGTAATGGACTCGTTGTTGTCCCGCCATGCTCGGCCGTTGTTATCGTTTTGTTTGTTATACAATGCCTTCTTCTTATTGCCACCGTCAGCAAACTTCACTAGTAGTGGTTCCTTGGCTCCAGGTATGGGGTTGCCATTAAACATCTGAAAATGAAAACGTTTAATATTAGCATGAATCATCACTATCATTGTGAAATTAAGTATGCCACTCAATATGAGGGTTTGGGTCTCCTCCTTTGCAAAATTGTTATCTTCCATAGTAAAGGATCAAATTTTACTTTTATTAATATATTTGTTATACTCACTTGAATAATCTGCTCGCACTTCTCTCTAGATTCCATTCTCGCGAATCCAACGCCTTTGCTTTGCCCATGAGTGTCGCGCAGAATCCGCGTAGACACCACCTGGCCAAACTTGGCCAGCAACTGATCCACATCGTTCTCCTTAAAATGCGGCGGTAGGTTGGCCATGTACAGGTTTGTCGGGTCCTGTTCTTGTTGCTGTAAAAAGCCCGGGGCGACAGGTTAGGAGGCTGTTCCGTTACTTAAAATATACTGATTTGACTCTATCAATTAGAACTTCTTAATGTCTTGTGATGTGCCTCTATGGTAGCTCTATTCTCAAATTGTAATATTGGACTCGATGTTTTTTCAATGATGGATTAATGTTCAAATGTTCAGGTTACTTTATGATATTTATGGCTGTTATTGAAAATGTTAAGTTATGATATTTTGGTACGACAAACCGGCACGCATAAATATTGATTGAATTTTAAAAATATGAAGCCAGTACTCTCTGAATTTATTTTATAGTTTCGTAAAGTATGTACAAACACCTCTAAAGAAGATTTGTTATCAATATACTGAATATCCCTTATACCATTAAGGATTGTGATACTTACTGTACAATAAATATTTTGTTTTAGGTTAGTAGGGTGAATTTTCAACTGCTTTCTAAACGTTAATTCTAAGCGTTATTTGATGATTAACATTAAAGTGAAGATTATTTTTGACATTATTAAGATTAGCTTGAAGCCCGCATAGAATATCTAGACATCGAAGCCAGCTCTGACGGAAATCAGCAGCCTGTTCTAATATACTAAATAATATTACGTAGATGTTATCAACGACATGGGCATATACATCAGCATAGAGTTTATGAAGCTAGTTAATCGCATACACACTAATTTAATACCGAAAGCAGAGAAAACCCGAGCTCAGTAGCGAGATTACAATTGTACATTGTTATAACGCTGAAACAAACGACAATAGTATAGAATTAACAGGATGAAACAATGTCTGAAGTATAGAATTAAGTAAGCGTTTTATTTTGCGTCGCATTTGCGTATCATTGAAGGGTATGAATACTTACAACACGTTTCGTGTAATGGGTCGTGATTACTTTCGACATAACTTTACCAAAATGCAATCACGATTGGACGATTCGTTGCTTAATTGGTTAATACTTTAAGGCAACATAGCAACATCTATCCCCATATCGATGATCTAAGCACAGGACCTATTCCGGGCTGTTTCAAATGATTCATAAAATGAGCTATTAAACACACAGTTTGAGAAACTAAGACAATGATTTCACTTCAATACAAGTAAGGCACGATCGTCTGACATAAATTGAAATTACTTAGGTGAAATTTACGTGGCAAGAGAAACGACCTTTAGATACTCAAATATTGCAGCATCTTTTTGATAGATAACAGGGTTAAATACTAAAGCTATATAAGTGAGGATGGATAGAGGAAGGAAGAAGAATATGGAATCGATGGCGGCAGGCAAGATCACGTTAGAATTTAGCGTTTAATTACACAGAAATATTTAAATTGAACCAGTCCCGAACAAGATGTTTGAACACGTAATCAAGTACTTTTGAAGTGTTAATTTGTTTTATCGCGACCAGTTGAAATTACATCACGCGACGCGCTGACGTTAATAATCAACTTGCCAACCCCCTCGTCGGAGTTAATATAAGTTGTTAGGAGTCCGGGAAAGTAATGTTTAATATGGTTTAGAGATAAGAGATGGGTGGTAAGTATCAGATAAGGATGAGTAAGACAGCGGATTAGGAGCAGGCTGTTAGTCATAATAGTATTACTTGCATGCATAACGTACACGGTTCAGTCTACGCAGGAACCAGATACCCACTTTAGCCATCTGGGCCTGAACACCTTTCGCTTGTAATCCTTTAACAGCTGCTTCTGCTGACGCGATCGTTTCAAAATCTACAAAACCGTAACCTGTGAAAACAAAAGTGATATTTTTTATAGTAGTGGGCTGCGTGCATTCATTGCGCCTTTAGAATTTTGGTTGCAATTCTGATGAATCATGCTTCGTATCATAATAAAGAATTCCTCAAACGATCAGCTATAATACATTTGAAATAAGTATCTAATGAAGTGGCGCATGTAGCTACTCGTACGCAGCATGATGAGATCGTGACAATGATGGCGCTAGTGTCGTAAATTTAACTGTTGTGCATAATCTCAAAAGACGAGGGTAGTGTAACATCGTTACGACTGTGCTTCAGTGCAATATGTAATACAAGTGATGATAGCTACTATGGAACACTCAAGTATGTAAAATAAACATATGTAACAATGAGAATAATATAAATATATGAATAAAGTCGAGTTTAACTAACATTCGTGCATATATTGGAAAAAAGTCTCACCATAGATGGATTAGTTTAATGAAGGTAGATATATGGTATTCTAGAAAATATTAATATTATTTTAAGTAATTCGTTTATGAATACATAATACGATGCAATGTCTATTAGTATAGGAATGTAAAGAATATTTTACATACATACGTGGAATAACTATGCACATAATCATAACTAAGTATGTCGGTAATATATCAGGTAGGTCGCTATGATAGTGTAAGGGAAAGTTTTTACGGGAATGAATATAGTTTACCTTTACATTTATTCGTATTTTTATCCAAAATTGCTTTTGTTGAGATAATGTTGCCATACCTGAAAGCGATACAGACACATCATTAGTAATAGTACACTAGTCGATAACGAGAAACAATATACGGGCGATAAGACTCACATCTGGCACATTTGGACAAGGTCCTTATCGGTGGTGTTCTGGTTAAGGCCTCGGATGTACAGGTTGGTGCGGCTGAGCTGCTCGCCGCCGGCGCCCGTGGTGGAGGTGGAGGAGGCGGGCGGCGGCGGCGCGGTGCTCAGGCTGGTGGAGCGCGTGCCGCCCGCCGAGCCCGTGTTGGACGACGACGACGACGCCGTGTTGGCGGGCGACGCCGCCGTGGGCACGCGCGTGCCCGTCGCCCCGCAGCCGCCTCCCATACTCGCACCACTGTACTGTAAATACAACGCCTATATTACGCTTTAAGCCGTGCTGCTTCACTATGACTCACTTAAAACCAATAAAACAAATAGACGAGTAGACTCCGCGCCATCGTCATTAATACCCCGGCCATAAATTCACATTTGCAATTTAAATCCGATCGGAGGCTTACTTGGGATGTAGGAATTTAAACATATAGATTTGCTAATTACTGTTTACAGTATGCGTCACCAAATACGCATTAACTGCCTACTGAATTGTATATCCCGAGTGCTTGTTGTGTGCCATAAACATGTTGCTTTGACTGCAATAATCTATTTTCACAAACGTACGGGAGAGCATTATCCTCGCGAGATACGACTATTTCCATCTCAGTAAAATGCTAATACGTGCGCAAATTCAGAGCGGAGCCGGCAAAACCGTCATAATAGGCGTTCGCGCGACTTCATTCACAATAATTGCTATAGGTGAGACGAATTAAGGTGCAGCCATTAGTGGAGTAATAAGTAGGGTAGTGTAATCAGCACGACCCGTTTCTGAGTGTATTACTATATACTTTGCGTTGGTTGGGAAATTATTCGATGGTGCATCCACGTGCAAGCTTGGTATTGAGATTTATTGCGATATTAGTAAAGTATTTTTTAGTAGGTAACTAAGTCTAATTCATAGTGTTACATCGTTGACTAAAATTAAAGTAATAAATTCAAAAGTAGTAATAATTAAAGAATAAAATATTTAAATTACAAAACCACGAATGTTACTGTTAAAACTGAAGAATCACCAATTGGCCTTTTTTCTCACCATGATTCATAACCAGCGGAATACAATGCAGTACCCGGCATGTCCATTTATGCATTGATTGAATGAACATCATTGGTGAACAATTGATGATCTTGGAATTGCTTATTTTTCACGAAAGAATTCTGATTCGTAATGTAATTGGTATCTTGATGGTAGACGTCGGTAATTGGGACAATTTGTGTTAACTGCCGAAGCGGCCACCGCGGCGATATATGAGCAAGAAAAACTGTGAACAATTCCGATGGCTGCCTTACTTAAGTCATTTTATAGGTTTTTGTTCGCAAACTGTTTATTGCTTGTACAGATTAATTTATTTTTCCTTTAGAGTTTGTAGAATAAAAGGTGATTAAACGTACTATATTTTTTTATAAATAAATCGGTTATGCTATAAGCTGTGTCTAAATCATAGATACATATATGAGTACCTACATATTATGTTAACTATGGTCTAAATTTTAACAAAACAATATTTAAATAGCACAATTGACGGTCTCGGTGGCGCAGTTGTATTACGATATAATTGCAAAGGTCGCGGTTTTGAATCCCGGGTCAGGAGAGGTGATATTATTATTATTATTATTTTTATTGCAGTGAATGACGAGACGAGCAAGCCGTTCGCCTGATGGTAAGCGATACGACCGCTCATAAACAGTAGCAACATTCCACTGCGCTCGCCATCCTGAGACATAAGATGTTAAGTCTCAATATGGCCAGTAGTTACTCTGGCTACAATGTCCTTCAATCCGAAACACAACAGTGCATTTACGCAGTGTTGTTTCACGGGAGAAAAAGACATTGCGGTGGTACCTACCCAGATGGCCTCTTACATATGAGAGACCTACCACCAGTGCAGTATTATTGTATAACTATGTTTTTCAGTAGTAGAGCAACATTCCTCTATAACTGTTATTGGGGCAGTAGTACGTATAAGTCTGTTAAGTCGTCCACCTGAACAATTTACTCAATTTAACTTTATTATCTGTTTGAAATGTTGGATGGGTAATTAAGCGAGGCAGCCAGTGTCCTCGGGGACTCGACAGACTTTTGTTCGACCTTTTGCTACAATCGTACAGACGCTGGTAATATTTACGTCTGACAACCTCAATTACTAGGATTTTGATTATAATTACCAATAAAATTCGAAATACCCTAGGGTATAAAGCATGCTATTTTTTAATGACCAATTTTTGTATTTTAACCAAAAATCTTTAATTACACAACTTGCTATAGTTTTTTTTTTAAATATATTTAGATTATAAGTTTCGGTTTAACAATCACGATGTCAACAATGATAACACGAAGTAAATATCAATCTCCCCCGTCTATAATGAGTTATTCAGCCGTTTAATTTTGGAACTTAAAAAATATATTTTTTACATGCTAAACAATAAATAGGCTCAAGAACTTGTCAAGTAAAAAATCTCGTTAAAATCCTCACACAATATCAGTAAAAAAAATCACCAAGTTGTACAGCCTACCGTCGCAAAAAACAGCGACATCAAATCACGTCGTCATGCTTAATAGAAAATGCCTCGGCGTTTTTACTCTTTTCAATTTCAAATACCTTAAAACTATAATAGATGTGTATTATGTATTAAAATATTATACCGTTCTCACTGCATAGCATTTCGACCGGTGCAGTGCCAAGGTCCGCTTTCCTGATCAATCATAGCCATTTCGCCCGTTATTTCAAGTCGTCGATTATAAGATATTTGCAACGTTTTTTTGCCAGTCTTGAGGTTGTAGTTATGACAAAGCCCAGGCATACGTTGCCAATGCACTTAAATGGTATTCGTTACATGTGACAAGTTTTAAACTACCGTACCACAAAATCATTTAAAACGTAAAATAACCACTAACAATTATTAAGCTTACCTAAGAATTTCTGCAATTCGTACGTTCTTATTAACTAACAAAACAGGAATTTAATTAAGATAAGAACCTGACTTACTATGAAATACACTTCAATATGGTGGAGAAATATGTCATGATTTTGCAAAATCCCCAGCGAAAGAGGTATGAAACGTTCCAATCAGTCTGGTTCAGCTTCGACAGGTGTCAAGGCTTGAAGAGCGGGGTGGCATGGGTGGCGGGTGACATTTCAAGACAAGTAATCATCGGGACGCAAACTTGTTCAAACTTTTGACGTAGGCTCTTAAGTATTTTGACATGCTTCGTTTGTCGAATGTTTTTATTCCACGGCAATTTTTTATTGGCAGGACTACTTTTTGCTCTATTAATTGTATCTATATCTTCACACCTTTTTTGTTTGAGGAGGCGTGACTGATACAGTAATACGTATCGTTACGGTGTAATTAAACGGATATCTACATTTCGCGGTTATGGTATTCGCTCGAGTAACTCTTAATGCATCACAAACTTTTCTTTACATATTAATTTTGAGATGTAGTAACTGAGTATTGGATTTTTAAGTAAATGTATACGTTCGTGTTCAACAATCACATCATTAATTTGTTTTTATCCATTAGTGATTTGGCATCTTGATTTCTCTCGTAAATATTTAAAGCAATGTAGATTTGGGTGAAATGTATCCGATGTACATTATTGACGTTCGAACACATCTCTGATGCCTGCATACTAAAAGTAAATGCGTCTCAGCTGCAAACTCATATGAAGCTATTTTAAGTTTTGTCCGCAGTTGAATTGCCGACAAATTCACATTAACGCACACATGGAGAGCTCGTGACGGCTGGCGAGCGGTGACGTCATAACTGTAGGGTACTGCGAGGGTGTCGTGCCGTATCTGAAAGCACGGCGAGGGGCGGCCGCGCGGCGACGGGAGATAGCACTCAACAGTTGGTCCCGAGCCCGAGTGGCAGCTCGATAGCGCAGCGCGTGCGTGCCCTGCCGCCCTGACACACGTCACATGGCCACCAAACACGCAAATTGTTACTAGTTGTTACCTTCTGTGGCTACATCCATATCACTAAACAACACTAGCACACATTGTAACGTCAATGAGCGTGAAACTGCTACCGGCCTGTTTAAATTTTGTAATGAGTTTAATAAACGATCAAATTCCGGTTTCCGATGTGGAACGCCGTCGGTAACGTGCCTGCAGAAACAATCGAATCCGTCGAAGCTCACGAAATGAAACATAAATCCCATTCAATCTATTTAAATTGAGCACTCCATTTGTTTTATCGTCGATTCAATCAGAGAATCGATGAATTTCATTCGCCATGTATAAATGGCCATTATACTTGGCGTTCAGTTGCAAGGGACATCGGAACATATGCACATCGCCTGATATATTTAATGTTTCCTTATTACAGTTAATGTCATATTTTCTTAAGAAGAATGAATAATTTTAAGTTTTATATTTTTTGCTCTCAGTATAGGAATTAAGGCCAAGCCGTTTCTGGTGGGATTTATTTAAGCTGCTTACTATTTCTCTAAATAATAAGATTAGCGTTGTAAACTGAGTTCCAAGTTCCTGGTTCTGAGTCCTGGCCTATTATAGATAGGGTTTGACTTCAGTCTACCACGCCAGCCTTGTGGGTGTTAGTAGATTCCATATCCTTTCAAGGTCGAGAACTCTTAAATTTACATATTGCTTTGTATCTTTATAGAAATTAATGTAAAAATACACTATTTCAACAATAAAATTTGTTTGACTTGAGATCAAACAAATAAACACCTTTTGGTAGCAGTAAATCTTCTCCTAGTCTATCGCTCACTTTATTTACATAATACGAAAAAAAAAAGAAAACAATTTGTTGAGGCATGACGAACGACTAAAAGTCGATTAGATACACTGGTAACAAATTACAAAATGAAGTTAAAATAAAATATGTAGCTCCAGATCCTTTTTGTAACATGAAGGGTCAAACGCTACGGAAAAAAATCGTTCACCATGTTCGACCGAATTTAAATATCGGTAGCCGTGGCTGCGTCATTCCGGCATTAACATAACTCAACAAAAAAACAGCCGCCCTTACGACGAAAAAATGCTTCCTTTTTTCTCAGCCTTTTGACCTGATCGTGTAGCATTACCATATTGAACATGTTTCTTTAAGAAAATTGCACCTTAAGAGAAACTACGGCTCGAACATAAACGCTATGGGACATATCACGTGTTTCGGGGAATGGAATAACATTCATATTTGTCACATTTACGTAATGGTGTTGCTAAACTAGATTTACATAGCAAGATGATTCATGGAATTAGTGATTTCAGTATACCCAGAGATATTACGGCAGAAATTCGCGGGAAGAACAATAATAATACTAAATTTATAATCACGAAATCTGAACACATAGCTTTTCTGTTCGTGTTCAGTTAATTTTATTGTGGTATTCCTTTTAAAATTTAATATTCGACTATCGCTCGGCTCACTGCACAAAATTGGGTCAGCTGAGTTTTTGTAACCATAAATGTATACACGTCTTTTTCTACTCAGGAATGTACGTATTATGTTCGAAATATTAATGTCGACATAGTCCAGTTTAATATCTAGGTGGTACGTGATCTGTACCACCTGTATTGTTTCATAAATTATAAGACCTTGTTTTATTAACTTTCTACTAAAATGAGCTAAGAAATTACTCGTTCAGACAGAAATAAAATATATTGCACATTTGATTTGTCGAGACGTCGGCTATAAATAGTATTTGTACAAGATAAGTTCTAACTCTATTCTTAGGAACATTTTAGATACAACATTAATTTATATTGCCGAGAACTATCCACAAAGCATCGCAGTATATTTTCTCTGAAATTGTTTGACGTTTTAATATAAAATTCTTTGCAGTGTTCACTTTAATTCCTGTACGTTTTCGTAATTTGGTATGCAAGATGTACTGTTCCGGAACCGTTTAAGATACTCTTAGAGTATTTATATATAGAGGGAGCGCTGTCATACATTCGCGTTTTGAAAAACGTAGATATTTTCTTGTTCGTAATGTTCGTAGTGCTCCTATATTAGTAAAAATTAAATAAATTATTTAGCAATACATTGTTATAAATTCCTTTGATAGCCGAAATTATATTTAGCTATTATCCTTTTAAAACGAGTTTGAGTAGAATTAAATAGACCTAAACTACTTCTTTTTAATTATTTTTTTTCAAATAATTTATGTATGTTGCACAACCTGTTCAAATATTAGCCAATAGGAGGGCAGAAAAAGGTGGCCCGGCACCACCATTTTTATCTACGTTTTTGAAGTACCAGAGCTCCCTCTATACCGGGTATCTCAAGACTGCTACCGAAAACGAAGCTGTATATATACAGGGTATATCAAGACTGCTACCGAAAACGAAGCCGGGTGGTAGTTTAAGCGACTTCAGACACAATGCAACAGAAAAAGTTGCAAAAAAAAGCGACAATTTTTTTTTTGTAATTTTTTCCTATTGCCATATTTTGGTGGTAAATACATTTTTTCCTAAAATAATAGTGTATACCCTTTAATTTATAAATACTCTAAGGTATAAAAGAGTTTAAATTATTATTTTAGCAAAAACTATGGATTTACCACCCAAAAATGACGATATTTAAAAAATCATAAAAAAAAATTGTCGCGTTTCTAGGCGAAATTTTTAATTGCATTGTGTTTGTAGCCACTAAAACTACCACCCGGCTTCGTTTTCGGTAGCAGTCTTGAGATACCCGGTATATGTATATACTCTAAGGAGATACTGTAACGTAACAAAACTTTTTGGTTCCCCGAAATAGTCTATGTCCAAAATCTACATTATTCTGCATATTATGGCCTTCGTCTCGACATTTCAACGAAAGGAAATATAGAGTAAGTACCTATTATTTTAAATAAACAAAAGCTAAACGATTACGACACTAGTTAGAATTTTAACGTGTTCCAAATTCAAAATACCATTTTAAGAGCGCATAGATAAGTATTTTAATTTATTTTCACAGATAATAAATAAATTCTTAAACACATTAAGTAGATACACTAGAGTAAAACAGTAAAAGTGAAGAGTGCTAATTTTAGCATGTTATCTATCCGTACGTATCACCGCACGTCAACAGGGTTCCATTATGTCCGCATTACAAAACGAATGGGTGTTGCACTCAAATGTTAGTGCCATTCACGAGGGCCGGGGTCTTTCACCTTCCGCCACGGCCGAAATAAATCTAATTCTTCGGATGACAGATATCAGCAAGCCTTGTTTATTTATACTTTCACCTCGAATTCTACGAGGGTCGTAACATCTGGGACGTGCTGTGTACTGAAATAAACTAGCCATTATTTCCAACATATGCTCGGGGATTTGGACCTTTACATTTTGGATATATCTAAATCTTTTTTGAATAATAAACATCACAACGTTTTATTAGTAAATGTCGCCTAGTAGGCCGCCGCTACTGGACTTCCGCTTAACAACTTAGGAAGTTAGGAGAGGCTGAAAATCAGCGCTGCTCGGTATCTAGGTCCCGGTCAGCACGAGCTGAGCCACCTCCTTTTGCCTTCTACATTATCTAAAAGCATGAATTTGTACTAGTTTAAGATTGATGTAAGAAAGCAATAAATGGTTTTTTATTTTATTTTTTTATTTATTTGTATTATTTTAGTTTTTGAACCCGAACCAACCTTTGGAAGTGGCGGATTAATGAACGTGTTATATATTAGATATTTCTGTTTGATAAATAAAGGTAGTAAGCTAATTCACTCACCTATACAGCATGTTCCCATTACACTGGCCCACATTGAAAAAGGATCTCCTAAATATAAATAATGCAGGCAGAACGAAACCTTCCAAAATAAATGTGGTAATTTTATTTACTTTTTATTCCTGCCGCATATATTTAAATATATCAGCATAACCTTTGTGTGTGTATGTGAAAATAAAATTCCAGGAACCGAGAGATGTTCCTTCTCTATAACATGTTAACGAACTTGATTCCGCATGAAATAATCCTCACATATAATAGAGCCTATTATTAGAAAGTGAGGGAGGCGCAACGCCCTTAAGAATACCCTTTACCAAAAAAGCGTTGTCTAAGGGCTGCCATATTTGGACAAGGGAGCACGTTGAATTTAACAAGCGGCGCAGTTGTGACAGCCCTGACAGTTGACATATTCCGGTCATTAATCAGCCAGCCATAGATATATGTTATAAGTAAAAAGCGGGGACTGCTGAGCGCAATCAAACTCGTCGCTCTAAGTTGTGTTAAGTATAATTTTACTTTAAAATAGACGTTTCGAACTTAATGCTTCGATAGCATCTTCACCTACCGCACGATATGGTTAGGCTGCATGTCACTGAGAGCATGTAACAGCACAAAAAATAGATTATTCTCTTATAAAACATTGCTATTTGCTCTACACAAAATTTCTTCATAGTAATGGCACATCTTTTACGTTTTAACTCGATTTTTAGAAGCAAAATATTTTAATTTGTCATTAGTGGAAGAATAAAAGCAGCCATATTCAGGTCTTTGGACCATCAAAGCAAAAATCAACAAATGCAATGCGTAATTTTCTGATTGTAAGACGAATCGATTACTCTGTTATGCAAGCCATAGATGACCTAGAATGTTCATTATTGATTATTAATTCGTCGTTTTAATTATATTATTTGGGAAAATCTAAAAAGATTTTGTACATAATTCTTACATCGACACTATTTTTTAATTAGTTTTAAATACGTAAAAAAAACTATGCTACAAATTATTGTGATAAAATACCAAAACGAATGAATTATTTTATTAACTGCAGGGCACGGGCCTCCTCTATAATCGAGAGTACGATTGAGAGTGGTTAGGCCATATAGTACTGTATTACAGTACAGTAATACAGTACTGTGTTACAGTACTCAGTTTCTTTCCTTGGATATAGATTTGATATTTAATAACTGCTAAAATTATTTTGGTGATATTATTTGAATAAAATTAGTGTAGTTATTAGATAAGATATGTGCTGAATAATAACCCAGATTTAAATTCTTGTTTTCGAGCGTTTGTGAAATGACCGGAACGGGGCAAAACATCAATCGTTAACAAACAGTTTAGAAATAAAGCTATTTTGTCCCTATCCCTAGCGAGGCTGTTGAGAGCAGGAATATAAAACAAGATATTATGTTTATTTGAATAGACGAAGCGGCTGAGCAGCAGCAGACATGATCGTGCCGACATAAAAACGAAAAAATAAACAATTTATAACTGATAGTTTCAACAGAACATTATAACGATAGTTAAGAGTCATTGAATAGGTTTGTTTCAATGTTTTTATGGCTTATATTTAAACGATTGTAACTAGCAACGGTTTCATTAAAATTAATTTTATTACCATCTAATATGAATTTATGCTTTAAATGTTATGGGAAAAAAGCGATTACGAAACTATTTGAAATTTCTGTGTATTGGCCATAAAACAAAAATTACGCAATGGCTCGCTGTTTAGATAAAATCCATTTAGAAATTGTTGTTCTCGTTTATTGAGTTAACTAAATGTCAAGAGCATTCGCGTGTTAGTTTTAAAATTCCCAGGCAGCAAATTCGATTAATCGTGTTTATTTTTGTAACACTAATACAATATTCTACATCAAAACAGTAGAATAAATCAGTAATAATAAAGTATATAGTAACTCAGTCTATTATTATCGTATTCATAGCATCTAGCGAAAACACACCCAATAACAAAACACATACATAAAAACGAAAGGCAAATCGCACAAACAGAATTCTTTTTCAAATGTAACACGATGTAAAAAATGAGTTCAGGCATTTGCGACGGCCGTGAGATAAATCCTGAAGGAGACGCGATCTAATAAAACACGTACGACGCTAGGAGCTACATTTTATTTCAAAAAGCGATAAGGTCGAGAAATTCCTTTTACGAGAATCATGTGGCGTAGGGTCGGATGCAGCGAGCGCGATCTTCGCACAGCATCTGCTTTGTATCTCCTGCGTAAACTGATTTCACGACGCCCGACGATCCAGACATTGTACAAACTACGAACGCTATTAGCAGACAATGTTTATTTATAACAAATATGAAGTTATAATTATAAAATTAACGAATCGTGCCGCCCTCGAATGCTGATATTGAAACTAATCGAATGGTAGTTAATTATACTTTTAATTTTTTACGTCATAGTCATTTTTTGCGTAGTTAACAAATTAATTAATTTGTCTTTAGCGAGTATTTTGTTAGACTTTGAGGATGTAGCCATTGATTTAAAAACTATGGATAGATAGTTCCCTCCAGTACATTTGGAGTTTCAAAAATACTGCCTTGAAAATCGCGCTATAATAAATATTAAATTAACTTAATTTAATAGATTTCTTCTTAACGGTGATAAAAAATATCATAATTCATTCAACTTTCCGTCATTATAAAAGTAAGTATTTTAACAATAGTTACGAACGACGACTAATTTCAGTAACGCTCTACTAGAGATGCACTGGAGCGCGCGCACCACTTACGTAGGGATACTTTACGCGCTCTTCGCCTTGTCATATGGACACATGTTTATGTCAATGATTCAACCTACATTTTTTTACTTATGCCGCCAAGCGAATACATGCATCTGATTGTTTGTGCGGTGTAATATCCATATCCATAGAGAGTATGATTATGAGTGTCGGAAATTGGAAAAATGCAGGCTGAATCTGCAAAGAGACACTTGAGAAGGTATGTTAATATGACGGATATACTAAGGTGGTAGCTACCAGTGAAAACGTATTTATACAACCTGTAAATCTGTTTCTTTATTGTGCAAAACTATGTATGTGTCGCACTTACACATCACAATATCAAATGAACTTTAACATTAAATAGTTTTATGCAAATCACGATTTACTTGGGTTGTTTCAAGTATCCCGAGGAGATATTAATCAACTGATATTGTTGTGTGTTATGCATAACTAGGGAGGTCGCTGCCGGGCGCAGAAATTGATGGAGGCGTGTCACCGAGCTGACTTTGCGGTTAATTATCCAACAGGCTGCCAGCAACGTATAAACGAGACCCTGAAAACTTTCAGTACCTAGCTGTTCATAAACAAATGTTTAAGGCATGATTTAAAAGGAAATAAATTTATACAGCCTTGCTTTAAAATTGCGTTCACAAATATTTTCATAGATTTTATATTCCACTATTTAGAATGGTTTTATGATAGTAAATTATTGTATGTTTATATATAAGACAAGTAGCCAAATTTAGGGATTACAGATAGAAATACCCTTAATCCTAAAATAATTTGTGGCACGTTGGTTCTTTTACGGTAATTTCAAAAGAATGCCTTAATGCAAACCATTAATCCTTAACAAAGGGTTCCTCAATAAAACCGATAATAGTGAAAGAATTTGTCCAAAAATTGCCCGAAGCGTTTCTCAGAATTGCTTAAACCGCTGAAAACATCAAAAGAAGCGTATTAGAGATTATAAAAGGATAAGAATTCTTGGAACATCTGGGCAAGAGAATTTCTGTATTGAATAATAAGAATATTTATAGTTATTTTCTTTTCTTTATCAATAAAGTTCATCACATGAAAAAGATTAAACGTGATTGTTGAAATGAGAAAATCAGTTCGAAAAAGGTTAGATTATTTTTTTACAATATTTATGCAGAAAACATTAGGTAATTGTATTTTTTTATTTGAGAATTACAAGTAGTGCGTATTTTAGCCGATAGCAGATTTTATTTTTAAAATATTCAAGGAAATCTCGCGGTCCGATAAACAGCGATTCGGCGATCTGCCGTCCCTCGTAAATTCGGTCGTAAAGTTGAACGTGGTCATCAGAACGTGCCTACGATGGCGCCGGTTAAAGATTTTAGGTTATTTATAGGTGTTTATCTTTCTCTGAGTATCAGGAAAAGGGGTCAATTATGAGTTGAAGTGTGTAAATATGTCATTAGCCGAAGCTAAATGAAAACATAGTGTACACTGTAGAGTAAGTAATACTACGTGGATTGCCTTACTCCTTTGTATTTTTTTCGGTTATAACGCAGGGTTAAGGTATGTTTTTGCGTGATATACATATATCGTTTTAAATAAAATGGATATATACAACATGTAACAGATTTAAATGTAAAAGCGGAAAGTAGTACGTTCAGAATCAGCTACTGAACCGATATAAACATTTTTTTTGGTAGGTATTTTTTTTCAAAATAATTAGTTAAGACCAAGTAAATTACAGACACTCTTTCATTTAGTACTCCGAACAAACGAAATTGAAACGTAACTCCAGGACATAAGATCATTTTTAAATGAATCACTAAACGAATACTCTAATAAACTAAATCATGAACAAAAATGAACTTTATTTCGATATTCATAAAATTTATTTAAGCAATCTATCATTAATCAAACGCACACAACGATAGGCATGAATAAACGTAATAAGCTACCAAAATAAATAACTATCATATTCTCTTTTCCGCACATTTAACTACAACTAGATAGAGCAGGATGCAGCTATTGTTTAATGCAATTTGATCCATCCGACAAACGACGCGACGGCGCGCGCGGCGGTACATCAAAAGGTTATAGGGATGCGCCGCGCCGCGAAAAAAATTACTCCCGGTATTTGCAAGACCGGGCGATCCAAATCCCGCGCAATACATGCACTTAAATGAAACAAATTAAATTGTAACAAAATCACTATGAAAAGAAACAACAAGTAGGTATTTCTATGAAAAGTAATTCCGCGGAACGTTTAAATGGTGATTAAATTCGGTTTATAATTTTGCTACAATGTATGCGGAATCCCGGTGTGTCGGATATCCCGTTATTGCAATCCCTAAATGGGCACCGACAATGTGAAAAAAATCTAGTCGTGCACCGCAGTTATCTGTGACTACTTGTGTTTAAGTGTTAAGTAGATATTTCGACAACTTTCGCGCGCGATGTCTTTTCGGTATTCGAATATTGAATACACTGAAATGGTGAGAACTTCCGCACTCTGTGGTGATAATGTATCATTGGCATGCAGGACATTTAGCAACAGGCACGGCACCAGTGTAGTGTCCGACAGTATCTCGATGCCGAGTTCGGAGAGCGCTGGATAGGTCGCGGCGAACCTGTGCAATGGCCTCCTAGGTCACCCGACTTGACGCCTCTTGACTTTTTTTGTGGGGACGTAATAAATCTCTGGTATAACTAGACTACTAAAAAGTAGAATAGTGGCAGCCTTCCTAAAAGTGAAGAGTGACACTGAAGTTACGTGAACAATTACGCAAATGTGCATCAAAGTGTATGAAGGTGGTGGACATTTCGAACATATTTTAAAAAGAAATCGCCGCATGAGTGCCATGTAACACGTAAGTTAATTTTGTTGTATTTTTTTGTGTTGTGATTCCCTATCTAGTCTTCGTTGTTAGATATTGCGTTATCTAATTATCTTATTCATTAGTAATGCAAAATAAATGACGCCCGTATCCTGCCCGCCTGTAGGAACGAAGATTAGCGGAAGTGAAATTAATAATATTTTATAGCCGATTCATGCAAAATATTGTCTTATGTTGGGTTCGTACGAATTATATCTAGTAAGTAAAATATTTAGATTTTATAGTCAAAACACAAATGTTATGCTTACATATTAAATTAATAATAATTTGTTTACCAAGCCACCAAGTAATCAGTTACATACGTAATTTGTATTTCGTTTATTGTCAGCTGTTTCTGCCGGCGCAGCGTTCGACGTTAGGTATATACTCGTGTGAATGGGTCTTGTGTACATGTGTGCGTGTCCGCGAGCATGTGTAGTAGTGCACTCTTATTTGTAACTCGTAAGGTAACCATGTTAAGTGCCTACATTTGGTATAACTAATTTCATAAATAAAAGATTTTGTAATTATGGTAGTACGATTTCAAAGCATAAACTATGATTGCAATAATATTTTAAAGTTGGGGTGTCTGAGGTTGTGAATTAATCCTGTTACACGTTGTATATTTAATATATCCGTGGTAATATACAAAGGTCGTGGCGGCAATTATGTAGACAGGAGAGGAGAATCTTGGCACCGGTCAGAATAGAGTTAGTTAGAATGAACGAACCATGTTAAGCGCTGTAAATTCTAGTAGATCTGAGCCCCTGAGCCTCGTTACAAGCGCTTCAATCTATTCTATTTCTACAATCTTTAACGCCTTGGCGTAAGCGATAACGTTTCGTTTGCGCTAAACAAATTGCAGCTTGGATAGCATTTGTATGGGAGTTAGTGTATGGTGGCAAAGTGATAATGGTGAATGAATATGGTGGCAAAGTTATAATGTATGTTAGTACGTCGTACTATTATATCAGCCCATATGCGTCCCACTGCAGGGCACGGGCCTCCGCTACTATCCATAGTGCGATTGAGAGTGGTTAGGATATATTGTCCACCACATTGGCCTAGTGCGGGTTGGCGGACTTACATACCATAGAAATTCTTATAATCGCTATGGTATGCAGGTTTCCTCACGATGTTTTCCTTCAACATTTTAGTGTGTGATGATTGACTAACGATTATAGATGTGCTTACTTGGTGTGGCGTGTAGGGGCTCGGCGCTGCTGCGTAGGGCTGGGGCTGCGGCGGCGGATAGCGGCAGGGCTGCGGCGCGTAAGCCGCGGCCCACTGCTGCGCGCCGCCGCGGTACTGCGCGCCTGCGCTCGCCATGCGCGCCGCGCACGCGCCCGCGCCCGCGCCTGCGCCCGCGCTCGCGACCGTCACTGCGCCCACACCCGCGCCGCTCGCTGAACGACAACCGCCGCTGCTCTGCAACACCACAACATACGCATTTTACATTTCTGAACTTGATAACATCATCAGCAAAAGGAAAACCGCTACAGAACATATGCAAGTGTGGTCATAGGTCCCACATTTACAAGAGCGGAACCAGCTTTTACGCCAACAACATGACTCCTCCATGTTATTCTTGTCAAATCTCTGGGTCCAATTTCAATTCTCGAATACGTAATAATGATTTTTTAAAGTTTGTTACTGCCGTGATTTGTGAACACACACACAATTTTACTTTATTTGTCGAAATGCAAATAATTGTACTTATAAATTTTATCAACAAGATAATAAATAAATTCTGTCAATCTAGAGCCAGCCCAGGGGGGGGGGGGGTAATGATCCCCATGACATTCCCCTTGGATCCACCCTTGCACAGTTGGAATTACAACTATATATTTAAGCTCAAAAGGCTAAGGCTGTATCATCGCCTAATATCAGGTGGATGACGGTCAAACGAGGGTGAAGAATACTACAAACACATAATGTACATTTTAGTATAAACAACTATGTGCATTTTCCATCTAGTGCTTCAAGTTAGATAATAAGTTATTGATAAGTACTCAAGTGTCTATGTTTCATTTCAGACAGCAGAAGGGAATACGCTGATTTAAATCTGAAAACAGATAGAATCGTTGCACATAAAAGGAGTTTCACGCGTTCCTCGCACGTCCACGTTATATTTTATTTACCGCAAGGTTTTGTTCATAAAAATACATTATCGAGCGGGCGACTGCGGTGACTTTATCTACAGTTATGATAATATTTCTTTATGGGCGCTGAACGAGCAAGCACCTTTTCAACTTTCACTAAGAAATGCTCATTTCTTTAGTTAATACACGTACGACATGCAACACTGTAGTGGTAAATTAGCTTGATGGAGAAAGCATGTGGTCATAAATTTATTCTCGCCCTATTCGGTTTCATTATTCATATGTATGTCTAATCATTAGTGTAAGTAATGATTTCTGATTTCCTAATACGATTTGTGTTGTAGTTTAAAATATAATACTCAATAAAGAATTGCTGTACCTAGTAATCAGTAACTTGGTATTTCTCGTTTATTTCCTTCATAAAAATTAACGTAAGTTATATTTAAATGATTAAAATCGTCGGTGCCTTGGTTGTACCTCTTCCTACCCGTTCTGGTAAAAAGTCATGAGTTTATGTATAAATGTAAATATTCAAAGGTTTATAATTAATGTCTTTCTTTTATGTTTCTTAGTGCATCAACATTGCTTTTAATATTAAAAGCCAAGTAGCATAACACAGTCTAAAGGCATTGAAGTTAATTAATTGGTATTTTTCCAGTCATTTAAAACACTAAATCGATAGTTTAATTTTAGAAACCAACAACCTACAGGATGCAATAAAATCACGCATTATCAATGCACTTAAAATAGATTGCGAACAGTTTTATACGGATTTTATAGCGGATTTATTTCAATAGTAGTTTTACTTCAATGTGTAACATTCACGTAAATGTAAGAAAATAAACTATTATGTTTAGTATCGTTTCAGTATCGAGCTACAAGACGTTGCGTCACGAGTTTGACGCAGAGTTATGACTGTAACAGATTGGCATCTTTTGAGCAGCGGGGCCGTGACGGAGCTCGCCGCGGACTTTCGCAAGTCTCTCGCGTATCATGTGTTCTGACTTCTACATACATGTACTGGACATGCACAAGTCTATGCGTGCCGTATTGTTTTTGTTGACGGATCTGTAGATGTGTGAAGGTAAAAAAAGTTTGTATTTTTTGCAAAATTACGGAAATGTGTTTCTATTTAACCCCGGGATTAATCAGATAATTCTAAATACGAATAGCATTCGTCACAATAATTTATTTGATTTTTATAGTGGTTAGTTATTCCAAACATGTTCAACAAAATAGGAATTTATAGTGGCAATAAGTGTGTATAATTTTACTCTGCGACCCCACATAGGTATACTTAATTATGTGAGTCACGGAATTCCAAAAACTCGCCAGCAAAGCTTGAGGGATCACGGAATTGTTGTGTTATTTTTCTCGGTGGGCAGCCGTTTGCTTTTATAACTATTTTATTTTTTGCCATTGAAAAAAATAGGTGAGCATGCCCGTAAGGCGATAAGCCGGCAATCCGCTTAGTGTGCGTGGGAGTGTCCGACCAAGGAATTAGGGTAAAATATATACGCAATGTCGATGAGGTCTGTCGGTCGCGTAGCATTTTATTCACTTAAACCCCATATATTACCACGCATATTAAGGATTCGTTCCAGTGAATCGATGCGGTAATAATTAATCTCCAGACCGATATTATTATATTAACACTCGCGTGAAGTAACATTTACGGGCGGAAAACAAATAAACGAGGCTGTAAGAGCTCAAAGTTGATAGTGAAGGCTTCGCGAGTCGTGTTGAGAGCTATCACGTTTTCTCGTCGGTAGTGTTGGATGATTTAGTTTTATGTTGAGTGGACTTGCCGGCGGCGGCGGTGGTGCGGCGTCGTGGAGTCGCGCCTGTTTCGTCTCGCCGCTCGACGCTTGTTGCTGCGAGTTGCCACCCTCGCCACCCCACTAAAACTTCCGATGAAATTTAATCTATCTGGAAGGGGCATATCAATATCTATGAAGATACGATGGTGGAGTGTTCAATTCATATTGATTTAATTGTTTTGCCGTTCTATGGAATCTTTTGTTGTGCACGGTGAAATGAAAATGCTTTGTATTGTTGACATATACTTATTATATTTGTGAGATAAAATTGGTTGAAGAGATGTCCCTTAAACATCGTCGCGAATTAAGGCAAATTTAACACTTACCTCCAGCGTGTGAAATGAAGTTATTAATGCGTGGTAAGTTCCGGGACGAACAATAACACCGTACGAACACAACTCAGTTCCAAGTTCGTACTAACAAAGTTATTGTCCATTCAAACTTCGATAGACATAAATTCGATACGAACACGAATCAAAATCAAATACGAGAGTGAACAAGATAGTGTCTACTTCGTTTCGCGTCTTTATTGTGTTTCGTGTATAAGCGAGAGTCCAACTATTGTGATTTCACTGGTCGTTTACCGGAATTACGTACGGACATCACGGTCGACTTTTAGACGTTTTATTTCTATTGAACTTCTTATTGGAGAAGTTTAATGTTATCACTTTAAAGGCTGGCCAATAAGTGGCAATAAAACTGGTCTCGGGAGCCATTGCTCCTCTCTTTTCACGGCGAGGGCGAGCGGGCTTTAAGCATGGTATTATTGGGAGCCGCCATTGTACGACCACCACTTGTGTACATTAGTGGTTTGCCGAGTGTGTACCCTAGACCTTATGCGCTTTACAATGGCAAATTAAAAGAGCAATACTTTTATTCATAATCGTACATTTATGTGCAAGCATGCTCTATTATTAGAACTGATTAGATAACCACATCTACTTAAAGAAACCTCTGGAAAGCCACGTCACTCCCTTTATTTTTCAAGATCGTATTCTTCCAAGGAAGGCTTAATTTAATTAGGCGGATTGCTGATACAAGATAGCCTTGTAATTTTAAAGGCGCCGTCTGTCGCGAGTAAAGCTTAAGTAAGTGAAAATCCTAGTAAGAAGCGTAGGCAATCGTAGACGAGGTCAACCCTCGTAGAGACGGCTCCGCAAATTAGAAGCTGCCTCAGACATTTCAACTAGTCGCAGCCACTAGTTACCGCCCCCCCCCCCCTCCCGCCGCCTATCGACCGCCCCGCACCCCCCTGTCTGATTACCAGTAGCTCATAGTGTGCCGCAAACAAAGCCACGGTGACAAGCGCAGTTGTCTTCTCGGAATTCCGGATGCCGCCCTCCAAATTGTTTGATCGTCAGCGATGTAAATAATTTGTATTCCGGCTTGTATAATCTGTGCCCAAGTATGTCTAGTGTCTACTGTGCACTGTGAATCCATGGAGCAAATCTCGGTGAATCGTTCGTAAGGATCAGCATTTGTGGTTGTAGAGTTGAATGATTCATATACCGTAGCCAGCGATTACAGAACGGCCGAGTATGAATCACCTATTGAGGTTTTATAATCTAGCTGCATTTATATGCGACATGGTTTATTTGCGGTATTTCTGTAATGCTAGGGGTCGTTTTAAATGACTTTAATAATTTGCTTGTCTCCGTAGATCCAATTCATAAATTATTTAATTAAATTATTGCATTTAAAGGTTGTTGAACCTTATATTCTTTTAATTAAATCCATGGCATGCTTTAACAAGCAATTTCGTTAATTACATCTCTTTAATTAATTATACGCAAGTTAATAAGAGAAATGCAGAGTCATGATTCATGATTATAACAAATTAACACGACGGACTCCGTATCGCATGCAAATAAGTGAATTGTTACGAAAACCGATACTCTGACATTATGAAGCGTTCGTCACACGGATATATCCATACGTAACCTAAGTATAGGACGACTGGATGTATAAGTTAATCTTATTTAAATTTATCTTGTTTAAATCTATCAGTCTGCTACTTATCGACTAATATTTTTTATCATAGTTTTTATATGTATGATCATTAGGTTCGCTTGCATGTTCGATCCCATATATCTCGCTATACCACCGGTATCTTGTACCAATTAATAGGTGCATAATCGCATCGTATACAAGATAAGCTTCGTACAATATAAACAGCGTCTAGACAGAAATTAATCATAAGTGACGTGCTAAACCACTTCACCGAATGGAAACTGGCTGACTGGTATAAAAAATACGTTAGTCATTTGTTTCGTAGAAAACGTTTGCATCGCATAGGTCAGGTATGCTGAGGTGGTTTTTATTTATTTACTATTGAAACATAACTGACCATTAAACAGCGTAAGCTGTGTAGATGATAAAATGTAATCAAAAATATTGTTTATTAAAATGGTACTAAATAAGCAAATACGAGTAAGGCAACCAACACCACGCGAGTCTAAGAATATTTCCTAATACATTTAAAGGATAAAGTCAACAAAAAATTGTAGAATAGATTGTAGAACGATATGAATATATTAAAATATATTACATTTATAAAACGGCATCGCCTAATTTTATTTGTATGAACAGTAATAAAATATGTCAAATTCTGTTATGGAATATACCTGTATCAGTCCATATACGTCCCACTGCAGGGCACGGGCCTCCTCTACAATCGTCAGTACGATTGAGAGTGGTTAGGCCATATAGTCCATCACGCTGGCCTAGTGCGGGTTGGCGGACTTACATATCATAGAAATTCTTATAAATCGCTATGGTATGCAGGTTTCCTCACGATGTTTTCCTTCACCGTTTTAGTGCATGGTGATTGACTATCAATACACACATGACTCCGAAAAGTCAGAGGCGTGCCCTGGGACCCGAACTTCGAACCCGCGACCACCGTGAACATGTTGGCAGTCGCGTCTAGTCCGTTTACCAACAGGCCACCACGCACTATGGAATGTAACTAGCGGTATATTACTGAATTTATTTTGTAATTTAATATTCTTCAAAATGAACCTATATGCTCATGTCATCGTAAATCAATTTATTATGTTTTATTCAGAGCGATTTGTTCCACCTGTCCTACATGTCAGGAATCAGATGCCGTGAATACAAATTGCAATTCACACATTTTACGTATGCACTACTTGAAAGGTAACAAATTCAAATTACTACATACTAGTGAGACATGGCTTTGCTCGGGTATAAATACGTGTCTATTCTATACAATGGAATATTTATTATTTTAGATCTATGCATTGTGTGACCAGACAGATCTCAAATAGCTGAGTTTTATCTGATTTAGGCAATTTTCTCGATATATTTATTTATGTGTTGTTATCACGGTAGAGTTTCAAGAAACTAGTTTTAGCTGCGTTTGTGTAAAAGAGAGTAACAAACACACATAATCACATGCTTGGTTATAACATCAACAGGATAAAAGACAATTTTGCGTTGTTATATTACGTTTAAAGTGTTTATAAGGATAATTTTTCATGTAGCCGCAAAACAGAAAAATTCCAACGCTAGGACTTAATTAAATATGCTTTTTACATATTTTATACGTTGGATGGGTTGCTTAATTTCGAACTTTTTCCTGTTATATGAGTTTTATATGTAGATAAATATGTATAATTTACTATGTAAAGAGAAAGAGTGTTTGAAGTAAAACAACATTAATAACTTGTTTTCACCAGTATGGCACCAAACTCGGTAAATAAATATTTAGTTGAGTTAAGCAAGAGTTGAGCTTTGGAAAGTAAAGACTTTCCGGGAAGATGAACTTAGCCTATAATTATTTATTTTTAGTTAGTGAAATGGTTAACGTATTTTATTGTGATGAATTCGGAAATAATAACTTAGTTAAATGCTCTTACATCTCAGATTGTTGCTCTTAGGTGATTAAACTAGTGTGTATTAGTGCTTTAAATAGATTAATTTGTTAGGGATATTAGTATAAATGATGTTAAAAATGCAATTGCTATGATTTTGTACACGCTACAACATAAAAGTTGGATTCTGTGAACACTAATTTTATACATGGATAACTGTTGTACTTGTAATTAGAAACGAATCAAGCCAACTTGAATTGGAATTGGAATTTTCGAGAGTTCGAATTTTAAAATTCAATTCTGTTTTTCATACTCGCATGTCAGAGATAAAATTGTGAAGCGTTGCGTATGTTGTACTGAAAATACTGGCCGTAACATTCGTATTTTAATAATTAAACAAACATTTAAGCCCTTGAAAATAAATGCTGTTTTTTAAATGATCAAGATTATATTTATTAATTTGTTTTTGGGCTTATCTAACATAGAAAAGAAATAGTGCTAAAAGCATCAGTTAAGAAAATTTAACATTTGGACTAAATATATTTGCTTTTTTGGGATTATTTAAAATAAAAATAACAGTATTCACAAAAATATCAACATAGGAGTAAATTAGCCTAATATTACTAAGCATATTTTTAAAGAATTTTATTAAGCTTATTTTTAAAGAATCAGTAATCTTGTAGATAAGTTAAAAGACGGCTATGGTCTACGTAGCTGTTAGAATTGAAGCGATAACGTATCAATGTTAGACGCAATACCCTGTCACTATGGACGATATTCACATTATTCAAAACGTGTCTGAACAAAAATTGGCAACATCAAAAAGAATACAATAATAAGTATATGAGATTTGTCAAAATTACTGTACCATGAAAAACTTAAATGTACGCAGTGTCTATAAAAATGAGTAGTAACTCAATAAAGCGCCAAGTGCATTGTTGAATAATTGCTTTAAATACATGGGGCATTTGGGAGGCGGCGGGGAGTGCATTTGATTTCCTTGGCCGTGGTGGCATGGTGGCGGCGCGGCGCGGTGGTATAACGCAGTTGGCACATGCCGCCATTATCATCCGGAACAGGAACGTTTCTTGCCTGTCTCAAATATAGCAATTATACGTTAATGGCGTGCCCTTATTCTTCAAAATATCTCCGCATATAAAGCTTCTCGAACGTAATGTACGAGATGAGGTTGTAAAATGCATAGAGCGTGCCGTGACTGCATCATTATGTGTTGTATAAAGCTCGTACGGGTAGAACAGTGAGGGGATATTATTCAGCAGTTTTTGCTCTGGTTGGCGGCACATTTGTATGCGATTCGCTTCGGCGACGGCTGCCCGCGAGATTAACGCCTGCCAGGGTACAAGCCGCGTGATTAAACCGTTTCCGCTTTGAAGATATTGTTTTGTCTTCATATACTCGTTATTAAATGATATCCTCCACGTTTCCATTTGTCTCTCATGAACTTGAATGCGGTTATTGCATTGTAGAGTACGCCGTAGGTATGACCGTTTCAAAACAATTTAATAAACGTGATATTTAGCGTTGGGGTAAACGGCGTGTTCCAGCAATGCAGCACACAGTGTCGCAGGCGGCAGTGCAAAAGTGCCTTATGTAGTTTGGCATTAATGCGTTGTTGCACACAGTGTCTGGCGCACACACACCGGCACACAGACTACGTGTCGGTATGTGTGTCATCTCGGGTGTAGTGGTGCGGTGCGGAATGCGGCCGCGTCCTTCGGCGTACGGCGCGCCGCGCCGGTTCATTTGCACACAGCCGCAGCCTCGCCACAGCTCCTATCCAATCCAGGCAGACGTTTTATTGCTCCTCAATTATTATTTAGGTACATATAAATTGTAATTTTTGAAACCGGTCAAATGCGCAATTCCTCTAAGTGTCTTGCGTGTTGCCAATCCCTCACGAATGTTGCTACAAGATATATTTTTATGACTGTAATTACGATTTGATACTCGTATTGATGCAACATTTCCTTGACTAACTCTCGCATATTGTGTACACATACATTGCCAAAACTTAATGTCTTATTAATAAGAATTGCAACTTGAACAGTTTAATGAACTTTCTACATGAAAATCAGATTAAACTTTTACTCTGGTCGATATTGCTTTAACTGAATACAATCTATTAAACATTCCAAATTAAAACCAGAATAATTCAGCGACCAAATGAGCTGACGAAAGTCGGTAAGTATACTTAATAGCACAAAGCAAAACCCCATAATTAACGCGCCATATTTCGGATCATAAAACGATAAAAGTTCATCATTCCTCATTAAAGTGCAGTGAAAATTGTCTCTCATGTCCCAAAGTAGTTCCTTAGTCACTAAAGTTAGCAATCTCGTCGAGACAGTATTAATTGGTGGACTAAGAAGCGCAATTTTGCTGCATACTGAGTACATAACGCTGTAGAGCCTGGCCAGGATTTATCGTTTGCGCGCGGTCAGAATGCAGTAATGGCGTCGCGTCGCCGTGAGACCGACGCCGCGCCGCGCCGCACAAATATGAATATGTTACGCTTTTATACCTCCATGTTGTACAAAAATTATTCTTAGTTTTACTAAAACATACTCTATGTGAATATACAATGTATGAAAATATAACAGAGTTTTACTCGTTTTGACGCTTTCAGTATTCATGGAAAATATGAAAATGTTAAACAGTGTCCCGCTAATTTCAGTTGTTACTTCATCTTTAAAACATTGAATTTTAAATATTTTTTCATAAATAAACATTGTAGCGAAAAGGAGGTTGTTTACACGATACAAAAAATGTGTATAAATTACGAATAAAAATGTAATTAATGAATATTATGATAACATTGTATGATAATTACAAGTTACACAGAAATTAGTCAATTATATGTCTTTGTAAAACGTTTGACTACATAATTATCTTATTATAATTTACGACTTCTTAAAACGGAAAAATACATAAGTAACACTTCTTAGAATTGAGCAGCTGTTGTTTAGGCAGACTGAAAACGACAAAATTACTGAAAAACGGAAATGAGTCGTAAAATAAGTGCTAAATAAACAAACGGATGGTATTTTAGTTGAAAATAGATAAGATCATGATTGCATCAGAGTATTCGTTATGAAATGCTGTTGTAATCGAATGTGTAACATCGTATAATTCCTATGAAAATATTTACTACGTCTCTACAAACAGAAACCTCATGCTTATACAAATTATAGTTAATGCGTCATTTGTATCATAACTTTACAATACCGTGACTTTAAAAAGGAAGAATAAACAAAATATTATGGAATATGTGTAATATCGATGCCATTTTGTTAATGAGCATGAAAATGTGAAAAGTAAATGCATTTGGGCCAAACTATTTATGTCATTTTTTGGTTTTTAAAGCATTCCATAGCTAATAATATAGTTTAAAATTCCATACATTGATATAATTTAGTAGATAAAAATTTTAGAACAAGTGTATAGTTAAAATGCTCAAATACTTGGCATAATTACAATTAATAGCCAACTAACCGAATGATTTTTCAACTTTGCAGCTTTCATATTTTTAAGTGCGATGGATGTTAGAGGAACTTGAGAAGTTTAAAAACACGGCTAAAGTTAAACGTTCAAAGTTTTTTAAAGCTGCTTCCAATAGGTCGCAGTGAAAATACGAGTACTTTGCCTGTAATCATTAATGTACTTCCTAGTTGAAATGCAGATATGTCTAATATTATATGAAAAAACCTAAAATAAAAAAGAATGGTGATGCATATAATGTATTATCCCATCAAAAACATCCTGTAAAAAAATCCAAGTCTCGCAGCTCAGGTTTTCTACCGCAAAAAGTTGTGAGATGCATGTAATACCAAGTCGATTAATTTATTTAGTCCTTAAGGGACCTTCTATATAAAGTTATTACGTTAGTTATTACCATATCAATATAAAAAATTATTTACGTTTTAAATAAATGGATCGACTTGGCCATCGCATGAAAACATAATGTATCGTACAATTTATACATAATGCTGCTGGCCAAGTCGATCTATTTATTTAAAACGTAAATAATTTTTAATATTGATATGGTAATAACTAACGTAATAACTTTATATAGAAGGTCCCTTAAGGACTAAATAAATTAATCGACTTGGTATTACATGCATCTCACAACTTTTTGCGGTAGAAAACCTGAGCTGCGAGACTTGGATTTTTTTACAGGATGTTTTTGATGGGATCTCACGTCTTTTTGTAGAGTCCTACTTTTTTCCTTTTCGGTACTTCTTACTTCTAGAATATCACTAACGATTTTTCTTAAAGCCTCTGTCTTATGGTTTTTTCTTATTTTTGTAGGTATCAATTTATCACAAATATAGCGGATTTGATTATTAATGTGCTTTCTTTCATTGTAATTGATATTTTTGAGCTATTTAGTCTATTTATTTGCAAGTTTTTCTTCGTCATGTTTTTCTAGAGGAATGTTGTACAGTTTCATGGGCTGAATACACCATTTCCCTCTCTATATCCCCTCCTGTTATGCCTCATATATATAGATATCTATCTACAACTATTATTCAATTATATACGGGTACAATGATTCATTAACTGCAAATGTAACTTTGTAATCCTATACATTTATATGGGATTACAAAGTTATTCACGCAGTTGGTCTATCTAGAAAACTAGACACAAATTATGAAATGTTTGAATTTTCCCTTACTTTAGACACTAAACACTAATTATATTCTAAATTTGAAGGTTCTATGTCTGCTAGAAGTGCCTTCGACTTTTGATGATCGGTCAGTCAGTCAGTGAGTGACAAAATTACGATAGTTTGACAAGTTATAATTCTTAAACTACTGGTTTAAATTGAATGAAATTTTAAATATACCGTGTTTACACAATGCCTGCTTAGTAACTGAAAATTCAGGCTTCATGCTTTAGCCACAACGAAGTTATAGGGGGTTGAAAATCGTCTGAATTGCTTCGAGAAAAGGATGTTACGGCCATGCCACTTTTTAGCTCGACTTGGAGGGGGCTCGGCCGCGCCCCCAGATCATTTATCATGATGACAATATGGATACATGGTACTAGGAAAATACATGGTCTACGCAAATATATGATTCAAATGCAATATGGAAGAGAATTGTGGACACAGAAATATATATAATTTTATAATCATATTCTGCTGTTAGTAAGTTTTATCAAGGAGTTGATAAATTTTTGTTCCGGAAAATTGTAAAATTTACTGTGTCATTTTAGTAACATTGTTTAATTTTCGTAAAAATGATGAAAGATGAAAGCTACTTCAGTGTCGATGTAAAAACGATTAACGTTTATGCAATTCATATCGCAATACATGTTTTACAGATGTTCAGAGTACACGTACACCATATCACCACTGAGTCATCGGTGCCGCAGCCGTGTTAGTCAGCATACATCGGATGATCGACACACTGTTTTATGTTCAATTGAGGCATAAACTTAAATTTCTGGTTATGTTATTAATCTAGCGATAAAAATAATTGTGCCATTCTCAATCGTACTCTCTATTGTAGAGGAGACCCGTAGGGCGATTATGGGTTTATACAGTTAACAGTATAGTAAAGTGAAAAGAAAAAAGAGAAAATTTAGATTCCCTTGGAGGAGGCCTATGTTCACCAGTAAACTTACTGTGGCTGAAAATAAGTGGGGATAAAACTAAAAAGTAATTGGGTATATTTTCCGCGCCTTTACTGTCTACACTTTCCAATTTCTACTGACGAATTCTATGATATCGATGTAGGTTTGCGACATTTATTTTCGCCATAATTATAATTTTTTAAACATAGTACTAGTTAAAACTGTATACTTAATATTTATACTCCGACATTTCGCAAGGATAAGTGTATTAATGATATCTTTCAAAAATAAAGACATGTTACGCAAAATTAAGTGCAGAAATAAGTGGTACAACTCAAGTAGGTTCACTGTACTAATGAGGCAAATAAATATAAGCTTTATATGTTTGCCGTTTTTATAAGCCCGTTAGACTGACTGTTAGACGTGGGTATTTCAAGCTATCTACGTGGACAACTGACGAGCTAGATACGAGATGAAAAGGATAAATTTGCGATGCGAAACCACAGCAGTGCAGTCTAGAAAAATATGAGTATTAAATATCGTGCAAGAGTAAAATGCAATTAATTAGCAACCGTAAATGCTTTTTGTATAAAGTGCCTTTTGCTTCCAGTTTAATGAGGTTTTTTGTGAGATCGGTTGCTCCTGTAAATAATCTTTAGTGCTTTTTACATTGCGTTTATAGTATGTCGTAATGAAGCTAAACAAATTAGCAAGTAACATGCACGATAAGGTAATAATAAAAAGTAAAATTCTTTATGTGAAAGAAATTTAAGCTGTTAGTTTAGAAATTAACCACGCCTGTATAGGTGTGGTTACCCCCAATATTCGGTATAAATATAAAACAGATATGTAGATGTCAACTTGTAATTTAGGTTATAAATAATATATACTATCCAGGCTACAAGCAAACTTCGAGCAAAATATGTGTTGGTACGTGACTGTGTAAAGAAAGGATGAACTAACATACTTTCTGTTTAAATTATGTTTAATAGGCGTTAATTATATCGTATAATCGGACTCATGTTACAGCGGCTAGTAAATTATAATTCAATATACTCCAATTAAATAGTTTACTGGGTACATGGACGAGAGTTAATTCGATGTTACAATTTTATATGCAAACATTAATAACACGGCGCGATCATCTCCTGCACACAATTAATTAATAATTGCATAGTGAGGAAAGCTATCATCAACTCCACTACTAATAACTTTTAATATTCGTCGTAAACTGTTATGAATTAGTAGCTTTTAGGATCTATATACATGCCTATATCACCAAAGGGGTGAGTAGAAACGCCGCTGGTACCACCCACAGCTCGCCGAGCTTATTTCCGACCTCGATGTGATAGGGATGACTCTATCGCCATACGGACACAAATTACGTACTTATACATTTTGTCCACCATTGAATACACATACAAATCAAAATTACCGAGACGTGGATTAAAGGTTAATGCTCTATGGAATTTGTAGTATATTTTACCTGGGGCCTAAGCATTATATCGCTTAGGATATTTAAGCTACCACGTGATTCATTACAAAATACCGTCGCCTCGCTGAACGTCTTCGACGTTCCGATGGAAAAAAAGCAAAACAACAATGCGGGTGCCCTCCCAAAAATACAGGGTACACCCAATTTTTTTATACATAATAAACTCAGATCTTTGAGGGACAAAAAATAAGGTCCCTAAGTAATTGTTATTAATATCACGTAGTCAGGTTCGAACACTTTTATTTTGGTAACAATAATTCCGTTGGCGCTGACGAAATATCCTTTTTGTTTTTAATTTATGAACACAAATACACTTGGTTCCGCTCCTTAGTTAACAAAGAGTGTTATTTGACAGATGTTTATCAAAACTGAACAAATCCATTTTGGACGGAAGCAAAAAAAATTGTACCTAGATAAGGGTCGTAACAAAAAGGATACGAAATCCTCGCTGATTGAGATTACTGGTGAACTAAAAGCATTATATTAGATTAGACGACAGGGTCACACAACAATGGCTGGCAATGTGTAGTGTAAGCCGAAATGTGACGGATATGTAGTTATCGATTTCTAATCACACGCCCCCGCGTCGCCGAGCTCAACTTTATAGATGTAATACGCTCACAATGGAATATTCATACTATACTCGAAAAAGATCATAAACATAAAAACAAATATATTGTGTGTATCATCACAGTTTTATACGAAAACATCTGCTTGCGAGCATCGACTATGGACCGTAAATGTTGATCGAGCCCTATCTTACAGTTAACGATTAGTTTTACTAACTTTTAACTGTTCTACGTCTCTTTAGGTATTTTCTTTTCATGAATAAAATTTTCTAATATTGTACATTTATATTCTGTAAAAGCCTTTTGAATTCAGTTTTAAAAATGTTTAGAAAAATGAGTTTTCGAACACAAAAAAGTAAAATAATGGCAATAAATTTCGTAGGTAATTTTAGGCAATTCAACATGCTGTACAGCAGTTAAATTTTAAATCGGATTAAAGCCAGTAGACGAATATTAATCACGTTAAATTTCCGATGCACCCCCGCCAGAATCCCAGCTGTCTATTGTGCTACACGTATCTATAGGTATGTTAATGTATAGAGCACGCCCCTATCAAGGTTAAATCGAAATTGAAAAATGATGTTCTCGTATAGTTCGATACTTTATGAGATGAATGTAATTTATCGTATAAATCAATCTTTGGGTACGTCGTGGCTCGCTTTATGTAAAAGGTCGACTTAATGTTATTTCTGAACCATTTAATGTGTATATTAATGTCTCTATCTATTTCGATCGTAAATTTTAGAACATAAACTAAGTTTTCTCCTAGCAATATTCTGTTTATATCCCCAGTTATCAAGTAGTTTGAATAAGTTTATTTGTTTGCTACTCAATTAGGCGGTTACGGTTGAACGGTGTTAGAAGTTCGTACGTTTGCATTTTGTTATCTTTACTAAGAATTCGCACGTAACAATTATACTTAATTCTAGTATCTTCCTTTTACATGTCCTCATTTTACTTACAGAAAGGATTTGGTTTGAAATTTTGGAAAAAAATCAACTAGCTTTAGATAAAGAACATTATTTCGGAATTATGGAATACATATATTGTGTTGGAAGTCGAATGCGTACCAGAACATACGAGTTATATTGAGGTGACCAAAGAACCTAACACACACGAATAAAACATAATATTTATGTGTCTCATATTAGTTTTAGATGCGAAAATAAATTGAGTCCGATTCGGAGCTAATCTCGTTTAGTATTCGCCAGCTGTTACTGCATGTAAAAACGTATTTAATCTCTTAAATAGTATTGGAAAGTGGTAATGGCGTCGGGGAATGTTCGGCCGAGTCACGCGACCCTAACTCGGCTGCAGGACACATGACTGCCGCCGACAAATAAAATAAAGTTGGCCAATAAAACAAAAACTTTCATGTAAATTGTCGTGGCAAATGTTTTGAAAATATAACGCGCGTTGTTCATGCCACGAATTGGACATTCTAATGCGATCGTTTAATACGAAGTTTATAAAAATGAATATAGTCATTTACGTTTCTAAAAATGAACTTTTCCACGTGTCAGAGGTTATTCAACTATTTTTTACTAATATCCTGCACAAGACGTAAAGTAAATTGAAGTTAACGCGTAAAAGCGTGCAATTATTTTGGTATTCACTTTAATTAAATTTCGTGATTTTCACGCGTGGCATGCTAGCTGCATTGGCGAAGGGTCTGTTTAGGCATGTAATAGTGCATTTACCTGTAATGTGAGGGTAAATCAGCATGGCTAGGGTGGCGGCGACTGAAGGGGGGGCACGAGCGTCAAGAGGGAGGGGGGGGAGGGTTTGCTGTGCACGCGAGGGCCCTGGACTTTGATTGATGACTGTGGGTACGCATTGTGCGTACGCTCGCCCATTGTCCGAGCAACGTGAATCGAAACAACTGAACGAGTAACACAAATGAGTTCTTTTATTGCTGACGATTACTCCACGTGCGGCTTTCCAATAATTACATTCCGAAGATTTTGCCCCGATTGAGATACGTTTATTTTAATTCAACCAATTGAGCCGCCGTATTTTGTAAACCGAATATATTGATGATCAAACATTTCAACTAGATGAAAGGGGAGGTAGATTGTAGTCTTTAGCTTCTTGTTGTTTAAATATAAAAAAAAAAACCTAATTCTCTGTTGAGAGTGGATTTCCTAATTCTACTCGCGATCATACTCTCCATGGTAGAGTCCGTGCCCTATAGTGGGATGTATATAGGCTGATAAAGAAGACGAGTAGTTCTCCTTAGTACAATAATATTATATTCCACTTTTTATTCATAATATCAAATATCCAAACAGTAATAACAGCAACCAGGTTATTGAAATAAATTCATCAAATAGTTGCGAAAAAAAACTACAATAAACTAAACATTTCCTCAATTCATAAAAAATGTACAGAGTCAAATATGAATGTTAGTTGAAACAACAGTCTCCAAACAAATAAACGAACTGTAAGAAATTTCTCGAGGGGTTACAACAAACACGAAGCGCAGAGTGCACGGTGACTTGTCGATCGTTCCGACGTGGCATGAAATAGGTTGGAAAATAACTGTATTCCCGCGGGCACCGCTACGATTCAATCAAGTCTGATTCAGAATTTTGGAGTTCGTTTACTGAACCGGCTCCGTGAGCGGAGAAAGCCCACAATACACTGACAATTGGCAGATAAAGGATTAGGGGAATCGCTTTACGAGTGCTCTGCGGCCAATTATACAGACTCGGAAAAAACAGATTATTAGCTTCATCGCGCTCATTCAATTTTTCCGCGTATTTCGATATAAGTATATAAAAGGCGTAGACAATCCAAATATCGTTCAGCACAACATTCTGACATTCGGTTTGAAAATAAGACTCGTATTTCAGTTGACTTAGCGAAAGAGCGCGAGCAGTCTAGCTCCGAAATAAAGCTTCCATGTGACGAAAAGTGCACTTAGGTGTAATCTTCTAGCCTTCGATTCCGCTGCGAATACGAATAAAAACTTGAACAGACGCGGATGACGTCATCGGGCATGTTTCACTCCGATAGCAATAACTTAGGGCGGTTTGTTGACGCAATCTATGTACGTGACGCGATCAAATAACGAGATCTCCAGTTAAATGTGAATTGCAAATAGCGATTATCTGATATTAAATCGGGTTCCAATCATACGGATGTTTAGGCCGCAATGTGCCTCTATTCCTTCACTGAGACGACGACATCGTCCCAATTAAACTTCTATATTGAATTTCCAATTCTGCAACCCAATAACTATTGGATTAAATGTAGACACAGCTCGGTTCGCTTTATTCGTTGCAAAACATAGATTTAGTTTATCCTGCAGTACGCCGTCGGGAACTCTTAATTTGTTTATGAAAAAAGTTGGACTTACTTAATTCTGAAGGCGGGACTTACATTTGTGAAGTATTAAACTGACGTTATATTTAATAAAACCCACTGTCGTCTAAATAACATTAACGTGGTTTTCAAAAATAGTGAAGATAAAAATAATTTTGTTTATTTCGGGATCCTCAAAAGGGTATAAATCTGGTATATTTATTTAGGGAAGACTGATATAGAATTCACATTCACTATTATTATCATGGAGAAAATCAATATCGCTATGCCGTTTGTGAACAATGATGAAAAAATATTATTTCTCTCGTGAACAAGTTACTGGCACATTTGAAGAACGTATCAATATGCCCACGAAAGTCGATCAGGGTAATTTTAGGTTCGCTGCATTCCGGAAAGAGCCTTTAAAACGGGCGCGTAGTATTTTTGATAAGCGAGCGTGGCTAGACAAGTATATTGCTCGCTTGATGATAAGAGTAGTGGAATGTTGCGCTTAGCTCTATGGTGCTCCTGTCACGCCAAGACATTAGGTCTTAAGCTTCTCTAATCTCCAATAATAATTCTCTCTAATAATTGAATACAAATCGAAATACAAAAGTCCTTACAACCAGCTTCTTGGGTACAGTAAAAGACAAAACCGTAGTACCTATTGAGTACTACCTATCCAGAAAGCCTGTTGCCCACAAGGAACCTACCTATGTTGCAAAAAATTCAAATGTAATTAAAAAAACAAATAAATAAATTGCTTAACTCTTTGCATACCGCAATCACTATCTTCCTTTTAATCGGAACAGATGCTATCTACCCTTTGAAAGAGGACGAAAATTGCTAATTTATTTAGCGGAAAATTTTAAAATTTATTTTCGTTGCGACTTCTCTCAGTAATGTTGAATCTTTATGTATCTTAGTCTGTGAAGTTGTTAATTAAGCACAGCTTTTATATTTTGTTTCGTTCTATTTCTAAGGCCGCTTCCCTTTCATAATATTTCTAGGAATCCAAATAAACGATATAGTTTATTTTTTATATGGAAATTGTAATTTGACTTTTAAAGACAACTTTTGGAAGCTTCGTATAACTAGGATTAATAAATAAATTTTATATTAAAAAAGGCACTTGATTTGGCACGTATCTTTTAAAGAAAAAAACTAGATGTATGTGTATAATTGCCGTGAATAAATATATTAAATTTTAAGCGATAATTGAATACATATACAATGTATCATGGAAGACAAAAGTTGAATCTGGTTGCTTAAAGATTCTGATCGAACCAATCAAGAGACAATTGATTTAAAAAAAAACATTAAGTATGACGAACACTCCAGTCAATAAAATTCACCTTAATTATATGTATATTAATTTTACGGCTTTTAAATTTCCTATATTAATGAGTTAACTGGTAGTGCAATTAAGTTAAAAAAAATTGCAGGTTTTTGAATACGATTGACATTGACGAATATGATTTATATTTTGTATTATATTTTAATCTTACATTATAACAATTAATATCGATTGGTGAAATAGCTTTTCGATTAATATTATCACATTTTACGTCTGGATGACCCATACAAATAGCAAATGACAACAATATTTATCACAATCAGCTAATAGGTACAGGCAAGGGTCCGAGAACCAAAAAGAATTAGACTGTGGTGACAATTTCGATCTCGACGGCAAATTGTAATCATTACAGTAATTGCGATTATATCCTTTCCTTAACAACATTAAACTAAAACAATAAGAAAAGAAGAACGTTGACGGACAAATAACTAAATTCATCAAAAAGCTTGCTTGTACAATAGCCAACTAGTATAAACTTGAAAAGAACATTCAAAACCCTTCCTGCAATGTGAAGAGGTGAGTCAGTTCCCGCTGTTTACTGTACAAGCATTTGTCGAGTGAAAATGTAAAATAGGTATAACGTTCAAAGGACAGATTTGTCTGTCTGGACCGTAGTGATGTGCTTAGCTATACATTAGGAGTGCACCGTCTCGGCAATGTTTATGAACGTTGAGAGCGATAAATAAATCGACCTTCGGCGGCTTGAGTTGCAAAAGGGCCGGGGTTTGGACGTCGCGACGCTCGGCGCGGCGGTCGTCGCCCGGCCGCCGCCCTCGCCCCTATAAATACATCGGCGAACAAAAGCAGATGCACCCGGTAAAATCATTTTTAATTTTAATGACGCGTCTTTCGCAAATTTCATTTGGGTTTTTCATGAGACGCCCTTGTTTGCGCAGTTTCGTGAGCCGCGGCCGTTGCGATTGTACACGCGTATAGTTACCATGAAAATGTCCGCAGAAAAGTAAATTTAATTTAATTTATTTCCGCACGAGTCCACGTGTCGCGAATTTACACCGGTGCCAAACAGTAATTCCGACGAACCGCATTAGAGCGCATTGAAAATCGCCAGGAAGCTTGTTAGCGTCGAATTTACGAATTACAGTCCGAGCACGAATCCTAAACCGGAACAATTGATTAAACGGTGAGTTGTGAACGGCACAAATCTAAGAGAAAAGGAAAACAATTAATTAACTCATTCCCTGCAATTAACAAGGGACGGGCGCAAATTACTTAAGCATCTGAGGGTAATCAGCGCGGGTATCCGCCGGGCGGAAGCTGCTTTCCCCGCGCAATTGCAGCGATAGCCCGGCGCTTAACATCCGCCGCCCTTTGTCCGCCTAAATAACAAATACCCTGTTTTTCGGTGTGCGACCGCATAATTTTATTGGAAAAGGAACGCGTAACAATGTAACTGACAGTCACACCAAATAAAGATTGATATTGGAAGTTTCTGTTTTTATGTTTTTCACGATTTGTTGGTTTAGTTGTATGCAGCTTAGGATTTTCACTTGATTGTTACTGCTAATGCGTTTATTAAACTGCAATGATGTGTAATATTTTCAATAAAACTGATATAAATATATAAACAATAAAGCTACATATCATTAATATACACATAATAAGTATACATCGACTAGCAAGCATTATAACATTCTATATTATAAAACGTATGAAAATAAACCGCTCATTGTTCGACGAACACTGAACGAATATTCAGTAACCGCTAAATTTCATAGAAGCCGATGACAGGGGGTCGACGAAAGTCGCTTTCCATGAAAATAGCATCGGCGAGTGTTCTTCGCGTCTGTCGTGTTTACAAACAAGCGTTTAATCGACTCAGGAATGCCAAACACCGGCGGTGTTAAAGGAAACAAGTATTTCCCTTTACATCGCCTTTTACGGTCAATGTGCGGGTGCCCGCACGAATTTTGCAAGCTTATATTGAGAGAAAGCGTGTTTGATCTGAACGTAAATGGATGACTTGCATTCAATTGTGTGAATTTGTTCGGTTCGGTGTGTCCATGAAATTTACTTCAATGGGTTTAAAGATGAGGTTTTAAGAAGTACAAAGCTTATATAAATAACAACAGATAAGCTGAGAGATACTGTTTAGACTGTCTTTATCAAGAAAATTCTTAAGTGAAAGCGCTTGAGAGACCAAGCAAATGTTCGGGCCAATGTTGTATTTGCAGTAAAATTGGTTTAATTTATTGATTTACCACATCCCCATTTTGCTTCAAATCGACGTAGCCTTTTAAAAATATATAACGATACACAAATATTTCTTTGTAAAATGTACTTATTGGTCATAATTAGAAGAAGGCATGACGTAGAAAAATAAATTTTATATTTATACAATTGTGCAGAAAGACGAAACATTTACCTGACGATATACGACTGTTCTCGCGACTAGACTATTGTCAACATGAATCTAGCTAAAAAGCAGACACGCCGTGTGATGTCTCGAAATCAGATACATGAAGTGTATTTATATAAGAAGCAAAAGGACATGGGAGATAAAGTGGATTCCGGGTTGACTATAAAGCGTTTTACGTCTGTGGAACGCACTGCATGCATTATTCACACAGAGGAATAATCTCTATAAAGGATACAATGTGTCTTATAATGCCCGGAGGGTGTGCGCTTTTTATTTTTGATGCAGAATGCACGCCGGTTTAATTTTGCGTCATGTGAGTTTTACCTATTTTCGTGTATAAGACAAGGATATTGTTAATCGGTGTTTTAGGAATAGTAAAATATTTGTGAAAGTAGCTGTTTGCAATATGATGAATTTCCATTTATTGGTATTATCCGTAGGATATTATAAGTAAAGTAATAAAAATAATATAACAGACGCTGCTTCACATAAATAACTTCTTATCAAACTCGCAGAAATAATCCACTACCGGGGAAATCAAATTTTCAAACGTTAATGTAAAAACGATTGTCGCAACTAGATCTGATTTCTATTCATCGCATTGAACCTACAATGAGGAGCTAAGTATCTATATTTTAGCTATTATTTTAATTATCAAAAACTTTTACTATGAAATATGTACGGCAACATTGTTTTTTCCTGACTAAAATGTTATTCGTCAAGGAACAATCATTATGTGTACATATCTATTCTACTGTATATTCTATTGTGAGTTAAGAAAATCATTGCATTTGTAAGAAAGTTATCACTCATTTATTCTGGCATGGAATTAACCGAGAAAAAGTAAGCTTTCTTCTTATAAAACCAAGCAGTTAGATAAAATAATACTACTCTAAATACTAACTGCATTTTGTTAACATTTTCTTTTTAAGTTATGTTACTGAAAGAATGAAACAACAAAGCTCGGCATTATAGTTAGGTTACGTAACTTTGTTAGAATTATCAGCATTCAATTAAAAAGGCAAAAGAGCAAGATTATCAACTCTTTACGTTTTTTTATTAAAAGGTTTAACCGTATTATCTAGCCGTTTATTTTTCGCAATAATAGGATTTGAAAGGTAATTTAAATTGGATTTCTTAGCTAACATTTGCAGTTACAATTCAAAAAACTTCTGTCAATAATAAATTAAATGTCTGTTGAAGAAACTCATTACCTTTCGTGTTTTATTTTATAACATTATTTTGCAATAGGTATACACAAATGACGCACATTTAATGCTTAGTTCCGAGATATTTAACGATGTCAAATAAACTGATTGGGTCGTAACGAGGCATAAAAATAAAGTCCAGCCGTAATCTCGGGGTCGCGTCTCTATTGTGATGAATACGCATTCGATAATAGCCTCGCCAGTTTCCCTGATGAATTTTTCATAACGGAAAACCATAAAAATAATCTTAAAAATATGCAAATTCGGTAATAAATACAAAAATTAAATATTGCTCTCGATCTTAACACGATTCAATACTGAAAGATTTATGGGCGTCGGATGGTCGGCATTACTTCTTGCAAATTCAAGACAACCGGTGTCAGTTCGGCTGAATATTCATTAAGTGCCGAGTTGGGGAGTTAATACCGCATCCGATTAATGTTGATATTTTGCCGCACTTGGCTTTCGTTCCTGCGCTGTTTCCGCTGATGGCGGCGCGACGGGGGAGCGCGGCACGACTCAACGATTTGTTTTCGGTGGACACATTAGAGACTATTTTATTCCGCTTTTGTGTATGGCTCAGTGTTTAGAATGGCTTTTTCGTGAGCCAGATGAAATTAATTCCGGCGAAGTATTACACGAATTACGTGATATTAACGGTGTTAAAAGATTAAAGGTGGCGGAAAGTATTTCACACAGTGAAATTCGCTTAAACCGCTTTGAACACGTCCCGGAACGGGAAATAACGGGAGGGGTCATCAAGTATTTAGACGCGGCCCAAAGCGGCAACTACCTACGCGAACACTAAAACAAAACTTAAATTGCCGCGCGAAGCTGCAAGAAAACTCCGCCGGCGCAAACCACAGACCGTTTTAAGTAAAATATTAAATGCGCTGTAGGATTTGCCCGTGTGCAGAGTCTGCGGCGCGGGCTACAGGCTCGCTTTAATATTTGATGTGGCGCTCACTGCTTGTTGACGACATTTTGTCTGGACCATTAATTGACCAATAATTGCGGAGTGGTGCGTCCGCGGCGGCACCGAATTCTACCGCCGAAGTAGGTATAGAGAAAATATTAAACAGTCCCGCGGCGGCCGGCGCGGCTCCCCCGCGGCTTACTAAGCGGACTAACTGTTTATTGCCGGCCTAGAGACGTTAACGCCTATAAATTTTATGTGTGTTCACAATGCCGCCGTAAAATGTTGCAATACCGGTAAATGCCGTTGTTTTTCTTTTGGATGTGAAAGAAGTGTGGAAATAAAAGATTTTCGCTATGCGCTAGCACTGTGTTCGCCTACAAGCTTGGTTACTAATTATAGCGCTGTAGCGTACATTTCGCGTCCACGTTTGACACACCGACACGTGGTTGATTTCAATTTCCGCGCGGATGTGACACTTCACGCAGTTACCGTTCAAAATATTGCAGGATTCGTTTTGCATTTTGCTTGCACATTAGTAGCTATAGTTACGTCACTCGACCGCGAATTCATTAATGTCCTTCATTTTAATGCATCCTGTTTGTGCATATCATTTTTTAAATTACTTTTGTTATTGGCTCTCTAATTATGTTTAAATAATAAACGGAATTAGTATGTTGTGACATTTCGGTTTTACATGGTTATTTTTCTTTATTAGTATAGTATAACAATAAAAAAAGGTATGTAAAAAGCACCCAATATTTTGGACCCTATATGTACGTCTCTGCCAACACCCAGACATACCCGCAGACAGCGACTCACATCAATATCAATTACGAGAACGGGGAAATTATAATAGATCATTATCGCGTTGCAGATTTACAGCTTTAACGTAACTGCTAGTTTGATGAGCAGAAGAAACAAACAGGACACGCGCTGTTGCCTCCAATTACAGCGAGTCGCGTCTCGCGGTGCCGCCCCGGTGGACGAAACTCTATTGATATGTTACTAATTGACTTGCGTAATCTATGCATTATTACTTTTTTAATTGGTATTTGTTTGATTAGCCAGAAATAAATGTTGAGTTAGGTAAGGCTAGAGGAACAGAAGAAAATTTATTGAAATTATCGAGTTTCAAAACAATTTTTGCTATTAGTATATGTACCCTTTTTGAATAGGGTGAGGTAAGTGATTTTTGAATAGGGGTTATATATTTTAACACTGCAACGATTACTGTTATGAACAGTTTTCACTTGTGTAACAAGTAATTACAAATGTATAATACAAAATAAGAGACCATGTATCTTTTAATTACAATCGTAAAGAGTTCAAGGAACTTTTTCGACATTGATAAGGAATGAAAACTTCTTTGAATAAAATAAATACTTCCTTATGTAAATAAAATAAAAGTATTCTATCATTTCTAATTACTATTTATCTATAATTATTTTTCACAACGCGTATAATCCGATCAAATCGCATTTCCAGGAAGTACGTAATTCAATTGTTGCGTAAAAGACTTTTTAAAATACATGTATTATATCACTGCGTCATTTAAATGAACACTTTATACTCACTCAGTGAAATCGTGACTGAATTTTATGGCAGTCGCGTACCCAGAATAATAATTAGGTAGACACGTACCTGAAAAAAAAAAACGTACAAGTTAAAAACACGTATTAATACAGCACCGGCCCGACCAGTCTTATCAGCTGACAGTAATAAAAACGTATACGTGTGGACAAATTAAGTTTTTAATGATTTTAATCGATTTAAAAATCTTTTAGTGGTTTTTAAAGTGTTCCAATGAGGTTGCTTTAAATTTAAAAAAAGAACGTCGAAAGTGAATGGTAATGAGACCTTTTTGTTGAAAAAGAAATGAAAAGGGATCTATTGAGAGGTTTTATTCACTTGTTGTTAAATGATTTATTTTCTGGTAAACATTCAAATTATAACATCTATTATCTGTTACATTAAAGTGAAAGTAATGGCATCCATCCATCCATCCATCAGCCAAAGGAAGTCCACTGCTGAACATAGGCCTCCCCCAATGATTTCCACAGAGACCTGTTGGAGGCAGCCTGTGTCCAGCGACGTCCCGCGACCTTTACCAGGTCGTCGGACCATCTTGTGGGTGGACGTCCTACGCTGCGCTTTCCGCTACGCGGCCTCCATTCGAGCACTTTCCGACCCCATCGGTCATCAGATCTCCGCGCTATGTGCCCTGTCCTGTCCTAGTATAGGTGCTACGAGTACGCGACCTCGGCCCCCGAGCTACTGCAGTGACCTTAACTTCCCGTCCGTGACTGCAGTATCCACTCCCTCAGGCCATACTCTCCTTTCCTATAACATCCTCTACGCACAAATCCTATTTCCTTTCCCCGGTTAATGGCGGGCAGCAGCGTCATTAACGTCAGTCCCCTACTGCGCTCGCCAACCCGCCTGCCAAGCGTGGCGAGTAACGGCAAATACCCCCACAATGGCGACACAAATAGTAATGGCATATATGAAGTTAATTATTTTTCACGCATTTATGTAGAATCAAAAAAATACCAATTAGGAAAACTTAAAAAGTAATGTATTTCGGTATTCCATTGAGGCAGGCAAAAACTATGAAGCGCCAAGCAGCAAATGCCATGTATAAATACTTCTTTTTATTTTTTCCAATCGTCATTTATCTCCTTAAACTTCTTAGTTATGATTGCTTTTGTAAAACATAGAAATTCTTCCAAATTGCTATGGTATGGAGGTTGCCTCAGGATGTTTGCCTTCACCTTTATAGTACGTGTTGATTGATTTCAATACACACACTACGAGGTTCCTAATAAAGATAGACATAAATCACAAAATACTAGGAACCAATAAATAAGTCCAACAGGTCTAAAAGCTTTGACATTTTGATAAAGACTCCTTTGCAAATACTCATTACGTTTGCGAACAGAGAATATCAAATCGGCTTATTGTTCCGCGCCCCGGGGGGACTTGTCTCTCCGTAATTGTGATTCCAAAGTGCAATATAATTTAGTAAATTTAAATTACAAATTGCTATTAACTGAACGATAACAAAACGTAATCTTGTGAGTAAATTAAACAAATTCCGGATCTGCCGATAACACAACCCGTTAGAGTAATAAAACTTCGAATTACTTAATTAAAACGGCTTGTAGGCATAATTTTATCGCGTATTCGTAGTCATTACTAAATTCGCACGCTGTGTTTTATGCTGAATGGGACTTCAAAACAAATTGTTATGTTTATGGGCATTTTTTTGTATAATTAGAATATATTTTATATTCAGCTGCGACATTGGATCTGGTTTATACAGAATATATTATTTTATTTTCATATAACATTTTGATACATCTTTTGACTAATTGAGTGTAGGAATGTGATAATAATAAAAATAAGGAATTATAGCTTTGACAATGATTCAGTGTGATAAATGATATCTTCTATTGAAGAAAATACCAAGGACTCCAATTACATGGTTATACCCCGGAGCATTAAACAAATTACAAAAAACAAAGATTTGTACACAATATAAAAGACAATATTTTTTTTTGCCATAAACTTTAAAAAATTACATTTAAAAGAATATTCAAAACATTTATAAACTACACGCTTTACAACCAAAAACAATGGTTCGTTCAATATTTACCGAATTAACTAGAGGCCTAATGACTCACGCACGGCCTATACATAACTACTGTAATAAAATGGGCGCAAACCAATTATGTTTCATACACAGTTACTAATTATAATTTCCTCGGCGCTGCCATTCGGAAAACTATGTTTAGAGTGTTCTATTTATTAATTAGAAGCTAAATACGCTGCGCTGAGCACGGCTATATAAATAACTTACAGTTATGAGCCGAAAGGACGACGGAATATGAGGACTATACGTCACTTATTAGAGTGGCTATAGTCCACAATGCGACAGTCTCTCGTTTTTCCCTCTTCAAAAGTTAGGAACGAATTCATTCTGTATGAATAATGCTCCGTTTGAAAACAGTTGCAAGTTTTTCAGTATCTAATGTCTTCTAACTTGGCTCAACTTTTACTACTGTTTGAATAATACTAAAGTTTAAATTCTTTTCGGTATCACAAACATTAAAAGATGCCGGCTATTATCGATGAACACTCGTAATAATTTAATTAAGAGCGCAGCCACACAAGTATATTATCTAAGCAATAAGCTCCCGACACGACGAGACGGAACGATTTGAAAACTATCAAAATTATCTCTTTTAGTTTTATTTATTGTTTTAACGGCCCGTAATTTGTTTTATCAATGTCGTTTTGTGTAGTAAACACGAAGGCCTCTTTTATGATATGTATAACAGTGTTGTTGATGATTTACGGCCGACATTTATTGTAAACATTGAGGTTGGAAGAGGTGACATCCTTCTATTGGCCGTAAGGACATCGCGTCACCTTGGGCTCGCACCATTCAAAAGCTGACAAAGCGCGTATGTTAAAGCCACATTTGCAATTAAGATCGCGACGCCCACTACGGGACGCCATTGTTTCATACACGTCAAACATTATTTCATTATTTATATCAAGTGAAACGACGTCTTCACGAATAAATCACACCGCGGCATCAAGAAAAATATTATTCCGGATTAGAGAAAGCTTGTAAACCAGTGTTCCAATGCTCCAATGTGAATAGTATTATTAAGAAAATATTCGCGGAAGAAACTTTCATACCATTGCTGACACTAATGGAAGGAATTTTCAAAGTAAAAGTTGAACAACAAGCAATCTCCCGGCATGAAAAGTTGGGGGAATTTCGAGCAGCACCGCCCGATGAGGCTGAGCACCACCAAAAGAATGTAATAAGGCGCAGGTGTGGCGAGTTCTTTATTGGATTTCGCACGTTCCCTCTTGACGTGTTTGATGGCCGAAAGATTCTTCTACAACTCTTTGGCCGGCGACTAATTTCCCTTCCCGACTTTATTTTAACTGTTATTCTTATCTCAGTCACGCCAAAGCGGGTCGTAATTAAAAATTCCGACATTTATTAATTTAATTAATATTTGCAGGTTTTTTATTGTGCAACTATGTTCCGGCCATTTTAGACTTGCGGAATCGTGAGTTCATACTTTAATTTATTACTTTTTCTCAGAAAATAAAACAACTATACATGCACACAGTACACCTAAAAACGCGAGCAAACAGAAAGTTAATGGATTTCACTGTTATCGTAAAAATGAAATAGCTAGACGGTTGCGTGGTTGTGTCACGAGGTCAATCTGAAGAGTTTCTCGAACGACTGAAAGGAAAAGTATCGGAGTAGGCCGCACCGGCGCGCTGCGGCGTGCGGCGTGCGGCGCGCCTGCAGATCGAGTCATTGACACATGCAAATTCGAACACCGCATCGGTGCCGGGTCATTGAACCCCCCATTCAATGACTGTCGAAAGTTATCCGCGGTGTAGCCTACAAAGCGTCGCCGCCTCGCCACCACGCGAATACAACAGCATAACGATCGTTCAACTGGACCGAAGGAGAACGCTCAATTGTGTCTAGTTGGTGGTCTGTAGCTCCGCGCGGCTGCATGTTGGCAAATACACGCTTGTGACAAGGCCGTAAGGTTGCTAGTGAGTAGTCACCGCGCCGGCATAATGCACGCCGTGCGTCTGCCACTCCGGCCATTGTATTATTAGCATTGCGAATTTCGACATTTCGCATTCGCAAACAAACTGACGATATGCAAATCAGTTTTGTCTATAGGACGGCATTTACTTGGGTCGCTAGGTGTGGCCTTCAACACACTACTTACATTCTTATGTACTGTTAAGTTTATATTTAGCATATTGGAATTTATTGCATTCTTGAATAATAAAAATCAAATGCCAATCTTTGGACTTTGCACATTCGTCTCCTGTGGTAATTAGAAATGTTAAATATTAGTATTATATATTACGGTCACGAAATGTAATTTATTTGTTAATATATCTAAATCTAATCTTAGCGTTAATTCTAATTACTTAACATGTTTCCAAGTTTAATAAGTATAGTAAAAAAGTAATAAAACATTACTATGGTACTCACTTTAACTTGTATGTTTTATTTGGTAATTAAGGAAATTAATTATATTTTCGTATATGATTGAACTAAAACTTACGCACGCAGAACAAGTCCCTTGCCGTCAATATCTACCTTTCTAATTATATAACACAGTCTATTAATAGAAACTAGTAACCCATAAAGACGGTGAAAACGATTTTAATATTTATGAAATGTTGAATAAATGTTTACACAATAAATCTGCATCAAAACGAGGTACAATATAGCAGATCTTGATCTAAAAATAGCTGAGCGTATATTACCAAATAAACATAGAAGTAGGCATCATAATGGTCGAGCGTCGAGCGGACGAAAAGATAAGTACTCTTGTCTGTGATGGACGTAAAAACTCTGAAAGGACGACCTATATAACATAGAACATCATTGCGCACTCCACGTGACGTGTGATGTTTGTTTATTCGCATTAAGTGACGTCACTAGACAGATTGCTACCATTCAAGGTAATGCCGTGTCAAAGGACACCCGATCATACAGCTTTAGTTAAAATAATTTCATGTAAAAAGATGTACACGTGATTTTTAAATCAATCCTCATGAATAACTCTGTATGTCGGAGGATTATTTGCATAGAAAATATTTGTAAAATTTGCATATTTAAATTGAATTGTTAAAACCTCGACTTACACGCGACAGTTTTGAAGGCGGAGACGACCTCGCATACTTTTTCGCTCGAATGTTTACAAACTAATCAAATGTGGAGCTGTTGAGACAATAAATCGGCCGAGCGTGTCCGAAACGAACGCAGAAACGTTACCATTACTGTATCTACTTGCAATCATTTCGTGTGAAAGGGAAATAAATACTTGTCTGTCAGATGTCTTTCACAAAACAATGACATGATTTATCGGCTGGTAGATAAATGTTTACGTATAGGACATCGACGCGTCCGTTAACATCTACAGTCAGTTTGTTTAAGTACACGATAAGATTAATGCGTCCACGTTCATAAAATTGAACAAAACGATCTCGGGGAATTGTTATAGATGGCACCAACGTTCTCTTGTCTCCATTTATAAGCACATTACATTTAATTATTTTCATAATTACATAGAATTAGAAACAGACCTTGCAATGACATTATTTGATTTAATATACTCCCATTGTTGTTACTACCTATCCAAGGGTTGTCTAGAAAATTTCACGCTGAGCGATAACTCATACAGAAAGAATCTGTAATTTTTGTATTTTTTATCAATTGTTGCACAATACATTTAGTATAGTTAGAGTTCATAGGACGCGTGAGGAACGTTTATCTGGCCCCTAATGGTGTGGGACAGTGAGTGGACGCAGACGGGTGCGGCGGGGCGTATGAGAAGCTGGTCAGTGGCCGCATTCCTGCTAGTTGAAAGTAATACGGCATCCGGCTGCGAAAAATCGCCGCCCGACGGCACCGGCCGCGGGATTCTGCTTCTTATATATTAACATATAACGTTGAAGTGCCATTGCTAATACGCTGCTTGGCGGCTGCATTTTATCGATTTGAAGTAGGATTGCGCCACAGTGGCCGGCCAGCTCGCAAAGTGCGCGCAGGCACGAACGAGCTCCACGCCGAGATTGTCCTATCACAATGATTTAGATAACTGTCCGCACAATAAATGAGACTGTTTCATATATTTTATTGTATTTATCGTCGTATTGAAAGGTTGTCAATCTATTAATCAGCGTTCAGGCGCACAATACGCAAACATATGCGTACCGTTCAACAATAATAGAATAACAATGCAATTTCAACTCCAACGCGCAATTGTTACTGACAAACACACTCGTTTGATCGTACTCGCACATCCGATTTTTGGCTTAATAATCCGAAGTACGAGTAGGTGTTGGCGAAATTAATGACGCGCGAAATGAAATTACTCGGTCGGGGTCTAGTTTATTATAGCACGATTTGAGGGGTAAAAATTATTAGAGGTGGTAGGGATTGGGTTCCAGATTATATGTTTATCACTCTTATTAAAAGATAATGCATAGTTTTCGAAAAATTATTTATAATAGTTACTAACCTCAAATCACATATTAGGCAAACGGAACGTTATTATGAGCGATTGGCAAACAAATCGTTAGTAATATTTCAAATAAATAGTCTATGGTGTAAAATGTCGAGAGAAATCGGTGAAATGGAACGGTAAAAACTACGCGTTTCAGTCATGTGTCAGTGTCAACAAAAAATTTTATGAGTGTTGTGTATGTTTTTTGTTTTTTTGGTGGAGTTGTCGTATGCGATAGACCCATAAATTACGAAGATTGAATTGATTTTGCTTATGTTTTGTTGTTTTATAACGTCCTAGATGTTCAGAAGGAAGTTAGTGTACCCACTTTATGGACCAGTTAGGTCGACTGTACCCCAAAACCGACACGGGCCACCCCGACTTCACGTAGACTTTTGGCTACCACCCCTAGAGTGTATATAAAAAGCCGGAGGCGCGGAGGGAGAGCAGCCCCCGCCCGCTGTAACGAAGGATAGGTAACCGTGCGAGCCGTAGCGGCTGAGGCTGGTCGCCGGAGGCGACCAGTAAGCCGAAGCTGCGGAGGCGAGCTTGGGTGCCTATCCTTTGTTACGCAAGGGCGAAGGGGCTGTACTTCCCGCAGCGCCGGAGACGTTGCAGAAGCAACTTTTGTTTTGACATTTTGAGGTTAGGTTACTTTAATTAGGTTCTCAGAATTATGCCTTATCTTTTCATGGGAGTGGTACCAAGGGACAGGGTACACCCTCCCCCTCTTCCCCCCTTCCCCCAACCCCCATTTCGTGCTATAATATTCTAAACCTGACCCTTTTGAGCTGTCACGTGATGTTTATAAGGGAATGGCGCCGCGATAAGTTATTGTGTCCATAAGTAATATTTGTTTGGTCACGTCGATGAGTTTGATGTCGTGAGTGTGTTTACATTGCTGCGATTATAGTGGTTGGGGTTAGATAACGGAATGCCGATTTTTCTCGCTATTACTCATCATTCGAATCTCCCAAAACCTGTTTTGGTGTCGGATGAAGTGAATATATTCAGTTGTTAGGATAATGTCTAGTTCTGCAGTGGATTTGTTTATATTTATTACAATGTAAATGTTTTTTTTTATCTCTAATAATATTTACTGGTAACTCGCGCTAATATGCCTTGTTACTCAAACAGACGAGTGCATTATCGCACGTAGGAAAAGAGATGTTAACATGTATGCGAAATAAAAATAAACGACAAAGTCGCTTGTGTTGCAACGAGTCGGCACATCAACTGGAATGAAAGTGTGCAATTATTTTCCTGTTCGATTTATAGAGGCGGCGATCGCCCGCGCAGGTCTTAACGTGGGCGTATTACGTGCATAACATAGAGCCAGTGGCGTAGCTAGGGGGGGGGGCGGCAAGGGCGGTCCGCCCCGGGTGTCACCCCAACAGGGGTGACACCCGAGCCCAACTTTGACCATCAGTTATAGTTCTTTCTACTTCTACCTATAAAAATCAAAAATTTGTGGCAGAGACCATAACCGCTACTAATAAAATAATCTAGGTACCTAAGTACAGTATTGTACCACAAGCATAATAAATTGATACCTATATAAATACAAATAATGTACCCACCTTAGACTAAGGAATAACTAGACAGAGCAATAAAAACTTCATATAGTAGTACTCCTTACTCGTGAGCCATTTTGTCATTAAGGGATTTCGTGGGTTCAAAAAAATCGTTTTTTTTTTGGCTTTTAATTTCTACAACATCTCAAAAATATTATCCTAAATTTTCAAGTCGATCCGAATAATAGTTTCATTCATCTGAGGTGCACGTTGCACTGTGCGTTGCACACTGTCAATCGATCAGGGATTCCCCTAAAATTTAATACTCCGTTCGCGTACAAGAAGCTTATACCCAAATGGAGATTGCATTCCGTATATAAAAGTGAAGCACAAAAATTTGACCTTAAATGACGTCGCTGTTATCTTCTATCCTTTTCTATCGAGTGACAATGAATGAACATAATGTCATTTTCATTCATTGTCACTCTAAAGAAAAGGATAGAAGATAACAGCGACGTCATTCAAGGTCAAATTTTTGTGCTTCAGTGTTTATACGGAATGCAATCTCCATTTGGGTATAAGCTTCTTGTTCGCGTATAACCAACGCTACTTAGGGGATTCCCTCGATATAGAGCTCGTCACTTGTATTGTGGATTAGACAAATTCTTTTGTTTTCGACCGCATTCATTTCAATATTCTTTGAGTGAACGGTGTGAACGTCTAGTGCAAAGTGTTTTTTAATTATTAGATATTATAAACGACAATTTTCGTATCTTATATTTATAATAATAAACCTAGTTAATAGTCGATTCTTGAAGAAAATAAACAAGGTAAGTGAAGTATTTTTTATTAAAGGTGATACTAACTTTTTAATTCGTTTAGTATCTAGTAGCAGTATCTTAGATTATTTTGATCTACAAGTTTTACGATCATACTTTAGAGACTTAAGGTAATAATGTTATTAATTATTAATATACTTATTAATATACTTATTTATTATTATTTTCTGATCCAAACGGATTATATTAAGTTTAGATTAATGATAAAAAGTAGGTAATTATAATCATACATCTTCACGTACATTGATTCGGCTCCGAGATGAGTAGCTCGAGCACTACCACGAGTATTTATACGGATATCACCTAAGGATATCACAATTAACGGTGGAGTATTTAACTAGTATTTTCTAAAAATACCTACTTAAATACATATTTACACCCAGATGCAGGATTGTTAATTTATATAATATATATTTCACAAAGCTAGTTACGTAACGTGTACCTAGGTGTTTATTTACCGTTACAATTTGTTTATAAAATCAACGTATCACTTACAAACAAAAATATTTTTTAGGATACCCAGAACGAAATATGCCTCGGGGAATTCATACTTCGAAAAGACAAAGCGGGTTTCAACAGAGAAAAAGCCAAAAAGGGCTAAAATGGATCAAATTCAGAGCATGTCTGGATCTCTTTTCAATATGTCACAAAAGCAGATAGCGGCCAAGGTTCAATTAAAGTACCGAGTCTCCTGTTGACGAAAGTAATGATTCACATCTTGAAGACTCACATTCAGATAGCAACAGCGACAATACAGAATCATTGAAGACAACCCATTTCCTCAACGGAACCAAATCAAATAATGACAATGACACCGTTAATGCTACTTTTGGAGACAGCATTAGCTTCGAAGAATCTGTGCAACACTTGAGGGATATTTCACATTGGAGTTTACCGGTTCCCAATAATGTTCGCATTGACATAATAAAAAAGGGCAGTGAACATTTCCAGAACAAAGAAGGAAGGACCGTTCCCTACTGTATCTCGTCATGTTCAAAGATTAAAGGAGATTCTCGTCATCTTTCACAGGAATGGTTTTATAAAGAGATGCCTAGTGGTGAAAAAATTCTACGATCATGGATGGTTATTTTCTCCTATATCAAATAATCTGTACTGTTTTTGCTGCGTTATTTGCTGTCAGTAACATACAAAGAACATTTACAACTGGATTTCAGAAATGGTGGAAACTAAATCCTAAAGTATTGGACCATGAAACTTCATGTGAACATTTAGAAAATTCGAAAATTGGAAAACTTTGGAAATGAGATTAAAATCTCACACCACAATAGATGACGCAACCTTGCAATTAATGAATACGGAAAAACAGAAGTGGAAAAATCTGTTATCTAGATTATTTGATATAACTTTGTTTTTGGCGAAACAAAACTAGCATTTCGTGGACATGATGAAACCCAAGGGTCATCCAATAAAGGTAATTTCTTAGAACTAGTTAAGCTGCTTTCAAAGTATGATGTTGTACTTAAAGAACATATATTATATTTGGAGCAGGAAAAAATCACATAAAGTAACATATTTATCGCCCCGAAATACAAAATGAGTTCATAATGTTTTAGCTAATCACGTTAAATGTCAGCTTGTCAACGAAATTAAACTGGCCAAATATTTCGGAATTATGTTTGATAGCACACCTGACGTTTCACATGTCGATCAAATGTCTGAAGTAATTCGTTATGTAAAAATTTAATAATAGAAAAGTAGAAGTCAAAGAAGTATTCTTAGGATTTTTTCCCTTGCATGGAAAAAAAGCAGCTGATTTAAGCGCTGAAATACTAAAGAAGCTTGAAAACGATGGCTTAGATATTATGATGTGTCGTTCTCAAGGTTATGATAATGCTGCAGTTATGAGTGGTATACACGGGGGAGTGCAAGCTATTATAAAAGAAAAAAACAATAAAGCAATTTTTATTGGTTGCATTGATCATTCAATTAATTTATGCGGCCAGCATTCGTTCGCACAAAATGTGACTTGTGTTACATTTTTCGGAGCAGTGGAGACAATATTTAACTTTTTTTCAACCTCCACAAGCCGCTGGGAGGTGCTCCTCAATCACAGCAAAGCATCTGTTAAAAGACTTTCTACAACGCGCTGGAGTGCTCATTATGGTGCAGTAAAAGTATTGACTGAAAATTTTGATGGAATAATATCTGCAATTGAGGAACTATGTGACCAAGACGTAAATTTAGAAACAAGAGGTGGTGCACAAAATCTTATCCCTGCTGTGTGCAATTTCTCATTTCTTTGTTTTCTTTTCTTCTGGAATGATGTGCTAAGGGAAGTGAACTATGCTCAGATTGCATTACAAAGCAAAGGATTATGTGTTGATGAAATAATCATAAAACTAGAAGCACTTGTCTATTCATTGGAGAGAAACGGTTGCATCTAGCAGAAGAGGCAATAGATTTTGCTGTACGAAAAATCGGAAGAATACAACATTTCGATGGAACGACGAATTCGTCGCAAGAAGCGCATGCCCGGTGAGTTAGCATCGTCCACAGATGCTGGACTAACACTTAGAGCGGAACTTCAAAAGTCTTGACAGATTCAATATTGAACTCGAAACAAGAGTAAAGTCCATTAAAGACGTAGTTTCATTATTTGAGGTTGTACAGTCGAAGACTTTGCTTTCGGCAAACACTGAACAGTTAAAATTTGCAATATCAAAATTTACTAACCTTTACGATGAAGTATCAGAAACAGAACTACTTTTAGAAATACCAAGATTGAGAAGACATATAAAAGCGGCTAATATTACTGTCTCTAATTGGGTGACACTGGACTATTTAAAATTCATTGTGGAATGGGATTTTACAGAATCTCTTCCGAATCTAACGGTCGCACTAAAGTTATTTATAACAATATGTGCATCAGTTGCTTCATGTGAGAGAAGTTTCAGCAAATTGAAATTAATAAAAAATTACTTGCGGTCTACAATGACTGAAACCAGATTAAATAATCTTGGTATTTTAACAATAGAACATGAAGCAACACAAAATATAAATTTTGAAGACGTGATTTCGGAGTTCGCAAGTGTCAAAGCTAGAAGGAAGAAATTTTAATTTTGCATACTGTTTTACATAATATACTACTATTTGTAATACTCTTATTTTAATAAAACGTAAACGATTATTACTTTTTATTTTATACATTGTGTTTGAGTTTTGGGGTGACACCTACAAAATCCGCCCCGGGTGCCACCTATGCTAGCTACGCCGCTGCATAGAGCACGATTGGTTTGCGCGAATTTTTGTCCGTCTGGTTGCAGGTGCTCACTTGTACGGCGAGACCCGACGCTTAATTTTTTCTACCGCGCACGAATCTTTTGTTTGTTTTGATCGTTTTTGCACCTCATCACATCGGCGGGCTTACGCACGGACTTAACATAGGAAACGTTTTTCCTCGAGCTTCTTCGAGGTAATTTATGAGCAGGTAAACCAAAATCATATTTCTTCTTGGTTTTTTAGCTTCTTAGCGTTAGATTTACGGGCGTGTCCGATGTTATTTTCACTCGTAGTTTCTTGCACCGTCTGAAATTTACCGGTGGCGGGCGGGGACCGGTTCGATCGGTTTTGGTGCGGTGGCCGTTCGGACCTTCCTTTCCCATGACACGGATCCGTGCCATTATATTTTACGAGGCAGGTTGGTGCGGCGCGTTTGTTTAACGGCCTTAATTTACGTAACGTCTTGTGTGAATGGTGAAATGAATGGCGCGGTTAAGGCGGGTGCGTGGTGCGTACACGCAGGGCGGGCCTCTCTAGTGGTATCGAGTTCCGTTATGTTGCGGTCATCAGTCTCTTGGAACGGGTTGCGGGCCCCGGAGGCGATACACCGGAACTGTCACCGATGTATACGGCACACGAGGAGGAGGCGACGAGGCGACGAGGCGACCAGGCAACACGTCGCCAGCGGCGGCGGCACGTCCCGCGTCACGTGGCCACATGACGTGCCGCACATAATAACCCGCCTGCCTTGGCTTTCGTGCACACGGCCGGGACGCGGACGCCACTATTTACTTATGGTTCGCACTGAATGACAACTACACCGGAACCAGTTCCTTTATTCTCGTACGGTACAAATCAGGCGGCCCTACGACTACCACTAGCAGGACTGTGACGAGTGCTCCACTCGAAATTGTTCTGCATATTAGGACACGAGAATAATTTCATGACGTAATTTGTGGCGCGGCATTTTAATTAGTTTTACCTACAAAAAAATTAAATTAGATTTTCGTTTTTAGTTATACATACAACCGTAAAATATAACGTGTAATTTAATATTTTAAGTGTGTCATTAATAAACACACAAATACACATGAATCTAGTCATAAACAAAACTTGATCAAACTTTCTTGATCAAAACTATTCCTTTAATGTGATTCCCTAATTGATTCACATCCAATAGATTCCTTCTAAATAAACATTATAAGAGTTTAAAAAACAATTCCAAAGTGACAGATTGATAAACAGCGAGCTCAAACGATAACATAAATATTCATTCATAATCAAGCGGTTTTTATGTCTCCTTAGTTGTTTTTAAAATATGAGCATCCAATTCGGCAACCCCAAAAGTGACATCATATAAATAAACATCTGGTGATCGTTCACAATCATAGCTAATAAATTATTTATATGACCTGACGATCTCATCGATGTTTATGAAATAATAAATCGTCTATTTAGCGCGTCCTCTTACTAAGGCTTCAGATTGTATGATAGTAAGGATTAATCTATTGTTACATTGTTGGTTATCTTTCCTATTAAATACTCCTTCATACGAAACTTATTTACCGTCCCGGCAACAATAGAATAGAACAGAACAACAAATTAAGTAAAATGTATTTTTTAAACCAGGGTTATAACATTGGGGACAATGTTTCACCATTAACAGGCTATTAACTTCACTTGTGGAATTTCGCGAGGAACACCATACTTCATTGTGCTGTTGATGAATTATCTGCTCTTAAATACAACTCCATTTTTAAGCAATTTACATGTAATGCTATTAGCATTTATAGCAAGAAATCTACATGACTGGTGTCCGTTGACATGCATTACAAATCAAAACACACATTCATCGGCAGTAATAGACGTTCGTATTTCAAAAGGCCACAAATAGAACTATCTATTGATCTTTATTATACACCATGAGCAACAATCGCGTTGATAATCAATCCATAAAACGTTTAATAAAAGAAATACGATGACAAACGTTGAATAACTCTATTCAACGTGTGTAATTAATTGTTACATTTCTGTATAAGCGCCCGTATGCGCGTGCGGCGGGGATTTGCGGGGGTGCAGAGCGAAGGGGAAAGGGGGGGGTTCCAAAGTTATAATAATTTATGGGAAAGATAACTGTTGTTGCAACGCGTGCTGACGGTACGTGCATCGAGCGGCTACAGTAGGCTGATGAAAAATCAATAAATTCTCAACAATGAATATTCAACGGAGTTTCTTGTGCATCGTCAATCAATTGTTTTAAAAACGCTGGCGCTGGCAAATGAGTCGGAGGAAACGATATTTTTATGTAACATCTATATTTTGTGTTTTGGAACGATCGAGAAATCATAATTTAATATTTTTGCCAGTTCTGAAATTCTTAATGGTAATAGTTTTCGGGAACGGACAGTAACACCAAAATGTACATATGTATTAGTAATTTTAACAAACGAAAAAAGGACGGCTAATTCACTTAGCGGTTCATGAATAGAAATGTTACCTAGCACGCGGTCATCGTCTATTAGGTCCTGAGATGTGACCATAATCGTAAAACGAGTAACCAGTACTTATCACGACCTGAGACCGGCGAATACGTTTGCCTAAGAGCTATTTTAATTAAGTGGAGAAGGGTCTTTTAGTTCGGGCCTTAACAGATGAACGAATAGCCAGCCCGACCCGCAAACGATACCTTAGATTTGAAACGATTATGCGAATAACACGAAATTACGAGACACCACTACAGGACCGCAGAGCTCCGGCTAACCGCAAAACAAATTCGAAGGAAACTTCAAAATCGCATCTAGTTTCAAGTTTAAAACAAATGTATGGTAAAATATTCGGCTCCGTTTCAGTGATTTGCAATATCCAGCACAAATTTGAATGGAATTTCAGCGCGAGACACGCGGCTATGATTCACGCGGGTCATTGTTTCAGCGGCAAAAATATTTTCTCCTATAGAATCTTATATAATTGCAATCTCACCGTGATTCGTTTAATTTTTTCATTTTGTAAAGATCTTTCTCTCAACCTTACTCAGAAGGGACACAGTATTATTAGTATTAAGACTTTTCATTAATTTTGTTTGTTTTACGGATTGTTTACCATGTTTTGTGATGACGTTAAAATAAGAAATCAGGTTTTAATTAAAAAAATAAACTGTACCATATTTAAAAATCTAGGGAAAGTTGATAGTGATATCAAAATGAATGTGGTCCACAATATAAGATTGTAGATTCTTCTGACGGTATATTCTTCGATACGGTTATAACGAGATTACTCGAAGACAATAGAAATGATGAAACACAGGTATCCCTTGTAGGGTGAGAAGAGACACAAATTAAAAGAATTGTGTTCAAATGACTAGGGATTGGACACTGACGGTTGATCTGAATGAAAGAGAAAAGCATGCGTTGACGTCATAGTGGCATACGGGCAGATAGGTACAACAAAGTATTCAGCTGTTTTGTTATTATAAAAATATTTTTTGTATGACTGCAACGGGAAATGAGTAAGCGGTACAGATATGGAAGGTAATAACGAGCGCACATGAATACCTGGATATTATAGCTCTTAACTTTAAGAATGGAAGGGCGATGGAAGTATTGGTAGAGTGCAAGAAAACTCTATAATATAATAAAAATGGTTATTTTAGCTCTAACTCTCACTGGTGGTAGGTCTCTCATATGTGAGAGGCTGCCTGGGTGGGTACCACCGCAATGTCTATTTGTCCCGTCAAACAACAGTTTAAATGCACTGTTATGTTTCGGATTGAAGAACATTGTAGCCAGAGTAACTACTGGACATATTGAGACTTAGCATCTTATGTCTCAGGATGGCGAGCGCAGTGGAATGCCAAGCATTGCTTTGTAATTCAAGGTGTTGTTTGGTATTGCTACTGTTCATGAGCGGTCGCATCGCTTACCATCAGGCGAACGGCATGCTCGTCTCGCCATTCCCTGCAATAAAACAAACAAGCAAAGTTCTCCACTTACAAAAAGAGTCAATATTTCTCAAAATATTTACACTAATTCGTAAACTAATACCGTTAGAATTTTAATAGTAATTTAAAAATAATTTTCATTTATAAAGAAACTTAAAATAAAAATAGGAAAATCAGTCGACTTGATTACTTACCTTTTCTTTTGAAGTCGGTCAAAAAAAAATTCGTTTATAATACATATATTGTTTTTATGAGTACATGAGTTACCTCTGAACTGCATCATAGTTATGGGATTCGATGAGTTTTGGTGTTTATATGTAAAAGTCTACTCATTTACATAACAATAGTTATACAGATTGAAGCGTTCTCAATGCACCGACCGGCTATTCGCGTTGAAATAAGATAATCAATATATTTACCGTACTTATTGTACGTCATTGCAACCGGAGTGCGACCGCAGCGCCATCTCGGATGACAAATACTTGTGCCATAATAGGCTCGCCGCCGCGGTGGTCCACATCTTCCCAGAATTTTATGTATTTATACATTACTTTCAACTTATTATCTGCCGGTTGTTTGATTTTATGATTCTGTAAAATTGCATATTTTTTTCGCTCGTGGTATTAATTTGCATTGTGTTCTGCGAAATTCATGCGGTGAACGTAGAGTTGGTTGGCGTATTTAACCTCGAATTCTTAATAATTAATCTTTGACATTTTAAAGTGAAAAGGGTATTTATATATAGATAGTATCTCTATACTGCAACATGTTAATCTGAGATTTCTTTGCGATTATTATGAATATCAACATTTTTGCAAACCTTAACTAGGCTTATTTGAGAGAAATTTATGTAAGGCAGGGCAATAGTATTTTTTGCAACATACTGTCATATGCGCAGTCTACCAGATTATATGTGATCAAAATCACCTTTGATCTTCTTAAGGAGTAAAACAAGAAGGTTTTAGCAGGCGCGTTGCAAGCCTTTGAAAAATGAGTAGCCCTCTTAAAGTTAATCGTCTTTCTTGGATGTAGTTTAAGTTACTCCTTGCCTGCCACACCGAAATGTACATGGTTATATAATAGTCACCATTGGCAGCCTGAGTAGGGGTAGTAGTAGTAGTGGGGTCTTCGGTCAATTCCTGGGAAGGGCAATGAACTTTGTTTGAGTTTTTCAGTTTGAAAAATGTTATGCGTTTTCCGGGACTGAAATTTTTTGGTTACTTCTATATGTCTTGGGATGGAAATTAGCAAACTGAGAGTTGTACAAATGTCACTTTTGTTCACACCTTATGCTTAACACTGGGCATTCTGACAAATGAGAAGCTGCGGGCACATACAATACCCGCACCAGAATAAGTCTATGGGACCCACATTTTTTTGGAATGTTGTGTCAGGTGATATTTGTCTATTTTTAATATTTGTTTATATAGTATCCCAGAAATATGCACGTGTAATTACGTGTAATTTATTTTATACACAGGTGAAAGAGACTATTTCTTTGTTTTTTATTTAAATTTGTCACTCAGCTATAAAATGCGGAAGTTTAAGAGCGACAAAAACTTAATAAAAATGAAAGTACTCCAGCATTAAGTGACGTATAATACAATAAAAACGTGAATAAATTAAGATTATTGTTTCGGTCTAGAACCAGTATCAGTTTTTGCAGTATTTATTTATAGTTTGGCTGATAACACGAGGAATGCTATTTGTTGCACACAAGCACGCTAGTATCGTCACGCTTGCATCCCTGATAGGGTAGGCAGTGATGTACCATACACATCCGCGCTTTGACTGATTAGGGTGAGCTAATCTCTGTTTTTTATTAGTTCAATACTACTGCTGATTAAAATCTAGATTTTATGTATTGATAGACTGTAGTCAGTTTTATTTCCGGTTATGATTTCAGATTTTTACTTCTTAAAAACTAATAATCTAGCTTTAATGAGCTTCAGCATGACTCTACCACTGAAATTCCCGTTTGTATCCTAATGGAGAGTCGGGATTATTAGTGTGACTGGCTGCCATACTCAGAAACATTTAATGTCAATTAAATTATTACATGGTGTAGATTTAGTTTATTTATTTAGCTTCATATAAAAAAGTAAAGCGGACTTAATTCCTGTTTATTTTTACTGGTTATTATTAGGTGTACGAATACTTAATTAAAAGACGGGGACAAAAAAAACTATACAAATTTACAAGTAATTAAATAATTATATTACATTTATTATTCGAATTACAAAGAAAATAAATACATGTATATAATGACATAAAATTTTACGAAAATAATGTACACAAAGGAACAATTTAATTGAAATTAAATGTATCGAAGTGCGGCGCTGAGCGTGTTTATATATATACTGCACTGCTTAAGTGATTGTTACTTACATTAAAGCTAAATCGAAATAACATTTCATCCGAGCACGTCAGACATGCATTTCGAATCTCCTTTTGGATGGCTATGACGCGGCTATTTTTATCAGCGCATCCGTCATGCATACATTCATTTCGTGTGGCTTTTGTTCGCGGCGGCCCTGATGCTCCGCTGTAGACTGTAGTTTAGGCAAGTTTCCAACGTAGCTATGTTAACAGAGAGCAATTTCCCTAATTAAGTACTCAACGCGTGCGTCGGCCATCGCGTTTGAGTCGCATCACCACTCAATACTGTTGCATGCTCTATAAAACCATTACGGTACTGCAGTTCCTAGAGCTTGTTTGCATACGCGAAATCGCGGGGTGGCAGCAAATGCGCACAATGTGGTCAAAAGGATTGCGTTAATTAGCGCCTTTCGATTCGAGTGTAAAAAGGTGTGTGGAGTCACGTGTGGCGTGGTTTTTTGTGATGCAGTAACGTTTGTGAATACGCGATGCATCGGGGCGGCGTGCCGAGTTGTGACAGACATCGAAAGTGACTTGTACGATGAAAAAATGTTTACATTACGAGGGGATGCGGTGTAAACTAAAATACTTCTAGTGAATGTTCGAAGGAGAATTATGCTTTATGCTAAATGAACTAAGTTGTTTCGTGTAAATCTTGTAAAGTTATATACCGGGTATCTCAAGACTGCTACCGAAAACGAAGCCGGGTGGTAGTTTTAGTGACTACAAACACAAAGCAACTAAAAATTTCGCTAAGAAACGCGACAGTTACTGGTGGTAGGTCTCTCATATGTGAGAGGCCATCTGGGTAGGTACCACCGCAATGTCTATTTCTCCCGTGAAACAGCACTGCTTAAATGCACTGTTGTGTTTCGGATTGAAGGACATTGTAGCCAGAGCAACTACTGGACAAATTGAGACTTAACATCTTATGTCTCAGGATGGCGAGCGCAGTGCTACTGTTTATGAGCGGTCGTATCGCTTACCATCAGGCGAACGGCTTGCTCGTCTCGTCATTCAATGCAATAAAAAAAAAAAGTTATTTTTTATGATTTTTTAAACATCGTCATTTTTTGGTGGTATATCCCTAGTTTTAGCTAAAATAATAATTTAAACTCTTTTATACCTTAGATTATTTATAAATAAAAGGGTATACACTGTTATTTTAGGAAAAAATGCATTTACCACCCAAATATGGTCAAAGGAAAAAATAACAAAAAAAATTGTCGCTTTTTTTGCCACTTTTTCTGTTGCATTGTGTCTGAAGTCGCTTAAACTACCACCCGGCTTCGTTTTCGGTAGCAGTCTTGATATACCCTGTATACCTACATATTATAAAGTTTGCGGTTTTGAAAAGTTCATAGAACTGTTGGTCACACATAAATTGATTAAAAATAAACAATATAAAATGTAAATGAGACTTGAACACGATAATGTTGTTATTGTGGACTCGTTCCCGCCGTATATTTGCATGTGACATTTTCATAGACAGCGAATAATAAACATTGATAGTAATATTGCAGTAAGGCGTGTACAGTGCAGGGCGCCGAGTGCAATGTGTTGCGCGGGCGCGGGCGGCGCGGGTGCACGCGGCGCGGGGCGGGGCGGGCGGCGCGGCGACGGCGCAGCGCGTGCGCGGCCCTGGCGATAGCAAGGTCAATGGCACGCGCCTCTCTTGCTCGCACACCGGAATTCCATATTTAAATCTCGTCCGCAGAAAAATGGCAGTCGCCTCCATTCCGCGGCCGCGCCGTGTGTACGGAGAATTAATAAAACATGCCTACTTTTTTTTTTCTTGATGTTTTTTCCGAGTATCGTTAACAACTTAGTAACAGTGCGGTTGCAGTTTGCAGTTATATTGTACCCGTCCGGTCGCCGCTCGCCGCGTATAGGAGAAAAATTGATATTGCCGCTTTTTGAAAATTTCCGCCTTCATTACCCGTCGGCGACTTTCTACGGCGCGTAACGGTTTAATAAATGCAATAAAATCCAATCACCAGTTATTTTGTGATACTTATAAAGTAGGTAACGTGATAAGTTGTAATAAAATAAAGCTGAGCGTATAGTTTGTCGCGGCGCGGCGTAGCAGCGGTACATTAGCGTCGGTTTGGGTACATTTAAGTTTCGTAGCAGCGCGCTACGTAGATAGTGGCTCGTGGAGTGGTGAGAGTGCGTCGGTGGCGGGCGGGCGCGGTGTCGTGTGGTGTCGCGTGGTGTCGTGTGGTGTCGCATGGTGTCGGGCGGCGTCGTCGGCGTCGGGCGTTCACTGCGAGGCAGCGGACACTATTAACTTGATATAGTAAAGTGCAAGTCATTGGCAATCGGAGTGCGCTCGGATTTCAGCACAAAGGCGTAGGGTTGGGTGGATTAGGGAACCGCTACACCCGCCGCTAATGTACACCACAATACCGAGGATGCCGGCAGAAAAACGTCACGCGCCGGGAAGTTCATTAGCACCACTTCATACACGTGCCCCGATTGTATACCTAAAGTGACGATATTGTGTAAGCGCTCATAATATCCTATGACTAAACACTCGCTTCAGTGTATAGCTACCGATTAATAAACCGACTTAATAATTTCCTTTTCATGTTAGTCTCCGTGCCACAGCGATTTAGCAGCGGCGGCGGGCGGGACTCGGCTGGATTCCGCGATGGGATAAATATTTGCAAGACAAACATTTACTTTGTGGAATTATGTTCTTTAATATTTACCTTGCAAAAATATTTAAGCGGCAAAATCAGGTCTATTCTGCGCGTAAGTATAATTTAAGGGATACAAATGATAATCCGCAGTGGGTAGAGTGTAACAGTAAAAAACGCAATAAGAATTCTCTGTGCGCTCATGATATAATAAGAAAAAAGTGGTGAAACCGTGCACAGATCAAGGACTGTGCGAGTACGGGCGAGCTGCGAAGCAACAAAAACTTCCACACAGACACTCGAACCCAACACATGAGCAGAGGCGAAATTAATTAATGTCCCCCTTGGTAGCGTGCGATGTGGAAATGTTTTAAAAGCGTTGATCTGAAGGGGCGAGCGGCGAGACTAGCGCAAGTCATCGGCGCCGAGCCCGGGGAATTTACAGCGCAATAAATTTCAACGGAGGAACAGAGAGCCTTATCTGCTAACAGCTCAAATGTACTGTCTCAACTCTCGGCGGGAGGAATAAAATCGCCGTCGTCGCGGAAATCTGTTGCTGCACACTATCCATCGCGAAGCACGCTTATTATCGCTTTTCGATGGGTTTATGTTATTGTTTCGTTTCATAGACTTACATAAAAACGAGCGAGATACAAGATCTAATACAACGCTTGCATTGACTCATAATCGACCTTTGTACGAGTGCGTACTGTTCGCTGCACAGTTAATAGATTATGCATTATGCTGTTGAATTACTTACAATGTGGTGAAACATAATTTTTATGAGTTTATCCTTTTATTCCTTGCCTAATGCCTCTCGAAAATCATCTTGCATTTCTTATTGATCCCATAGCCATGCAAAGCTTGTTTAAATACCATGGCGTGGATTAATATACAATGTAAAAAATAATGAGCGTAACTCAAACAGATATTTAAAATTCATTTTTTCACTACTTTAATTCTGCGTAACGCTCATAATCCATAATGATAACTATAACTTAAGCACAATACTAAGTAGTGACTGTGAAACTTAAGTTCCTTTCTTAAAGGAAACAAAGGGTAGTTGAGCGCAGATTTAGCGGTACGTGGAAAGTGACCGCTATTGCCGTTCGGATTTACTGTGCTGTAAAACCGATTGCCAAAGCCGCGCCACTACTGGATGTGTCAGCGTAATTTTTATTCTCCGCTTATTCGCTTTTCAGACGCGTAAAACTTTATGTATGGGAAATAAGAGACATGCGTGTGCAATAAAATAAATGCACACGCATTAAAAAGAAGGAACGAAGACACAGGATTGATTTTAAGGGATTTGTTTGGTGTTTCTTATAAATTCTAAATAATACCTATACATAAGTATATCTTATCTAAATGAATAAAATTGTCCGATTAGTTACAGCGCTTGTATGGTAGGGTCGATTTGGAGTTTGAAGCGTGAGGGTAGTGGACTCTAATGCCATGTAGAGCAATATTTCTTTTGGATGTTATCGACACGCTAACTTTAGGAACACACAAAATACAATATTTTAATATATTTCAAGAACACATGCGCATTACTTTTTGAAAGATGGAAAAAATTTAGTGTTTTAAATTTGCCACATTTTTGCATTTATATTTTTGCTTAAAATAAAATCACATTTTACTCGCGTCTCGTCAATTTTTACCCCTATATCATCAACATTTACGAGCAGGTATAAATTAGCTGTATAATTTATGACTAAACTTGTACTATTTACGTCTAGCCAAATGATTAATCCGAAGCTTTTATGTTAAATTTATACCGAAATCACAAGTTTGTCATAAATAATTTGAATAAGTTGTTTACCACATCTTTATCTGGGTGGTCTTTATCTACTATAATGTTACAAATTGTAAATATAAAACACAATGATTTCATATACTAGTCAGATCTATTATTTTATTTATAATCTTCAAATAACACTCATAAAACCGATTCATATAACATACGTTTTATTAACGTCACAATTTGATAAGAACCATTATTAACATGGCATTACGTAATCTAAAATAACACAGGGATAAATATAGTCAATCCCATTGCGATAGTGACTTAATAGTGATTTATCCTACTGATAATGTTTGAAGTCCTCTGAAACTTGGCGTTTCACATGAAAGCTAGTTTTGGCACACTTTTTTTTAAATTTGTTACATTTTTTTTATTGCTGTGAATGGCGAGACGAGCAAGCCGTTCGGCTGATGGTAAGCGATACGACCGCTCATAAACAGTAGCAACATTCCACTGCGCTCGCCATCCTGAGACATAAGATGTTAAGTCTCAATATGTCCAGTAATTGCTCTGGCTACAATGTCCTTCAATCCGAAACACAACAGTGCATTTAAGCAGTGTTGTTTCACGGGAGAAATAGACATTGCGGTGGTACCTACCCTGATGGCCTCTCACATATGAGAGACCTACCACCTACCACATTGTCCATATTACCGTTACCTCCAGGTTATCACATTGTAGACGTATTTTACTAGACAAGGTAACAAGACAGCAGGTCGCTCGCTTGGTAGTAAGCATCACACCACCCCATAAACAGCAGCAACTTATTAAATACTGCATTGTTTTGTAATACGCTCGTTACTTCGACATTCCTTGTTAAGTTTTGTGCCCAATAACTTCACTAGTTTCTATATCTTACAACCCTGAAATGACAGTCCTATGATGTCTCCATACAGTACTGATATATGTACTGAACTGTCGATTCCAGCGGAGCATATTCGTGGTTGGGCTCAATCCTCCTGCCGCAGGGTATTGAAGTGTGTCCGCTCAGGAATGGGCGCGCTAAGTGAAACGATACCGGAGATGAGACTGTGCTTATTGCGTTCACATTTCATCCCAGCCCGCACCGACCCTGTATAAATAACATATGCTTACAAATCGCTAAAGATGTTAAGCCCTGTTTGCCTCTCACGAGCTCTCCGTAAATGTAATAAACTTTGTAAATGCCGGATAATTTATTAACTCGCAAGACGGGGATGCGGTTTTGCATATATTTAAAGAGTTAAAAACTGTTCAGATTTTAAAAGAATGTATTAATAATTTTAAATTAAATTTCCAGATGGATCTGAAAATATTGTAGTTCCCTTTGAGGGCAACGTCGGTAAAGTGACACTAAAATACTATGCATTATTAAAAAGTGTACTCTGGGCTTTTAAGTATAAGGTTGGTTTATTTACGTCAACGCGTCCACAAATAGTACAAAACTTTAAATAAACTCCTGAGACGGCTTACGTCCACCGACCTAGCCTAGCCACCACGGGATGTCTGCGGCATTACAAAATTCCGAGCTCAGTCAACCTAAGTAAAACTCAGCAAAGCCGTCTATAATCTACTACCTCAGTTTAGTACTCTCATTTTGTATTTTGTAAATATAACAAGCAATATTCAAACAAATACCGTAAATACGGATCATCGACAATGACTTTGTGGATTCCGAAAATCTGTACTTTGTAAAACACGCCAATGCGAAGTCTTCATAAAACACGGCACGTATTTATGTGTTGTCAAGTGAAGGTTTAATTTTTCTGATTTATGATCTCCGTTTCATCGTAAAGATGTTGGGGAAAGAATATTTATTGTATTCGAAAATTAAAAGGAAGATAGGAATTCCCTCGGGAGGGAGGTGGGGCGAGGTGAGGCGCACCGCGCAATCAGAGCTTGGCGTCGGATGGCAACCTTAAATACCAGACTTAATTGAACTGCTTCCGGGTTGCGCTCGCCGGGGCTACATAAATATATTTTACGGAAGTATTCGCCGCAAAGGTATTCCTTTAAGACTAAACACCTACAACGCATATTACAATGAACAAGGAAGCGACCGCCGCTGCATAAATAATTTCAGACATGCTTTTTATATTCTCAGGATAATGCATGTAAGACGAAATTGTTGCATGATGTCTCCGATGTGTACTTGATAACCCGGCTTGTGTGCACATTGTGTTATGAACGGGACTCGCATTTTAAAATAGCGCACACCTAAAAGAATTAAAATGGAGAATGGCACATTTGCGTTTTTGGCTCGAGTTAGTTGGAGACGCGCATACGGAAGCAAAAACCGGGCTATAATTCGTGAGTACATTTGGTCTTAGTGAAGCGAGACAAAAATAAATAACAATATGTAGTCGTGTGCCGAGCCTCGCTCCGTTTGAGTGCAGTTTGCGCCGAACATAAAATCAATAGCGACTCTTTGATCATTTGCTTTTAGTACCGTAGTACATTTCAAAAGGAATTCTCTTAACCCATTTCGCGAAGTTTAATTTAGAGACAAGAATTTGTATGTAAATAATGTCGAAGAATGTAATGCGTTGAAAGATGTCTGCGGAAGCTTAAAATAATATTTTGAAGAGCGGCGCTCCGCCCCAGCTCGTGAACTCTCAGGAAATGATGCTTTCTGTCCCGTCGGGAAATTGTTCCTCCCAATCATAACGCTTAGTACAATCTCCTTGCTCAGAGAGATTTTAAAATTATGCGACAGGTTTGTCTTTGGCAGCGCCTTTCGTAAGGATATCAAGGGAGTTGGCTTCGCGCGGTTTCACTGCTTTATTATTGGCGTTAGATTGAATAAATGTAGTGAGCGAAAACAAGCAGGATGATATTTGGTGAGTTTAGGCCGAGGCTCGGAATCAAAGCAACTGTTCAAACCATTTCCCTAAAGGGCCGACCGGGCGGGGTCGGCCAGCTATCTGTCGAGCGTATCCGATTGAATTAACTACGGGAACGGTGGCCTGCGCTAGTGAGAAACGATAAAATTTCGCTTTCTTGTCATTTTATATGCAGAACGTTTATATTTCTCTGTTACCTCAAAATTGAATACAGTGAAGGCTTGCCGCGTAAAATGTTGCCTATAAATTGCTATAGATTCCACTTTGAACAAAATTCTCACAGACTTTAACAACATTCGAATATTTCCAAAGCATGCAGAACATAATACCTAAAATTCGCCTTGGAATACTTTCGTGTAGATCGGAGAATGCCACGGAGCACGAAATTACTTCGCAGGACTGTGCTAGACTCTACATATCTATACTAACTAAATTGTTATTGCTAGTAGGTATAACCCAATTATTGTGAATGGTAATAGGAAAAGGTATACTAAAATGTAAGATGTTAAGATGCATTTTGATGGTAAAATTAATAAAGTTAATACAGAAAAACTTAAAATATTCATTTTAGAGATAGAACATTTCGAAATCGACTTTGAAAATTTAACAAGAATGGAGAGTCTGGCGACAGCTTTATAAGCAGAGTAGGTATAATTAAAATGAATATTTAATGCAAAACTGTATTGGTTACTAATTAATGTAAATAGTAACTGAGTAAAAGGAAATGTATCGGTTTTATGCGGCCGGAAACTATTATGATCAAACAGAGAATTTCAATAAGGAAATATAATCTTATTTGACATGGACGGAACACCAGTAAAGCGGATTGCAGTTGCGATATAGCAAAACGATTAAACAACAAATAAAAAGCTATATTCAACTTATCCTACTGAATATCAAATTTTTGAAGCTGACTAATCTTTCTATTTTTGTTCGTATTATCTATCAGATTTTTGCAAAATATTGAACTGCATTAATTATAATCAATTTTACTGTTCAATATCGTATCGATAAACTAAGCAGATATTTCTTTTTCAATTTCGGCGCGATTGAAACATCAGCATTGGAAAACTCGACCCGCATCTCCCACGTGCTACAGCTGTCAAACAGTAAAGTTAGGAGGTCGACAGCATCCGTTGAATTATATCAATCATGATGAACGTATGGGTTAATACTCACTAACCCAGAACGCCTGCGGAAGTTGTCACTATTGCAATAGCGGCGACTCGGTTCCAGTAAACCATTCATTCATTTCACCGTCCTTACAGACTTTGTTTTCTACTTGTTTTAAAACTCCTTTATTGAAAGACTACGTTTATTACAAAGTTTATATTTGCAGTATTTTATCCTTTATTAAAGTTTAAAACATACGATTTTAATTTTGATAACAAGTCTGGGTCTATTTATTGCGAATGTGGTGTCTGACATGACAAACTTCCCAAATGAATTAAAATTTTGCTGAAGATAAAATGAAACTTTTTGATTTTGATATTTGTGTTGGGTATACTGTAGATAAAATATATATTCAAATTAAAGTTTCAGCTATTAATAAAAATATTTAATTTAGACCCAACTGAATACGATACTGACAAGAATTTTAATGACGTGACGATATCAGACGCGTCGGTTTTTTACATCTGGGAGGTGGCCACAATACATCAATGAACAGAAATAAATACGACATGAGCTACGGGCTAACAATGTAACAGTACAAAGAACCAATTGAGCTTATCCAATCACAAACTACATATTGTTCATGTAGTGTGTGCGTGAGACTGGATCGTACCATATCTTCAAAATTGTTCGATCAATTTACTAATAGATAGCGAACACTTCATTGATATTGCCTTTTGTAAGGTTGGCAGGCCTTTTTTTGTAAAGAAAATTGTGATTTTCTGTGTCACAGATTTATATATAGCCAATATTTCTTTGGTAATTTAATTTTGTGTGACAGAATCTAAAATTCTGGTTAGAAAATAATTTCTAAATAATGTGATGATAAATCACTAACAACAAAGAATTACGTAGGTAACATTTTGAATACTATTTCTCGACTTTACATCAAAGTTTTAAAGAAAGACTATAAACATTTCCCATTCAATAAAGCTAGATTAGGTTGCACACCTTAATATAGGTTTTAACAACACCAGCTTACTATCACCCTACTCCGTTGAAAATCTTTTAATAGCATACAGCTTTATTAAGATTTTACGCTTTCAAAATAGGGCATGAGATAAAAAAAAAAGGGCAAATGAGCGCGTTGCTCACATAACCAGATGGTCACCGATGAATGAGCTGTTAACGAGACCGCTGTTGCCAGACGGAAGGGGATCACTGGACAACTGCCCACGTATTTTATGGACAGTCAATATTATGACATGCATCTTTATGTACTGAAAAAGTAGAGAAGGGTGGAGGACTACAACTGCCTTTGAAGTTATGGATAAACTAAGTAAAAAGGTGTCTGAGATATAGTTTCAGGATGGCAACTTTAGAAAAGATAAGTAAAAGTTCGATAAAGGTAAACAATATTCAAGTATCATCCTTTAGACTGTTATTCAAACTCGAACGATCAAAATTTGTATATCAAAAAATGTGAATGGAATTCTGACCCAAAAGAGAGAAGTGAACGTAAAATTTACGAGTTTTGCAAGTTATGATGATGACGGAAGTTTTGCTCGTTATTACAGTTACATCACATCGAATCCTGGTTTGTCCGAACCAAGTCCCATCAGATAATAGCCGCGCGTAGGACGGATAGCGATTTCGTCGAACAACCGGGATGCGCCCAATTCTCGCCAATAAACGCCCCCGATATATATCGACCTCAACGTAGGGCCGGCTGTCACACGATTAACATCTCTATACAGCTCATCATAAAGAGGAAAATGAAATAAATCATTTGACAGTTATCGCATTTTATAATGGATCCATTTTGAATTGACCAGCGTATTCTCTGCGGCACCACGTACCATCCATTCCACGCGTTTACACTTAAATTGTCCGAAACATTGAACTATTATAGCGGAATTACACGAATTCGTAGATTAAATTATGATTTCCCACATTTACTGTTACGGTAATTACATTGCTGTTGATTCCGTTGGGTTGTAAAGTGCAGCGTTGATAACGGGTAATGTACGATGAATATTTTGATACTGTAAATGTGAATGTATTTAATGAAAGCGAAACTGGCTAGTAGGTGCGTAAAGTTGATGTAATGGCTATTGTTTATGGATTAAGTTTTAGCTTTGTTCTAAAGGAATCCTGAATGGTAGGACGTAACACTGATGACGGCATGTTGCAACCACGTGACCTCAGCGTCACACCACCGCTCGGCTGATATGATTCACCGTCCTGCCGCTAGCGAGCCCGCAACTCGCATTCCATCCTCGCTGCATAGGTAATAGGAAATGCCACATGGCAATCAATTTGTTAAGACTATGCTAATGGCATTCTTTATTTAAATTTCAAATGCTCTTAGCACGTTGGTACATTTTGATAAGGGGACATTATTGGATAAGTAAGCCTAATTTTTCCACTTTGTATTAAACCATTTTGGCTGTTGTGATGTCGTGAACCTTCATTTAAAATAACACAAAGAGATGACTAAAAGCCAGAGGAAGATTTTTACAATGTGCAATAGTAATAAATGCATAATTGTCAACATTCCTGATTTAAAACTTTATCACGTTACAAACAATATATTCATGAAACAGGATGTTCATTCGTAAAGCAGATATTTGTTCAGTGATACCGAGGTGAAAATACGATTAAATGCACAATACTTTCAGCGTAGCGGATCTAAGCGAAGCATGAATGATTCCATTAATTCCGTAATGTTAACTCAGCAATTGTACATGATAAACTCGCAATTAATGTGTCAGTATCTGTAAAAGACGGAAGCGTAGCGTTTTTAACTCGAAACGGGCAAGTAATACCTCAACTGTAACAGCACAAAGGTAAACGTTAAAGAGAAATCCGCGTACAAACGTACGATTGTCGGTTTCTCATAAAACACGTACAAAAACGCAACAATTTCATTGACCAGCGTGAACACATGGAATTCGAGTTAACCACTACGGTTTCGACTCAAATATTCCGTTGTTTTAAATCAGCATGCGGCGACGTGCTAGCTTTCGCGGGCAGACACACGGACACTCGCCGCAATACAAACAGATCACGGATTGTTTCGTGTTCCACGTTCGTGATTTGCACAGAACAGTAAATAATTCGCGGATGATGCATTTATGGGTGATTAAAATTACAATCAAATAAAGCATCATTAATTATGACGTTTGTTTTGCATTATCCGCGCTTCGTTACCTTGTTATTCATATTTTAATTATGTTATGACGCGTGACTATTCAAATACGATATGTGGAATGCAACTTGCAAAAGGAGTAGATGGACAAATAATCACCTAGATTCATAATATGAGTAGGATAACGTATTTGCATTTGTTTTGTGTTTGTTCTGAGCATGGACACACGTCACGATTATTGTAAATAACATGAAAATGTTCTTTCTTACTCGACCAATGTTATACATACCTTTCTAATGTTACTTTTACATAGTAAATGGCGGAGTTTATTACAGAATTTAAGGAACCATATTTCATTTTCAGCAAGGAAACTTTGAGGAAAACACAATATATAAATGGAAACCGTAGTTACTTTTACATTAAGGACAAAAATAAGAAACCAGAAATAAGATATAATTATTCGAAAAAACAATACAAGCAACGGCTCAAACTTTTGAAATAATTCTGTATTGTAAGGAAAGCTACAAATACATTGCTTTTATTTTTTTCCAAGAGTTTCTATTGTGTTCTAATCTGTTTTTTAAGCAATGTGTAATGTAGTTGAAGATTATTGAGTTTTCTAGTTTATTAGTGAAGAGACTACATACATAACTGGTATAAGACTGCTGCCAAAAATTTGGTACAAAATCTTTATAGGAGACGTGTATTTAATAGTGGATATCCTATGGGTGAAAATGTTAAAGATGATAATAAAATTAATATTAATGACGATATCTCCTTAGAAGTGTTTGAAGGTGTTTCTCACAGGATAATATGCAACACCGTTACATAAATAATCTTTGTAAACGAAGAAACACAGCCGGCTGCGCATATGGATAAACAAATTGAACCGATTGGCAACCGCAAGGTTTTTTTACAGATTGGCAAACAAGAAGAATAATTCCCCGTCGATCGCATCGGTTGTTTTCTTGATATGAAGGTATCACATGCAGAGTTTTCGACATTTTGTGCGACCTTCCACAATGTCGATGATCAGACTCGACAAATATTTACCACATAAGTCGTAGCGCGCCGAACATGGCGGCCAAACGAATATCGTATACATCAAAGGAGCCGTTAGCAATAACATATCTAAATATACTTATTACGTTCCTTGGATTGCAATTTATCAGTAGGTACAAGTTCATTATTTTTGGTTCTAATACCAGTATAATATGTAATAATAAAATGAATGGGGTAGATGTTCATTGTAAATCAATCCTTAGATGAACTGATAACCCAGGTGCCTTTGAAGAATCTGATAATATAACAATTGAAGCAACTATTCATAAAATATCCCGATGAGTAGACCTGATAAATACTAATGATTATTTTTCCGACCCAAATATCGACCAATAGAATTGCACCATTCGACGTCACGTGGTACAACCTACATGGTATTATACTGATAATTTTTTGAAAATTTTCTCTGGTAGTTGCTATATATAAAAAACAAAACATGATCCAGTCAAATTAACCACACGTCAAACTGACAGGTTGAATTCAATTGTGAAAATTGGAGATTTTGCATGAAAATGAGTTTGAAATTAAAATTTGGGACGGAAAAATAATCCCCCGAATACCACACGAGCTTCAAAATTATCTGGCATTTCCCTCAAGGTTCCCTGCAAACAAATAAAGTCGTCAAGTTTTGACTCCTTCATTTGTTTGCAACGAACCTATCGGGAAATACCCGATAATTTTGAAGCTCTTGTGGTATTATAAGTGACAACTCATGTATCGTTGAAAATTATTCTAAAGGGAAAGGAATTTTAGTAGAAACATTTGTCAGAAATAAAAGCACCGCGACTGTCATTTCATTGGAAAGCATTGAGCAAGTAATTGTTAACTTCAAACCAACTCACTTGTTCGTTGAAATCCATTAAAGAATTGTGTCGCTGTTCTTTTAAGCCTTTATAGAAAATATTACAGTTTTCCTTTTCTATTTTCATGACCTCTATCTCCAATAAAATAATGTTTATTTTAAAATTGTTTTCTTAATATTCTATCAACTAAACCTTGTCATTCAATTTCTGAATGTCATTTAATAAATTCGTATGATGACGCAGCGTGAAAAACAAATCAAAGATCTACAAAACATTCACACAGTGAAAATCCCCCGCTGTATCGTAATTTGGTTAGTGCGTAATCCGGAATCCCTGAACGGTGAGATAAATTCAACAAAATTGGAACAGTAGCTCGCCCTTGACATTGCCTTCATCAATATTACAAAGTGAGTCAAGAACCCCAAAACACGAACCCATTAAGTCATGCGATCATATGAATGCCGAAATTCGTTTAGTTGTACATCGGTCGGAGCTAAGTCGACTCGTGATTGGTTCTCGTGTTCGGATAATGCGGGCACACGATGGAGGTTATGAACTTTCTGATTTAATGGAAGGTCCACGTCTGTCCCCCGTTTTGTATTGACAGCGTTAAATTGTGTGTAGCCCGAAATGGAAATACAATGGGACGCTTTGTGCATGACACTTAAAGGCAATAATGTCTCAAGTTAATATAAGACGAGGGAATGGTATCGTGAGTTTTATGAATAGCACTGATTTGTTCACAGATTTTGAATGTGATTATGACTGTGCTTTCGTGTTTTCTATGTAGTAAGCGGTTATAAAGCTTATTTACGTCACATAAAATTTTATTGGATCAATTATGCACACTTTTTAAAATGTATTTAGAATTGTTCTAGGTTTTGTTGGAGCATGTACTTACAAATATATACTTTCAAGCCCTTGTTAGACCAACCGGTACATACCTGAAACAAAAAGCAAACGATTTATATAAAATCACAGTTGAAACGAAAGACGTTTACCACAACTTATGAAAACGTTTGAAATCTTCGCTAACAACGTATAAAACTAAAATTGTGCCAGAATTGAAAATCTTTTAAAATGTCGCGGAGTTTGGGGCGAAAATCGAGAGCCGAGTGTTGGAAAGTTGAGTAACAATTTGGTTGTTCGAAATTTCAACGAGCTGAGGTGTCGTGTGGTACAAAGGTTTTGTGCAGAACGTAAATACTAAACCACCGCTCGATTTTACATGTACCAAAATGGTCACTTTTTTTTCTTTAATTGGCGCAATTTTTAATTGGACTATTTCATGGTACTGTAAATGTAGATAAATGTAAAATGTCAAGCCATTTTTATGAATGTAAATGCTTCTACCAAGCAGATACAAACGAATACTCTGGATATAGTAAATATTTCAAATTATCACGGCAATGGTATAAATGCGATTTTCATACTTTTGCTTGAGGAACTTCAATTATTGTAGTTAGTATTAAATTGACACGATGAATTATTTTTCTTAATTAAAAGTTTACAGCAGAACGTTAATTAGCAAGCGGCTTGTGAGATGTAAATTACCAACGCATAAACTCACAACTCCAGAGTAATTTAAGGTAGTTTGTCGGAATTGGAATCATTAGATTTCTTATTAACTGAACTTATAGCTTTACTTATACGTAATCAGAAAAACGACCGATGAAATGATGCAATAAAAATAAATGTAGCAATCATTCTAATACAAACAATGGAGTAAGGATTTAACTGAACGAAAAACAAAATTTTAAAAGTGGTTAAATAGAAAATCTAAAAGACGAAGTATGAGAAAATGTGAAAGAAATCGAAAATCCTTTGATGAACCTGACTGAGACTCACTTGAAGACGTTGAAATAAACCCTAAGTGTTAAAGCGAAAGCCAACTAGAATTCTAACTTGAAAGTGAAATTTTCAGGGAGTTCATTTACGTTGTAGCTCCCAAATAAATTGACGTCGCGGCCCCTGCAGGCTAATGGCTCCAATTATTGACTTGGTGCGCGGAGTAGGGCATGTCCCTAGTCTGGTTCTCGTGATGGAAAGAATTTAAAAGCTTTAGACGCTGTCGTTCACACAGTAATTGCATTGTCGGTAATGTTCTTGTAAACATAACCACATACAAACAGACGGTAACCGCGGATTCAATGGCTTTTTGTGCGAACAATGTTTTTGGTTTGGGTCTGAAAGTCGCGGGAACAAAAAGCGCTCTGTATTTTGATGCCTTCGACATTTATGTTTTATTGCTGTGACTTGATTGTAATTTTACTATTTGATTATTTTTATTTTGTGTGAGTAGTGAAAGTAATATTGTATTCGTAATAAATAGAGTAGTTAAAAGTAAACCATTAAAATGTTCATGTACTTCATTGAAGTTATATTTCACACAAATATTTAGCAATTAATCACGATAATAATAGTTTGAAAGCGGTGCGTGATTTATAAAACATTTATTTCCTTGTATTTAATCACTTAATTAATCGGTAATTACACCTTTTTCATTTTATATAATATTACATACGACTATAATGCCTACCTGACGTAATAAACACTTAAGTTAATATTTCCATTGGAATGTGATTGTACGATAATCTAAGTGCCATGACGAGTAATGTTAGTGCTACGTAATCCAAGAAAACGCATTAAGTAATAACCAGAAACAAATAATACATTGCATAGACCTCCTTGTACGTGTTTTCAATTTTAATGGTAAAATGTGAAAGGTGTCTTGGATAAAGTTGAAGTCTGGATAATATTAAAAGTTGCATTAGGTACCAAGATTGAATATATTCGAATTTGCTACAGCTAGATTGAAATCAAACATATATACTAATGACCTTTATCGTAGATAGTTTTAAAATCTATTTTAGGTATCGAGTATTTTGTCTCATTTGCTCAAACTGAATTGAAAAGTCGTTCGACAGAGACAGAACATCCTTAACTATGATAGGTTTTAAAACTGTGTTTGAATAAGGCCGTAACAGTTTGCTAGATGTGAATTAGTGGTATTATTTAACCTTAATACGTGACATCATTGCTTAGTATTTATGACTAAATAGGTGTTCTGCGATGGATCAGGGATGTGAACCAACACGTGCATCAAGGAGAAACCCATGAGATAAAAGAAACAAGATAAATTCATAATACACTTTAAGTCGTACCGATAATAACCCCAAACGCAATAACAGTAATGTAATATAAGTAGTAAGTATATGAAATGATAGACGATTAGTACTGAAGTAAGGGATCAATAATCGACTGACTTCATCCACGCCAATTCAAACGTAAGTGAACATAATTATATTCCACGATATATGACGCATGCTCTCCACAAGTCACAAGTCACAACCGGTCTTAATGACGTATAACATAGTGATATAGATTCTTGTAACAATAGTCTTTCTTCAAAAGTGCATGACTCATTAATTACCCTTGACAGTTCTTAAATTTAACAAGATTGGCAGACAAAGGAAAATTATGTTTCCTTTTTAACACGAAAAATGACTGTACTTTTATTTAAAAGGTTCATAGCATAGTTTGTGCAACACAATTTCTTTGTGCTACTGAATTTGCTTTTAATTTTTTTGTGGTAGTAACTGCAGTAATAGTAACAAAACTAGAGTATTTTATGTTCTTGAGAGTTATTTAAGCCAATTTTAGTTAAGGTCATCTAAATGCAATATGAAAATTGATTGAACACTATATTAAAGAACCTTTGGGTTCTCCAACCTATTTAGGGCCGGAATAGAGTGTTGATATGTATTAAATCCTTCCAGTTCCCACATAACAAAGGAAGCATTTCTAGACACGTGAAAGAAAAAAAAAGTCATATTTACAAGTCCGCGCCAAGAGTCACCTTGACGTTACATAGATTTATATAGATAATTCCGTTTACAAAACAGAAAACTGGTGAACAAATTTTCATATAGGGAGAATTATTACAGAATACAGATACAACACGTTAACACTCAAGTCGCGGTAACGCATATGGCCATTATGATTCCTTATCGTAGGTAACTGGGTACTTGTGTGGGCCTGTGAGTTGTGACAGTGTAACAGAGCTCGTTATCAGTGACACGCGGACTGCGTGACGAGGGAGCGTTTACAATAAGCCCACGATCAGAGCAATCATCGTTTAAATGTTTGTATAGGCTTGATCCAATCCGTGTGCGATGTCCACCCACAATGACAAATGACTTGGTAAAAACCGCTAGATGTACGCTAGTAACAGATTTATTTGAAAAAAAAAGATTTGGGAGTTATTTTCGTGCAATGCTGGCATCTTGACCTTCTGCGGTCTCTTAATCAGATGCTTGTTTTGACTTTAGTGTTGCCTTTGACGTCACTTTAGTTGATGATTTTAACCTGGTCGACTCAAAATGGGAGGGTTAAGTGAAAGAAAAACCAAGAGGAGGAACTTTGTAGCGAAGCTACTGCTTCCGATCAGTCTTTTGTCTGGCAGTGGTGCCACCACGATCAAACTGGTAAATGTCTACTATAGACTAAGGTGAAACTATAGTACGGTTCTTCCACTTTATGTTCAGCAGCTGACATCTATAATATGAAGATTATTGTAAGATAACAATCGATTTATTTGAGAATTATTCGGCGCTTGGAATTCGGTACAGATGACTGATAAACTTTATATCAATGAGTTTATCAACCTCCAATAACCAATTAAAGATTAATTAAGTGTCACTTTGGTAGCTAATAAATAACTAAGATATTACTTTATATAACAATATTGTTTTGAGGAACACCAGCATTTTGTTATATTGGACAGATTGTTCTATCTTTATCAAACTAAGAGGATTACAGATCGGGAACAAGTTTCTAAATTAATTTATTTACCGATAAACATAAATATAGAAATAAATTGGTTAGATTTGAACATTCCGGAATATAGATTACTAAAATTATTTTAATTAAAGCACTGTGATACTTATATTCAAAACGATAGTTAGGTCTGTATTTCAATGGAAGGTAATTAATTATTTATTTTAGAGTACTTGCAAAGTTGTTATTGCATATGCATATTAAACTACATTTTTTAAAGAAAATCTAAACAAAATGTTGTTTAAATTGAAATCTCAAGTAGATATAGCGTACTTAAAGTGTCTTATTAAACACGTACACTCCTAAGTGGTTTTACTGCATCGTGGCTAGCAGATAATGCGAGTGATCCCTATATTTTCTGTCATTTTACACAATAACAATTGCTAAGTGAGAGTTAACGTTCACAGAGACGTGATCAAAGATGGCGTGTTTAATCCATAATTGCTGTAACTTATGCAACGCATATGTACAATCTAGAAAAAAGCAATATGAAAGTCGTGTCTAAACGACATTTTTGCGACAAATTGACGATTCTGTCTGGGACAGTCGATTGATATCACCCATTTGTGATATCTTGATTCCAGTGGTATGATATTTGGTAAAGATAGCATTAAGTAGATTTGTATCCGTGTAATTTATTAAATTGGTTCTGACGAATACAAACACGACAACTTAGATGTTTGTAATACTAAGCGACTCATAGCGGTTAGAATACATTTTGGTGAAAGATAAAAGCAGCAATTTGTATTACTTAGAATAGTATTATTAGAACTAGAACTAACCAATATTATGTATTAATATTAATATAATGTTTTATTATTATTTGTATTCTTCTGCAGTCAAACTATTTGTACAGTTTTGGAGGACATTACTATATATATATATATATATATATATCTTTTTGTTGAATAAATATTAATATTAATTTCATTTGATTATTTATTCATGTTGAAAATGATCAATATGAATATGAAACTACCGGACCGATTTAGAAAATTGTTTCACCATTAGCGTTCTACATTAACATTTATGATTTATGAATGAGAAATATTTTCAAAAACGTCTATCTGCACCGGACGAAGCTTAGCCGTGCTAGTATTTACTAAGGTAGCAAAATTACCTTGTTACTCATCATATAAATACATTGATAATAGAGCTACATATTGTCGAATACACATGAAACAAAGCTTCCAACTTCAGCTGTTAGTTTGTAATTCAATTCAGAATCAGTTACAAGTTGTATCATCCCCTCCATGTCAAACATTTGCCCGTAATTACTCGAGAGCCTGTGTAATCCTCATAAAGTTGTCGTAGGAGCATGTACATTAAGTCACAATGAATTTGAATACAAGAACACATAACACGTAATACATTTGTTTTGCTTTATGATCTGTAGAATAGAATTTAGGCGTTGTTTCATTCATACATTTACGAAAATTATTTTGATATGTCATAAGTGGTAGAGTCTTAACATAGATATATCTTTTTGTCTTAGGAAATAAGATATATTGTAGCTTTACAGTGCTTTGTGTTGCACCTGTATATCATAAAATTATATTCTACAATGAACAAGGAAATTAGTAATATTTATCTTTAATTTTATTTGGCAGATTACGTACGTTTTAAGCGTGAAATACCAAAGGAATAGAGATGCATTATAAATGCTTTAATTATTATTAACAACTTGCAAATATTTCCCACCTCAACATCCTATATTGTCTGAAATAGTATCACATTTAATATCTTTGTTTGTATATTCAATCTTGTTCAGTAGTTGCCCTTAAACACTTAGAAAGTAACGTAAAAAAGTGCATACAAAAGCCTCATGGATGGATGGATGGATGGCGTTGAACATATCAAATGAATTTTCAAACATACCAAAACCTAAAATGACCGATAAAATTCGAGATATTTCATGACGTCACCGTGTAGGCAAAACAAATTAGTTCGACCTTCGTGGAAATGCGAATAACAACATAACTGCGACAGGAGCGTTGGCTTCACTATCGTTTCGACGTGTTTACATCGCTGCTTTAATTTGATAGTGGCACATAACGAAATGTGTATTTTATGATAATGTTACCATTAAACACAAATTAATCTAAAATACTATGTGAATAAAACTCATATTTTTGATAGATCATACGTTGATTTAAGCAACTTTCAAAGAGTTGTCATTATTAAAATAAAATATATAAATAATTAATTATTTTGTTTTATTTAAAGTGCTCTCCTGAAAAAAGTTCATTTTTGAGATATGTCGTTATCAAATTAAAGCAGCGACATGTAGTTGCTTGCAATTTATTTGTACGTTCAGCTCACATCGACAAAATCTGAAGATTCTACAAGCATTTATTAAAAAAGGGCAACGAAAATTAATATATTTACGGCACATATACATAAACTCACACCTTTTTTTCCAAAAGGGATAGGCAGAGTAATCTCTGTCCTTAAATTTATTTGATGTCACATTTCACCTGTCGCTTAATATTTAACCAAGGTTTATTTGCTCGTTGGTTGGGAATAGAGGAAAGCCCGACAGTTAATTGTCTGATGAACATAATTCTTTCTTTATTATTTTAGTATTGAAGATTTTGACTTACGCAGTGGCGCGCGTGCGGGGGTGTCTATACGGGGGCGAGTTACACGAAGAAAGAAAAAAGAGTTGAAGTCAATGCCCTTGTGTTTTCAGTTCATTGTAAAAACCTAAACGTGTCATGAATTAAATTACAAATTAGTTCTTAAAATAATTAAAGAAATCCTGGCAAGCTGATTGAACCCAAATTGCAGTAGACCATAAAAATACATAACAATGGACAAAGGAGAAGGGGCATCCCGGTCTATCGACCAATAACGACAAGCCATATATCGATAGAAAGGTCTTTTCAGATGCTACAACTTTTCTTTGGAAACACAATCGAAATTGCTGTATTTTAGAAAATATAGCTACTTAAAGACTGCAGGAAAATCACGCAAAAGGCCCCTCGCCATTGTGAGCAATAACAACAAGCGATGCGTCATTAGAAAGGTATTCTGAAATACTATAACTTCTTCTACGGCGGCCAGTATCAAATCTCTGCATGGAAAAAAATATCGGTGCGTAAAGGTAACGCAAGGATGAAAACATGTATATGGACTCATAGCCTTTTGACCAATAACGACGAGCGATATATCATTCGGAAGCTCTCTTTATTTTCAATAACTTCTTCTTTGCCATGAAATCCCGATTCGCTGTATAAAAAGAAGTATATCGACATAAATATATCGCGACGCCCATATGTATGGACTCAAACCTATCGACCAATAACGACGAGCGATATGTCAATGGAAAGGTCTTTTCAAGTGCTACAACTACTTCCATGGAAACAAAACCCAAGTCTTTGTATTTTAAAAATATTGCTACTTAAAGATTGCACGAAAATGACGCGAAAGGGTCTCGGCATAGTGAGCAATAACAAGCGATGTGTCATTGGAAAGTTCTTCTGAAATTCTAAACTTCTTCTACAGCGGCAAATATCGAATCTCTGCGTGGAAAAAAATATCGATGCGTTAAGGTAACGCAAGGATGAAAATATGCATATGGACTCATAGCTTGTAGATCAATAACGACAAGCGATATGTCATTCGAAAGCTCTCACTTGGACCCCACACGAGATTTGAACCAGAGGCCTCCGCTTTGCAATCATACCATAGTACAACTACGCCACCGAAGCAGTTCATACTTCCTTAATGTCCACATATTATTTGTTTTTCTATTTTAAATAGTGTTTTTTTTTTCGAAGAGCCCTCCGGATGGGATTATTAAGAACGTTGACAATAATTGATGTCACTGGCAAATGAACACATATCAGTACAAAAATATCTTAATTATAAACTAAATGTCGCGCAAAATCCTCCTTGGACAACTTCTGACCCATACCCGGATTGAATTTATCGTATTCATCTTATCACAAAACTTAAACTGGACTCATTTCACGTCCATAACAGTGTACATTAACGTTATGTAGTACGCATCGTTTGTATAATAACAAACGATGCGTACTGTGTTCACTATGTCGAGGCTCTTTCGCGTGATTTTCGTGCAGTCTTTATGTAGCAATATTTTTTTAAGTACAGTGATTTGGGTTTTATTTCCATAAAAGAAGTTGTAGCACCTGAAAAGACCTTTCCATTGACATATCGCTCGTCGTTATTGGTCGATAGGTTTCAGTCCATACATATGAGCGTCGCGATATATTTATGTCGATATACTTCTTTTCATACAGCCAATCGGGATGTCTTGGCAAAGAAGAAGTTATTGAAAATAAAGAGAGCTTTCGAATGATATATCGCTCGTCGTTATTGGTCAATAGGCTATGAGTCCATATACATATTTTCATCCTTGCGTTACCTTTACGCAGCAATATTTTTTTTCACGCAGAGTTTTTATACTGGCCGGGGTAGAAGAAGTTATACTATTTCAGAAGACCTTTCTAATGACGCATCGCTTGTTGTTATTGCTCACAATGGCGAAGCCCTTTCGTGTGATTTTCCTGCAGTCTTTAAGTAGCTATATTTTCTAAATACAGCGTTTTCGGTTTTGTTGCCATAGAAAAAGTTGTAGCATCTGAAAAGTCCTTCCCATTGACATATCGCTTGTCGTTATTGGTCGATAGGCTGGAGTCCATACATGTTTGCCCCTTCTCCTTTAAATTGACAAATAGCACAATTTAACACCAATTTAATCAGTTATTTAGACTGCAAATATTTCACATATTTTTTTGTGGTGGTTATTTCTTATTCTCCACTCATTGATGTAATATAATAGTAGACTTTATAGCCCCATACTACGTTTTAGTATCTCTTTTCAAATAATATTATATTTGTATTATAAATCAGCAACCAAAATACAATATATGAAATACCTTTATAGATGGCTGACCTTCGTAAAATTGAGTACCAATTACATGATCGGGAATACTTGGCATTTACACACTTAACAACGACAGATATTTGAATATCAGCCTTTATGTTTGATAAATTCGGACAATACGATTGGTGCTTCATTTTCCGGGTATGAAATTAAATGAATGACAATTGATATTATCTATTGATAATACCGTAGAAGTTTAAATTCACTATGAATTGTAAATACGATGTAAACTTTACATATACGACTACGAAAATGTTGTCTTTTTTATACAGTTAAACTTTGAGTGAACATATTATAATTAAATAATGAAAAATATCTGTAATAGCTACGTTTAAATTGCAGTAAAATTTGATAAGCTTTTCGCCCCATCATCACGTCGTGGGACGATACATACAAGGCAAAATGTGGGTGTCCTGGTAGGAATTCTGCCTACCCCTTCTGAGAGAAAAGTAAATGTCACAAGTACAATTGTATTGGAATTGTATAGAAACATGAGTTAGTAACCAATATAAAAGTTGTTATCAGCACGGTACGCGAAGCACCTCTTATATTATCGCGAATTGCAACAAATATTTGCGATAACAAGTAATAAAACGTTACGTGTGCTCGCCCGGTGACGTCAAAGTTCATACCGTGCCTAAAGAAACTACATATAACATGTTTAAGGCCTTTCCTTAACTTTTCTTCTAGAGTAAGTTATGTAAACTGTACTCAAACTTGGTTCAAACTAATTTTACATTTAGAAATATTAAATAGAAAAAGCGATAATTTTTAGTTTCTGCGCTCAGCGTAAAAACTATCGGTCATATAGTGAATTTTACAAACTGTTTTATTAATCAATTGCTTTGACCCTTTCGAACGATTTTTGAATTAATTTGAGCGAAGAAGAAGAACATTCGATAGGTAAAATTGCTTTTAAAACTGTCTATGAATAATGCTGTTTGTCTCTTAACTTACGCTTAATACGTAACTAATCGGTAACAAGTACTCGCGGGATTTAAACCTAATATAAAACGTTTAGCATACCTGAGGTTTCATCAACATGTGTTTTTCTAATCATGTGTACAATCAGAACATACTTTCCTTACTTTATTTGTAACAAATACAAATTATATTTTTGTAAAATACATGTATTTATGAATTTTTTTAAAGATATATTTTAAACCTATTTTTTATGTTGTAAACTAGCATGCGGTACGCCTGATGGTAAGTGATCATCGCCGCCCATGAACATCTGCAATACCCATAGAGCATGGAGATGTGTTGCCGGCCTTTAAGGCGGGAATAAGTTCGTTTTTTGAATGTCGCTAGTTCGTATATTTTGTCCAGAAATCCTGGCAACTGGTTCCACAGATTTGTATATTTTAAATATCAAATGTTTTGTCCCTTTCGAACGATTTTAGAATTCAGTTTGAGCGAAGAAGACAAAACATTCGATAGCTAAAATAGGTTCATAAACTGTCTATGAATAACGCCGCTAAAGTTAAACCGGCTTCTGTATTGTCTTTTGATTTATCCTAAGTGTAAAATGGATATGTACTTGGAATGTACTTTAAATACTATCCTAGAATATAATGGTTTCTTAGGTTTACGCGAATGTTACACGTTAAAATGAAACTATTATTTACAAATATTATCCCGGATTTTTGGATTCATTTTTACATTTTAAACGTCCTGACGTTTCGGAAAATATGATAAAAAAGCGGATTGGTGTCCAAGTAAGATCATGAAAATCACTCGCGTAAGCATTTCAGGCTTGAATGTTGGAAAATTATATCTAAAACCTCATCAGAATTTTTGGAAACGTTTTATGTTCTTTTCAAAGACGCTGTAAATTGTATTTTTATCGATACGGTTATCGAAAAATACTTGATTTTAGTATCCTCAATTTTAATACAATTTTATCTATCGCGGATTACACAGATGTTAAAAAATGTTTTGGATAAAGGTACATCTTTCAAAATGTTGTTACAGTTAAAAGTTAGAAATGTATTTAAAAAAGGTTGCTGTTGAAAACACAACAAGATGTATAATTTTACCGCTTTCCTGGTGTTGTGGGCGTGACCGCAGTGGTTAACAAATATTCTTCTATGTGCGAGTTTCAGACTTAAGTCTCATGTTTTCTGATCCCAACACAAGACCGTATCTAAGCGTCATGTTGGAAATGTGTGGGTTTGGTCAGTGTATTTATTATACTATAAAACTATTAATACTTATATGCACATTAACGATACACGACACACTATTTATTTTTATAGAACCTCAAGTAGGTTAAAATCGTGTCACAATTGCTTCCTATTAGTTTCTCTGTAAACATACATACATATATATACCCACGCTTTTTCCCCAGTAGGGGTATGCAGAGGCAGTAGTAGCAACTAGGACCCCACGTTGCGCCTTGTGTGTTTCGTCTCACCATGTGAGACACGTCTATCGCGATATCAGGCAAAAATTAATGACATCGAGCTGATAATGTATAGAAAAAAATCTACTTATATCACAGTCCGGCCTGGTATTTGAACCCGGAACCTCAGCTTTGCAATCATACCGACCAACTGCGCCATCGAGACAGTCTCTACTATTATTAATCATATTAGTAACGCTACTTTAAATATGTTCTGATACCAGGAACCCGAAACATGTATGACAAAATTAAATCCATAAAGGCAAACTATATACATTATGACTTTGATTCGAAAAACAAGGAATAGTTTATAAAATTAATTAATGTAATAATTGTAGCTAGAGCTCGTATCAAATCTGATCCTGTACTTCGTTCAATAATTTAATTATATGTTTATTACATATAGTTACTCTGCCGGATATCCACGTTTCCTGTTTAATACGTATATGAATGTTATCCGTTCTATGATACAGTTTTTAATATTTAATTAATTTGTTAAAGAATTCTCATTACGGAGGATTGCGATTCCGTACGAGTTCACAGTTCAGTGTGGGCTCACAAACGTCTTTGTTGGGCGAGCAGTGAACACACGAGATACTCATTACGCTCGACAGGAAGCCTTATGCAAAACCCAGTTGTGCTTACATAAAAACTGCGGTTACGTCATAATAATGAAACACTAAGACGGCATTAGGAATATTTATAACCTACCTTTATGCGGACCTAAGTAGGCTAGCCAATCACACGCGTACACATCATCAATTGTCTTTATTGTGTCGGTATTTCATAAAATATACTTCAACGGGAACGAGGCTTCGTAAAATATTTCTTTGATGTTAAGTATTCAAATATTCGCATGCTATAAATGAAGCAGTACAGACGATGATTATATAATTCGTCGGCATTGAAGACAATGTTTAGGCTTATAAGAGCGAGTATTCTTTTGTTATATAGATGTAACGCGACGTAGTTGCGATCAATCTGCGGATCTAATAGCGGCGTCTGACCTAGCCGGCGCCGACGCGCCCCCGCGCCCTCGCGCCGGCTCCCCAGCACTCCCAGTCCAGACTACACGTACCACTCAGCATTTATTCAGGGCTACGGCTGTCCGCCCAGCACCCACTGGCACTACATATCACACCGCACATACATTATTATGCTAATAACTACAAGTTCCTACGTATTCATGTTAGATTGGAGTCATTCCACCAGCCTCCGTGACCTTATTCTCTGTAAAATATATCGAATTTATTTGTTTTGTTCCATTCTCTGAGAAACCACCCACAATGGCGGGTTGAGTACGCTACTAAAGAACGTTCGGTCACGAGTGGGAAATGGCGTGCGATGTGGGCGGCTTCTTCCAAGTAATTACTGATTCAATTATTTTATTGACTCCAGACGAGAATAGGAACACTGAAGTCTTGTTTCATCAGAACCGAAACATTAAAAAAAATACGATGATAAGCCACGAGACAGTGCTTAAATATACCTCTAGCATAATTTGATTGAGTGGTAGGCAGTTAAATTTCATCTTTACTCTGATCACGTAGCTTTGTACCGCAAATAATAAAACCTCTTTTCGAATAAGTAAACCGTATAAAGCAATTTCCGGAATACTCAAGTGAGACGTGCCTTAATTAGTGTCGAGTGGTGTTTACGAATCTCACCGTTAGGGACGGAACCTTAATTGTTGTCCGCGTACGTGCCGACTGCGGCGCGAGCGGTGCGGGTGCCGCCGAGCAAGCCGCGGCCAGCAGGCTGTGCCGTGTGCGTGCACAGAAACTGTGACAGTAGTGTTACAAACTTACGGTAGGTCAGGCGCTCGGCCGACTGCATTCCGCGTGCAGCCGCCATCTCACCGCGCACACCCGCGCGCCCGCACACGGCCATAGGCGCGCCGCTCGCTCCCACTAAATATAGCCACAAAGTGAACGAACGCAATGTACCCAGCGCCGGTTCGTCGCCGCCACCATTGCGCTGCGAATGAATTTGCTAAAATGCGCCACCTTTACTATACGCGATGCGCCGGTGCCCGCTGCGCCTGTCGCGCGGTTATTTCAGACGGCTGGCGGGCCACGCACGAGAGAAACCCGCGCCTGATCCGCCTCGCCGTGGACACGAGCCCCTCGACACGCACTTCTATTAATGTTTACGTATAATTTTCATCGACTTTCGAATGTTTGTTTTTTAAATAGGCAACAGTGAAATACGGCGCTACATAAAGTGTTGCAGGGATTTGTGTGCGACTTTCACGAGACTATAAAAAGCGTTGTAAAAAGGTTTTCTATGGAGTATAAATATAAAATGGACGAGTTCGAGTGGTGCACAAAGCGTTCTTTATGCTCGTACAAAAAGTGTAGTGGAGATGTCGCGTCGGCACTCACGCTGCTCGCACTCGGCGGCCGGCGCGAGTGACGAGCGCCATATCTCACCGCAGCTCAGTAGAGAGAGGCCATTTATTTACTTATCGGACATATAATGCGCTAACCGTACATGATAACGGAACAATGAGTGTAAACCAGCCGCGCAGATATCTACCTACATTTAGTGTACACTCCGATACGCTTATCTCCTTGTGTCAATACTCTTTTGTACTGAAGATATGGGAGTCTATTTGCCCTTAATGTGCTCCACGCATTCTTCGATGTTGAATAACCTGCTGACAATGGACTGACCCATTAGCAGGCGATTTGGTTATATTTTTAAATTGTTATCTGTCCAAACAAACGAGACCTGTCGCATGTACTTTATTATCTATAGACGCGTTTGGTACGTTATCGGCTTTAGTTACATAAATAAAAGTGCTTCATTGCTTTATAATTATCGCTGCTAACAACAAAAACGTTTTTAAAAATGGGTTTCACGGAATGCGTCAATCACGAATAGGATGGTACGCGGGCCGCGACACACACACACACCATTATCGGACAGTTATTAATACCATGAACGCGTTAATACACAGTTTATTGTCAATAAAATGCGGTGTGTTTATGTCCTATTATTGTTTATTTTAACAGAATATTCGTCATCACTGTTATTGATTGTCGCGATCAAGCATTTTAATGTCAGTGAGTCATTAATGTTTATACTGACTAAATGCTAGTTATACTTCTAAAATCTTAGTTAGGCTCAGAGTAGTTAATATTAATCTGAAACGTCTTTGAGGATTTATTAAACTTGCAGCCTATGTATAAAAGAATGTTCAAGCTATTAAGGGAGTTTCCAATGCGGCTTAAAGTCTTTTCATAGAGACTATAGCTAATATTGCAACATGGACCCACAGCTTAACAGGATCGTAAAGAAATGAAGATTTAAATATTCTCAAAACGTGCTCGTCGCTTCGTTCACCTCATCCAAATCCATTACTGAATGTAGCAACCATTGTATGAAATAATGTATCGGCACATAAATATATATTTGTCATTACGTGAACCGGGGTCACGCTTCAACATCGCTAATTTTTAATAAACATGAATGTGTTATCATTTTCGGTTACTGTAAATGTTTATATTATGGTTGTATTGAGCGGACAACGCCACGGATTTCAAAACGAATCATTGTTTTACTTGAAGAATACGCGGACTGTTTTCATTTTCAGTCTAGACGGAATCCGTTATTGCTTTTTATATTCTTTTACGAAACGCAAAGATACGACGTCGGTGAAAATTTCGACTGCCAAGTTTCCTTAATGATGACAAATTTTCACAATTTCCCAACGGTTTCAAAAATCCGCTTATCAGTAATTCTTTAGTTAAACGAAAGCGAATTTTAATTATCTTCAGTTTTTCACGCGATATATTCCTTAGATTATGAATTTTTAATTAAAATATCGCGTTTAACATATTCGATTAGTATCATATCGGTGGATTGAATGGATATGATATCCACCAGGAAGGAACATTTAATTTTTTGTAAATAAAATAATATGTGAATGATTCAAATAACATAGTAAAACTATTACATAATGTTTTTGCACTTAATTAGTTACTACCCTTATTTTTAGAATAATATTAGTGTCATATTGTTGAATGTTTCTTTAATCACTAAACACAAAATACCATCACAAACATTCACATTATCTTTCACTAAAAGACTAACTGAATATATTTTAATTTACATATTTTACTTTGCCAAAACGTAAATGATTGTAAAAGAAAGCCTAAACGTGGTTCGCAGAGCTGACGGCTACCGGTTATCAGCGCGACCTTCACAAGAGCAGATTGATAACAGATTACCAGATAACCGGTATTGTTTCTGGCAGTACTGTGTCCTATATCTACCGGTGGCCCAATTTGCAAATCTCACAGTTCTGTCTTGTATCAATATTTACTTTATAGCGATATTTTAAAAGGTTTGCAATGTTAATTTGCACAGTCGTGAGTCGTGACATGTTGCAGAATAGTGGGGTTCGCTGCCACCGGCGTCGACCGGCGCGGCGGTGGTGTAAGGCACGTGAGAGGTTTATTTTGCGCAAGAAAGCAATTAGACGGGAAATCAGCTGGCGCGGGGCAACGCTCGCTGCACCGCGCCTGCACCAGCACCGCCGCCGACTCCACCCGCAGCAACACACAACGCACCGCTGTTCAGATTCCGATACGTAATTCACGTTCACTGTACAGGCCAACTGACAACTCATAACATTTAACCGTTTCCACGAACCATCCAGCCATCCTCGCGGTAAGCGGACACTGTTTATCAACAAGTTCGCCATCGGCGCGACGACACTTCAAATATCAGCGCAATTCCATCGCGAAATCATCGACGTTTGGCATAAGCGGTGTCGATGATGATCTGCGAGACGCGTTCGCGCAATCCATCGGGAGCGACTCGAAATAGACACGCGTAAAGTGATGTGGAGCGCGTGCTGCGTGCATGCAGTGATCGATCGCGGATCGCACATCGCACTCACCGTGCGCTCGCTGGCAGGACGCGGCGGTCAGCTGGCGTCGGCGGAGCCGGGCCGGCGCCTGGAGCTGGTGGTGCTGCGCGGTCGCTCCGGCCGGACCTGGGTCCGACGGCGCACTCGGATACGGCACTGCACGCGGCTCGGAACTCCTCCGGTGTCGAGTCGGCAGAGGGTACACACACGCGGACCGTGACTGAATGCGTCAAGCGTAGGCGACGTGCATCGCGGCTCTCGCGTGCTGGCGGCGAGAGTGTCGGCGAGCGACTGAGAACCGCGCGGGGGGCCGCCGCCGACACCCGCGCCGCCCCTCGCCGCCCACTTCCTCTGATGAATGACAATAATGGAAGACGTTCAACTTGCCCGCAAACCGAATAATATGAATCATTGCATTAGGGTGCAGCCCCGCCCGAGTCCGGCCCGCGCGACGCTCCGCACCTCGTCCTCGTAAATATTCATGAAGGGCTGAAGTACATTTCTGTAACGTCTACGAGAGCCTCGGTAGGTTTTCACGGGGCTGGCGAGGCGCCGCGGCTGAAGGTTCACGGCGTTAATTTAAACGTTACAGGGTCAATTGTCGGCGGTTGACGTGAGTGCAGTCGGTCGGTACTCGGTGTGGATGGAGTTTGCAATTAGCAGGCTCACATGGCGGCGGCGGCGATGTCCGAGTGCAGCGCGCCCGCGACGCCACTAATCTTATCTGCACTAATCTAATCCGGCGCGACGCCCTCTCTCGTGTTTTCTTCCAATTGTGTCCACTCGAGGTAAATTATAGGTTTTCTCGCGGGAGTTCAAAATAAACTCCGACAAAGTTCATTTCGCCTTTACAAAATGTCAAATTGCTTTTTAATCAATAACGTAGAGGCTATCAGGGTTGAAAGTACTAATAAAATAGCTCGCATGTTTCTGCGACCAAATACGAAACCGCATATTGCGAGCGGTAGTTTAATATCATTGACGTTAGTTCCCACATTATTTACTTACACTTCTTTCCGCGACTTTGTTATTTATATAATCTCGCTCGAGTTATCATGCGGGCTGAGGTATTGTAAATACGATACATTTGCAGAATGTTAATATCGTTGCAAATGTCTGTTGCATTTCACACTAAAATAAAGTTATTGCAGAGTAAAGAGCGAATTTTGAACATCAAATCCGACTCAATCAGTCGGCGACTAAAGTCAGACATTAAAATAGCGTCCCCAGGTCGCTGTCGCTGTGATATGGCGAACTTTTATTTTTGTTTTGTCGGATCCTTAAAGTTCTCTCTCGTCTAGACCGGTTCACCCACGCCCATGCCCCGCACAGATTTCTGCATCTTGCAACCGACCCGCCATACAAGTTACTTTACTTCCTTTTTTATCCTTTTGCAATACCCGAGATATTGGCCTCTGCATCGCGTTAATAGTGAAACGATTCATCGCGTATAACAACCTTTTAAAATGATCCTCAACCCGTGTCATGTGTTCACTGCTCTCAGCTTATGTCCCTCTAATGTTATTTTTAAACTTATCAATGTTATTTCTGTTCGTACTGTTTCCGGCTTTTGTCGTCCGTATTAGTTACCTTCGCTCACAATTATAGAAATTAAAAGTAAATGTTAATGTTACATATTCAGGATACTAATTCAAAGCTTTGTTAACTACAGATTGGAAATGACTAATACTAAAGTGCAGATGTATTTGATAAAAATGGACATGTGTATAGCGAGTAGGGACCATCCTGTTTAATAATACTAAATTTCAACCAAACACCAACTGTCGTCGACATCCTCTGTTGCCTGCACCGAGTGAGTTGTAATAAAAACGTGATTATCAAAATCTACTTTACATATTTTACGTCGACTATTTACTTCACAACTTATAGATTTTATTTATATAATTTTATCCTCAGACAAAGAGTATGACTGTCCTTCGACTTATCTGCTGGAATAGTGTGGGTAAAAACTATTTCATTCATTTTGGACTTTGGTATATTAATCGTTTTTTATATACCAATTATTAACATGAGGTTGACAATATGATTATTCAGTAAAATTATAAATATCATAGCATAATCATATAAATATACCTAATTATAAATCTGTATCAGCCCATATACGTCCCACTGCAGGGCACGGGCCTCGTCTACAATCGACAGTACGATTGAGAGTGGTTAGGCCATATAGGCCACCACGCTGGCCTAGTGCGGGTTGGCGGACTTACATACCATAGAATTATTTATAAATCGCTATGGTATGCAGGTTTCCTCACGATGTTTTCCTTCACCGTTTTTAGTGCGTGGTGATTGACTATCAATACACACATGACTCCGAAAAGTCAGAGGTGTGCCCTGGGATTCGAACCCGCGACCACCGTGAACATGTTGGCAGTCGCGTCTAGTCCGTTTTACCAACAGGCCACCACGCACTATGTATAAATGTTATAACTTATTTTACGAATTATTTGGATTGTAATGCTTCACTAAAATGCCCTATAGCGTTTGTTTTTTTTTGTTTAGATTCAGGGATATTGTATTAACTTGATAATAAATAATCTTATTAGATTTTCGCTTATTGGTCCCATTATGCTCAGTGATAATGAAGCTGGTGGTGAAGCGAGAGATCGGAGATTCATTCTCTGAACAGATATCATTATTTATTGTGTTTAGGTGTAGCAACTAAAAAAATCCACGTATTCAATACAAGAAATGTATATTATTGTGACCAGGCTACTGCCTCTACGTTTTTGACTAATGAAAGTATTAATTAATCTGACATCTGCATCCAATCAGCGAAACTACCATTCTTGTCTGCATATTTCTGGTCCTTTTGATTGTTAATATTTCATAACCCATTTTGTGTCTTGTGTTTGTTATTAGTTTTAAATAAATCAATCAAAAATTGTTTATTATACATTACAAACTCACTGCAAATTTACTTAGAATTAATTTTACATTTCATAAAAGTGTATCAGCATAATCTATATTTACAATTTTATGTTCATATCAATCTTAGTAACAAGGCTATAACTCATTTATCAGTCTGGTGCAATGTTAAGAATTTTTACAATCCAATTATTGGGATTTATTGAGTAATGTCCTTTTTATGATCAGGTTTTGCAAGTAAGTACTACATATAAGTGCAGATATATGTATATTCTGGGTAGCAACCGTCTGGTTTGCCTTACCTTCAGACAGAGCGTCTGCCTTTGGTTTTTGTAATATAAAATTATAAAAGGCCAACACAATGCCAATCACTCGTAATGATTTAATACAATGTGAAACTGATACGAATTAACAGGTGTTATATATCAAAAACATTTTAGCATTAAATTCTGCATATTTTAATGTAATATGTAATGTAGTAATTATACTGCTGTTGTTTGTCATAGGTACAGAATAATTAATCTATACATATAAATAAAATTGAAGTGTCTGTTTTAAAAGCAAAATAAAAAAAAATGTCCAACTACATATCGTTATATACACGATACCTGTGCCGAAAATGATATTTAATTTTTTTTTGTCTGTCTGTTTGTTCTGGCTAATCTCTGAAATGGCTGGACCGATTTTGACGGGACTTTTTTTGTCAGGTAGCTGATATAACAAGGAGTAACTTAGGCTACATTTATTTTAGAAAAAATCTTGAATTTTAGAAGAATAAAGTAGTACTGTCCAGTTTCCGCGCACAGCTCACGCGCATGCCACCACTGGGCGGTCACGTCAGGCGCCTCCCACCAACGAATCAATATCACAATTACAAAATATTGAATATAAAGAAATTTTTCAATAAAGCTAATACAAAAAACTGATAATAAATGATAATTAAAATTTCATCATGGACTGAATAATACGGGACATAAACCTGATATAAAGGGACGGGAAATATAGTCGACGGCGCGCGGGAAATATAGTTAGTACGCGAAATAATATGTTGTTCCCAAGTCAATACTGGACTCAAAAGATATCTGCACCGGGCGAAGCCGGGTCCGACCGCTAGTCTATACATATAAATAAAATTGAAGTGTCTGTTTTAAAAGTGAAATAAAAAAAAATGTCCAACTGCATATCGTTATATATACGATACCTGTGCCGAAAATGATATTTAATTTTTTTTTGTCTGTCTGTCTGTCTGTCTGTTTGTTCCGGCTAATCTCTGAAATGGCTGGACCGATTTTGGCGGGACTTTTTTTGACAGATAGCTGATATAATAAGGAGTAGCTTAGGCTACATTTGTTTTAGAAAAGTTCTTTAAGTATTTCAGAAAAAAAGTTTTTGTTGAATTCCACGCGGATGAAGTCGCGGGCACAGCTAGTAATAAATAAATATATTTGATTGAATTATGACGTACATATTCTGCCACAGAAAAGTAACTATAAAATGTATTCTCAAATATTTCCATAGTGTTTTATTTAGTACTTAAAATAAAAAATATATTAAATAATGTATTTTTTTTAAACGCATTCATTCTTACTTATCTTAGGTAATACAAAACAAATACAAGGCTTTAACAAAAAAATATAACAGATCAAACCACATTCGATCCAACTGGCAACATTTATCACATAAACTATCAAACGGTTCAGTGTACGAGTGTTTTCAAGATATTTAAATGAAGTAGTGGATGTTAAACAGCGCCTGCAAGGACGCCGGGTGCTATCTTATTTTAATTTACAACAGATACGGCTTGGTGAGACCGCGGTCGAGCACGCCTTTAAACCTTTGTAACCATTTTACAAAGTCTTTTTCAATGTTGAGTGTTATGTATGAGGCTGTTTGGATATTTTAAATAGATTGAAAATTGTATTCTTATTTCCTATTGTATGACAACTGACTATAGAATACACACTTTAGGACTGCAAGGTGATAGTTAGCGTTTTTTGCGAGGTGGACAGTTTCATATAATTTTGGAATTGTAAAAACGAATTAGATATAAACACGTCTGAATTCTAATCGTAATTATTTCGTCATTCACCTTATGTATAATATATTGTTATATGATAAGGAAAAACATTAAGGTCAAGTCTTGTGGCGTGGGAATCAGATACTACGAGAGACTTTTTGGTCTCACAAACACTCAGATCGTAAACAAGTACTTGTGGACCACACTAATATTTGTCTCGGTGAGGGGATCGAATTTGCGGCATGTCCTTACACAGCCAGCATCCAACCAACTGCTCAACGGAGGCTATCAATTATTTATTAATTACTGTAAGTATATTGATTAAAAATAATATACAGGGTATATCCAGACTGTGACTGAGAACGAAGCCAGGTGGTAGTTTTAGTGACTGCAGACACAACGCAAGTAAAAATACTGCATTATAATTTAAACAATTGCCAATTTTTGCGTCTTTAAAAAAAGTGCATTTATAACTATGTGTGCTTAGAGGCATCGATAGCTCGGCGAATCTTTAAGCTATGATATTGCCTAACTTTATTTTTTATCCTTATGAATTACCTAAGGAAGCGTCTGAGCTAGATAGATCATTGTCTCTTACTTGTCTCTCATAAGTGTATGCGACATGTATTGATCACCTGTTTGATTTCGTAAAGACTGAGGCTTAATTTGTTTTTATTGAGGCTACTTTTATCTCATAGGCTAATCAATCAATTCTAATCAAAGCATTCTTTCTATAAATCAACCCTGAAATACATAGATAAAATACTTATATTATTTACAAAATGTAAGAAGTTTATTTGAGAATATTTTTATACCGTAAATATCTTTTAATAAGCGAATATCTACGCGGCGGTATATTTTTTCAAGCCATGAAAATCTGCATAAAACTTCCAAGTTATTAGTTTTAATAAGTTTTAAAGTAAAAGCAAACGGTAATTTCGCCGTATACCTAATCTTCTTTCCACGTTTAAAGATATTTTTCAGCGGCAATTTTATATCGAGCGTGTATTTTGTGGCAGTGAGTTAATTTTTTTAACAGGAAATTCGGCCAAAACTTAAATTGTTAGAAGAAAATCTAGTAAATTTTCTGCGAGAGCGATAACAAAACCACGAAATTGGATTTCGCGATATAATCTGATGCTGGTGGTGACATGACGGCTGTGGCGCGGCGCGACGCTCGGCCTGCCAGACCTTTGCTTTTTGTTGTGCTCGCTCGCTGTTCTACGTAGTACATAATACATGCTCACATATATTACTCAAATGGCTTTGCACAGGAGATTTTATTTTTCAACAGTCCATTTATAATGGTTTTAAAATAAAGTAGAGATTAAATTATGTCATGCTGTTAGAGTTATTATAATATTCGTTGCATTCCGAATCGGCGGGGTCTATTTATAGCAGTTTCATAAAATCTATATGTAAGTAAACAGTGCTTATTTGTATTTGTGTGCTTAAAAGTTTGCTTGCCTAAATAAAATAAGGAGAGCTCAGACTCTTAGTGGATTCACTTATCTTCGAGTGCATTTACGATTTTGCTCTATTCGATTTAGCCCTAGGTCTGCGTTGGAAGATGCATATGCCAAAAACAGACGATTCGCGAGTTCGATTCCCGTGTCTGAAATAATTTGTTTGGTCTTTGAATTTTTATGTAAGTGCTTTGGTTGACTCCCGTATAATTGCGGTAAATTTTTAAGAGCCTTTATTTCCACTTATTCACGAAAAATGTGAAGTAGGTAATACGTATAAAGCACAATTCTTTATACTATTTCACATAATTCTTGTATTCATATGAAATGTGAGATCCTTTTCACATTTCTGTTATAAAAATACATAAATAATAAAACCATTAAAGTATAAATCTCTTATAGAATTTGCGTCGCATGATTTCATATGAATTTTTTTTTATTCGTCCGAGAAAAGGGCAAAAATCATTGCTCAGTGAGGCGTCGGTCGAGTAACATTGTACGGCCGACTGACTCACCGAGATCTTGCGCTATCAATGGAGCTATTAGTACGCTTATACGATGCACGAATATATTTATAGATTTATGTATTTGTAATATTTATGTTAAAAGTATTTATTTTATTGTAGTATGCCCATAGATTAGCTAGAGCTGCATACAAATCATCCACATGAAGGTATGTGTTCATCATAGAGTTTTATTCAATGCCATAGATTAGAATTACATACAGATGTTCTATGCTAAAACAAGCTAAATTTAAACAAGACTCACTTACATGGGTTTTGGTTAAAATATGATGAGTTTTCTCGAGTACGGAGTTCGCAATCGGGGCCAATATAATTATTCACCCAAATACGCTGAACAGTCACATACATAGTCCTGAAATAATAATTATTGTGTCTTGGATATCAGGCACAACGAGGGACATTTCGGTCTTATAAACCTCGAGACAAATATTTGTGGGTCCCATAAACATTTTTCTTGGTGTGGGGATTGAACCCGCAGCCTTTCTTTTCACAGCCAGCGTATAACCAAATGCGCCACGGAGGGTGCCAAAAGAAAAAATACTTTAGGCTTTCTATCTTTGTTATAGAACGAAATGTAACAGCAATTTTGACCCTTCACTCGGTCTTCTGTCATACAGGGGTGTAGCCGGTTTTCGGTGGAGTGTAGTAATTTGTACTATTAACTGTAGCTTTAACGACTTACAGCACGCCTCTATAACTTAATCAATTTTGTACATCTAACCTAGTTACCGGAGCTCAGATTTCTCAATAAATAAAAATCAATAAATCATCTGACTTGATTCATTTTTTAAACTGGTGATTAATATTGTTGGAGAAAAGCTATTACATTTATATTAGAGATTTTTAATCTAGCGCTTTCTACACTTGTGCGAAAAAAGGTGGGTGGAAGCCTGTAGGTAAACGGAGTATTCGTGGCTGCCAATATATTCACGAAGATCACAGGTTCAAATCCCAGGGCACACCTCTGACTTTTCGGAGTCATGTCTGTATTGATAGTCAATCTCCTTGCACTAAGACAGTGAAGAAAAACATCGTGACGAAAACTGCATACTATAGCGATTTACAAGAATTTCTATGGTATATAAAGTCCGCCAACCCGCATTAGGCCAGCGTGGTGGACTATACGTTGTAATCACTCTCAATCTTACTCTCGTTTGTAGAGGAGGCCTCTATATTGGGAAGTGCCAAATAAACCCAGTTGTAAAATTGTTAATCAAAAGAAACATTAGCTTGTTGAACAATATTTCCATTAAATATGTGTCGGGTATTCCCATGTTGAACTTTTTCCCTGTAGCTGTGGACGTCAAATGTATATTCTTTACAAAGATATGCTATATTTGCTGATAATGCGATGCTATCTGCTGGGATAAGCGACGTCGTGCAAGGGTGAAATAAAAAAGGACTTTTTGCTACCTTAGATATTTGACTGCCAGGCATAATTGTGTCACTGGTTTATTTTAGCAACTGGTCCTAAATTTGAATAGTTTAAGACACCATTATATACGCTGTATTCATTTTTACGCGTGGGAATAAGAAAAATAACAAAATCATTTGTTTGGTGTTGGCAAACAAAAAAAACCTTTCTTTTGTTACTTAGTCTTAATCACGGTAAATTCTTTTCCGCGGAAATGTTTTGTGTTGTTTTAATTCCTAAAATCGGGTAAAATTTAACGATAAGTAGTACGGCCTATCAGCTACTTATATTAAAATATTAATAGCCTTCTTGGAATATTATGGATTATAATAACTTCGTTAAGAAGTAAGTTAAGAGCGTTTATACCCTGCACGCGCTTTTTGGCTTAAAAACAGGACTTTTCAAATGAGTTAATAGCCACCAATAAACAATTTAAAGGAAAAATAATTATTACTAATTTTAGAAAAGGTTGTCATCTAGGGAGTTTGGAGGAAAACATTATAGATTGATGGATAATTTGTGAGTACTATACGGATTACTGAACACAAGTTTCGTTATTTAGGCTTTAAATGGCAATTTAGAAGCTTAAGATATCCGAAACCACTAAATATAAGATGAAAATAAAAATATAATCAGACTAATAAGACCCTTATGGAGGGATTTTGCTGAGAAAAATAATCTTTTTGTGTTTGGTTCCTGAAAAATAAAAATTTAAACAATGCGAAATTATTCAGAAACTCTCGTCAAGAACATATTTTTTTTCACCAACTTATCGTACATAATTTTTTATAGCAATTGCATATTACAATAGAAGAACATCTTATCAATAAATTACCATTTTTATATTTCAACAAAATTAGTTTTCATGTTTTCTACAAATATTTTAAAAACCACTATAAAACACGCTGTCCGACGTGGATCAAATCAGACCGCAGCAAGGCCTTCTAGAGGGAGGACGTATCGCTCGTCGCTCCGGCCTGGCTGCAGTCGATTATGCCGCGCGTAGTAAAAATAGCCACGCGCGGAATGCGATTACCACATCTTAGTACTTTGGTAGTAAAATATTTAATTATTTTTATTACCTACAATAAATAAATAATAAATTATGTTTCAGGTAATATAATGGGATGTAATTCCGAGGCTAAATTATGTTATGTATTGTAATATAAAATTAAATATATTTCGTAATTGTAAGGGGTTGTAAGGCCCCTAACACTATTTATGTGGTCGAACACGAAATGATTAATAAAACGTCCGTAGTGTATACTGATTGAACATTGATTTGAATGCAACTTAACAATGTAATAATAACGAAAATATGATTAGTATCCAAAATTTGTATTATTCTTTGCTTGCACAGTAATATTTGTCTACTTATAAAGCAAATAAAATATTTTATGATATTATATTACAGTTACATTTCAATTGAATATTTGAAGCGCACGGATCAAAGTTGTTTGAGCCGATTGTATAGCGAGCCGACGCGGCAGCTCTACGCGCACAGCTTTGGTCGCTTATTGTGTATACGCTCTTAATATTTTATATTTTTTTGGAATAGAAGATGTTATGTATTTTTATCTCATTTAACTTTTTATAAAATGTGGACTAAAAATAAATTAATAACGTTTTCTATAAGCTGTAGAGTCACTATGAGCCGATAGCCAGTTTTAACAATAGGAAGAATTAGACACAAGACAGTTCAATCGGTGTGGTACCATTGTTCCTAATAACCTATTTGTTGTCACATTTAACTGATCAGTGTATTCACTGACGAACTTTGATATCCAGGTAGCCTCCCACATATGAGAGACCTACTACCAGTAAAAGTCATATTCTACAGTATGACGTAGGTATAGCAAAGCCGTATATTGTAAAATTATTTTTTATGGCTTATATCGCTTTTTAATTTGAATATTTTAGCTAATTTAGCAATTGAAATGTATTTCAATTGACTCGAGCGATCGTGTTATATTAACGTCATGTTCTCACCACATCGTATAAAACTGTCCTTCGGGGATACAAAAGAGCGATACAATACAAAAAACAAACTCAGTGCCACAGCGAATGGCTTGTATGTAAATTTATTTTCGTTCAATACAGCGATGTATCATACGGCACATGTATGTTTGTAATCGTCTTAAGTTGTAAATCCTTACTCGTGTCCAATGACAAAAGGACACTGCGTGGATGTCGCGTGGATTGTTATAATCAACTGATTTGCAATCATTTACATTATACGAAACTGCTTGAGAAATAATACTTGTTTTTGTGTAGAATAGCAGCCCGGCACCCTTTGCCCGGTTGCAGATATTCTTGAATCCAATTATCATTGATGCTCCGCTCCAATCGGTTATAGCGTGATGTTATATAGTCTATAGCCTTCCTTGTTAAATGAGTTATCCGACCCTAAAATAATTTTGATATCGTATCAGTAGTTCCTAAGATTAGCACGTTCAAACAAACAAACTTCTCAACTATATGTAAAGTATAGACAGGGTTAGACAAGCTGATCACCCGATAATAAATTACTACTGCGTTTTAAAAACAATTTTGTACACTGACAAGAGCACCTTATAGTTAATACATATGAAGCATCCATAGGCGAAAGACAGTAATAAATAAATAAATACACCCATCAGTCACATACATAATCCTGACTCCACACTAAGATCGAGTCTCGTGTCATGAGTATCAGAAACAAGGAGAGAATTTCGGTCCCACAAAAACCCAGACCCGAAACAAAAATACTTGCGGTGCACACAAATATTTGTAGCGGTAGCACAAATATTTGTAGCGCTAGCATAATACCCCCAGGTATTGAACCCGCGGACTACCGTTTCACGGCTAGCGTGTAACCAATTGCGCAACAGAGTCTGCCAATATGTATAATATGTAATATCTGGACCCATTTGTACTGTGGCTTAAACTACCATTAGCGGGGATCTACCACTTACGCCGCTATCATATAAAACATGTTGCAACTTGAGATTTATTGGGTAAAAGAAAGCGGCAGAATGAAAAGGTGATTTAAGGCAATGGTGGATCTATCAGTCCAACTCAACGAATTTAACCACCAAAGCTGTTACGAACTGTCAGTTTTCAGTGAGGCCAGACCAGTCCTATGAAGTGGAATTTTAAATATTAAGAAGTTTAAATATTATTCCAAAGCATAAATATTATTACTTATATTTTAAAGTAGGCACAATTTTTCGGGGAAGTTGTTAAACTCACGCCTTTTTCCCGGATGGGGTAGGCAAAGGTGCTGCCAGTACACTCACGTTTCGCCTAGTTGTTCCGTCCCACGATGTGATAGTGGACGTGTCTATCGCCATATCGTGCATAAATTCCTGACTTCGGACTAATAATTATTAATAGAAAAATTAAATATAAATTTGTCCAACCCGGGATTCAAATCCGAGACCTCAGCGTTGTAACCGTACCGCAGTACAACTAAGCCACTGAGGCAATAAAATCAATCGTTTTTCTATTCATGTTCCGTTTTCCAGTTACCGCATCCCACTAAAACCACTGCATGGAATTCAATAACTCTTCCGTATTCGTACATATTACACTGCAAGTCAAACAAGATAGTTTCCATCGTAATGCCACTTCACAAACTTGAGTTATTACATAAAACGTGTCAAGGAATCAAGTTAAGTAAAATTAAGTTTATTGAGAATCACGCAAATGCTTCCCAATATTTCAACGTACGTCTGTGATATTGCTGTTTTACAATCTGTAATAAAAGCGGTTTCGGTAATTTCGAAAAGTTTGTCTTATTAGCAAGAGTAATGATTTGTTCTAATTTATATGACTCCATAATACCTATATGGTTCAAGCCCGAATATATGCTGAAAATTTTATCGTATCCCTGATTCGCATGTTAATCATTCCAAATATTACGTTTTATAACATAATTTTATGAAAGTAAATTATTTATGTTATTATTAACATAAAATGTAATTATATAAACATAGTTTTTTTTAAAGATCGCCATAGGCTAATGCCACGCCACAGCGAGAAGTCTATGTGAATCTATCCAAGATTCACATAGACTTCTCGCTGTGACATTACACGCAACTAATTTCTCCTTTAGGCCACATATTCTTGCTAAACGCACCGATACCTGTGCCATAATTTTAAATCGCCGGATTGTAACCACACCGTGCGGTTTTTCTCAGAAAATATCCGCCTTAGTCATTAAGATGATAAAACAAGATAACATTAATGACTCGGGTTTATCAATAACGTCAGGTTCGTCGGCATTTTGGTTCGCATTATCTTGATTACGAGTAAACGCTACAATCAATACTAGATAAAAAATATATTAAGAAATGTTACGGCCAAAGTCGTGTAAACAACTTAACTTTGTAATTTCACTATCTTAACTATTGCTACAGATTGTTTTATTTCAAATTTTATTGGCCCATCGTAAACGTGTCTCGACGCGGCGGGACATGAGAATAAAATGTTAACCCATTTTTTAAGCACCTCCAGTTTTGTTACTTTGTTATTCGTAATGAATAACATAATAATAAACTTTTATTCACAACTGGCTTTTCTGGTGACTTCATCTGCGTATAATTACGTTTCAGATCTATCTTTTGAAAATTAGGCCAAATAAATAATAACAGAGTTTCATAATGGTTAAGGAAATCATTATAACGAAGGCAAAATATGAAATATATAAAGAGCTCTGTAAAATAAGTAATGTTATAGGAAGACTGAAGGCAACCCGAAATAGGCCAGCATGGTGGACTGTTACTTTTTATCTCAGCCTTTTCAATCTCACAATCGATTGAATACGTCTCCCGTGTTCAGTCAATGTATATGGATATATCTACATTATTAGACAATAATAAAAAACGAAACCTTAGAAAATTTGATAAAACTCACAATATTACAATGATTTTCATATTTTATGGAGTTTCAATTCGACACGGCGCGCATTAAAATATCACTGCTTCTACCATAAAGTGACGTAATGAGTGATTAAAATACACGCAATTTAAAAACATGATAGTTATCCGTAAATAACCATAATTAGTAATGAAATTATCTTCCTTTATTAAGTTAGGTATATCCCACGCTTATTCACACTAAAATAAGCAGTCTTAGGTTTTGTCCGCAACTCCTGTTTTCCGATATTTTTTCTTCTATGGACCAAATTTTTAATGTGTCTTATTTTGATATAATTCAGAAGAGTTTAATTACAATGCGTTTTGTAGTTCTTAAGCACAGCTTTAGCATTAAGGCCTACAAACATAAATACCCCGTCAGAAATTATCACAATTTCAAATATTTATTTCGAGAAAATCTTGCTTTAAACCATACGACTTCGTCGGAAGGCTCATATTCTTAATCTTCTTTATAATGTTTTATCCAATCCTCTCACTCCATCATATCTTAAAGAACGTTTTACATTTCTCCATGATTCTCTTTCAAGGTCCTTGAGGTCGTCGGAGAATTGGAATTTGAGAATGCCTGTGCATGCCACGACTTTTATGGATAAATCGTATACAGTACAAGGCGTTCGACGGTGGAATGCACTACCAGTGGTCATAAGACAGGCGCAAACACTGACATCTTTCAAAAAGATGGTTAAAAACTATATACACAGTCAGGTCATAAGTATTGTCACACAGTAAAAACTTTTCTTTTAGAATGCTGGCCAGAAAAAAGTTTATTGAATTCGAATTTCGCATTGTTCATGAAATAAAACTGTATACTTTTTAAAATTTTACTCATTTTTAAATATGGAGTGGACGCTTAAAGAAGACCGTGTTGCAGTTATTGCGTTGCATCGTTGCGGTTACGCGCCAATTCAAATTTTTGACATAATGAATTTTTTTAATATAACCAAAGATTCGTTTATCGTACCATCAAACGATACAATGAAGAATCTAGTGTAGACGACAGGTCAAGAAGTGGTCGCCCTCGGTCTGTTAGGACTCCAGCAGTGATAAAAGCTGTGAAGGCGCGAATTCAAAGAAATCCCAAACGTAAGCAGAAACTGTTGGCCCTTCAGATGGGGTTAAGCAGAACCATGGTGAAAAGGGTGTTAAATGAAGACTTGGGGCTTCGGGCATATCGAAGAAAAACAGGACATCGTTTGAATGCTCGTCTAATGGACCTGAGACTGAAGAGATGCCGCGCTTTGTTGAAGCGGTACGCGGGAAAAAAATATCGGGAAATTCCTTTTTCAGATGAAAAAAAATTTACCATAGAAGAGAGCTACAACAAACAAAATGATAAGGTGTACGCACACAGTAGTGAAGAAGCGAGCAACCGTATTCCGCGTGTCCAACGAGCTCATTTTCCATCCTCGCTCATGGTATGATTGGGAGTTTGTTATTGGGGCTTAACAGAGGTACATTTTTGTGAGAAAGGTGTAAAAACGAATGCAGTTGTGTATCAAAATACAGTCCTGACGAACCTTGTGGAACTTGTTTCTCATACCATGTTCAATAACAGGCACTGGGTATTCCAAAAAGATTCGGCGCCAGCTCATAGAGCGAAGAGCACACAAGACTGGCTGGCGGCGCGTGAAATTGACTTCATCCGGCACGAAGACTGGCCCTCCTCCAGTCCAGATTTGAATTCGTTAGATTACAAGATATGGCAATACTTGGAGGAAAAGACGTGCTCAAAGCCTCATCCCAATTTGGAGTCACTCAAGACATCCTTGATTATGGCAGCCGCCGATATTGACATGGACCTCGTTCGTGCTGCGATAGACAACTGGCCGCGCAGATTGAAGGCCTGTATTCAAAATCACGGAGGTCATTTTCAATAAACTTAGTGTCATAAGAATTTATGTTTTATTAAGTTTATTTTGGTATATAAATGGTTACTTAATGAATAAACTTGTTTCAATTATTTTATATTAAACATATAACAGAATTTATGACCTGACTAGGTATATAACCTTTCTCTCTAAATAACTGTATTCAGAAGTTTTATTTTCTCTTTTTTGTCTCAATAGGTAATTTAACTGTATCAGCCCATACTTATACGTCCCACTGCAGGGCACGGGCCTACTCTAAAATTGAGAGTACGATTGAGAGTGGTTAGGCTATATAGTCCACCACGCTGGCCTAGTGCGGGTTGGCGGACTTACATACCATAGAAATTCTTATGAATCCCTATGGTATGCAGGTTTCCTCACGATGTTTTCCTTCACCGTTTTAGTGCGTGGTGATTGACTATCAATACACACATGACTCCGAAAAGTCAGAGGTGTGCCCTGAGATTCGAACCCGCGACCACCGTGAACATATTGGCAGCCGCGTCTAGTCCGTTTACCAACAGGCCACCACGCACTTAGGTAATTTATAGTATGTATATAATGTATGTTTATCTTTATAAGTATTCATATATGTATGTATATAAGGTGTATTATATAAATATGTATCTAATATTGTGTATATATTAATTATAAATAATTTGTTTATCTATTCTTTTTGAGATCATGTTGCCTTCTCTTCTTATCCTTTTCTTATATCCAAAGATTGTTTGTAAGAAATCGCCTAGGGCGATAAGACCGCCAACTGTACTTTTAAGTTTATTTGTAAAATGTTGAATGCATTTTGTTCTTTTGCGTGCAGTAAAGAATAAAATTAAATTATATATAAACAAACTCATTAAATTCATAGCTTGTTCTAACAAATCAAATTTATGACAAGACGATTCATTTCGATGGAGCTAATATTTTTCAAATGTTTTACTCGTATCAACCTAAACCGTTGACGTAAAGCAAACGACCGGTCGTAAAATTATACGTCAATTCTGTAATATGCATAACACCCAACAGCGACCACACGCACAAGATAAGGACAGGTAGAAGAGGAAGAATTTAAATGTTTCCCCAAGTTTAATTGCTTGTGCGAAGATTAAATTCTTCAGCAATATCTTAGTTTTGTGCTAGATAACAAGACATGGCACGCCGTTCACGGAATGCAGGTCCTAGATAATTTACAAAGGTAGGCCTTTCGAATTTATGACACCGATATCGGCAACTAGCCATCTTGACTAGTTTAAGTTCTGTTGCCTGTGCAATCATTTGCAATACATTCCTTCTGACATTCTGAGATACCTTTGCAAAACGCTTGTAGTTGATTGTTTAGGGCACTGCTATTTTGTTATCAATTTGGTAAAATTAATGGTAAATTGTTATAAAAAAAAAACGAAATAAAACAAAATTTATTCTAACATTAATTTTGCTTCATGAATATTTTGTATATACAGGGTATATCAAGACTGCTACCGAAAACGAAGCCGGGTGGTAGTTTAAGCGACTTCAGACACAATGCAACAGAAAAAGTTGCAAAAAAAAGCGACAAGTTTTTTTTGTTATTTTTTTCCTATGGCCATATTTGGGTGGTAAATACATTTTTTCCTAAAATAATAGTATATACCCTTTTATTTATAAATACTCTAAGGTATAAAAGAGTTTAAATTATTATTTAAGCAAAAACTATGGATTTACCACCCAAAAATAACTATATTTAAAAAATCATAAAAAAAAATTGTCGCGTTTCTGGCGAAATTTTTAATTGCATTGTGTTTGTAGCCACTAAAACTACCACCCGGCTTCGTTTTCGGTAGCAGTCTTGAGATACCCGGTATAATTGATGTTGTTATGAAGGGCTTTATTTTTTTTGTAAAATTATTGCCGAGGGGCTTACTCTTTTAAGTTCAACGAAAAGTAGTTACAAAACTAAACTTCTGTATCAGCCCACATACGTCCCACTGCACGGGCCTACTCTACAATCGAGAATACGATTGAGAGTTACAAATCTAAACTTAGTTTAGTAAAATAAGCTTTGATACAATCACGAAAATGAAAAGACTTAATGAATTTAAACAAACTTAGTTAAAAGCACAAAAGTGGCTACAATTTTTGTTGTAATGCTACAATAAAATAAAGCAAATTCACTTTGGGAAACTGTCATTTCGGAAGCGAAACTTTGTCCGCGTACCTGAGTACAGATAAGTAATTGATGGGATTTGGAATCGCAAAAGATCAGAAGGTATTATGTCACAGGAACATTGTAGTCTGACTTTTAAATAATCCGTGTCTTGGAAACTTCTAGTACTAGACGTTTCAGATAAGGCTTTGCGGCTACTAAGAACTTTCTACTAATGGCAAACAAAGTTAGGGCGAATGTTTCTTCGAGTTTAATAAAATATGTCTTCATTGTTATTATGATCGTTTATATAAGACGTATAATTCAGGATTTGAGTTTATTCAGTGCGTGCCGGCTTCCCATTGTTTTATTGTGTGCAAAATTAATAATGTCAAGTTGCGAAGTAATCTGTTTGAAGTGAATTTTTCTACGGGTCTTAAATGTAATCCGATAAATCAACGGTGAGGTGTTTTCAAACAAAAGTTTGGAAATTAGTCTGTGAAGTTTAGTTATTGTGTAAGAGTTGAGTATGAAATTATCCACGTGCCGCGTTAGATGAACTTTTTATGCGGATATTGACATCAAGATTCGCCTAGATACTAGCTAGCGCCTTCGCTCTAAATTATAACATCAAGAAATGTCTACGCAGGATTAAAAATAGTGAATTAGGCAAACATTCTCAATTCTTATTTTACCAGTGATTGATGTCGAGAATAACGCATTCTCCTTTGCCATTTGTCAATTTTATTACAAATACAACTACACTTTATTTTATTCCTTTTAAAGTTTTAATTGATTACTGTATTATACGTACATATATTTGTTTCCAACGAAGATTTAATTCGAGTGTCTTTGTTATATCACATTAGGAAATATCAACCACAGACTAAAATTTCAATAACATAAATTTAAAACACATTTGAGTCCATTTAAACCGCGAAGTTTTGCACGTTTTTAGTACACCTAAGTGGAAAGTTTTAAAGCCAGTTTTATACATAAAATATTGCACATGTCTGCACTCTGGGGTAACGTTAAAAGATAAGAAAATCTACATTACATTATACTAGAATATTGTTCAATTTGCGGCTGACCCAGTTCCAACTCGCAACTGTCCCACCTACGGAAATGACTACAAAATTACACATCTTAGTGCATATAGGATGTTTAATTAGATTCAGTTCATTTTGCATAGGATTCTGTAATATTATAACTAAGACTATGTACGTGCCATTGCTGGGCATTGCAAATAATCTATTGAGTGAAGGCGCTTAGTCTTACACTGCTTCGATATGGGACAAAGTAAAAAGGAATTTTATTAGAAACATGCAAACTGATGCAAACTCTATAAGGTTCTGATAGGTAATTCTAAAATATCAACGAACAAGACTGAAATATAGAAATTAGAATTTGTAATTTTATCTATTAGCTCTCTATACTGAAATCGAAAACACGTTAACGAGCAAAGGTATCACCAAAATGCTATTAATTTTGCCTATTGACCTGACGAAATGCTATTAAATTATTTATATTTAAAGAAAAAATAATTAAATTTAAGGATTCAACTCTACCTCAAATATTTCTGCGTGGAATGCATTCTCATGACAGAACACAAAATGAAATACACAGATGTTAAATACTGAACAGATGAGTCACGACGCGGAAATGCAGTCACCAACTAATTACGGACCACATAAGGAACATCGAGGTCACCCAGAGACTTTTGGGACGAGTTATGTTCCACCAAAGATGAAATGAAATTGATGATGAAAATGAAAATGGATGGCGAGCGCAGTGGAATATTGCTACTGTTCATGAGCGGTCGTATCGCTTGCCATCAGGCGGACGGCTTGCTCGTCTCGCCATTCAATGCAATAAAAAAAAAAAAAAAAAAAAAAAAACTGTTCAAATTGAAATTCATCCGTAGAACGGAACAGATTGAATGAAATTCACATACCGGGTATATCACGACTGCTACCGAAAAGGAAGCCGGCTGGTAGTTTCACGTGTGACTATAAACACAAGGTAACTAAAAATTTCGCACATAAAGGCGATTTTTTTTTATTATTTTTTAAATATCGTCGAGTTTGGTGGTAAATCCACATTTATTGCTATAATAATAATTTAAAGCCTTGCGTACCATAGCGTCCTTAGAAATAAAAGGGCGTACACTATTATTTAAGAAAAGTCTATGTATTTACCACCCTAATACGACGAAAGTAAAAAAAAACAAGTCACCATTTTTTGCACAAAATTTAGTTTAGCATAGTGTCTGAAGTCACTAAAACTATCACCCAGCTTCGTTTTCGGTAGCACTCTTGATATACTCATTCACATAATACTTAAACATTAATATCCATGCACAAAGCGTTGGCGACAATATTAGCTGAAGATACTGCAGTGTATACTTTGAATCTTGCCAACCGCCCGCAACTCCATCATTGGAGCTCTACCGCACCGCTCTATGACAACATTCCGCGGTGGAAATAGTTCACAAACTCATAACTTCGCTAACTTGTAGATTAAGTAATGTAAGAGATTAAATTCACCTTTGTGAGCGTTGTTCAGTGCCTACTTTAATTACACGCTTGTTTGTTATTATTATTTAGTAATATAAGTTGACTGCTTCAGTGGCGTAGTTGTAAATATAAGATTGTGACTATAATTTGAAATGGTGGAAAGCTAATGTGGATAGGGCCTATGTTATCGTATCCAGCCAATAGGCTGACATAATTTTGTGATAAGGATCTCTTATTAGAGAGCACTTACTCTATTTGAGTTGGTTCGTACTGGTTATCACATGCATTTAGTCACATTGTCCAACCAGTATAAAATAAGTAATAAATAAATACACCAAAGAGTCATATACATAGTCCTGACTCCTGACCCAAGACTAAAATCGAAGCTTGTGTCGTGAGTATCAGGAACTACGAGAGACTTCGGTTTTACAAACAACCAGAAGGGCGATTCACGTATTTTATTACGTTCAGCTGCAGTGCAGTTGCGGTTAAGTTTCGATCAAAACAGCCCTTTTCGTATTCTCGTAATTTTGACAACCGCTGTCAAATACGCTCGCGTCAAGTTCGCGTCACGCAAACGTTTTAGCGTATTCTACTGCTGCGCGTTTATGTCAATTTCAAACAAATTTCATATGTCTGACGTACAGTTGACGCGCAGCTCACGCGCAGCTCACGCGCAGCTCACGCGCAGTTCACGCGCAGCTAAACACTTACAAGAATACCATTTTGTACCAAAGCGTAAACTTAATTGTAACCGCACCGCAACTTGATCGGCGCGTCATAAAGTTACGTGAATCGCACTACAGACCTGAAACAAATACTTGAGGTTCACACAAACTTTTGTCTCGGTGCGGGGTTCGAAACCGCGGCTGTCCGTTTCATACCTGGCGTTTAACCAACTGCACCCGTAGTAGTTTTGATAATTTTTGTCACCGTACAAAAATTATCAAAACCAAAATTAGTCACCAAGAATAACTTCGCGGAACAAGCGGTAAAAACGCTGAGAGCACAAATTACAATAAAGACATTTTAATAAATTATATTTTATGTATTGCAATAAAATTTAATGATACATAAAATTAATTCCATGTAAATAAAATATTACACTTAATTATATATACCAATAAATACAGATTATTATAAAAAGTATATAAAATATTATAAGATAATTATAATGGTATTAATGGTGTGTGATAAATATGTCATATCGTATTAACATATTAAAATATTTTAATAATAATGTAGGGTAATATAATATTAATTATAATAGTTAATTTGTTTAAATTCAAATGTATATTAGAAGCGTTGTTTAGTAATTTGGGTCAAATGATTTTTTGGCAATTAATTAGGCTTAAACAAAATAAAAATACCGAATTTAGGACATCTTGATTATACTAAACCACATGTGATATAACAATCTACAAGGTTAGTCATAAAGAGCGTATAAAGGCGCGAGGGAGATGCTACACTCATCTTAATGAACAACTTTTACTATGTACTTATTAATTTTGTAGATTGAAACGATTATTTTCGTAAGGAACAGCTGATTTTTTTCGCGATTTTAGTGTTGGTCCCACAGTAATTTTTTTTTATTATGATGTTTGTAGCATCCCCCTTCTGGATTTATATATAAGGTATATATACCCTTAAGACTAACCCTGTATATCAATCAATAAACAAGGAATTTATACTTCATATAATACTTTTCATAGTCGAATTGTTTACCCCTTCATTGATAAAAGACGCTTATGATTATTTTAAGTGACGTTTACATTTAACGCGTGAAAGCTATGAAATAAAGTATAAAATTGAATAATAAAATTGAAGTTAATTCCCTTTTATACACCTGCCAATACTTCCGTTAATTATAAGCCACACTCCTCCTCCACATCGCCACTATTTCATATTGTTTCCCTATTTATAGAGCCTCTCTGATTTCTTACCTGGCATTGTTACACAGCATGATGAAGTCTAAAATTGTATCTTACGTGCAAACCTTAATATCACAAAATCTTCCGTAAACCAGTAATTTCGGCCAACATTCCACGGTTTATCCAAGAAAGCGCGAGGGATGGTGTAACATTTTTCCTGCGAAATTAACTTGCCGCGCGATACACAGCATAATAATAACAGTTGTATTAAAATTTGTTACTTCAAAATATTATCACTTCATTTGTGAATTAAATCACTGAATATAAATTTATATTAATGACCTTTTTTGCCTTTATATTGTAAATGATTGAAATCATTAAACATAATAAATAAATTTCTTCCAATCACCAAGACTTAAATTTCTAGTCCATAGAACGATTTTATTTAATTTAGTATACTTGCCTTACAAAGAGATTCTTATTCTACTTTGTCTCAAATTAATTTAGGTTCGACCCAAAAAGGTTTATGCATATTGCAGAAAAAATAATTTATGGCTTATCAAATGATCGCCTGTCTTGCTTCGTCCTTTCGCGAATTTATCCCAACTGAGGCACATAATTTATGGTTTTCGAACAAAACACTCAGACAAGAATGGTCTGCTTGGAAATCGAACACAGGAGTTTTCGTTGCACATCAATTTTAATTTGGTACGATATAAATAAGTCGCTTATAGCGTAATACTTAATAAAAAACTGCCCGTGCGTTCTTTTTAAAATATGTTAAAAATTGAGTTCATTAGATTTATAGTTATTGCTAAATTATATTTAATTTACATTTTATTTTTTTAAATTATTAAATGAGATATAAAAAAAGTTTTATGTAGTTTATAAATATAGCATTATTTGTCCTTGTGATGCAGGCGTTTTGGGTTACTGATAAGGTTTATTAACCAAATATAAAAAAGTCAACAAAAAAATCTGAGCACTGTAATACTGACAAATTAAATACAAATTTTCCAAATCTAATCTATTTGGCAAGTTTTGAATTGTTTGAGTTGTTCCCCAGGCGTTACATTTTCAGCTGTGAAACTTTATGTATGTTTAAAGTCCAGTGGAACCCTGATAAACCGCTATCAGAGCTTCGCCAGCATTTATTTGAAACACTAACCGCATTAAGTTTTCGCTTAGCCACACACGTCGACTATTTCATGAGCGTCACGTGCCACTAATAAAATTGTACAAAAAATTAAAGCGACTTTAAATATTCCGACTGTCGCCGTGCATTTTAAGAGTTTATTTTGTGGTAAAGCTTGAGATATGTTAAAGTTTTTTATACATTTAGTGTGATAACGAATATGTTTATGATACTATTATTTGACCAAAGGAATTTATTAACTATGAAGGGGTATTTAATTTAATTGCGACGACTCTTATTTTGTGTCTTTAATTTATTTTATTTCATAAAAATAAATCAATAAATTTTGAATTATACAAGTGGATCGGTTTCTGTGGATAGTTTTTTTATTTTTATTGCAGTGAATGGCGAGACGAGCATGCCGTTCGCCTGATGGTAAGCGATACGACCGCTCATAATCAGTTGCAACATTCCACTGCGCTCGCCATCCTGAGACAAGTCTCAGTATGTCCAGTAGTTGCTCTGGCTACAATGTCCTTCAATCCGAAACACAACAGTACATTTAAGCAGTGTTGTTCACTGTATTAGATAGTTAAAGGTAAAATAACGTAAATGTTATCTTGAAACGTTAGTACGGATAAGTGCTAAATTCAATCCTTTAGTCAGGGTATCTTTTATACAAGTTTCCATTTAACGGAAATATAAAATTTCCGGCGATTAGATTTGTCCTGGAGAGAGAGACAGACTCGACCACAGAATAGTAAGACTAATGGAATGGATCTTTCTTCCGTGGGCTCGATAATATAAAACAGAAATCGCAGTGACGACAACTTGCCACAATTAAACTTAGGGCTTCCTAAGTTATAAGAGTTGCAGTTTCTATGTCCACACTAGAAATAATTTATAGGTTGTGTTATTGTGACTAATTATTTTAAACTTTGGGCAGTCCTTGTTTCCTTTCATCTGTGTTTTCCGTAACAGAAACACAACGGTAATAAACTATTGATGACAATCCATAGGGAAAGCTACCTTATAATATTAATCACTAACTTAGTTCCTGGAAACAACGATTAAATGCAATTAAAAATATCGATCAAACGCGACCCGATGTTCCAATCGCAATATTCTCAATTATTTAGAAAACTCGCTGCGGACTTCTCATTTTAACTCTCTCATTTTAATTTAAGTCGTGGTTTATTTGAAATTTAAGTAAAAAAGCAATATTGGAAGCGAGTGCAGCGTAACTTCGTTAAGGTTAGTCGACAGGACCGGCGTGGGCCAAAGTTAACGTGCCGGCCGCGTAATCCTATCATTTCACTATTCGGTTACTCGCGCGTTTATAGGGATGTCTCATTTGGGAAACACTACCGCAATCCAATGGTTTGACAATTCGGTTAATAGAGTCGCGTTTTGGGAGCATTTAGGGTATTAGGGTTGTGTGCTTTTACGTTTGCGGATTTATGATTTAAAAATTGATTAGATGCGATATCTAATTTAATTTTATAGTGTTTTGTTATTTTTATAAATAAAACATACAATTTTACAGTACGATTATATGATGTTTTGCCATGTATGTATCTTTTTTATTTCCGTTTTAATTTTAAACGAGTGGATCTCATATTGTTCCATAATAACAGGCGTGCTAGAGATGATGTAAAATTAGATAATTCTGATTATGTAATTTTATCTTTTGATTTTCAATGTATATTAATTGGTCAAAGTACGAATACGACATTGTTGCACTACGCTATTTTGTACCTTTTTATAGATCACGTAATTCTATAAGAGTTTCATTAAAATACCATCTCTTCACCTACAAGATACAGACAAAAGAGCAAATAAAGTCATTGCGTGGGCACTATTGTTCACGTTGTATTCATAAGAGAGCTATGTACTTTACCGGGAATATTATCTACATTTTATATATTTTTTTTTATTGCGTTGAATGGTGAGACGAGCAAGCCGTTCGCCTGATGGTAAGCGATACGACCGCTCATGAACAGTAGCAATATTCCACTGCGCTCGCCATCCTGAGACATAAGATGTTAAGTCTCAATATGTCCAGTAGTTGCTCTGGCTACAATGTCCTTCAATCCGAAACACAACAGTGCATTTAAGCAGTGTTGTTTCACGGGAGAAATAGACATTGCGGTGGTACCTACCCAGATGGCTTCTCACATATGAGAGACCTACCACCAGTAAAAGATTATATTTTTATGTATATGTATAATATGTTTAGTTTAATATTAAAGTTTCTGAAAGAGTATTGGTTTGATTTAATGTATATTGATGATTTAAAAACGTATAGTAGGAGTCTTTTTAATAAGAAAAAAAAAGACTAGTAATAGTATTCATATGCTCCAAACATGGGAGCTACGAATAAATATATTGAATATTTTCATGCATGTAAAAAATATTTTTTAAATAAATATATTGTTAAGCATAATGAGATGTGAAATCTGCTACATTCTATAAAATTATTTTGTACGTGCATTTTTTACGTTTAAATAATCCATTTTACATTGTGTTTTTCGTTTTATTTTTCTCAACTAGATTCGAATTCTAAATCAAACAAGAATACCTTAACGTATCTCAAATATAATGACGCAATAATTACTTATAAAGCAGCTGTATTACGCTAATGTTATTCTATTCTATTTTTGACAGCCTCCGTGGCGCAGTTGGTTAGACGCCGCCTGTGAAACGAGAGGCCGCGGGTTCGATCCCCGCACCGAGAGAAATGTTTGTGCGACCCACAAATATTTCTTCCGGGTCTGGGTGTTTGTGAGACCGAAAAGTCTCTCGTAGTTCCTGATACCCACGACACAAGACTCGATCTTAGTGTGGGGTCAGGACTATGTTTGTGACTGTTGGGTGTTATTTATTTATTTATTTATTTATTGCTATTAGCTATAGACAATCCTCATTCATAATCAATTTAATCAGCACGATGAGTCAAGTTCCGTCCAATAGCGCTTCAATGAGCGCGATCTTCATGTTATTAATTCATAAACCTAATCCATCTGTTTTGCAATAATTACAAACTGCAATAAGCAAACATGCAATTAATCTCATAAATCACGTATGTTAAAACGAGACAGCGCTAGTCTCGCACTCCAATGCATACTAATGTTGCAAATCCGATATAGTTTGTGTCTATCACGAATGTCGAAAACGGTTTTCTTAGCGAAATCGAAATGTACGTAGTTTACACAACAGCCTTGCTGGGAAGTAAAGATAAATAGTTCTTTTCTTATAGACAATTGACCTACTTACGATTACATGACTGGATTGGAGCTAAGCACAGCTCCATGCTGTAAAATAGTAGCCACTTTTGAGATTGGGAAGAAAGTTAAAGTAGAATCTAAAGGGCTTAATGACAACAGGAAATATTTTCAATAAGATTTCGACATGTTTAATATTGTTTAAAAGGTAAACGATAAAGATCATAACTCAGACGGATCTGCTGGTAAAGTTAGTACGTAAAGCTCATTAAAAACCACATGATTAATAAAGTAATTTTCTAGAGCACAATATCGCTCGTATAATGTGTTTTCATTGCGAAGCACGCAACATTAGCGTTTGAAATGATGCGGGGTACATTGATGATTCCACGAAGTTGCGACGAGTCGCGCTCTTGAACGCATAACTCGGTACCACTACTCGTCATCGACAAACTGTCTTACTAGATCTAGTTGCAAGTGTTATTAAAATATTCAGTTTTATGAGATTAAGTGTTACATTTAAATTAACACTACTATTAATTCTAAGTTTTGAATTTATGGGAAGAAAGTTACTCAATATCCTTTCATTCCATCTTCGAAGAATACAAACAAATCTACGAGTCTTTAGGTCTAGTATTAATGGCTGATTACTAACTACTTGAGGATCGTGTCCCGAATTATATTTAAAAGATGAAAATAATTTGTAAAACTATTTGATGTCACAACTATGATATTCGTAATTTCCTTTTTTCTTATTACTTTATTTAATACTTATCTACATCTAAATGATATCGTAAATGCCTACGAGTTCACAGTGTAAAATAAACCATTCTAAATTGTAATAAGCGAGACGAATTCACTACTCCAGTAGATGAACGAACTTGGTTAACAATTTGTGAATGAGTAGACACTACGAGAGGTCGTGACCTATAAATTAACTCGTGTGTTGTGTGCTTTTAATTAAATGCTTTACGCTGTAAAAATACTTTTTTAAATCTCGTGAACGTGCTTGCAACTATATTAAATATATTATTATTGTACAATGCAACGACGAAGAAAATGTCCGATCACCGTCCAAAAAATGGCAGGCGCAGTAGTCAAGGTCGCTTCACACTACACTGAATATCGCTATGAAACCGCATCTCGTAATTCTATTTCTATACCGCTGCAGTGGTCAAGTCATCCCGTGTTATGTTGCAAAATTAAGAGGATTGCCTTGACGGTCTGCGGCTTGTAATAAATGGGGACGATTCGCTTCGTTCAGGATGCCGTTTGGTAGTATGCGATGCGGTCACTCAACCGGCTCTAAAGCCCGTTACGTCAGCGGCCGCATGCCACAATTAGATCACATGCGAGACTTGCAATGGCTAGACCAGACGCCAATCGTCGATAGATTATGTTTTAGTCCCGTTAAAACTGGCTTTTTGCATGAACGGCTATGGCATTCCGATGATTTCCTTAGGCGCTATTTCTCGTAAACATTACACTTGCGTAATGGCCGCCGCATATTTCAACAGCTATAATCATTTATCAGACATACGAGTTATGCATAACGATAGACCAATTTTGTTTGAACAGCTCCATGTACCGGCAGTGTGGTTTACTAATTCCCGTGTAGCTACCGATCATACACTACAATTTGTATACTCCCGTTAGAATGAGCGAAATGTTAAGTAGAGAAATTTAAAATGCAATTTAAAGTTTTGCTGACAAGTCGGTTTACATTCCCTTTGCTAAGTCTGAATCTCGCACGGTAGTTTGCGGTTAGCCCATTCTAAGTTGCCCCTTCTTTATTGGGTGTACGTAAAACTCTCCAAGATAATTGGCTCCGGACTATATTTACGTTGCTCAACAATCGACCGAGCAAACAAATAAACGCTTTGTAGCACTTTGCGAAGCGAAGATAAAAAATAATCATTACAACTTGAACGATAAAAGTGTTTCTAGCTAAAGTATAAAGGAATTAGAAACAATGCAACGTCTCGCATCGATGGCTGGCTGGATAGTGGTTTTTGACCTAATCGCGCGTATTTATCTATCGCGTTCATCGATAACTACACCTACACTAATAAACCGGCGGGAAGCCTAATCTAATACAACACAACAGGTCCCGACTACGACCCACGGAGTAGATAGGTATTGCAATAAATGGTAATTGATTGCACCAAGATAGGATGTGTGTGCGTGTCGTTAGTATGACGTCACGTCCTGTCAGACGATGCCGAACCGTCGGACACGGTAATTGCCAATAAGACCTTCAAAACGATCGAAAATAATTAGCAAATTGAGACGAATTGAAACCTCAAGTTGCAACGTGCAATTAGCCTGGGATTGCATGAACCGATTGTTGTGTCGGTATGGGAACACTCCCACCTACTATGTATATTCACAAAGATGGAGCAATGTGCTATAGGTTATAATTATAATAAACCTCTTGACTCGCCTTTGTACAATCATAATTAATGCAATGTCGTATTCAACAAGGGTACTCTTGCACTTTTGTGAATCAATTATAGTTTTTTGTCCATGCATAGTTCCGATAAAAAATTAAACCGTCCACTTAAAACTAAATAATAACGAGTACCTATGAACATCACCAACTAGGATAGGAGTAGCGTTGCCGGTCTGTAAATATGTAAGGGGAACAGGCAGGCAAAAGACAAAGAAGTAGTAAAGGAACAAGGTCTTCAGCAATCTTACTTGCCAAGCCAAACACAACAAAAAAGGGGTACCACTCCGTCCAGCCAGCTTAATTCAACAGTAAATGAGTGGTCAAAACATATTACAATATTATAAAACCAACACATTTAATAATTTGTATGTCTAAACCAAACAGCAACACAAAGCCAAAAATTATTCCCCAAGTCCCTAACCTCCCCGACTCCGATAAGAAAAATGATGCCAACAATACCCGTCTATGGTAAATGATTATGAATACATTTTTTACAAAAGCAGCAGATACTTCGCGGAAGAATGGCGATTACAAAGCGTAGTAGACGCTTATATTGAGGCTCTCGGTTGCAGGGCGCTCGTCTGGAGGGCCAATACTCGATCGCCACTCAGGTTTACCTACTTCGCTCCCGGCCGTATCAGCTATAATATAGCCTGCATAGAACTTAGTTATTGCATGCTCAACGTACAATGTTCCATGGTTATGGATTTTGAGTGCAATCATGCTAATTATTGCCAACCCGCACTAGGCCAGCGTGGTGGACTATATGGCCTAACCACTCTCAATCGTACTGTCGATTGTAGAGGAGGCCCGTGCCCTGCAGTGGGACGAATATGGGCTGATACATGATGATGATGCTAATCAGCAATTATTACTAATTTGAAAATGGAATGTGGTTTATTTGTATTGGAAATGCCGTGAGGTCCCTACTTGTTTCGTGGCAGTGTGTTATGGCTATAAACCGGGCGGTCGTGAATTCGATTTCTATTTCCAGCAATGTTATTTATATGAGTTTTCAGTGTGAAGTTTCATAAGAATATTATGGAAGGATTCTATGAAATGTTAATTGACGATTTCTATGGTTAGTCATGGTAAGCAGAATTTCCTTTAAAATACAAATACAAACTCACAAAACATACAAATTTGTAGGATCGTTGACATTGTTATCGACTATTAAGGCAAAACGTCGTCTTAAAACGTAGATAATTTTAATATACATTCCTTGGTACATTTTAGCTATTCTATTAGCTGATTTATCGTGTACATACGTAGCCTGAATGCTCGCACGGCTTATCGTAATTCGCAAACAAGCCGACGCGGTACTGCAACGCAAATTTATCTGGAAAATTTATCTAAACATACCCAACACCGTGTGAAAACAGCTCCAGCTGGAAATGCCATATCTGGCTTACATACAACCAACTTTAATTACGTTGTAAACAAAAACATCTCATTTACATTTCCTAACGCAGCTTCTTTTAAATCCTTTGTTGAAAACTGACAGTAAATTCCTTCGACGTGGGTGTAATCGTATGGAACTGTAATGAATACAAACTAATAATGAGAAAAAATTCTAATGTACAAAAAATCGAACGAACCCATAAAAAAGAAAAAAATAACAAAAAACTGTCGGAATAAAATTAATGAATTCCGTTTCGCAGCCCAAAACGACAGTGTAGGTACGCCGTTTTTAATTTCAGCAAACATCAAGAACGATGCCCAAAACGTTTTCCGAGAAACTATTAAACATTAATTTGGGAATTCCTTTAAAAGAAACACAACTGCAAATTGTGAGCCTCGTGTGACAACAAAGGAGCTGTGAGCCGTTGACAACGTGGAATTTTCATGACAAATACCCACGGCACCAGACTCGCGCCATACACCTCCAACCGACTGATAAAATCTCTCGGGTGCCATTAAAATTAGAACTTTTTGTTGTTACTCCAGTTTAATTTTCTTGCTTGCATGCTACATCGCTGATTAAATCAACGTCCGGTGTACAAGTCGTACAATTATTTTTGACATTTAATTTGGTTATTTAAATGATATTTTAACGCTTTTCGGTCAAACTAACGTGTCTAAAAATAACAATAAGACCTTAGCTTAATACCAAAGGGAACAAAAATGCAGCAATTATTCTAACTCAAAAAGATCTTCATTAATCATTTAATGAGTTTAATCTCTTTACTTTCCATGACGAAACCCATGCAACTTCCTATGTCATTCAAATCTTTGCACAAAAAACTAAAACGTATATTCAGGCAAAGAATAGCGCATCCACGAGATCACAGCTCGGCGCTCAGACAGTGCAACAGCCTGAATGAAATTAAATATAATACATAAGTATACGGCGATTTGAGAGGAGGGAAATGGGGGTCGGGCCGTCAGGAGGGTCTCTTTGATTACGCGCCTGTTTGGCGCAATGAGTTAGCCGAGTTGCGGGCCAGCGGGGGCACAATTCTACATATGCAAGTTGCAGCGCCCGGCACCATTGTCTGCGAACAATGCGTTGCGTGACACTATGAGCAGATTCAACAGAACTAAGAACTTGGAGAACTTAAAAAACTCCAATGAAAAAAGGACTCGGTTCGGATTCTCTCGTGATACCTTCATAACAATGCGCGCTAGTTTCTAAGTTGTTATATTGAATATTCAGCCTTCACAACTGGAAAGCGTAGGTATTAATTCGTAAGGAGGACGTCAACTATATTGTTGAGTTTTATAACCTTGAACAGCGTGCATTTCATTTATATTTTTCAATGTTGCATGGCATTCGATTGTTTGCTTCTTTGCTAAACTGTTTTATAGTTTTCCAACGACGTTGTAGTTTGTAAGACGACTTAATCAACACAGAACTTTAATACATATTACATAACTACATACAGTGGCGTATTACGCACCGATCAGTTTTATTGACAACCTAATTTCCTATATAGATCATAACTATAAGTAAACTCAATTTTGCAAACTAAACATTCGCAATGAGATTTAATTAATTACTACTGACCATACGTGTTTGTGTTAAAAAATGGATTTCCGCGCGGCTTCACCGCCCGTGACATGAGTAAGCTAAATTCACGATATTATTACACCGAGTCATCCTCGTAGATTGTGGAGAAACTACTAAACATATACGTTACATTATTAAATGAGTTTTCAACTTACAACTACACGATAACTTACACAACACACTAATTAATTTATTCTCGAGTTAAGGTTTGGCGACAACTTACTACTTAATACAGTGAGCGCGGTTGACGTGGGTTAGAACCGAGAGGGTTTATGTTCACTCAAATCTCAATCTCTAGTTATTAAGCTTATTACCAAGTTATAATATTAAAATAACATACCGTTATCCCTGTGTCGCCGGAGGAGTAGCAGAAGTGTTGCTAGAAAAAGAAAAACACAAGTTAGATATTATATTCCACAATTATATTACTACGTAATTTTAAAATAATTATAACAACTTAGTACCAAAAGCTGAAAGATACGATAGTCTTTACATTAATTCACATTTAGTAAATTAAAAAGAAATATAATCTTATCTAATCTTAAAACCGTTTCGGTAACGGTGGAAAATTGAGGCATGTCATCAGTCTTTGGGATTTCAAAGTTGGATGGGAGAGTCAAAAGGTAGAGGTATAGATTATTTGGCCTTTCCAATCTCAGTGACGGAATGAAACACGCCATCAAACCTGTTACACTACTGTTTTACAGGGGTATATACATCGAGCTAGTTCATTCGTGTTAGGAAAGACTATTCACAGAAAGGCTCTAACTTATAAATAAATATCGCTGATAGTTAGGGTTTGCAGAAATAATATAGTCTCATACTAATATTTAAATACAGCCTGAATTACTTATCTTCTTTATTTCTAACGTCTTAATCTATCGTCAGCGCCTAATACATTCATTAATTACGCAAATTAAGGCGAAATACCTTTAAAGCCGTTTTGAATCAGAACATTCCACTGTGCGCCTGTCTAGACGGCCAAATCAAAAGAGGTAGATGCTCCCCAATCTCACAGATCTTTAGAAAACAACTGCGATTTGGTGCATAAACTTTGAGCTGTGTTTTAAAAATAAAAAAGCACTATCCGCTAGTACGGTCCGGCGAAACTTTCGTATCGGATGTGTTTCGAATACATCGAAACATTCAAACGAATTTGATGATTTATGACAAAGAAGGATTTATGCGAAACGTGCTTAGTATACTTGTAATAGTTTTTGGAATCCCTTTTTTATTGTATTGTTCCGGTAAACGAGGAAACGGTTTAACAGACGGTAAGTGATTACCGTCCTGAAGGTGTAACACCTGAATCATAGGAGTATGGCCTCTTAATACGATAGAAGAAAGGGCAAAAAAAGGAATGAAGTGGGGCATGTGGATTTGAAGAAAGACTTCAGGAAAGTTTTTTTGTTTCTCTGAACGGCGAGCATGCCATTTCCCTGATGGTAAGCGATACGATAGCTTGTGGATTATAGCAAAACCAAACACCGTGGTTTACAAAGCAATGCTTGAAATTCCTTTGCGTTCACCGTCCTGTGACACAACTTTTATGTAAAATAGTTATAAAGTTGCTGTATCATGTCGTATTCTAAAAGACAATGCTCCACCCACTCTACCCAACCCATTCCTACAAGTTTAAGGTACAGGCTTCAGCACTTTTAAAACTTTGCCTACTTTACTTTTAGCGTAGTACCATTAAACGTAGCCAAAAACTCGTAATGATAGGAAATTTCTCCGCAACGTTATACGCAGTATCAAGCTCTATGAATTTATGCATAAAATTGTTTTATAAACTGTACGAGCTATGACAAAATTGGCAGCGATACTAACGCAAAACATTAGGTCTTTTGGTAAAATTTGGACGCGGATATACACACTTTTTATATCACAATGTGCTTATATATTGATTTCAAACGAAATATGACTTAAAAAATGCTTTTATACTACAAATATTGTAACAGTCAAAGAACAAATTCATTAGCTAGTAGCCTATTGTAACATAGTCCAAATTATCAGTAAAACATCTCATCATCACATATTTTTCTTTCTCCTTTCTTTCTCTTCTCTTCCCTACAATTGCTTGCTTACAACACAGCTACGATTCGAATGTACATGTTCATAGGTGTCAATATTTACATAGTAGTAAGTGTCTTGTTTGCCCGTTTATGGATCTTATGAAATAAAATATCACCTGTATATCTGTATCAGCCCATATACGTCCCAATGCAGGGCACGAGCTTCCTTTATTATCGCGAGTTCGTTTGAGAGTGGTTAGGCTATATAGTCCACCACGCTGGCTTAGTGCGTGTTGCCGGATTTTACATGGCATAGAAATTATTATACACTCATTTGCAAAAAAAAACGGGCGGTTTTGATTTTAATTCTTCTTTAAAAAAATACGGTACCAAAATGATTTCAATCATTGGTACATGTTACTGGCCGGTTTTAAAAATGACGTGGTGTTTAAAACAGTACGTTCTAAATTCAAATTTTCATTTGATGCTCGTTTTTACAGAAAACCACTTTTTATCCTACATTTTTGGTGCGAAGTTCCAAAAGATAATATCGGTTTTCATAACTTTTAGTCAATTTTTATGAATTTATTTCATATTCTTAATTGTCAAAGCTTCATTTATTGCTGTTTAGCTGTCTCAATAATGTTAGAGAAAGTGGTAAAAGCTACCAAAATTATTGCGCTGCTCGAAGAGGGTTGCAGCCAATGCTTCGTGGCTCAGAGGCTAAGTGTGAGTCGCTCGACGGTTCAAAGGACCTGGCAGCGGTATCAAGACACGGGTTCCGTCGAGAGAAGGCCTGGTACATGTACCCAACCACGGGATGATCGTTTTCTTGTGAGTCGCGCATTGAGAAATCGCAAGTATTCGTATGTGGACCTTAAGAACAACCTCGAAGAAGTAAGAAATGTGCATACTAGTCTATGGACGGTCAGGAGGAGGCTTCTCGCGGCTAATATACGCAGTCATCGCCCTGCCCGCGGCCCTAAGTTACTCCGTGAGCACAGAGTTGCCAGGCTTAGGTTTGCTCGAAATTGTGAGTCATGGACTCAAGAAGACTGGAATAGGGTATTGTTCTCCGATGAAGCCAGGATATCTCTGTTCGGTGAAGATCGACGTCGGCGACTGCTACGAAGACGAAGAGAACGCTTTGCAGAGGCTTGTTTTGAAGAAATCACACCTTATGGTGGGGGCTCTGTTATGTTTTGGGCAGGAATAAATTCAATGGATCGTCCAGAGTTAGTCTTCATTGAAAACGGCTCACTGACTGGACATCGATACTTAACGGAAGTTCTAATTCCTCATGCACAACCCGCATTGGCCGCTTTAGGCGAAGACTCAATTTTTATGGAGGACAACGCTCGCGCCCACCGGTCTGGTGATGTGGAAGCGTATGTGCAAGAGGTCGGCATTCGTCGTTTGGATTGACCAGCTCAAAGTCCCGACCTCAATCCTATAGAGCATGTCTGGGGCGTTCTGAAACGATGCGTGAGATCAGTACAACCGGCTCCGCAGACCATCAGAGAGCTGAAGAATGTGATTACCGCGGAGTGGGAACGTATTCCGCAAGCAAGTATCCGGGATATCCTCGCTAGCATACCCAGACGAATTCAAGCTGTGATTTCAGCTAGAGGGGGTCACACTCGATACTAAACATTTATCTGCTTTTACTTTATTAAAGAAAAAACAAACAAAAATCTTTGTTAACTTTTACTTCACGAGCATATGCACTAATAGCGAGCATACACTACTAGTGAACTTTAGCATTAAAACCCATAAATTTTATCAAAATTTTATGATAATACTGACGAAAACGATTATTTGCTTATTAATTTACAAAATTGTGAAAGCAAAACTACCTATAATTATCAAACAAACCAATACTAACATTTGAAATGGTTCATTGCTTAGGTGCCCGTTTTTTTTGCAAATGAGTTTAATATCCCTGTGGTATGTAGGTTTCCTCGCGGTGTTTTCCTTCACCGTTACAACTAAAAAACTACCAAGAATACAAAAATCTTTCAAAGCACTAACCCAACTTAATCCGGGCAATTTTTACGAAATAACCAAACGGAAGAATAACTTCGTGCATAAAACTTCTAAGGGACAGGTAACAAAGGCAAACCATTGCAATATTGAACCATGATTCCGTACGTCGTCACATATGTTTAAAACCCTCGCGAGCCAGACAAAGCCTGCGCCCATACAATACTTTAACAATAGTACTGAATATCTAAATCTTTTTTTATTCCGATTTGCTGAAGTCGGGGGAAAACGCTTACACAAATGGAATTCCGCGAGATATGTAAGCGAACTTGCACGTACGCGAGTTGTGCGTTATTTCCTCTTTACTACATCACTTATATTACTGTTATGCTGAAATACAACATTCCGTGGATATATTAAACGGGCATTATTGAATAGTTTATAACATTTTTTGCTACAGAGTACGGGCTATACTCCCAGACTTCACTATACAAATTTTACGTACTTATTATTTTTATGCTTCACATTTAACTATACAACGTCTATGAATTTAGATCCACTGTAGTATGATGCACTGAGATAGCGCCGGAGATAGCGCCTGGTCATAAAGACCAAATTGTCTAAGCAAGCACTATTAATATACAGAAGAAAATCAATTGGAGGTCATAACTTCATTCTATAGCAAGTGACCTTTCGAACGGCTAGCATGGCGGTGCCGAAAATAATGGCCCTAAATTGAAAGACGGTCAAAGCTATATTGTATTTATATAGCTGTATAAGTGTGAATTGACTCAACTGTCCATGTATGGGGAAGGCATATGTTCTGCAGTGGACTTTCTATGATTAAAGAAGAAGAACAAATGGTAACATTTTCTTTTCTTCGCCTACTTGGAATACAAAAGGAACTTTACTTCCGAAAACATAAGTTTTATATTTTTGTGACGTAGTAAGAATTTTTTTAATGTCCTATACCACACTGATAATCGTAACCATGGTCTTACGAGCCATCAGTTTTTTCCATTCCAGTGGTTTCAATAAGTGAAAATAAACTAAAACGAATTAGACAAACCATTTGTTTACTCAATGCTAAAAAAAATCTGCAAACAATCACCCTCTTCTTGTCAAAAGTAACAAAACCACTGTACAAAAGTTCGATTCCCGAGGGGCACCATTAACTTCAAACCGAACCCGATCTTTGTAAAAAGCAATAAATAACACACGTCAATTTCGCTAAATAAAAAAGTAAGCCAAGTGATTGACCCAACTATCACGTATTAAAACGCCAGATCATTTTACATGTGGGAAAAAGTGTTAGGGCGTAGCGTCGGGTCTCGAGACACCACTTCAACCATTCATCTGCTCTATACTTTGCACTCTTGTATACTTTGTATCAGTTACAGGGATTGTTCGTATTTTATCGTCAATTCCCGGGATATTGTATTATTTACGATAAAGTGACTAAAGTTCACCTGAACTTAGGTGTGACCGGCGATACATAGTTGTGTACAATTATGGGCTTACTAAAATTTTAATATTCATAAATTACCATAGAACGACAAAGAATTACAAAAGGCCAATTAAGTATATTATAACAATACTGGTGGTTATTTTGTTGATCACATAATCATGTTATATTTAAAAAATCATTCGTAACACAAACCGAATCATGATTTATCGAATTTTGAAAGAAAGAAAGAAAGAAAGAAAAATAGTTGTATTTGCCACAAGCATTAAAAACGACGTACGTTTGAAATCTGTTTTTAAATTTTCGCTGCAATATAATTTGTTTACAGTGGGTTTCTTTGAGCAATAGTTTCTTTGACTAAAATTATTATGGAAATATGATTTAGATTGTTATTACAGCGCCAAACATACGTTAGTGAATAAATAACGACACGAACGTGCTAGACAAGGGAATATTGAATTGGGAATACTGTTGTTGTTTTATAAGTAATTTTGGACTCAATTAAAACTTACTGATAGATATACTTTAATATAGAATAACCAACAAAATTATTACTGTACAATAAATAACACCCAACTGGCACGTACATAGTCCTGATCCTAGACTAATATCGAGACTTTTTTTTACTGCTGTGAATTGCGAGACGAGCATGCCGTTCGCCTGATGGTAAGCGATGCGACCGCTCATGAACAGTAGCAAAACCAAACAACACCTTGAATTACAAAGTAATGCTTGGCATTCCACTGCGCTCGCCATCCTGAGACATAAGATATTAAGTCTCAATATGTCCAGTAGTTGCTCTGGCTACAATGTCCTTCAATCCGAAATACAACAGTGCATTTAAACTGCTGTTTGACGGGAGAAATAGACATTGCGGTGGTACCCACCAAGACAGTCTCTCACATATGAGAGACCTACCAGTATTATGTCGTGGGTATCAGGGATTACAAGAGACTTTTCGGTCTCACCCGAAAGAAATAATTGTGGGGTGCACAAAATATTTATCTCGGTGCGCGGATCGAACCCGCGGCTTCTCGTTTGACAGGCGGCATATAACCAACTGTGCCACGAAGGCCGTCAAAAGAAGCGTGAAACGAAGAAAGGATGAAAATTGATACTGACCACTACCCATAAAATTTCCACACCATCATACTACTTGTTAGAGGTATATTATCAGGCATTGGCTAAAAGAAGTTCTATAACAACTTGTTGAAAGTGAACTTTCACAACTTAAAAACGTACGATAAAGACAAAACGTTTCACTCGTTGACATTACATATAACACGAGAGATGGGGAAGAGACAGAGTATGCGAGGGTAGGATTAATTAAGCCTCCTTCAGTGTCATTGACCGAATTCACTGCAACTTCACGTCGTTTTCTGTGAGGCAGAAGATCGAATAGTTCATTTCTTTAATGCTGTAAGGCTAGCCACAACGTAAAACAATGAATACTATGATCTAATGGATTTCATAATCACAGAGTATTGTCTCCAAATATCCCCATAGCACGCAAAACTCCTTGGTGTTAATGTACGACTTTTATTTTACTTTCTCATTAACGAACGTTCCAAATTTAACATTAAAAACAATAAGAGTCAAAAGAGTTTCGTATCATATTAAACAAAGTAAGGATGCGTGCATGTGACCCGTCGGAAGCCAAGGTCGAAATCTATTATTCTCAACCGGCTGTTGCACATTATGTATGCGATTTTTGTTATTTTTCAATTTGCATTAACAACATCCACGCGTGATTCACAATGACATTGTACGCCGCGAAGGTAATCGAAACTGTTTATACAATGTTGCAAAGTACAAAATTGGGTTTCATATTTACAAAGTTATATACAAGTTTATTTTACTGCCTGGCTCATAATTATTACATAAGAGGCATGTTATTAACAACCATGTCTTTTATATAAACGCATCAACATGAAGTTAAAACTTAAAATTTATCGAATAAATGCCTACTACGATGACTGATAATTAAAGCCATGTTTTGTATTGCTGGCTATATTCAGTGTCAATTTATGAAGGAAATAATGAAGCCATTCTTTACCAAGTCTGAAATGATCACCAATAAATCTGTTATCATTTTCCAATTAGTCACATTGATAGGAACATTAAACACGTTACCGATCGTCGGCAATGTTGTACATCCATCTTGCAACTAACTGCGTGTCAGCAAATCCGGATAGCGGCGGCGGGATATCGTTTGAGAATTAATTGGCAACACAGTGTATTCGTGCATTAAGAGATGCTATTTTGGGCGCAATAACCGTGTTTGTTGTTAGAAATAGAAGCATTCTCGTTTTCGCCGACGATCGATTGTCTAATGAGTCACAGACGACACGGGACTGCACTTGGCGTCCCCGCTTTATGGTGATGGATGACAAATCACTTTTAGATCCCACGCAATGTTTACGGCCCTTCTGAGTTGCTTTACATTTAAATGTTCCTTCGTTTTATCCGGACGTTGGGAAATGGATTCCGTTTTGCTCGTTTATTCTCGATGGCGACAGTGTTATGATGTTCTGCTGTGGTTTTATCTGTATCATTTAAAAATATATCTTTAACGAAGGCACTCACATCGCGGCATTTTATTTGAACTTAAATTTTCTGAGCCTGAGAATACTATGGATATACAGGTATTGAAATTCTAAGAAGATTTTATAAAAGGTTACTTCACACCCACATGCATTTCGACTTGAGATATTTACGTCTAAAGCGGAATATCTCAGTACGCGTGTGTTAAATTCATTCGTTTTGTCGTGTAAGAATGGCAAAATTTCCAGCAAAAGAATTTCTTAGTATCGTTTTCCTTTTATGGCTGGTTAGTTTCGCTCGGTATGCATATGTGAACATATCATGAGACTCCTGATGAAGTTGGAGTGCAATTAAAGAACGGTAGCGTGGCTCGTACTTATGTTATATTTTATATCTTTTAATGTTAAAAAATCTATATTTTATTCAAATTGGTAAGAATCTATTATAATTGCGAAAGCACGAGGCATTTTTTATTTGTATCCAGATTAGTTAAATATAAACTTCATTAGTAGTCAAGTAGGTAAATAAGCTCAATTATCATAAATTAACTGTCTATAAATTGAGGCGGATAATTACTGGCCGTAATACCATAAAGCTGATATAATTTGTATAGACCGGCATTAAATCCTTGGATAAATACCACGTCTAAACCTTGTTAATTCAATGCTCTCATTGTATAGTTTTATATCTGTATAATCCTTTGAACTTAGAAACCTTGCTAAATTTTCCTTTCCAGGCGTGGGAGTAACGCCATCAAGCTGTAATATGCGCCGGTGCCCTCGCAATAGGTAAGTCAGTCGCAACAGAACAATGCGCCCACGTAGCTACGTCACACGCAAGGACTTCTTCACCGTTTGACACAGATGTAGCACAAAGGAAATGTCATTTGCAACCGCTTATGGTATCTTTTACCCTATTTTGTTTTCACGTTAGTTTTACGGTAAACGCGCAACATAAAGAGAATTGAGTTCAGTATATTTGTATTTTTTTTAATATTTGTTTATTAAGATGAATTAAATATTTATAAAGAAGGTAGGATACGCTTAATTATTTTATGAATGTGAACAAGTTGCTCTATGTTAATCAATGTAGTCTGGTTCTTAAATTGCAAATCGTTATTTATAATAATTAATTATGGAAATCACTCGTCACAATGCTATAAAGTGTTGCTAAATTTATAATTTGTTTTTTGTTGCTTTGCCGTCATAATTTGGTCTATCTCGCCTCATTGGTTTATCGTCTTGTTTTGGGCCACCCCGTATATTTATTTTTTATATCATAGGTCCGTCAAACGAGCAAATACCTGATGGTAAGTGATCACTGCCGCTCAAAAATATACTTTACTACAACTTTTTAAAATATAAAACTAATATATTTTATTATTATATTAAACATAATATCCCGCTCCTTACCTTTAACTTAATACTTCGTACCGAAACCAACGAAGAGCGATCTTGTTAGCGACATTTCATTTCATTTCACCATACATCAGTCCAAGCGAATGAATATTAAAAGCGAGAAACCTTTTCGAACGCAACCCAAAGAACGTGATGACCCTGTCTCTATAATCACATTAGGAGCCGCGGTATTCCAAGAATGCTGTTAGGGTACTGCAAACTTCCTCTACCTACTGCGGAATTCAATAAAAGGGCCGTCAAGGAAACCATGTTTTCTATACGGCAAAGTGAGAATTATATTCCCAAAATAAAGAAAAAACTAGAGCCACTGTAGAGTAGGGTTCCGCTGTAACTTTTCGCGGATAAAGGAATTACGAGCGAGGGGAACTAGTACATAGCGTGTTGTGTTTGATATTACCCTCTCTGTATGCGGAACAACGGCTGGAAAACAGCCGTAAGTTTACTGTACTTTTCTGCGTTTTTTGAGTTTCAAAGAACTACCAATAGCGTTATTGAAACCTGGATATGAATTGTGAAACAAAGTTTTTCATCCTTATTTTGATACACCAAAAATAAAATAATGGGTCGATTTTTTTCGCAATTTTCGAGGTAATCATTATACTCTACCTTGTTGGAAATAAGTTGAAACATGAAATACTTTTTGTGATGAATGATATTGAGATATGTATGTATCAGCCCATATACGTCCCACTGCAGGGCACGGGCCTACTCTACAATCCAGAATACGATTGAGAGTGGTTAGGCCACCACGCTCGCCTAGTGCGGGTTGGCGGACTTACATACCATAGAAATTCTTATGAATCCCTATAGTATGCAGGTTTCCTCACGATGTTTTCCTTCACCGTTTTAGTGCGTGGTGATTGACTATCAATACACACATGACTCCGAAAAGTCAGAGGTGTGCCCTGGGATTCGAACCCGCGACCACCGTGAACATGTTGGCAGTCGCGTCTAGTCCGTTTACCAACAGGCCACCACGCACTTTATTGAGATATAACAAACACATATTGTATGAACTTATGTAGGTACTAGATAACAAAAAATAAGGACATATTGACGTCAATTTATTCGACATTATCAATAACAGATCTAAAAAACAATAACACAGATAAAATACCTTAGTTAATAGTAAAAGTGAACTAAGGGGAATCCCTGTAGGTCACTCTCAGCGAATAAAATATGGTCCGCCTGAAGGAACATCAGGAATTGACTATTCCTAATAACGTAGAGCCTTTTTTATAGTTGACAAATAGCGCAATTATTACTAGAATGCGAAAAGTTGCAAGATTACCTCATGAATGTGTTTAAGCTAAAATATTTCTTCTGCGAACTTTAGTCTATGTAAAATATTAATTTGCAAAAAAAATAGATTATAAAAAATAGCGTGTTAATTGAAAGCTTCTTTAATTTCAAAAACTCATGCAAATGCTTCCACACATACAAGATGAGTCCCTTGCCGTAGTATCGCGAAAAAACGCGAGAGTATGCGCGGCGCCCAGACACGAGCCAAATATTTGCAGATGGAACAAACATTGATTGAACCCGCGACCTCTTGTTTTTCATCTAGCCGCTCGCCTGTCGCACCTTAGATGAGCTTACGTTTGTACAAGGAAGATTGTTTCTACGGAGTCTATTGAAATCCTGTTTTTTGGGTATGGTAGATTGTAAAATTCTTATTAGCTGAAAGCCCCACAGTGAGAACAAATACAAGACTCCGGGAAATAAAATCATTAGAAACACACCAGCACCAGTTTATTGTATTGCTATTGTCACGTCATAATTACATCAAAACAAGTTTGTTTTAGATAGATCAATATGTTTGTTTACTTAAGTAAATTTCTTTATAATGATAATTTGCAGCATAGCTAATACATATACAATACATAAGTACTACACAATACATAAGTATTATTCGTTTACTATGGGTTCAACATATTAGTTTGTACCAACCCCCGTCTTCACCATTCGTTTAAAAGACTTAGGTTTATATAAAGAAAGCAACACGAGGAACATCAAATTGCGGTAGAGCCATAAATAGTTCGTCGTATCCCTTGAAATTTGAATTACAATAGTGTAAAGATAATAGAAATTAGATGTACAGATGATTCATAATTTTCATAGAAATATTTTCCACGATGACGTTCCAAATTTGTTTAGTACAATAATACGGATGTTAACACTTAAAGGCCGTAATCAACATGTGCGATAACCACTGTCGAGCGTCAACCATTTATCAAACCCCATTTATTTATATTGTATATGTCACCGTAAAATTGTAAATGTCGTTAGATTATAATATATCTCGCTAGATTGTGAACTATCCAAAGATTGTAAACCGTGCTTGCAATTTAACGTATTATTTTTTCGGTAGATTATAATCTATCGAAGTGAAACTGTTAAACCTAACCTAACCTAACCTACGGTTCACAATCTTTCGACAGTTCACAATCTCGCGAGATAGATTATAATCTAACGGTATTCACAATTTAACGGTGATATATACATTCATTTTCAAAAGTATTACTCGAACTTATCGAAGTTTCGAGAAGCATTAAAACCGTTGGCATGATTGAAATTTGTAAAATGCGGTGGAAAAAAAGAAAAAGTGTTGCAAAAACTGTGTGCAAACTCGAATTAAATAGTCGCATCTCTCCGGTGACAGTGGGAATCCATCAGTGGTTTCGATTGAACCGATAACCACACCCCCCCCCCCCCCCCGTCTCCGCCCGCGCCTCATACCCCTCATCTTGCCGTGAAAAATAAAACGTAATTTGATAGTGCCCTCTAGCGATCGGACTTGCATCGAGTATAATAAAGAACATTCATTTTTTTCGTTTTGTATTGTGGAGTAATCTTAGTAAATAGGTTTTAAAATTTTTTCCATTATTGAGTTTTTTTTCTCATTTCAAACAGTGTTTACGCCGTTCTAGAAACTTAAAAAATATTTGCGTGTATTTGATATATTCATTTAAATCAGAGGGTCTTAACCTTTTAGTCATGACGGACCATTTGACAAAATTGCTGTCTAGCCATTGTCGCCACAGTCGATTGATTGATTAGATTTTATTTTAATACAGTACCGAAATGAAAATTAAGAAACACTTTTTCTATATAGGGTAAATAAAATATGCATAAACTATTTTTAAGGATATCCTTAGGTTGGCTTCGCGGACCATCTGTTAAGAATCACTGTTTTAAATTATAACCCAGGATAAACAAACGCAAAATTTGCGATACTGTTTCGTAATAAAACAGATACATTAGGTATTGAATCTTTACAAAAGTCCATAGATAGATGATCAGCGTGTAATCCGGGACATGAAGCAACCGAATCTTATGTATAAGTAATTCATCACTTGTCTCCTCTATGCTGATTCAGCGCGGAGTCATTACTCACAACTCGCTAGGTTCTATTCATTACTAAGAATTCTAGATTTCGCGTTGCGTATAGGAATTGCGTATAAACTATAAGGCATGTTGTGAGTGGGTGGATAACGCGGGGCAAACTTGTCTTACTACACACTTCTGTATTTAACATCCTTAATTATTGACGGTTATTTATTCAAATCTCAATTCTTTTTTGAAAAGCGGCCGGTACATAATGCTGTGATCGTCATTTATTTTTGTCAGTTTCATGTTCTATTTTTGAATATGGACTTCCTGTAATTGTTGACGTTATTCCTTGTCTGGTAACACACATTAATTCAAGCCTGTATCCCTGCATAGGAAGGTAGAATGCCACTCACAGTTTGTCGAGTTTGTTCCTTTCCAAGATGTGATAGGGAGCAAGCCTATCGCCGTACTGGAAAGAAAAATGACACTTACTACTATGCCAAATACAGCTGCACTTATATTATTTAAACTGCCGCATTCAGAGACATTTAATGACAATTTTAAGAACAAATTCAGTAAGGAAGTACATAATTATATATATATTATATTATGATAATTCTTTTTGGTATCTGCGATACAGACCAAAAGCCGAAAGCAGTAAAATGTATATGTAAAAATAACTAGCTTTGTAAATGTATTGTGATACTGTTTTATCGTAATAATTTATAAATAAAGTTTATTGTACTGTGTGTCGCTGAAAGCAGCAGTTAGACCGTTTCCTTATATTTTCGAACATAGCGATAAAAATGCCTATACTGTCTGAAGACGTCTTAAGTATCCTGTCGCGACAATGTTATTATAAATGCTATAAAAACTTGTCATTTATCTATAAATAAAAAGTTTCGCCGTAGCTCAACAACTACGCCTCAAATGATTCAAGTTCGCCCATACAAGCCGTTTACCCATAAAGCTGTCACACATGATATACATTTGAAGGACGTAAAAAAGTTTTTGTTCCTTCCAAAAGCAGTGAAGAATACACTATGTTGTCTGCTATGAAGAGTTCCGACACAATTTTTTTTAACTAACCAGCACGGAAAATGACTCTCCACATTGCAACAACACTCAATTGTAATATGTTACTAGATAGTTAAGGGAATGGGTATCTCGATAAAGTATTGGATTATACTTCTGTCATTAAGGTCTAGTGGTATATATGTTTATATGGTATGTTTTAGCTCCTTTTCTTTATTTCTTATACGGCCTCTCTATTTCCTTCTCTTCTCCTCCATCCAATAGCTGACTGGTATAATTTGCCTAGCCTAGAGCGATAAGACCGTCAATTGTATTATTGATTTCTATTATCTCTTTATATTATTGTTTCTATGACTGTGTACAATAAAGACTATAAATATAATGAACAGCCCAGATAGCCATTATTTTATATTTGACACAAACAGGAATAAAATTGGTGTAAACATTTTGATACTAGACTAGGCGCTAGTCTCCTTAATATCCATCTACATCAGCGTCTACTGTCTAGACAGAGGCCTTCATTACTTTACATAATCTCAAAAAAAATCCCAAACTAGCTGTTAAACGTTTGTTACTAGTTCTAATAAAAAAACAAGATGAACGCTTAGCTCGGAACAAAACACAAATCAATTGACCTCACCGAAAAGGAACTAAAATTCACACCAGTGTCAAGCCAATGTACAGACCAGAGTAGATAATTTCATAATAAAAGAGATAAGGCGTGTATACACGAGCGCAATATGTACGCAGACAGCAGGCGTCGCGCCGTGGGTGTGAACTTATCAGGCGGTATCGGAGTTTTCCTGGCTCTGTAAAGCTGCATTCACACTGTCCCATCTAATCACGGGTATTGGCGGCTATCATGTGTTCCGTTCAGTTTTCTAAGTAATATTGCGTCTAGACTAAGAATAGAACGTGAAGTCTTTTCTATTTTATCTGGATAAAGAAAATATACGCGGTAACATTTGGTTTGTTAGTTTTGTCGCCGACTGTCAATGTTACTGTTTATACGTACACATTTTTTAATAATATTACTACTGTCATCGATTTTATTTCCTTTTCTCCGATATTTTCATAGAGCGACAAGTGTATCATATAGGCATTTTACTGGTGGTAGGTCGTCACATCTGTGAGACACCATCTGGGTAGGTACCACCGCAATATGAAAAAAAGGCAAGTTTACCAGACTATGTATGAAATAATAAAAAAAAAACTATTACTTCCGTGATCACACCCGTGCTTAGATGCCTGTTTTCTTTAGTGATGACGTCATCATTAAAGTCGACGTAACCCAAATACATCGAGATATTAGAGAAAATATTACTTGGATATCTATATATTGCCTCGGTGGCGTAGTTGTTCTACGGTAGATTACAAAGCTGAGGTCTCAGATTCAAATCCCGGGCCAGGCAAAATGATAATGGATTTTTCTTTCATTATCAGTCCGCAGTCAGAAATTTGTGCCTGATATAGCGATAGGCTCGCCCCCTATCCATCGTGGAGCGGAACATACAAGGCGAAATGTGGGTGTCCTGGTTGATACCAGTGAGGTGATGCTCTGCCTACCCCTTCTGGTAAAAGGCGTGAGTTTACGTATGTATGTATGTATTTATGTATGTATATACCGGGTATCTCAAGACTGCTACCGAAAACGAAGCTGGGTGGTAGTTTTAGTGACTACAAACACAATGCAACCAAAAATTTCGCAAAGAAACGCGACAATATTTTTTTATGATTTTTAAATATCGTCATTTTGGGTGGTAAAATAGTTTTTGATAAAATAATAATTTTAACTCTTTTATACCTTAGAGTGCGTGGTGGCCTGTTGGTAAACGGACCAGACGCGGCTGCCAACATGTTCACGGTGGTCGCGGGTTCAAATCCCAGGGCACACCTCTGACTTTTCGGAGTCATGTGTGTATTGATAGTCAATCACCACGCACTAAAACGGTGAAGGAAAACATCGTGAGGAAACCTGCATACCATAGCGATTCATAAGAATTTATATGGTATGTAAGTCCGCCAACCCGCACTAGGCCAGCGTGGTGGACTATATGGCCTAACCACTCTCAATCGTACTCTCGATTGTAGAGTAGGCCCGTGCCCTGCAGTGGGACGTATATGGGCTGATCCAGATAGCTTAGAGTATTCATAAATTAAAGGGTATACACAGTTATTATACGAAAAATGTATTTACCACCCAAATATGGTCATAGGAAAAAAATAATTAAAAAAAATTGTTGCTTTATTTGCAACTTTTTCTGTTGCATTGTGTCTGAAGTCGCTTAAACTACCACCCGGCTTCGTTTTCGGTAGCAGTCTTGATATACCCTGTATGTCATCAAAATCAACTCAACCCGAATACATCGACATATCATTAGAAAAAATATAACTTACATATCTACATGTATCATAATACTTGTAGATAAATAATAATATAATGGTTGTCTGTAAAATATTGCTGTTGAGCGATAAGACCGCCATTTGTACTCTTTGTTATTATTATTTCTGTTTAGCTATGTTGTTGTTAAGTTTGTGTACAATAAAGATTTAAATAAATAAATAAATAAATAATATTTGTGCTTTTATTGCATGGCGATACTTGTACAAGAGGATGTGGATGGCACTCCATCTAATCCCGAGTATTTATTCTCTCAAATCACGTGACGATCTGGTCCCCTCGATAAAAAAAGGGAGGGGAAAAATGTATTCTAGGTCACCGCGCCACTTCACAAAACAGGAAAGCACTCATAAATTCGTTATTAGTGTGGCAAACCAACAAATGATATATTAAGGTCGGTAAATATTTACAATGTAGTGACCGAGCATGATTGAATATTTCAATTTAAAAAAATTCGACCCTGCAATATCAGCCGCTGCTAATGACACCTATTTGTTTTTTTACAAAGTTTTCACCCAACTAACAATTTCCAAAAATCGACATTAAAATATATATTACTTGAAATTATGAATTGAGCGCCGATTTTTTGATCGGAACTTGCACTATGTATTTTCATACAGCATTCCAATCATAGTTTCCAATCTTTATTCAATCCCAACAAAATCGAATATTTTTTCTTGCTAAACTATAACCTTAAACCATTATTTTATCGAATAGTCTATAATTTTGTGAACTTAATACCTGGAATTTCACGATGAGTCACTACTAATATTTTAGTTTCATTGGCGTCGTGTTTTGGATAAATTATATTTTCTCCATATAGAAACGAGTGGAAACTTACTCATGACTAATATTTTTTCCTACGATCCTGCGGTCGTAGTTTATCAATAGACGGACATCCAATATTAACATAATATGAGTAATTGTTGTAAGCAAGTGTCATTTTACGAGTACTATTATCACAAACCTAACATAAAAATTTACTTTAAAACTTATCATGGAATTAGAAGAACATGTCGTATGGGTTTGTTGTGGTTGTCTAGTGTTTTATGTCTAGAGATAGGTTTGCTCCCAGTTTCATATTGAGATAAAAGTAATCACAGTGAACACATGGAGATAAAAGAAGCACTCTTACCTATGAACTGGTAGATTCCGACTTGAGTTTATGGTATGATATTTCGAACATGACACATCGTGAGAAAACCTGAATATAGAAGCAGTTTGTATGAATTTCTATGGTATGTAAAGTCCGGCAATCCGCACTAGGCCAGCGTGGTGGACTATACGACTCTCAATCGTACTCTCGATTTTAGATGAGGCCTGTGCCCTGCAATGGGTCATATATGAGAGGTATTCCGTTTTTTACACATTTATAACTACTACGCGAGTATAAAGACTTCTAACCCGAACTTCATGACACTAACCTAACAAGATGTGCAATATCAAAAATCAAAACAAACCGTAACATGAGAAATACACTTCATGGAATTAAATCAAGTATCACGCATTCATAAAAATCCACAATAGGCGAAGGTGGCATAGAATAGAGATTCATTTAAGTATAGTATCCATTGTGAAAATAAATAAAATGCGGCTTAAAGGTGTGAAATCGATGAAAGACCTTACCATTTCCTCTTTTTTAATTCGTATTGAACGATTCAGTTATTCAAATACACGCATTTATTGAATAGTTGGTCCGTAAGCCGAGAGCTCGGTGTGATTAAGCAACAATGATAAGCTTCGTATAATGTTTCAGCAAATAAGCGATAATAATGTCGTGTATTGACAATAATTACTGAATAAGAGCTAATATCTGAATCAGCAATTAAAATGGCGTGATCAGTTTTTTGCAGAAAAATGTGCAATACACGCGATTTTTCCGGGTAAACTTTGAATAATTATACCAGAATTGTTTTATTTTGTGTCTCCAACTTGCAATTAGACTTGACTGTGACAATAATCTATAAATACTTTTTTCTTTATTGGTTTAGCTAATTGCTCGAGGAAATACAAGAGAGAGAGAGAATGAAGAAAAAAATATAAACGCTTTGATAACAGCAATCCCTTCGAGACGCGCTTAACAAAATAAAAAACTTCGGAAATACATAAGACGCGGGTCCAAGAAGACGAATTATTAATCCAATAACCACCAACAATAATTTACGGGAGGTCGTATATAAAACGTTTGACGTATGAAAATGATCGCAATACCAAAGATTAATAAAATGATTCAGAGCGGTTTGCACGAGCCGGGATCCTTGACCCCCGCAGTGGGTCGGAGACGGCGGGAGGCGACCAGACAGTGACATCCACGCCCTTCCCGGACAAATAAATATCCACAGACGGTGCCAACTGCGCCCTGGAAGTCATTAACCGAATACCGTGACTCGACACACGCGAATTAACATTATTCACATGTTTAACACGTTTTTACTGCGGTTTTATCCAATTTCAATTACACCTTCATCGGATACTGCGAAATCTTTAAACTGATTTGAGTTTAATTAGTAGAACAATTTACCGCAATAAAAATACATTATAATAAATCACTAAATGCTGAGTAATACCGCGTCCTTGAAACATATCGTTTTTATAAAGTAGTGTACGCGTACGCTATTCCCCATAGCTCCCATAATATTTCACTATCGCGGACCAGCTATTCTTTTCATCGCCCTGGCATTTACCAAGCGACTTTTTATTCAACTACAAAGCCGTGGTAGGGGGCGCAATCAATGCTCTACAGAAGGAAACATCGGAGCCTTAACTGCTTTTTTTATTTATTTCCTCGACCACTATTAAAACTGGTAAGATTCCAACTGCACAGGTATTAACATTTGATTGAAATGTTACTTTAATAGTAACCGCTCGGAAATTGCTTATGCATTTCAGAAAGGTCGACCCTTTTATCTCGAGAGATGAAAATGTCATCTCTTGTGTTGAATTTTATGTATGACTTGCGATGTTTGATGTTCATGAATATGAATCGCGTGTTAAGGACAAAAGCAAATCGGTACAACGTTTGCGTTCTGACTGCGAGTAAACCGAGTGAAATTTAGTGGGCGTATGATTGATTCTGTTGATCCTATATCAATACCGGTCAAAAGACCTAGGGTAACTTTTGTACAAAATAAGACATTCGGCAAATATCTTAAGTGGAACACGGAGTTTTATCGTTGCTTGTTGGAGATGTTTGGTAAACACATTTGTCAAAATACACACACTGTCGAGTGTCGCTGGCTGGGGGTGAATAACTGAATTCCTTTTGCGTAATGAGATTACCGAGCAGCTATGAAGGTCAATGTTGGGTATTTTTATTAACATACAGAGCTGTCCGAGCGTCATCAAATAAGGAGTTATGAGTTATCATGTGCTTTGTGATTACATTACGTATTCGTCTGTCTGCTCGGTTTTTGTATTCTAAACTTTGGTTATTGAGAGGATTACATAATTAAATAATGTCAATGAGTTTAAACATCACAAATTAAGTTTATTGTTTAAATTATGCTCTAGTATTCATAAAGTAGGAACTTACTGTATTCATATAATGTTAATTGTCGTATAATATATGACATCAGATTTATTGTATTTTTTAGTACCTACGAGTGACAGTTGGGATGATCATTATCATAGTAACTTTCTTTTTTGTTTTTCAATTCGAATCAGATGATGAATCGTAATTTAGAACAGCTTAAAGGAATAAATTCGACAATGTTTCTGAAAAATATCAAAGCCAAGTTCAAACAGAAGAGAAACGAAAAATGTGAAATAATAAAAAAAAAAAAATAGAGATATAAAAGGAAAGAATACGAGATTGTGTAAAACAGCTATCAGATCAAACAAAACAACTAGCCAGAACTTTGGTAATTAATGTTTTTTCCCCGCATCTGTAAGATAATTACTGAAGCCCTGCCCGCGAAACTTTGGTGACATGGGTAGAACCGCACCGCTTGTACTAAAAAACTTCAACTCCCATCCAAGTTAGCTAAGATGAATTGGAAAATGGCATTGATTTATTGGGAATTAAACATTATTGACTATATAAAAAAAACGTTTTTTTTTAACTATAAATAACAACATTTTCATAAAATATATATTTTACTTTTCACTGAATCTAATCGTGTTTTCAATCTAGCTTTTTTCTTGGTATTTTAAGCCAGTTTTTTGTTGCTATACATTTATATTGGACAAGTTTTAGCTTTAAATCGTAAAATAATGGAATTTTAAAGCATCTAAAAATATTTTGTAATATTCACGAATTCAAGTGAAAAATGCAGAATGTTGGATTAGTGCCACAGAATTTTGATTTAAACTTTTCAGACGTAGCTATAAGTCAAAGCAAGGCAACTTTCTGTGGGTTTAGAAACAGTTCCGCACGGCACTTTGTTATATAACATGAGACACGAGATCAGACGGTGTATCTGGTTACTTTGTATTACCGCATTGCGATCAACACTGAAGGAATTCTCACCTCTCGCTGTTGTTTTTGAGCCATGATAAATATACTTTCAGTAACTGCTGGGTCTTTTTGCCGTGTTTATAAATACATGTTGTTTACTATGCTGTTGTACTAGGTGTTCTTTTTGGTATTGGCAACAGTGTATTGTACGCCACCTGGTGGAAGATTTCGTAAGGTTCGTGTAGTAATTTACCGTCCGTCGAACCATAAGCATTTTCTCCAGTCAATACGATCACACCAGATACTATTATGAAATGATTATATTCTGGCTTTATTAAAAAGAAAAAAAATATGCGAGGTGGTATAATACTGTATACCTTTTTGAAAACTGGTGAAACAGCGAGAAACGCGGCATGGTAGATTTGCTATAAAATATAATTTCCTCCTCCTATAGGTCAGTGGACTCTTTGAAAGGCATATTTGAAATTCCTGGCATAAAACTCGTTTGTACAATTTAAAAGAAGTGATATTATATCAACTAAATTGTTGGCCCACTCAATGGTTATTTCTGTATGAAACTGATAATTAAAAATATTTTAGAAAATATATATAATAATAAAAAATATAATGTATTCATTTATTTTCGTAAAAGTAAAGGTTTGAATCCGTTTAATATTCCTGGTATACAATGACTCAATATGGCGTATTGAAATAAATATTTTTTCTAGTTTCACCATAAATTCGTACTAAAAGTCTTGGAAGTTAGCTATTTTCCTCATACTTAACAATATAGAAAATATATTCGTACAACTGGCTTTAGGCAAGTAAACCATTAAAGCAAAAGCACTCGTCGTAATTGTAAAGCGAAATTGTATATTATAAATTATTCAATAATCATGTCGAGTATTAGTATTTTGAACTCGGTTGCTAAATCAAAGAGCACCAATCAATTCAACCCCATAGATAATTTAATCCGTTTGTAATACTCTAATGTTGTATACTAGACATTTTGTCTGTTTGTTGTATTGATCATGGAATTAATTTACTAAACTTATCAATGTGACTCAAAAGGAAAGATATGAGCCTGTGGTACCCATAACACATGTTAATCATTATTTGGGCACCAGAGTTCAATCTTGTCACTACACAATCACTTGCGCTTTAACTTTATTTCGTATCATTTTTTGCGTTTATTTTAAATTCAGTGTTCTGTATGTCTTTCTTATGTTTCATCACGATCATCATCATATCAGCCACAAGAAGTCCACTGCTGAACATAGGCCTCCCCCAAGCATCTCTACGATGACCTGTTGGAAGCGGCCTGCATCCAGCGACTTCCTGCAACCTTAGTCAGATCGTCCGTCCACCTTGTAGGCGGGCGTCCGACATTTCGCTTGCCTGTACGTGGCCTCCACTCAAGAACCTTTCGGCCCCAACGGCCATCGGTTCTACGAGCTATGTGCCCGGCCCACTGCCACTTCAACTTGCCAATCCTATGGGCTATGTCGGTAACCTTCGTTCTCCTACGGATCTCCTCATTTCTGATTCGATCTCGTAGGGAAACACCGAGCATAGCCCGCTCCATGGCTCGTTGAGTGACTTTGAGCCTTTTAATGAGGTTCACAGTGAGAGGCCACGTCTCGTTGCCGTATGTCATCACTGGTAACACACAACTATCGAAGACTTTAGATTTTAGGCACTGAGATATTCTGGACGAGAAGACGTCGCGAAGTTTCCCGAACGCTGCCCAACTGAGTTGGATTCGACGATTGACCTCTCTCTCGAAGTTGGACCTGCCTAACCGGACCACTTGTCCTAAATAGACATATTCGTCTACAACTTCTAGAGTCGAGCCCCCAACTCCAATGGGGGTGGCACAACATGAATATTCGACATGATCTTCGTTTTATACATGTTCATTTTAAGACCCACCTGTTGGGAGACTCGATTAAGGTCTTCGAGCATAGTGCTAAGGTCTTCCAGCGATTCTGCCAAGACTACAATATCGTCGGCAAATCGAAGGTACGTAATATACTCGCCGTTGATGTTGATGCCGAATCCTTTCCACTGCAAGAGCTTGAAGGCATTTTCCAGCGTGGCAGTGAACAGTTTCGGAGATATGACATCTCCCTGTCTCACGCCTCTCTGTAGTGGAATAGCCTTCGTGCTCTGATCCTGTACTCGGACCGACATGGTGGCGTTGTTGTATATACACCTCAACACTTCGATGTACCGATAGTCTATGTGGCACCGCTGAAGAGACTGTAGCACAGCCCAGGTCTCGATCGAATCAAAGGCTTTCTCATAGTCCACAAACGCTAAACAAAGCGGCAAGTTATACTCCTCGGTTATTTGTATAACCTGCCGTAGCGTATGAATATAGTCTATGGTACTAAAGCCTTTTCGGAAACCGGCTTGTTCAGGAGGCTGGAAGTCATCAAACCTGCCTTCGAGACGATTTGTGATGACCCTCGAAAACAACTTATAGACATGGCTCAGGAGCGTGATGGGCCTGTAGTTCTTCAGCAAAGTGTTATCACCTTTTTTGAAGAACAGTGCCACCACGCCCCTGCTCCATGCCTCCGGCGTTAAGACCTTCTTATGATTAATAAATATTATTACATATTAATATCGTCATTTTCGAATTTATGAAAAGTTCGGTTTAGATTCCGGTAGCAGATGAGACATACGGGCTTGAGCCAGGTAAGTTTCATTTATGAGGTTCTAATGGATTTAACTAACTGTAGGAAGTTTTTGACTATCATATGTATTTAGTATAACTGCTTTTTGCAAAGTTTTGTGAAGGTATTTCGGATTATCGCTTTTAATGTACAATAATTATTAATAAATAAATACACCCATCATCCCACATTAAGATTAATTAAGTCTTGTGTCCTGGATATTAGAAACTACGACACACTTTTCGGTCTCACAAACACCCAGATCCGACGCAAATACTTGTGGGCCTCAAAAACATTTGTCTCAGTGCGGGGATCGAACCCGTGGACTCTCTAACCAACTGCGCTACGGAGGCTATGTTTCCGGCCACTGCTGGACACAACCTCATGCGTACTATTGTAAACACGGTTATTATACAGTGATTCGATTGTCATAAATTTAGTTCTGTTATTGGAGCTTAGTCCTTTAAAAAAAATCCGGAAAATAATAACCATCATATTCACTTTACGATACATTTTTCTTGCTACAGACATCCACCTCATATTCTTGTATTCTAACAGCGGCAGACTATATGAAATGTTTAGTCCCCAGAATTTAGCTTTTACTTTCGCATAATTTCTGAAAGAACTGGTAAACTACCGATACTTAACTAAAGACTAATCCTTTCGAAGTCTCGTAATTTGGACAGCAACAAAATTCTCACAGTCGCTATTTCATCCAAGTATGATATAACAGACAGACATACCCACACGTATCAGCTAGTTCGTTATAATAAAATCAGTCCGCCTCTAACATGTTAATCGCGGAGGCTCTGTAACGCACAGCGTTTAATTTCACGTGACGTGTTTGGCGAAATAATAATTGCGGTTAATATGGTTTCGGGATTTGCGCGTAACAGCTCTGCTTTTGCCATTGCTGATATTGCAAATAATTAACGGATATAATCTGCGATAAATCATAAATACTGCCCATTGTTGCATGAACATGGATATTTTAAAATTTCTGATAGTCTGAGATCCTTTAGACATTTGTCATAAATATCAAAAGGGTATATCATAAATAATTATGGTTGAATCTCAACACAACTAAGCTAACACGTAGATCCCATTAAAATGTCTGGCTTGGTGTCGATAAGAATGATATGAGAGCCAATGATCTGATAGTCGAGGATGTTAGAGACCAGGTAGAAAGACGAAGGTTGAGACGGACAGCGGTGCTTGGTACCGGCGGAGGTAACAATAGGCGGAAGGTAAATAATGATTAATTAGACTAGTTGGTCAGTCCCATATATATAGCTGCCGTCTAGGTACATACATATATACGTACATATCGACGCAGGAAAGCGGTTTTGTCGTATCTCGAAACAAGCAATTTAGCACCAGAACCAAAAAAAATATTTAAAAAATGAATAACGTCTAAACTAGAATACTTAGGAATACCATTTCTTTGATAATAACATTTTAAAATAAAACTTTACATTTTCGCCAAGAAATTCAGTATTTTTTTATGAATTATTTAACATACAAAACGCATATACGCATTTTTTGAGATACGACAAAATCGCTTTCCTGCGTCGATATATACAAAAGCTCCTGCTTTTATCCCAGAATGGGTAGACAGAGGTGCTATCGAGACCCCCATATTTTACCTTGCTAGGTATGCATAGGCAACAGTGTGTAAACTCTTATTTGTTCCCGTTTATTGCAGTAAAGTCTTCAGTGAAATTACAGGACATAAAGACTTAATCTAATGCCTCTCAGCGACGAGCGCAATGGAATGCTGTATAATACTTATAAATAATATTATGTTCTGAGTTGTGTGGAATAAAAAAGCTTTAGGTATATACTTATATTTTTTCTTTACGATGTCGGTACTGGATACTATAGGTACTTGTATAAACCGTACAATTTCAGAAGCTTAACAATACCTTAATTTTACACAGCAAATAGTTCCATCCAGCCTTATTGGCATCAAAATTTAAAATTACTTTAATACAAAACACGTTATAAAATATTTCCAACATCAAATCGCTTCTGAGTGAATTTTTATCGAATATAATCTTCATACATTAGTGAAGATGGAATGAGTTAAAAATGATCTCACATTAAAACTTTGAATAAAGTTTAAATTTATCGATAGAAAAGTAAAAAAGGAAGTAGTTCCGAACATTTATGCCGAGCGATATAAAGGGAGATCTCGTTAGTTAAATAACGTGGTGAGCAAACGATCCAATGAGGCAGGGTTGGCGAGAGAACGCAAAATTATTTATAATTAACTTGCAGTTTTCATGGACACCCTTATTACATTCCATAAAAATGTGGGACAACATAATTGATTTGTATGTTGCCTAAAGAGTTGGTTTATGCTTGCAGATATTATTATGATTGAATAAAAGTGTAAATACCAAAAAAACAATTATTTTATTATTGTTTATATGAAAATATACTAATTGAATAATTAATAAACATTGTTTTTGTGAATAAAAATTAATTTTAAAAATAATGCAATGTGCACACATGAATTTAAAGCAAAATATAAAAATAATCCATTAAAATCAAATCGGCTCATCAAACTTTTTTTGACGGTTGCGAGGAGTAAATGCAATATCAAATTGAAAAACTTAACCATCAACTGAATATTATAAAACCCTTAATACAATTGACATTCCTATCAACTTTAAACACACGAGCTACTTAAATTAATAAAATGTACCTTTATCAGCCTCGGGAACACAACCTCATTTTTATCCATTTCGAAGTTTGATTGTTCTTCTATAGGATTACTAATGAACAGATACCACAGTCCACAGCCACTCTTTATGCACTAAATGTATTTCTACCCATTAATTGGTATATCTCATTTGTTTAACATGAATCGGGTAAGTGCTCTGTTTTCAAAATATAAGACATCATTACCATTAGCAAACAGAAACATTAAGTTAAATGATCTGACATTACGTTTAATGATTTTATTTACCTAAACAAAATAGAGTACGACAGGAAGGTAAACAAATTAGTGATTAATACAATATTAGTGTTTTAACTGGATCGTGTGTGTGGTCATCTTTACCCCGGTTTCTTCTAGTTATGTCTTATAGGTAATATACACATATATGTCTTATAGTTAATATACACATATTTCTTTTCCCTATGGTTACTCCTATAACACACATTTCTAATTCCATAAGTGTTACTTTTAATAATGTTTTTGGGACGTTGCTTGTCGGATATGAGTATGTTTTTTTACAGTTATCGTCCAAGAAACGTTTAAATTGATATTGCTAGTATAGCAAAACCATTAGGCGAATGGAATTCCCGTCTCGCCATTCATCGCAATAGAAAAAAACAAATAATCACACAAACCTAGCATGTAATTTAGACCAGCTAATATGATTTACCATAGCCAGGAATAGGGGATTCATTGGGGGAGGCCTATGTTCAGCAGTGGACTTCCTTTGGCTGATGGATGGATGGATGAATATGATTTAAGGCTAACTTGACAGTGACAGCCCTAGCGCAGACTGCGCGCTCAGCCCACGCATCGTAAAGGTTAAGGACGAACTATTGTTGGTAGTACGGCTGCATTTTCCATCGCTTTGAATTGTGAATATTCCAACTCTCGCAACGATCCAATACCGCCGCTGACGTCATACAAAATAGGGGTTCACACACGCCAATTGTTTATTGTTCTGTATGAACTAATAAAAATATTTTAAGTTAAACGGTTTTATATTGCAGATAAATGTACTAAAAGCTAAAAATTAATTTTAAACATATGCATTGATTAAACTAAAATAAAATCGTGGGGCACGTCCACTTTAAATGAATTTTAACCACTTTAAATATTGGACGTGCCCTACGATTTTATTTTAGTTTAATCAATGCATATGTTTAAAATAATTTTTTAGCTTTTAGTACATTTATCTGCAATATAAAACCGTTTAACTTAAAATATATTTTTTTTATTTTTAAGTTTTTAGTTTTTATTTCTCATTCTATTCAATTCGTTGAGTTCTTGACTTGGGTGGGAGATTCATATTGTAATTTTGTATAGTATACTGTATTATGCTTATCAAGCCCTTATTTTGATACCCATATCGATGGGATTGAAAAATAAATTATCCGCCATTTTGTAGCAGTGGCCATCTTTGATTTTGATTTTGTATAGTGCACTGAATTCTACTTGACAAGCCCTCTCATTTGATACCAATATTGATGGGATTGAAAAAAACTTAGTTGTCTGCCATCTTGTAGCGGCGGCCATCTTGGATTCACAATAATATTGAATATGGATAATTGTATTGTCACCAGAATCAAAGGCGTATACCAAATTTCAGATCAATCGGTTAACGGGAAGAGGGTTAAATTTCAATTACTATATTTGACCCAACAGGTCTCTGTGGAAATCATTGGGGGAGGCCTATGTTCAGCAGTGGACTTCCTTTGGCTGATGGATGGATATTGACCCAAACAAACGGGGTGAGCTAAATAAAACCGTTTAAAAAAACGATTTCGTGATTGAAGTTTAATATATTGAGTTGAACATTTTCAAAATATCAAAGTTTCTATTGAGTCGATGTGTTTCGTAAGACGAAACTGTGGATGAAACACTACCAAAGGCGGCAAATAGATGACTGGAGACTTTTCCAATGTCACTTTAGAGATTTTATGCTAGCGTAGGATATGTAAGGGAACGCACAACAGTTTTCCTATCTTTAAAAAATTATGCCTCAGAGTAAAAATAACGCCCGATATTAACATACTAATAAATTAATGGATAATTAAAATAAAAAATACTATCCATTGGCGAACACGGGCCTTCTCTACAAGCGAGTGTCACAATCCGCCATTTTGAACTTGTACGGGTTGTTGTACTTAGTACATAAATAATCGTAAAATCTATTTGACCTTCGCAATCTGTACATTTCGAATTCCACAAACAAATTACTGTTCAATTTACGAAAGAACGTATTGTGTGTATAAAAGAAGTTAAAACAACTCAACTAATGAGATTTGCAAACACACCGCTCTTTGATTCATTGACCGTTATTGACTTTGAAGACAAAGGCAATGGTCCGAAACGCGTAAACTATATGTGTGGAATACGCGCAAGCATTAAACTGTAATAAAATTCGATGCATTTGCCAGCACGGAGCCAATTTCTTTAGCTATAAAATAGATGTGCTTTTAAATAATTTACTTTCGTCGTTATAAATACGAGTATATCATTATATGGTATAGCGTATTTTGGTTAATGGTTTGAATAATATACAAGCTATATCCAGACTGAAAACGAAGCCAGGTGTTAGTTTTAGTGACTTCAGACACAAAGCAAACAAAATTATGCATATAAAAACAGAGATCTTTCTCTGTCGTCGAATGTGGATGGTAAATATATAGTTTTCTTAAAGTAGTAATGTATGCAAGGGTTGTAGTTATTATTGTAACAAAAACTATGGATTAACCATCCAAACACGATGATATTTAAGACATGACATAATAGACACTTTGTTTTTTCAAAGAATTTACATGCATTGTATCTTGTTATTGTTTATTTTTGACATCTTTATTTTGTTATATTAATGTTATAGGAATGACTTACTTTCAAAGCTGTTTTTTTAATACATCTTAAAATATGTTTAAAATAGGAAAGTGCTAAATCCTCAAGCTCGTATAGTTCACGGATTCATAGAAATACAGTCAATAGTAGGTCGGCTTACACTATGAGTAACAAAACTGATGGTCACTCACAGTTTCGCGAAATCGAGGATCGTTTGTTTTATCTCGATATGTGTATGTATGGGCGTCCATTACGCTGTGGACATAAGGATTACGTTTCCACTCTGCACTAGTGAGCCAAACTTAAGCCCTTCCATCGAAATGGAGAACTATGACTAGCAGTGACAGATACACATGTTGAAATAAAACTATTTGTTACGATTTTCTTAGCGGATTCGGTTTAATTTTTAACTTCTTGACGGTTTCTGGTAAAAAATCGTTTAATACAATGTGTAACATTCGTGGAAATCTAAGATACCAATTACCAAGATAAATATAATCTTAAAAATACTACTTATCCAATATTTATATAAATTTCACAAGTATTACCCGGGATTAAATATTATATTCAGCCAGGGGTAATTTCGCTGGACGCAAACCGGTTCCAACAGGTCACTGTGGAAATTCGTGGGGAAGGTCGATGCTTGGTTCTATGGCTGAAAAGGGGAAGGTGAAGTGTGACTTCTGACACACTTCTTCACTTGCATTAAAGTCGGCAAACTATATGGGACTCTGCCTAACCAATTGCAGATAGGCGTGAACTTATGTATATTTATTTCATTCTGTAGAAAGAAAAAACTATAAATCGGCATGTTACGTAACACAAAAAATACAGTACAAATACACACGAAAATAAAGCGTACATTTCAAATAAATCGTAGACAATACTCGTGGCGTTCTGGTTACCCGATTTCTGTTATTAACACGACTCGATAATTTGTTAGAAGGCAATAAATCCTCATGGAATTGTCGGCAGTACTAACAATAAATATTTCTTTACCGTATTTCAAGCGTTACTCGGCTAAGCATTAGATAACATAATTCTCTTTAATAGTGAAATGGATAAACTCATTGCAAATGTTGTGTAAATTCGCGCTTCCAGTGACGGATTTAAGGTATTTCGTGCTTAAGAATTGTTAACACCGATGAGCGATAATTTATAAACAAAGTTTATTACGGATAATTTCGAATAATTAATCTAACACAGTTTTTAGAAAATGGAAAGTGCAAAACCTCTGACAAAACAGCATCCAACCTAAAGGATTACTTAACTCTCCGTAATACGAAATATTTATTAAAAGTATATACGAGTATATTTTTATTAGTAATCAGGTGTAGGATTTTAAAGTTTACGAACCTGAAAATAATTATATAACAGCAGTATTAATTCTAAATTAAATAGTAACTAATTTCTAAAGAAAACTGACCTAATATAAAATTATTTATGCTCAATACATCCCCAATAAATCTGCATTAACATCCCTGTTCGGTAAATAGGTACAGATGAGGTGTGCATATTAATGTCCAATGTTTGGTCCATACGTGCCAGTATGTACTTCGGCTATCAACAATCAATTTGAATAGAATCACTTTACTCTTACCTAAGTCGATTCACGATTATGTAACAAAAGATCGATGTTTAAATCGATAGTACTCAAGTTATGGATAAGAGGGTCGTGTTTAGCTGTGCCTGATAAATGGAGTATATATATATATGGATATAGTGGAGGTATGCATAAATATATATAATAATATAGTGGCTAATTTTTTATCAGTACTTTCAGTTTCTTAAGTATCTAATAATTCAAAAATCAATTTAGATTTAGATCGTTGATTACAATCATAAAACTCTACCGCAAACGCTTCAAATCTATACCCTCATCATTGCGTCGGGTAAATGCCGATTGCGATGCCGATTGATTTACAAATATTCGATCCTATGGATCTTAAAATAACACTTCAAAGGCTCAATGCTAAGAATCAATTCTGCAATGATCGATTGTAGACAGAAGTATCTCTCTAGCCACGATTCATAGTTCGCAAAACGTGGGAATAATAACCACCAACTCGTATCCTCTGATGCATGAAGAGTTCAAAGTAATGTGAACAACATTCATTCCCGAAAAAGGTCAGGATTTTCATTTCATCGCCGCTCGCGTCCGCATAGATGTTTAATTTGTTTTAAATGAGAGCTTTATTAATTAGTTTTTGGTGCGTTTAATTAGATTGATGTATTATAAATCGGGATAGAATTAACTAGTGTCATGTTAATGTAACTCAAATATGAAATAGGTGACATTTTAATTACAACCAATATAATGAATATCCAGCCCTATTTCAGTACCAATTTATTTTAAACTGTTTTCATTTAGCCTTTATAGTTTTTTCTCGGAATATGATATATCATGTATTTTATTTTCTTCTTAGTAAGGATTTTAGCGAAAGAAGCTGTTTCAATGCTGGTAGATGGATGGATGGAAACTATTAAAGTAATGAGCAAGCTCATATCATATTTTTAAAACATCACCTGTGTTTCGACCCGTTCTATTGATTGAAGCTATTGATAAAAGGCATGAAATTGTACTCAACTCTCCGAGGAATTAGGCATTATCACCAATAACGATGGCATTTTAGATTTTACATCGAAGCCGCTTCAGTGCAATCATTAAAATACATTTTATCATCATACTGTTTTTGATAAAACACGAGTTACAACAACGAACTTTAGTAGCAAACTTTACAAATATGACAATATATTTTGCTGTAACACAACTTACAGATAAGAAATTGCAATGCAAATCAAAAGGGGAAAATGCAATGTAAAATCTGAATAAACACGATTCAATTTAAATAATGAAAGACCATTAATTTATCAAAGCACATAATTACTGGACATTACAAATTCATTTAAACAAATAAAGACATCGGTATCGCACACGATGTAAACACGTGGTTTACCCATAGCATATACATTGCGGTATTTATAAGTAGATGATTGTTTGCGCGCAATCATTAGTCAGTGTTCATTGACCATAAGGACGTTGATAAGTAATTTTATTTGCCTCTGTACTTTGGAATGCAGACGTTGTGTACATTTCCAATTGTCGCGTCGTGTTCTTTGACACGTTCATTTGCTAGACATCTTATTTCTAATGATTGTTCGTATTATTTAGAGAGGATATTTAGATTATAGAATAGTTAAAATGTCGTTCTTTTTGTTTTTAATTTTTCATATGAATGACATCTAATTCTTGATGACATATGACATATGAACAGAGCTCAGAACTGAGGTAAAAATATGGAAAGAAGGTGACAGACCCTTTGTTATTTCTAGTTTCTTCTGAAAGTTACAAGTATATTTATTTATGTATATCGAGTACAAAGACTACCTGAGTCTATATTTTTTGCAAAGGTTTTATTATGTATTAGGTAGGATTTTCTTATAGAAGGTAAACGTTAGTTCTATCGATGGAGAGAATTGTAAATAGAATACCTAATGCGAAATATATAATAACGGAAGAAAAAATTATAACGGAAGGGTAAATTACTTCATAAATTATGAACAAAAAATACTTTCTTTGAACATATTTTGTTAGATAATTTTTTGAAGTAATAAATGAAATATTAAATACGTTTTCAAATTTTCTATGGACTGCCAGGTGTTAGGCAAATAAATCTGAAAAAAAAAATTAAATTGGTCGAGCTTTGTTATTATTCAAAGCTGTTAGTAATTTTCTAGAAAACAAGAACAGAAAACTACTTATAAATATCAAGTAAAGGATAGAACGAACAAAATACGCTGAATTTTAACTCCGTAATACCATCATGATAAAACACTTATTACAAATCCCCTTCCCTACAATATTTCAAAGTACCACCCTCCAAAAATATTCTAATCCAAAACAAAAAGAGCCACTAAAATGCCAACTCATTACTAACTTTATTTCGAGAATCACGGAAAGGATTCTATTGCGGTTTTCATTATTCGCAATAGCATTTTTTAAAACAAACTTTTTGTTTGAAACTCACGCTATGTTTACTATGACCGGATCACGCGCACCCAAACATTTATGTGCCTTTAGTTTGTTAATTTTGTGGTAAACCGCTCTGTTGCTTCCGATACTAAGATTACCCCATTTATTTTTTAGAGTATAAAGTTTTATCATCGCTGTGTTCCTGTATTGTTCAGAGACGAGGCCTACCGTCAGGCGGCATGTGCAAAAGGTCTTTGTCGAAGAGATTAAGATGCTGCGGTAGATGTTCAATGTTATGCGGTACGATAGAGCAGCCTTGGTGTCTGTGACATGGCAGATAAATAACAAGAATGTCGCTTGAGATGGTATGGTCATGCCCTAAGAAAGCCGTAGGAGTACTTCAGCAATGGGTGCCTGAGCCTCAACAGCCCAGGACCTGCACGGAGAGGTAGACCGAAGAAGCGATAGTTTGGTGTCGTCAAGGATGATATGAGAGTCAATGAACTTATTATTGAGGAGCCCAAGGTCGGGCGAAATAACGGAGACTCACCCGCAAGACAGACTCTGGCACCAGCCGGGATAACGCCTAAGCAGAATGAATGAGTTTTATCATCGTTGGTTTATGGAACCCAAAGCAGGCACTTTCTCCATCAATGAATAAGCTATGATACAGGGCGTGAACGAGGAGCTTCAGCAACCTGCTAAAGAAACGCAACAGAAAATTATTTTAAGTCGAGTTTTTGAGACGAAGTGAAGTCAGTTTCATCTGATTATCAGGATTTATTGCTCGTCAATGCATGCACCGTGGCTAGTAGTAAGGTGAATTAATTAATTGGTGGGTACGGTGAATTAATTATTTAGGCATGAAAATATCCACTTTTATCTAAATTCATATTTATAAGCCGTATACTAAGACAAGATTGGAAATTTTGATGTTCTTATATTTTAGCATCTCTGTACGCGGTAGTTGTTATCCGGTCGGATACAAACTTCCTCCCACCAGCGCATAGAACAGATAGCCACGAAACCAATCTGTCAGAACAGATAAAAGGTGTTATATTCAACAACAGATAGGGCTGTTACTGCCATAACATAGTAATTACCTCGCAAATAGATTATGAGAGCCGACATAATCCACGTTCCATTCAGCACATTGTACACGTCACCACGCCCACGCTGCGTGGAATTTAACCTATTTATCGCCTATTTGTTTACGAATCAACAATTTATTGAAAGCATGAATAATTAATTAATTATGTGGTATCGAACGTTTTTCCTGGAAAGCTTTCAAAATACTCTAGTTATCACTTGTCATAAGAGTAAAATAACCTCGTGAAATAGTTGACTCAATATGGCAAGTGCGAGAAACGATAGACTGATATTTACATTGACACATAAAAAAATGAAATATTTATGACCGCTACTAACACTAAACCATATTCATATATCTACAATACTATCCATTAGTAAAACTCGGCTTAACAAAACACAGGAAGCAGGCAGCGAAATTATTTCGCAGACAGTAAAAGCTATATGTTTGTTTTATTTATTTTTTATTTCGCTTATTTTACACTTTTTACTCACAAAAAGAAAATAAAAAGTCATCAGTTTTTATTTACGTACCCCGTTATTTTAGAAAGTTTAGGATGATCGCCACTTGCTGCGCAATTTTAATTTTAAATTGTCCAACCAGACGGCAAATTAAAAATCTTGGTAACAAACGACATCAATCACACGATAGCAGGTGGTAAAAGTTGCGAGTTCGATATCTATTAAAATACTTGTACGGGCTAATGATTTTATTTCTGCGTATTTTTTTGTCTTGAAGCGTTTATTTCTGCGTTTTTTTTTGTCCTGAAGCGTTCTCTTATCGTATACATTACACCGAGACACAATCTGAAATTGTTGTCAAACAATAATAACAATGTAAAATAAGTAATTATTATATTTTTTATTACAGCAAATGACGGGACAAGCGTGCCATTCGTCTGATGGTAAGCGACACGAGTGCTCATGAAAAGAAGCAGAACTAAACAACACCATAAAATAAAACAATGCTTGGCATCCCACTGTGCTCATCATCCTAAGTCATTAAAGATTTCGAGTCTCAATATGTCTAGTAGTTACTCAGGCTACAATGTCCTTCACCCCCGAACACAACAGTGCATTAACACTGCTGTTTGGTGTGTTTGTACTCTAAAAAACACTAAATTTTAAATCTCGTGAACGCTTTTCGTGTCTTAATTTGAATGATTGATATAAATCATGTTCCCCTAGTCAGTGCGTCATATCCCACCGTTTATCAAAACGTTTACAGTGGACGCATGTATAAAGCCCGCATAATTGTAATTGTCAGCAATGTTACATTTTTAAGGTCCGTTCAAATGGCATGATATCAATGACATTCAATATTTTTAGTTTAAACAAAATTTAAACCACATGGAACTGCTTTTTATCATAATAACAAATATTTGTGATACTGACAATGGGTACTATATGTATTCATAAACCAAAAACATATTAGTTTTATTTAATTTGCAATTTGTTTTCCATTTTTACCATGGCATCACGCTTTTTTAAGAGTGCAATGTAACACAAAAAGAAAATCAGCTGACGCTTTACGACGAAGTTTAGTACTCTTTACATTGCGGGTTCACATAACGAGTAATTCTTGTATCGTTGTAATCAAATGAAGATATCTATTTTTTTCACACTGAGATTCAATTTACTGTAATATATCAATAAAAATACTTACAGTTCATAGTAGATACTGATTTGTATTTGTATAAATGATTAAAAAGCTCATAACATTTTATATCTAATTCAATCATCATTACTATACACATTCTAATTATGTACATCGTGTACTATAGTGAAATACGTTAACACTTGCATGGTTGAAGGCAATTCATTTGTATCGCAGGAGCATTTACATACGGTGTCGTCTGACTACGCGTTACCTTAATCTCTTTAGTGCCAGTGTAAATGCCAATAAAGGCAACAGACACTGTAGGAAAATTGCTTGTACCGTCGCACCGGTACGTGTCGGTAATATGAGAACAGACCTTTATAACGAGCAATTATTATCGATGTGGGAACACCTCTGCGCGCCTCGCGGTTCAACAGCCGAACACGATCCGATCATATTGTAATGTAAAGAATTAAATATGGTAATATTTCGCGGCTTTTGGTTGGCAAATTTATGTATGTGTGTTATGGCTTTAGAAATTATAATAAGTGAATAGTAGTCTCTAGAATGAGCTTATCGATAGTTTGGTTTGGAGCTAATATAATGCTGAAGCTAAAGTAATATAGGGCACACAATCTCACATCTCCTTCAATTCAGCTGTGTCTTAATAATATGTTAATGCATTAATGATGGTGAGAAATCACAGCTGAGAGTTATCACACCAAAAATCTAACTTTCAAAGGTACGTAAGCACACATCGGGCTACCAACGTATGGGAAGGCTTAAAAGTGCTAAATCATTTTATCAAGGAGTTGATCACAGCTTGCATGTTAAAATTATAAGTAAATTGTCTCCTAAAACAATCCTTGTATAATTTTAGAAATCTTCACCATAATTACTAACAGATGATCGTCATCATCATTTGCTAATTTTGTGACAAGTATTAATTTAATTTATCGCAAATTAAAGATAATACAGATTATTCAACACACGCAGAGCTTTAGGGTGCGGTTAAAAATAAGGTTATTGTTGACGCTGGGTTATGGTTAGTGGGAGCAGAGAGGGCGTGATTGTGTCTAATATTATGTCCAGTTTTATGACCTGGGGAGCATCTGATCAGTATGAAATCAATTAAAACATAACCAAATAAATAAATTGGTTATATAGAGAAATCAATAGCGCTTAAAACGGCTCAAAATCAAACATAATTTTTAGTTTTGTTTTGTTAAGAGATATTTGTGTTTTTATGTTGTTAGTTTATTTTTTTCTAATTTTCATGCTATGTATTTTTTTTAGTCTATATCTTCTGATTTTTTTTTAATATCTTATTAAGTATGTTAACTGTAATATTTTTTGCACATGTAGTGTTGTTTACCTTTAAGTTATTGTTGCATTTACTTTTATATTACATGTACAGTTTAGTTTTGAATAAATGTAAACATTTGTTGGTGAACTTTATTTCATTTAATAAATAAATCAATAAAACTAAAACAGTTACAATATATCAGTTTTAGGTATAGTAATCTATCATCGGTACACTGTACGATCCATATACAATATGTACGAATGTGGCTACATCCGACTGCAAGTTCCCAGACTATCACGCGCCAAAAATATCATTATTTACACAGAGTGGGGCGCTTTTATTTGTAATTGTTTGCTAATTGTCTCTCTTAGCTCGCTTTTAGTGTGAACAAAAACATAAATGTAGTTGTTTGTCTCCAAGACATTCATTGTCCATTGTTGTACAGTTCTGAATTATTGCTCCTCTTTTTACTCAGCGTCTATTATTGGGTATGAAACCTTCCTGTAGATTACAATAGACTCCTGCTATTTACAAAGAATAGTATATAATAATGATCAGGCATGAGGTGTCTTGTATAGAAACCTTTGTTCCAAGCAGTGCTTTTTTTCTACAGCTTTTCATAATTACTTGGATATCCACTTAGATAAGAAGACTAGTAATTATATGGAAATAATTAATTAATATAAAATAAATTGTTTTATTCAAACCAACGCCTTACTAAAAAAAATAAAAAAATGCATGTTCGTGCTACTCTCTCTTTCTCTTCGGCCACAGAAAGTCCACTGTTGAACATAGACTTACCCCAAAGATTTCACATTGACCTGTTTGAGGTGGCCTCCATCCAAAGACTTCCCGCAACTTTATCCAGGTTGTCTTTGTAGGCGCGCGTCCGTCATAAATTCCCCTCCGATTGACATGGCTTAAATCGTAGATCACTCTGGCCTATCGTATATTATAGATATTATAATTGCCATTAACAAAAGCGGGAATATTAATACGAGTAGACCTCCCCTGATCCAATATTTGAATAATAAAAATAAGTACGACATCTGTATTTTATAATCCAATCATATGTTTGTTGTTGGTAATTAAATAGAGTTGGTAAGGATAAGGTACTATTACTATACTATTACCGTGTGATGATAAATAATAAATAATTACATTATAATTAAGGAATATTTTCTAATTTCTGAACTCTATAATTTGAATTGTGAAATTTTATTGTGAAGTAACTGCTTAAATGCACTGTTGTGTTTCGGATTGAAGGACATTGTAGCCAGAGTAACTACTGGACATATTGAGACTTAACATCTTATATCTCAGGATGGCGAGCGCAGTGGAATGTTGCTACTGTTTATGAGCGGTCGTATCGCTTACCATCAGGCGAACGGCTTGCTCGTCTCGTCATTCATTGCAATAAAAAAATAAAAAAAATTACAATGTATACTTTTACAATGATTTAAGTATCTAATATGAGGGTCTCCCAAAGTAGGCAAGCCCGTGTCTTGGGCACCCACCCTGAAATAATTACCGTCAATACCTATAAATCATTTCAAGAAGATAATAATAGAGAAAAATGTAAACAAAACAATAATTAACGAAACAAATTTAATTTAACTTCAACACAATATAATTAAAATATTAACGAAGGTAAAATGTGTGTGTATATGTGTGTGTGTGTGAGAGAGAGAGAGAGAGAGAGACTGTGAGTGAATGTGTGAGATAGAGTGAGTGTGGGTACGTATATTTATTTTTTTGTAAAATTTAATCATGCTGTCTAATTGGTCATATCATAATTTTAATAACATAATATGTTTTACTTTAGGTCTTCTGTCCTTGTGTAAGCAGTTTTTAAAGCAAATATGTCTAATCTAAGCCTCATAGGATATAACTTATTTAAACCATGTCATTTATTTTTATTACGTAGCTTCCAATCATTAGTTTCTGCAGTGATATTTCCTTCGAGTAATGAATCTTGTTCAGTACCTGCAGTAAGCATCCATAAGGTTTTTATACCTCAAAGAAAAATTTCCTCGGTATACATTTTTCTTGAGTCTTGAAGTTTTTAGGTTTAATAGAAAATAAATATGACCCGCTTTGAAGGGTACTTTTTTAATACTCCATCGAGGAATTTCATCTTTGCCTACATCACGGCGGAGTTGATATTCAAACAAGTGTGTTTGCTTTGGAAAATCATGTTTACATTATAGCTTTGCAATTACAAAGTCACTTGGATGTGTAACGCCGTGTGTGACGACATCGCGTATGACAGAGTTCATTACAATAATTCATTCGCTCGTTATGGAAGCGTCGTCACAATTTTCCCACAAGGCGCGCAATGTAAATACTTATAACTTTGACGTCGACAATATTGTTTTTGGGTGAAGGTCAACCTATGCGGATGTGATTTATGTGACGCGTATTTTTTTACTTTTTTATAAATTATTATGTCCTTAATATAATTTTTCATATACTAGCCCGACATAGTCATAATACCAGACAGTAAATCCAATGCAATCTAAATTAAGTATATACCGGGTATCTCAAGACTGCTACCGAAAACGAAGCCGAGTGGTAGTTTTAGTGGCTACAAACACAATGCAATTAAAAATTTCGCATAGAAACGTGACAACTATTTTTTATGATTTTTTAAATATCGTCATTTTTGGGTGGTAAATCCATAGTTTTTGCTAAAATAATAATTTAAACTCTTTTATAGCTTAGAGTATTTATAAATAAAAGGGTATACACTATTATTTTAGGAAAAAATGCATTTACCACCCAAAAAGGGCCATAGGAAAAAAATAATAAAAAAAAATTGTTGTTGTCGCTTTTTTTGGCAACTTTTTCTGTTGCGTTGTGTCTGAAGTTGCTTAAACTACCACCCGGCTTCATTTTCGGTAGCAGTCTTGATATACCCTGTATAATGGTGAGAAGGATATTTCTAAACTATCGAAACAATTGTGGTAGCGTTATTGAAACTGGGTGTACATACGCTGAAACCAAAACATGACCCTTACTTACGTGGATAACTATGTATGTGGAGTTTTCTTTTTACTTTTTAATTCTGGCCTGGCATAGTGACCACACTGCACCTGATGGTAAGCGCAAATGCCGTCCAGGCAGAGTATCCATTGGCATCAGACGGCAGTTTTTACTATAATCAGTCGTTTAATCTCCAATGTCAATATCAGCAATACATTTAGACGCTCATAAATTACAATATATGTGTAAAGGATTAGACACACACATACATGATCAATCAATTTTACATTATTCGATATAATACATCAGCGCCAGCGTAATTTTGTTAACTATTTTATAATTAATTAATTCGTAAATCTTCAACTTTTTTTTTGTTCGAATAGATTTTGTATATATATATCAGTATCAGCCCATATACGTCCCACTGCAGGGCACGGGCCTACTCCACAATCGAAAGTACGAATGAGTGTGGTAAGGCCATATAGTCCACCACGCTGGCCTAGTGCGGGTTGGCGGACTTACATACCACAGATTTTTTTATAAATCGCTATGGTATGCAGGTTTCCTCAGGATGTTTTCCTTCACCGTTTTAGTGCGTGGTGATTTATTATCAATACACACATGACTCCGAAAAGTCAGAGGTGTGCCCTGGGATTCGAACCCGCGACCACCGTGAACATATTGGCAGCCGCGTCTAGTCCGTTTATCAACAGGCCACCACGCACTTCGCATAAATGTATATATATGTTTATTTTATTAGATTTAGTTTATAACACGCGTACCAGTTGATTATTTTAATTTGCACACCGATATACTGCCCGGACGTTACCTAGGACCCTTATTGAAAATATGCACTAATAGGCTGAATGCGGGTTCCTGTTATTGGCATAATAAGTTAGAGAAAATATTCTTATCAGTTATTATTGTAAATATTATTTGTCTTCTATTATTATTTTCTTTTTCTTTTGTACGCTTTTTTTGTAAGTCGACGACTAAAATTCTCTAGCTTCAAAGACTAATTTATTTATGATATTTTATAATTTGAGGATTTATGAAATCTTTCTATCAGTTAGATATAATCACAGGTGGTACGTAGGTCTCTCATATGTGCCATCGGAGTAGGTACCACCATCTATTTCTCCCGTCAAACAACAGAGTAAACACACAAATGTGTTCCGGTTTGAAGGACATTGTAGCCAGAATATTATTGGATATATTGAGACTTAACATCTTACGTCTCAGGATGGCGTGCACAGTGGAATACCAAGCATCGCTACAGTCCCTGAGCGGTCGTATTGCTTACGATCAGGGGAATGCCATGATCAAGGGCATAACCGTCTCGCCAATCATAGCAAAAAAAAAAAAACATTATCAAAAAAGTACCGAACACATCAATTCCTTTTTGTTTTCCGTCAATTCCTAGTACAATGATGTGGAATTATGAACACCAACTACCGTTAATGGGTGCGCCGATTCGCACGTGTTTGGAGGTCAAAGACCCCGTCTTAGAATGGACCAGGCGATTGTACGTTCAAGTGTGCGTAGTACTATTTACGATCTCAAAAGCTGTGGTACGCACAAACTGGATTGCCGTGAACTTGAGCTTATATAAAAGCAGATGCCCCTTGATTACACTTCTGAGACGGTCTAAATTGATGGCAATCTAATCATTAGCAATTTGGTCATCTGTGTATAGCTGTAACTAGCGGTCCGGCCCGGCTCCGCTCGGGTTCAGATACACTTTTCAAAATGGCGCCTTAAATGTTTAATTCTGACAATCAATTTAGAATATCGGAGCAAAAGATCCAAATATCGATGAGAGCAATTGGACCACGAAAAACGAATAAAATTTCCTGGTATTTCCTAGATTTTTCACTACTGCTTCCTGTAGGTCATAACGTGATGATATATAGCCTATAGCATTCCTCGATAAATGACCTATCCAACACAAAAAAAATAATTCAATTCGAACTATTAGTTCCTGAGATTAGAGGTAACAAACAAACAAACCTTCAGCTTTGTATACTAAGTTTTTTGTATATATGGTTACTTTCTAAGAAATGATAGCGATGGGATATTCAATTCGAGCAAATTGGTTGAGTTGGTGGAAATTCGGTCATATTAAGACACAATTTCGTCTCGGTTTACTTAAGCCTGTATGTGTATAAATCGGTTTTTGAGGTAATCTTCATATTTGAGATCTTCTATTTGTGTTGCACTATACTCACACAGTGCATAAATTTAATGTAGAAAATACTATTGCTGTGTGCATTTATACATTTTTACTCTGTATATCTGTACTAGATAAGAGCCTTGACCAACATATTTCGATAGGTTTTCGGCTTTAGTACACGTGCTGGGAAAATTCAGCTAGGTATCTGTTTGAGGTTTAATATACTAGCAGTCAGTGTAGTGTCAAAAGTTTTAAGCCGCCTATAACGTTTCTGATGCGGCTTAACGGCAACGAGGCTTTCAATGGCTCGGAGGTAGGATATAGAAATGTTTCCCACTATTCGGAAATTGCAAGTTTTACCCTAAATTTATGTATATTTCTAAACTGGCAACATTTTTGTTTTTACAGATATTTCCAGGGGAATGTTATAGTGATTAAAATGAACAACTATTTTATCTATTGATGTCTATGTATAGAATACTAATATGTTATAAAACAAACAGCGTTACCTCGAGTATGCAAATTAAAAAATAAACGGTATTTTAATGACTCGTTAATAATGAACTGCTCGAGAGTGGAGCCAATAATGTATTCGTAGTACATTGTTTTTCCCGCGAACGTCGGCTCTTATTAGTCACATGTAAAGTCAACACTATTAGTCGGGAACAAAAAATATTGTCTTGTTTTTGTGTACCATAGCTGTCTTGAACTGTACGTCACCAGGTTATAAAACCCACGCGTCATACATGTAATATTTATTTCAATCAAGGTTATCAGGGAGAAGCTTTTTTACGACTGCTTTTCGGACCTTAGACGATTATGGAAAGAATATATCACCTGTATTTGTGCTCAATAAATAAGTACATGTGCCAATGCCAACATATCGGCTGAACTCGCCGTAAGCAATCATCTATCATTCGGTGATTCGATGTTAGTCTAGAAGATTCATTTCAACTTTCAATTATCTTAGACAAACTCGCCAGGTCAAACAATAAATTATAAATGAAATATCAAAGCCGTGACCATAAAATTGGCAAACACAAAGCGATTAAATCAATCTGAGCGTAGTGCAACGTCTGATACGTGCCATACATAGCGTTATATTGTAAACAACGCGGCGTCAACGACACAGGGCCACAGCACGTGTATTTTTTATGCTATCTGCTATTACAATGAACTTAAACACTTCATTAATCGTCTTCAACACGAGTACTGTGTAGTTAAGCGGCAGACGTGAAGCGTAACAAACCATCGCGACAACACTCGGTCATGTTTTTAGTCTTAATTGAGGCTGGAACAGTCGAAAGTTGGGTTGCAGAGCTCATTAAGAACAACAAACAAGTGGCTAAGTACCGCCGCCAAGAGACTACGAGAGCCAGAACGAACTAATCGGCTTCCGTTGTAGAATACTGCCTAAAGTTCACTGCTTTAAACAGTTTGTAATATTCCAATGATTTTTATTATTTACTCAGCATTGCTTTTCAATGTGATTGATAAATGTTAAATAGATTTTCAATGTTTAAAGCAATTTGTGCTGAGTTTTGTGATATTTATTTTTAGGTTTGTTTATACAATGTATATCCAGACTGCGACCGAAAACCAAGCTGGATTAAAAATATTCAAAAAAAACGTGAAAAGAGTTTTTTGTTCTATTTCTTCCTATCGTCGTTTTGGGGTGGAAATACATATTTTTTCCTAAAATATGAAAATAAAAGCCCTTTTATTTTTAAACACTCTAAGCTTCACAAGGGCGTAAATTATAATTTTAGCTAAAACTATGGATTTATAAGCCAAAAACGATTATATTTAAAATGTTAAAAAATCGCTTATTCCTCTGAAATTTTGAGTTGCATTGTAGGTACTTGTAGTCACTAAAGACACGACTCGACTTCGTTTTCGGTCGCAGTCTTTACATAACCTATTCGGGTTTATTTTCTAATTTTTAAGTATTATTGTTTTGAACATAGCGACTCTTGATACTGTGTACTATTTTAATTAGGATAATCCAATCTCAAAATTTTATGTCAATTCCTTCACCAATGTCAAGTTTAAGAAAACACTCGGGTTCCCTTGGCACCTAAATAATAATTCTTTCGAATTAAGAGTTCACTCACATTTTTCGTTTTACAGATATAAGAAAATGAATTGATAAAGAGAACCACAAATATTAGACCATTTTATTAAGGAGTTATTTTTGTCTGTTAACTCACTTTTCGTTTATACTATGTGAGTAACTTATATTTACTTTCCGACGAAAGTTTTATCTAAGAAATTATTCCCATAATTGTATTTGAAATGAAGTCCTAAAACTAGTTAGAAGTAAAACTCCAGAAACATACTTAAATCCACTTCAAAATGCACCTCTCAGTTACTAAAAGAAAAATGCAAGTGCTCTCAATCGGAAGTAAACTTGCGAAACTCTTTCCAAGATAAAATTAACTATACATTTAAGTTCTGTGAAAAACTGCTCATCTCTGATAATCATAAGTTGCGTGAGTTCACGGACAATTGTTAAAAGAAATCTTTTGAATGGCGATGTATCGTTTTATACGAAATATTATTAGTGATGTATTTGCGAAGCTTTATTCATTATTGAGATGTGAAGAATTTTCTGTTCGATTTATCGTCCATTTGATTGATGAATTATTACTTAGAAACGACTTAAAAGATTAAACCACAAGCGCTATACGACAACTAAAGAGTATTTTTATCGTAAAAAATATTACCCAAAAATCAATAATGGAGGGACGCTCCAGCATCTCTTTACAATGTTTGCACCTTACTCCCTCTTGCTTCAATAATATCAAAATGGTTTCTGAAGTCAAATGACTCAATTCTATTGTCATTTGTTTCAGTTACCAACATGACAAGAATTTGTCTCTAACTGCTATCATGCTGAACCTAGAAATAATAGAAAAAAATAAAGAACAGGAAATTAAAAAATAACGACATTAAAAAATTACATCAATAAAAAATATCTAAATCGCGTGCATTCCTAAAATTTAATATCCAGAAATAAAAAACATGACATCCCATTTACAATTCAATACGAAATCACGTAATATTACAAATGATCCGTAGACGGATATTCCTGGAACCGTGTTTACCAAAGCCGTCAGGATTCATCAAACATAATTTTCCTTTATGACATGAACGTTGCCCGCAAATATAGAGAAAATATTGACGGTACAGACGAGGTAACATGGTTCGTACATACTTAAGCTTGATATCCTGATATACTAGAGATTTCGTAATATCTCTTAATATTAGGACAGAGACCCTTCCATTTGGATACACGCGTATGTAAGGCTTCTCATGATGGAGGCCGAGAAGGATTTAATGATAAGCAATAAAGGTAATGCTTTTAAACTGATGTAAGAGGAGGGATGACAGCGTATAGTGTGAAGTGTGAACTAATATTTTATGCCCATTAAGCGTGGAAATTTGTTCACGAGTGTGCTGTACTACGAGTATAAGATAATTATGTATATTTGGATATTATTAGGATTTTTAGTGGGATTTTAAAGTCACATTGAATACTAAGCCAATAATAATTCAGTAAATATAATAAATATTTATTTACAGTTGAAATTATATCAGTAAATATAATAAATATTTATTTACACTTTGCTGAAGAATTACAGGCCCATCTCGCTCCTGAGCCATGTCTATAAGTTGTTTTCGAGGGTCATCACAAATCGTCTCGAACGCAGGTTTGATGACTTCCAGCCTCCCGAACAAGCCGGTTTTCGAAAAGGCTTTAGTACCATAGACCACATCCATACGCTTCGGCAAGTTATACAAAAAACCGAGGAATATAACTTGCCGCTTTGTTTAGCGTTTGTGGACTATGAGAAAGCCTTTGATTCGATCGAGACTTGGGCTGTGCTACAGTCTCTCCAGCGGTGCCATATCGACTATCGGTACATCGAAGCGTTGAAGTGTATATACAACAACGCCACCATGTCGGTCCGAGTACAGGATCAGAGTACGAAGGCTATTCCACTACAGAGAGGCGTGAGACAGGGAGATGTCATATCTCCGAAACTGTTCACTGCCGCGCTGGAAAACGCCTTCAAGCTCTTGCAATGGAAAGAATTCGGCATCAACATCAACGGCGAGTATATCACTCACCTTCGGTTTGCCGACGATATTGTAGTTTTGGCAGAATCGCTGGAAGACCTTAGCACTATGCTCGAAGACCTCAATCGAGTCTCCCAACAGGTGGGTCTTAAAATGAACATGGACAAAACGAAGATCATGTCGAATGTCCATGTTGTGCCCACTCCCATCGGTGTTGGGGGCTCGACTCTCGAAGTTGTTGACGAATATGTCTATTTAGGACAAGTGGTCCGGTTAGGCAGGTCCAACTTCGAGAGAGAGGTCAATCGTCGAATCCAACTCGGTTGGGCAGCGTTTGGGAAACTACGCGACGTCTTCTCGTCCAAAATACCTCAGTGCCTTAAATCGAAAGTCTTCGATAGTTGTGTGTTGCCAGTGATGACTTACGGCACCGAGACGTGGCCTCTCACTATGGGCCTTATTAGGAAGCTCAAAGTCACTCAACGAGCTATGGAGAGGGCTATGCTCGGGGTTTCCCTACGAGATCGAATCAGAAATGAGGAGATCCGTAGGAGAACTAAAGTAACCGACATAGCCCACCGGATTAGCAAGTTGAAGTGGCAATGGGCAGGGCACATAGCGCGGAGATCTGATGACCGATGGGGTCGGAAAGTGCTCGAATGGAGGCCGCGTAGCGGAAAGCGCAGCGTAGGACGTCCACCCACAAGATGGTCCGACGACCTGGTAAAGGTCGCGGGACGTCGCTGGACACAGGCTGCCTCCAACAGGTCTCTGTGGAAATCATTGGGGGAGGCCTATGTTCAGCAGTGGACTTCCTTTGGCTGATGGATGGATGGATGATGGATGAAATTATATTTATATATTCCTCCCTCTAATCTTCTTGTAGAAAATCATCCTAATAAGTAGATAATAAGTAATGAAAATTATAACATGAATAAATTAAAAAGGTGAGTTTAATTTAATATTTTTTTAGCCCAACAAAATATTTTATCTCTTTAATTACGTACAACGTCCATGTTTATGGAGATAAGCTTCCCTGCTTTCTGCGGTTTAATTTAAAACTGTTTCATTTTTCTTATGTTGCCATCAAATAAATACAGGCTCATGACCTTCGGGTAAAATAATATGAAAAAGGAGAATTTTACTCTTCATTTCTTCATGGTTTGAGGTTAAGCTGATAATAATGAGCCTTGTTTTAATATTTCGTACTTGGAAAATAAAAAAAATACATAAAATACATATGTATGTATTTTTACGTATGTTTATTTTTTTATGTATGTACATAAACTCACGACTTTTTCCAAAAAGGGTAAGCTAAGCCCTAGTAGAAACTAGGGCACTAAGTTTCGCCTCGTGTGTTTTGTTCCACGATGTGATACGGGACGACCTTATCGCCATAGACGATAAAGACGCCCTCCGGCTAGGCAGTGTAACGATTTGCGAATGGTCGCTGACAGATACTGGATCCGACAAGCTAAGATCAGGGTAAAATGGTACAATTAGGAGGTGGTATTTGTCCAGCATGTAGACTGATGTAGAATCTAGCTCTACCCAGTTTTTTTTAAGAGTAGCTGGAAATTCGGACTATGGCAATCCTAACTTAACACCTCGGTAACTTTAGCAGTTCTGCAGTTCTACTACTATTATAGAGGCAAACATTGTATGTTTGTTATCACTTTAAGTAAAAACGGTTGGACCAATTTGGATGTGTTATGAAAGTGGCTGACACCCTGGGTTAACATATTGAATACTTTTTACCTCGAAAAAAATTAGTTCCCTTGAGATGAATTAGGAACGTAAAGTATATTCAATTTGAAAAGCTTGGGATGGGATAGAGCATAGGGCGGATGTAATGGAAAGGATGGCATGCTCTGAGGCATGTGACAGAATGATAGTACTGGGACAAGGTGGGATGGGAAAAACGTGTATGCCAGACCGAGCCACCAGTCCTGTAAAATGGGAGACATAATAAAAAAAGGCGACCATGAGCATAAATGGAATTAATCTTAAATGAAAAAGTAAGCAATTAATGAATGTTGTATCCCATCAAAAACATCCTATAAAAAAATTCCAAGTCCCGCAGCTCAGTTTTACTACCGCAAAAAGTTGTGAGATCCATAGTCCACCAAGTTGATTAATTTATTTAGTCCTTGCTTAAGGGACCTTCTGTATAAAGTTATTATCGGATCAATATTAAAAATTCTTTACGTTTTAAATAAATAGATCGACTTGTAATCCTATACATTTATATGGGATTACAAAGTTATTCATGCAGTTTGTGTATCTAGAAAACTAGACGGAAATTATGAAATATTTAAATTTTTCCTTACTTTAGACACTAAACACTAATTATATTCTAAATTTGAAGGTTCTATGTCTGCTAGTACCTTAGACTTTTGATGATCGGTCAGTCAGTCAGTGAGTGACAAAATTAAGAAAGTTTGACAAGTTGCAGTTCTTAAAGTACTGGTTCAAATTGAATAAAATTTTAAAAATACTGTGTTTACACAATTTCTGCTTAGTAACTAAAAATTCAGGCTTCTTGCTTTAATCACAACGAAGTTATGGGGGGTTGAAAAAGGTCTGAATTGCTTCGAGATAAGGATGGTACGACTGTGCCGCTTTTTTGCTCGACTTGGAGGGGGCACTGCCGTGCCCCCAGATTCTGAGACCCGGAAGCTGGTACAAATATGTTTGTAACCACCCTAATAGTATCCTTGATGGTTATAAACCCGTTATAGTCATTATCTCAAGTATGTCCTCAATATTTCAAGTTCCAGATCAGATACTCAATACTATTAAGATTACAATTAATTAGCCAAAATATTGTAGAAACCTATTTAGATTTGCACTGCACTTAAGTGCATTATTATTATCTTACCGACCATGAAAAAAGTAGGTAACACATGTTGGGAATATAAGTACCTGCATTAAATTTTATTTTAAACTAAGTCCAGGTATATGTCTCCGAGAATTAATAAAATCCCGCGCGCATATTAAAATTAAACTTGAGTAATTGCATACAAATCCCTATTGTCTTTGCACCACGTACCTAAGTGCTTCAGCGTTACGGCGACGCGACGCTTTTTAATTCATTTTAATTTAAAAACATTTAAATTTCACGCTTGAATTATTTTAAAATGTGTCCGTCATATGTACGGCTTTAGTTTGTTCAGGATAATAAATAAATGAATTGTTTGATTAATTATGATTAATTATGTGCATTGTACACATAATAATTATGTGTACAATGCACATAATTAATCATCATTTTTATTCGTGATAACTTATGCTGTTTGTTATGTCTAGCATATTATTTAATATTAAGATATTTTGTAATTAAATGTTATAAAATCATTCATATAGTAATGATGCAACATATTTTTTGACAGCCTCCGTGGCGCAGTTGGTTAGACGCCGCCTGTGAAACGAGAGGCCGCGGGTTCGATCCCCGCACCGAGAGAAATGTTTGTGCGGCCCACAAATATTTCTTCCGGGTCTGGGTGTTTGTGAGACCGAAAAGTCTCTCGTAGTTCCTGATACCCACGACACAAGACTCGATCTTAGTGTGGGGTCAGGACTATGTATGTGACTGTTGGGTGTTATTTATTTATTTATTTATTATATTGTAGTATAAAAAAACAGATAGCTACGCATGTTATCAGTGAAATATACAAATTAACATATTGTATATGTGGGTAAGCGTAAATTAAGTGTGGTCGTCAATAGTGGCGCTTGAAACATAATGCCGCCACTCAGTTTGCCATTATAATAATATCTTTGACCTTTCAAACATCCGCAAAACCATTCAATATTACCGTCCAAATTGTTAAAAAATTGTATTCAGCTTAACGCAATTCAGCTAATAACAAACTTGGATAATATGAAGTCATAATGACTTAACATGTCAACCGGCGGTGTAGCGCAAATGAGGAAAATTTAATCGTAATCGGTTTATTAGACGTGACGTAAAGTTTGTTGACCTCACAAAAGTTGACGCGAACTTCATTCAATCTCCGGTAAAGTTCACACTCGTTACCGCAGCCAGTTTCTAATGGCCTAATATGTAGTGAGTGATTCCGACGGCGGCCGATCACCGGAGTTTCGATTGCTGTCACGATAGCTCATATACTTTGAAGTTTACATTTCAAAGTTGAACAGTTTGTTTACTTGTGGATTCAATTAAAAACAACCAAATCGCACGTTTCCTGACACTCGGAATAAATCTTTCCAAATGAGTGGTGAGGTGCGGGGCAACATCTCTACAAGTGTTTATTTACATGTTTACGTATACACTGTAGGGCCCGCGATAACAATGTTTCGGCAACCGCTTATAAATAAAGAGTAAATAACGCTGGAACATAGTGCGTGTTGTGTACACGTAGCGCACAAGTGTGCCGGCGCTACGAGCTCGTAGGCACCATATGTTCGGACCACGAGGACGGATCGATACGCGACTAGGCGGGCGGCATGCACTTACCGTGGTCATCTTGAAGTTTAACTTTCGCTGCAACGCCGTCTCGAGGTGGAGAGCCATTGATGCGGATTTACGGGAACCGAACACGTGAATCAGTCCGGAGAAGCACTATCACATAGTTCAGTGGAAATACGTTAAGTAATAAGTTGGCGCGTGACGTACGTAGCGGGTTCAGCGTGGCAGATCGCGTGTTCACGCGGCCATTTTAGCCGCCTGTCAAAACGTTCCGTTTTCCACCGCGCGGCGCCACCGTCGCAAATCGTTACGTCTGCGCGAATATAGCCGAGTGTCAGAACACTGAGGGTGGGCGGGTTGTGGGGCGCCTACAACCACGCGTTCCACGAGATTTTCCACTACCAATTGATTTATAGTTAAACTTGTAATTGAGTTAAAAGTTACTGTTTCATGACGTATTGTACATACTTCGCTAACTTTCACAACTGGGAAAAATATAATTAAAGTTGTAACGGTTGACAGTTACACGTTGGGGTCTGAGGATGTAAATAAAAGTAGCCAATTGAGAGTAATTTAAAAGTCACAGGACGCAGGAGAACTCAAGTGGGAGCTTGGCATGTCAAATTGCAATTTAGCTAACTTCATTCACGGTTTGTGTTACCACGTAAAATTTTTTTCTTGGCCTTAGGGACCTTTTTCATTGATGTTTAGTACTAAATTGTACTTCGACATTATGTACTTTGCATTTAATTATACAAAACCGTTGTGATATAAATAAGTTGCTGAGATACATTCGGGCTTATAAAATATGTCCTTCCTACTTTTTAGTTTACTAGTTTAATTTACTGTTATTCTGAATATTGCATCGGTATTCACAGTAAAATCTCAATATGTTTTTATCGCTTCGTAATTGGTTCTCAATTCAATTGCGACAAATTTTAATTGCGTCGGTTCGCGCAAACGAGCGGAGTCTACCAAGTTTCTTTAGAATTTGTTGCATACATTAAAATTAAATAAGTGTAAACCAACTTCTACTTAGTAATACTTTAAGTCCTGAGTAGCAGACGAGGCACAGGCCCCGCTGATGGGCCTGAAAACTTTCCATTTAGAAAAGAGTTTTTACATAACGGAAATATGTGTAAAGACATGATTTTTGAAAATTCATTCCATTAAATAATTAAATTGTTACTTCGGCTTTTGACACCTGGTTTTTTAAACCTTGCGGGATATATAACTCAAATGAAATAGATAAAATATGAAACATATAAAGCGATAAATAAATATCTGAATAGTGGCAGCCACGTTTTGGAAAGTATGGCTTCGAAAAACCACCTGTCAAGTGGAAGAACGATCTAATAAAGGTTGCAGAATGTCGCTAGATCAGGCCACTTCTGAAAATGGTCGTGGGGAAATTCAATGGCGCAGATTTTTGTTCAGCAGTGGACTTCCAGCGTTCTATAATGTTTGAAATAACTGGTATCTAATAATATATTATTCGAAGAAAGAAATTAGCGTTAAGTAGCTAATTGGCGATAACATTTTTATAGCTTAACTTACACTATAAGTAGAATCTGCCATCGATCCGATTCCGATAAATGGGAATAGAAAAAAAATTAATACATGATCTATTGAAATAAAATAAAACCAAACACAAATTTGCGATCATTGCTAAATATTTTAATTTTGATATTTTCTTTTTTACCTGCCTTTTTTCTTCTCTTGAATCCATCTAATGGTTTTCTGGTAGAGTTTGCCTTACTGCGATAAAACCGCCATTTATATTTTATTAATATCATCGCTGTATACTGTTATGTTTAATTATGTACAATAAAGAATAAAAATAACTACAAAATATATAGAAAAACTAGCTGTCGAAGACAACTCAACGACCAAAAGTCATCAACTGTCGAGAAGGACCGTACTAAGGAGTCCGCACAAAACGCTGCAATATATTTTGATTAGCACCACACAAGCCGCGATACATCAAAAACGTATTACTGCCCCATACTGCCCTTCCCCGAGGTTTTCTTTGCGTTATGTCACTTTTAATCTTATAAGATGTTCAATTTATTATAACTAGTGTTCGCCCAACAGTGCTATAGTAACCTGAATTTATTGACTAATATAAATAATAATTGGATATTTAGATTAATTACTAAATATATAAAAATGGCGGCTACAATTTTATTCGCGGTACATAATATTCATAATATCTCATCTATAACTAGTTAAAAAAGAAAATTGCTTGGGAAACAAAGGAAAAAAGCTTACTTTACTGTTTTTCCCTGACTATATTATTGAGCGCGTGACAGTTATCATATTGATCGGTTATCGGAATCGAATGCAGTTTTATGATATTTATTTGTAAATAGGGATTAGTAGGTCGTTGTACTGGATGTTATCGGTACTTGAGTCGATTATAAAATATTCTATATACGTGTACATATATAGGATGGCCATGAAATGGCTAGCAGAGATACAATAAGACGTCAACACAAGTATCGCAAATATGTGACACAACATACTTTATTTGCATGGTGGAGTATATACTACTAGCCTAACTGTAATAATCATTAGAAAATGTCAAAATACTTTGTAGTTAAAGATTGAAAAATAAAAGAGATGTTAACTGACACGAGTGTATAATTGAAGTACAGTAACTAAGGCTACAAAACAAACATATTGTATCAAAATTAGAAGTCAAACATTTTTCTACTATCTAGTGTTATTTAAAAAACAACCACAACGGAGGTATATTTCTCCAACACTAACCACTCTATCGTACTCTCGATTGTAGAGGAGGCCCGTGCCCTGCAGTGGGATATATAGGATTATGCAGTATACCCTATTTAGCAGCCACTATATCCACGGAATCTGGAGGGGGCCATGTCCAGCAGTGGACATTAAAAAGCTAATGACCATGATACCTACAGACAAATGATGCATGTATTGCAGCCAGAAAATTAATAAAAAAAAATATACAAGCTGGAATACAAGCTCAAATCATTTTATCAGGTATTCCCTGCTGCCACTGGTATTCTCTATACGTAACCGGTGGATGGATCCCACTTTCAACATACAATAGAAATTCTTAAAAAATACCTATGTTTAGATTGATTTGATGGAAGTGATTATGAATAGATACTCTGTACTATTGTAGAAAAGGTGGTTTGAGATATTTTTCACGCATAGGTCTATAGGTTAATGTTTTATGTAGATCGAAAACGAAATATTCCAAATTAAACATCGGTCACGTCCATACATTTTGGGACCTGACAAAGAAATATAATGTACACAGCTGGGATATAGTTTATTGTGTTGTATAGTGCATGAGGAGTGATGTCCAGTTACAAAAAGATTTCTGCAAAGCCGGAGATTTAAGAATATTTCATATACTTGTAACTTTTTAGGTTACGATTATACAAATAAAAATAATAGTTAAAAAAAACTAAAATACACGCTTTAATAAGATATACAACTAAAAAAGTAAAAATAATTGATACTGAATTTAAGATAAGAAAATGGAGTAAAATACATATATTTTATTGTTACAAAGCGTGGGGTGCAGGAGGATAAGTAATTGTTGTAAACACCCCACGCTTTGTAACAATAAAATATATGTATTTTACTCCATTTTCTTATCTTAATTTCAGTATCAATTATTTTTACTTTTTTAGTTGTATATCTTATTAAAGCGTGTATTTTAGTTTTTTTTAACTATTATTTAATTGTTTTGACTAAAAACAACCATCTACGGCTGTATTTCCAGTCAATAACGCCATCTGTTGGTCAGTAGTAACATTTGACACTTGAAGAATACAATGTTAACGCCATCTACCGATGAATAGTGGAAATATGCATTATTGACGTGATCACGCCATCTATTAGTCAGTAGCAATGGTCATCAATTATAAGAATAATTAATCCTGGCGAATCTAATCAGGATAATTATATATTTTAATCGAATTATTGTATTGTCATCGGTCTTTGACAGGTGTGCAAAATTTGAATGAAATCTGGCCGTTTAAAGTGGGTCAAAATCGCGCCCAAAGAAGTCGGTTACAAACAAACATACAATTCTGTAAAAGTTCGAATTTGTATAACGTACACCATAAATATAAGTCTATGGTTACGACCATAAATCAATAACGACCATAAGTTTTATGTAGGTACATTCGTATCGTATAAAAAACTTCGTTTGTCCGAAGTTTCGAACTTCGTTCGTTCGTTCGTTCTTTCGGATGAATATAGTAGGGCCCCTAATTAGCCGTTGAATATGGTGTACACCATACCTGTGTTACCTTAAGGTAACGATAGAAAGTGTAGTATTTTGCTGTCATTATTTCGCAGAATTCATTAAAGACTGTTTTGAGTATTTTTCGCTATTCTTCATAGTTTCATATTTGGCCATCCACACACACCATACATCCTTAACATATAGGTATATGTTAATATAGGGATATAATAAGCAGTGGTCACAAAAATAAAACACAATATAAAATGAAACACAGAAAACATTTCTTTAATGTATTATTTATCATCTTCTCTTTTTACAATAGAATCTAAGAACTCTGCAGGGACAGCAACATCAAAGTCATGATGTGGGCACAGCAACATTACTGTGCGACGTCCTACTACACAATTACAACAATACTTAGTTATTCCGTCTCTGCTTGATTTGGAAGTTTTGCATCAGTTTTTATTCAAAACACACACACTTCTCCTGTGGGAACTCCAGGATACTAAGCCATATTGATTAAATGGTAAATAGGATACCTTGTAGATTCATGGCTAAATAAAAACTTCGATTAGTGGATAGACTCACTCACTGATTACAGAAATGAGTATGATAAGACGGGTATTGCAATGAACACAATGCAAAAATTGTTGAGGAGCACTCTGTTGCTCCGAGTTCATGTTGGAAATATGGTAATACTTCACACTTTTAACCAAATCACAAAGCGTTATCGGTATACAATGGATCATCTTACAAAGTGGTCAGAAATAAAAGGGTATATCGGAGTCCGTGATTAAAGTCACAAATATAAACATAGAATTAACAGTAGTCATAAATCGGAAATCACAAGAAAGCAACATGACAGCGTAAAGAAAAGTCATGTGTCATAGAAAATACCTACACTTTATTATTTTTTTTAGTACTACCTTCAAAGTATGACTGATGGAACGCACTCAATGCGTTCAATATTATTAAAAACACTTTGAGTTTTTCTTTTTTATCCGGGTTTTTAAAAATAAATTGAAATATGCATTTTGACTCCAATAAATTATAAAAAAATTTGATGTACCATTCATAACTGTTCCCGTTCATGGTCCATTTTCGCCGATGTTCTTTAGTTTTTTTCATTCGCTTACATATTATTCTCTCTACACAAATACTCAAATACTTACATATTACTAGACCATAATTTAAACACCATAAACGCAAATACTCCACAATACAAGCCATTAGTTCAATAAATGCTTCTAGTATTTGTAGCTAATGGGAGTGGATCTGCAGTTATCTCTTCACTCATCTATATTTGAAAAGTTTTCCACAAAGCTTTACGTCTCGCGGTGGGGTGGACATCGATTTCGATCACTCAGAACACTTAGGAGCCATACGTTTCTATATTACAATAGATCGTGGTTTTGTTTTCTTCTCTTATTATCCTACTAATATAATAAATGCGAAATTTAGTGCGTTTGTTACCTCTTCACGCTCAAACCTTAGGTACAATTTTGGTGAAATTTGTTCTGGATATACCTGACATCTTTGATTAACAAATAGGCTACGCTTTATCCCAAAAAATGCATCCCAGGGGATGTACACGGAATTGAAATATATTCGATAATCTTTCAAATCCAAATGAAGGGTTTAAAGTACTGCAGTAACGTTGACTTTATATATTTAAAACTGTTTTCACGCGAAACGGTTCCCGTGTTTCTAGAGTGGACTCAAAAAATACCTGCCCCGGGCGAAGCCAGGCTGGACCGCTAGTTACTTTATAATTTATAAAACTGGTGTAACAATATTGCGATTCTGTAAAGTGGCTACGATGTCCATAACATAAGTTTAATGTTTCCAGGGGCACCGACGCCTACTTGATTACGTTTATGTACTTATAAGGTTACGCTAAGAAAAAAAAACAAAATAAAAATTCAAATTACAAAAATAAATCTATATTACAGTAGATTGAATGAACTGAAACGTTAGCAGTTATGATTAATTGTTGTCTTGTCTTTATGAGATTATATTATTGGAAAACGAGTAAATATTACTCAATCTAAATTATCTTTAATTTGTTAGACAGTCTGCGTGGCTCAGTTGATTAGACGCCGGTTGTCCGCACCGAGACGAATGTTAGTGTGAACCACTAGTATCTATTTCGGGTCTGGGTGTTTGTGAGACTGAAAAGTCTCTCGTAGTTCTTGACACAGACGACTCAAGCCCTATCATAATGTGGGAACAAGACTATGTATGTGGCTGATAGGTGAATTCATTTATTTATCAGTAATATTACAGGAAAATTAATCTGGGGACAACGGGATTATTAGGACTTCATCAACCTGATTGAAGATATATGACTGGATAGGGAACTACTTCTTCTGGGTCTAGCCGAATCTAAAAAAGGTGTTATGAATAATAATAAAGTATACCGTCATTGTATCCAATTTAATATTGTCAATAATGCATGTAAAATTTATTTTATTTTATTTAAACTTTCTATCTTATATGTAGTAATAAAATATAACTAATCAAAATATGCTACAAGTGGCGGCCATATCGCATTGAGCGATACATTACATTGTTTAATTTAGTTTACACAAAAATAGTTTAATAACCGTAAGATATATACGGCGGTATATTTAAATTTGTAATTGGGTAGGTTTTTTTTTATTTATTGCTCTGAATGGCTACACGAGCATGACGTTCGCCTGATGGGAAGCGATACGAGAATAAGGTACAGAAATATCATAAAAAAATGCAAACATACTGTATTTTAAATAAATAAAATATATCAGGCGAAGTCTCCACGCCACCTGTATTCCATAACAGTATGAATAAACTGGAATAGTATTTGCACGACACTATCAACAGGCAAACTTTAAATCCATACGTGAAACATTAATGAACATGAATCATGTTAGTTATACAAACGTCGCCTGGAGGTAAACAATTCAATCAGAGCATCGGGTGTGTCATTAGCTTATTTCAGTACTACAGCGAGTAGCGGGTTATCCAAAGAAGTATTATAAAGTTATATCAGCTCGAATATGAAAACATGGCGCTCTTATATTTTTATTGCAATGAATGGCGAGACGAGCATGCCGTTCGCCTGATGGTAACCGATACGACAGCTCCTGAACAGTATCAAAACTTGACAACTTGATCAACAAAACATTGCGGTGCTTATCTACCAATGATGTTTTAATAAAGATGACGCATATCCATATGTCATGACGTTCAAAAACTGTACTGCTATGCATATACATACTCATTTGTTAATACTTTAAGACAATTTTAGTGAATGAAACAGATTATACAGAAAGTACGAGACGAAAAGAGATAGCATTGCGCTATCCAAACATAGAATCGAAGCGGTAAAGACAGAAGGGTGACGATAAATAAAACTACCTATTTGGTTTTATAAGTATATAATATATTAACTTTGAGGTTGCTACATGAGTCTACATGTGGTACGCCATCCTGTAACAAATATATTTTTATTTGCTTACAAACTTGAAAAAATAAAAAATAAATTGATTACCGTTTTTTATATTAGTTTATGGTAAACAGGCACTGAAAAATCGATTTCTTAATAATATTATTATTTGTTGTATTGATGACAAGTGATATGACCGCTCGTGGACATAAGCGAAACCAAGACACCTTTAATTACAAAGCAATGCTTGGCTTTCACTATGCTCGCCATCCCGAGACATAAGATCTTAAGTATAAGTACAGCGATTACTCGGGCGAGAATGTCCTTTGAACCGGAACATAACATGGCATTTAAACTGCCGTGTGGCGGGGGAAATAGACATTGCGATGGTACCTACACATGGCGGTAACGTATGAGCGCCCTGCCACTGGTAAACAACCGATGGTGCAGGTTTTTTAGGTGGATATATATTTTTTCGTAGGTGTATATTTTTATTCATAATTAAATGTGCTAAACCAATATTCCTCCTCCTCCTCGCGTCGTCTTCCTCATTGCTGAGGGTCGTGATCCCCTGAACATGGAGCAATCCTTGACCGGATTATGCTGCGCCACTTTTTCCTATCCTTGGCATAGTGGAGCGCAGCGTGAAACTTGACGCCAAGGGTCGAGCTGACTTGGTCCGACCATCTGATGGGACATCTGCCTCTCGGACGTTTACCGTCGACTTTGCCAGTAATCATCAGTTATTCCAAGTTAAACCAATATTAATCAGTTTTAAAGTATCCAGTTACGATACCCTCTTTTTGTCCGAGTTGTGCTTAGTGCATATCCATTTACGTCTCAAAAGCTCATCACGTGGAAATCTGGAAATATTCAATGATATATGTAAATAATATAATATAGTCATTCAAAATATATGGGGAAGCTAATGTATTTTGTAATGTTCGTGGTTGGATTAAGTTATTTATTATGAAAATATTTCATAACAAATAACTTAATCGTTTTAAATATGATTGAATTAGAAACAAATATACAATTATCCAAATACATTCAAACTGTCATCGTCAAATTTCTGTATGATCGGTTTCGCTTCTGACTTGTTAATCTATGACGTACGCTTTTTGTCCCTATCGCACTTAACAATCTTTGTATTAGGCGATCCTTCTTACACAATTGAAGGCGGTGTTTGCTAATTTAAAATAAAAATTAAATTTTGTGTGGTTTTTATATACTTACGTATGGTGTGTAGGTCCCATTTAGTTTCATATTTTTGCACCATTGTTTTAACACTCTTAAAACACACAATTCGACACTTTAGATAATATTTTCGAAATAAATTATGTTGACAGCACTGAGGTCTTCCCTCTGTCGCCGTTGCTATGCGACTAGATGAAATTACACCAATTGCCCGAATTTGAACGCCTCACTTTTGAAGTGCTAGTGCGATATCTACGTCGTATTTGTATAATATATCATTGTTATCTACCCAGGCGGCTTCTCATATATGAGAGACCTACCACCAGTAAATATATGTCGTTATATGTTTTATAGCTTTGTTAGGCATAATAGGCTGCCTTGACTGAGAGATAATCCCACTGACAGTAAGTCCGCCTTAGACAAAAGTATATTGTATATGAAGGTTTATATTTTTTTTAAATATATGTAATAAATCTATTATGGCCAACTCTATTGATATGGTAACTGTACCTTATCTTCAGCTAGCGACAATTTTTTTCATATGTCAGATGGCTGTCTTCATGATATCCCTTCACAAATATTATGATAAGCTCACGGTCATCTGATATCGAGATTTCAAAAGACAGAAATGCATTTAGAAAGTGTGTTTGGACGTAAAAGAATGATGACTTGGGTAAATGGGTAATGACTATACTAATTAATTTTTAATCGCATCCACATATTTTCCAATGTTTCTATTTATAAATGTGATTACTCACTGAAAAACAAAGCAAACAAACACAGTATTTTATGTTTCGCAATTATGTTTAGATATTTACAACAAATTAATAAATAGGGGCTAGAAAAGAACAATCTAATATTTCGTGAATTTACAACAAATGTTTTTTGAAATGCGCTGAAATATTTAACCCTCGTTTCCATTGCATGCTTAAAGTCTTTAAAATATTATAGAGCAACCTGTTACCAGATACGTGTTTGTAACGACCTTCTGCGGCCTTAATCAACTCCTTTATTAACCTTCTTGAAAGGAATTCAACACTTTAACCCGTACATAAATCAAATCATCAGCTACTATTTCCCCGATGATTTCCATTTAATCGCCATCAAATACGAAATTCGTATCCATAAACGCATTCGCTCGTGTAATAAACAGCTGCCTTAGGCTCAGTTTGTCGCGTTGCACCACTCAATACATAGTTACATAGTTCACGACGTATATCTGTTAATGCAAACTGAAACTTAACTCTTCGGTGCAACTGCGCTACAGAACGGACTTAAACACATGCTACGTTCAAGATAAATACGTGCTTCAACTGTAAACACACGTAAAATGTCCTCATATCCTAATATGACAATGTTTGTTGTACGGTTGAAAGCAAACTATGAGTGCCTAGTGGCAATGACTCGTATTTTTTGAATCTAACTTTTAATACGAAGCAAAGGTTGTCTGGAAGACACCGCCGATGGCCATAAAACTGACATTTGTAATATATTTTGGGTTATTAATAGGCTGTAACCCTGACAGTTATATATTATTTTTATAGATGCATGATTGAAAAATAATAATATGAATATTAAAGTAAGTAAAGGCATAATTTCTAAACATAAGTTTTAATATAGAATTACTAATTAGATCTGCAAAACACGCGCTTTGAAGTATTTTTTTTGTACCAATTCTCGGAAGCAGCATAAGGATACATTAGTTTGCTACAAGTGATTTTATTGTACGCTTCCTCAATCGGTTATTTTATTTAGGCGTAACATTTCCTCTACTCGTAACCCTCTATACACATACATATTGTTCAGTTATACGTGTCGGCTTGCCATCCAGGGGGGAATAATAATGTGTTGTTAAATTGTATGCACGTCTAACTTATGAGATTTATGCTCCTTCCAATTGCTTTTACTTGCAATAATTTACTTTAGCATATTTCATGCTTTTCATTTAAACTGCATAATATTATCATTGCGAGGGGAAGGGACTCGTTTGTTCCAGTTAAAACTACCAGACGATTATATTGTTTGTCTCCTGTAAATCTCACAAGATTTACAAAGGTTTTGCAATAAATAAGGGTTTATTTAAAAATGATTTATCGGATTGCAACATATAGAAAACGTATTTTGCAGCTAGTGTTTTATTTTTGTGTTTTGTCAAACCTGAATTATACACATATTTTGTTGTGTGTGAATCATATTACTACTCGTAATATGTATAAACTGACTATAAACTCTTCTACAAAAACAGTACTATTTTTAAATATTTTTTCTACTACGACTATTACATTGCAAAATAGAGAAATAAATTAAAAATATAAAATGAACGTCATTGTATTACAATCTTGAAAGATAGCATTTGCAGCAAAGAGTTGAGTACAATCCACTTCGTAACAATTAGACTCCATTTTTCAACAAAAATACCCTGAGAAAACGTTCTATTTATTTTCTAAAAGTCCCGGAAACTACTCTCAAACATTTCCTCAAGATTTAGACGTGAAATAATTGTCGACTTTCTTTATTTGTGTATAAATAGACAAGAAAACAATCAACAATGGGTCTTTCCGTTCCGATTCATTATCTAACAAAAGCAGAAGTGTGCTTGAACCTTATCAATAGAAAAATGGAAAGCCCAAATAAAATCACAGTCGCGTAATCTTGATTAGAACAAGGGAACACAAGTGCTTACCAAACTGGCTGCGGTGGAACAATGGCCTCACTCCTCAGCCCTTCATTCTTCAACAACAAATCTTCCCTACTAGCGTCTGTAGTTTGCTCATTTGGAAGGAATGAAAGAGGGCCCTTGTCAGAGTGAGCCTCCACTCTTTTGTTGGCAACGCGTTTGTTCTCAGTGGCCATTCCACTAATTGCTACCACCTTCTATTGTCTCCACATAAATTAGACGTGAATGTTTGCCGTCATCTCGTTATCTACTTGATTTTTAATAAACATTAGTTCTTTTTGCGTTGGGTTTTCATTATTACTCGTCACTATAATACAGTATGGACTTTATAGTAGTTATTGTTACATTGAGTTAAGATTTAACCATTTTAAATATATGGTAAATTATTAAATTAAAAAGGCAAAAAGTAATGCCACTTTGTAGGGTTAATATCGGTTTAATTGCGGAATATTATGAATAGGTCATAATTGTTTTATAACAACGTTTTGCACGAAATCCTTCAAGCCATTTGTCGCTATTAAGCGCATTGCAGTACGCTTACTATAAATGGAAGTTTTGCATTAAACCGTCGTAAACTACACGGACATATAGAGGCATCAATTTGAAACACAACATTCATATTTGGCAAGCGTTTGGTAGTGGGAATCTTACCGGGATTAGGTCCCAGGGGAAGGCTACGTTTACCAAGCAAAATTGATTAGACGCTCGGGGTAATTCACGCAGCCCGCTTGTATTTTACTTACTTGATCCACTTAAAATGTACAATACTAATTAAATTATTGTTTTGAAGGTACTTTTATATAAACCATTTAAGAAGGTTATTTTGATTACGGAAGATAATCTGAATTTTTTGCGATGAATCATGAAGCTATTGTAAAGTAAAATATGAATTGAGTTTTTAAATGCTTACATGTCAAGGAAATATTTAATAAATTATTATTATTGTTTCCTTTCCTTAATATGATGATGTTAATTTTTTCGTCCCAATTCAAAACCAGTAGTCTTCTAATGGCTTCGAATATTCAAAAAATAAAATAAATTTATTTAAACACAAGATGATCCCTCAGTCCGAAATCATTCTCCATTTACAAAATTCAAATGGACTTCGCACAAAATTCACCAAATCAACGAGATCTCTCGATTATACCGCTCCCTCGTATCCTAATGAGAACATAATCTGTAAACATTGTCGATAAACTGAAATGTAAAGCGAGTTCAGTAACATGATGTATTTATGTTTATGTTCTAGTTAGGGCGCTATTAAAGATCGATAACGCTTCGGTGCAAGCGTCGTGGAAGTTTACAAAAGGTTCAGATCTTTGCACGTTGATACCGATAATACCTACGTTGATTTTCAAAGTGGTCAATATTGACACCAGGCATCGAAAACGTCTTGCTGGGGCTCTATTTTCGGTGAAAAATGTAGGTCTGTAATAGTGGATTTTTTAATAAGCTGGATTTTTATATGTATATGTTTCATAGGTCTGGATTTACTTTTTGATCTAGTTAGGGCACTATTAAAGAACGATAGCACTCCGGTGCAAGGGCCGTGGAAGTATACGAAAGGATCCGATTTTTCCACGTTGATACCAATAACACCTACGTTGATTCTCAAAGTGGTCAATATTGACCCCAGGGGTAGCCGACGACTTGCTAGGGGTCTATTTTTGGTGAAATTTTAGTTTTTAGTAATTTGAGATTTCTTTTGGTAAATGTTTCATAGTCCTGTATTCATATTTATGTTCTAGTTAGAGGGTTATTAAAGACCCCCTCCCGATAGCTCTCATTTGCAGTCGTCGTGGAAGTTTATAAAAGGTTCCGATCTTTGCACGTCGATACCGATAACACCTACAATGGGGTCTGCACTGGTGTTTTTTTTGACAGGTTGGATTTTTCTTTTGCAAATGTTAAATAATCCTGTATTTATGTTTATGTTCTAGATATGAAGTCATTAACTTGCCAGCATCTGTGGCGCCGTTGGTTGTACGCCGGCTGTGAAACATGGGCCTTGGGTTTGATCCCCGCACGATACAAATATTTGCGTGATCCACAGGTATTTATTACGGTGTTTGTGAGACCAAAAAGTCTCTTGTAGTTTATTTATTTATTAAAAATCAATATCTCTCTGGTGCACCGTCGTGGATGCTTACAAATTGTCTACAATATTGATATTATTTATCATACCGATTATACTTGCTCTGATTCTCAAAGTATCAATACAGACTATTGATTAGCAATCGACAGTTTACTGTTTGTTTGTTTTAGGGCCTTAATTTTTGTAGAATGAGTTTTTATTGTTCCTATAGTAAGATTCTAAGTATTGAGTTGTACCCAAAAACTACAAGCAATTCTTGGTCCCAAAACACAGGGCCGATCCAAATATTTGTAAACTTCACCATTTGTCTTGGCGCAAGAACGAACCATCGGCTTTTTATTTTACCGCGAAATTTTAACCAACTGCGTTACGCAGGCCATTTTTTTTTAATTTTTCGAACCACTAACTTCCTAAAATAGTGATAGAGTTGCAGAATTTCACAAGAAATATTAGATAGGGTCTATTTAAATCCCAAGGATATAGTAAGGACACAAGGCAAAGGTTTCGGGAGCCGTGCTATACTACGTATATAATAGTGTCGGAATGTTTGCCGAGTCCTCGCTTCGCCGCCCGCACCAATATCCGACAAAATAATCGCCTCCACAGGTTCTCCTTCATAACAATATTCTATCCGTGTGCATGTTTTAATGACGTGGAATGATCGAATTTCACTGCTTTCGTAACATTCTCGCATTTTTAAAGTTAAGGATAGTATGGTGCCTACTTTAATATAATAATTGTTGGATTTAATATATTTTTAATGTATTTAAATATGTACAGTTTAGTGAAACAATATATATTAAAGCAAATATCTATAGTAAAGTAAAGTGCATCTTTATAATAATTTGGATGCTCAATGTTTCCGATTAGTAGACAATGCCACAATTTTGCTGGTATTGTAGATAAGAATAGTTTAGAAAAGATCACTTATTAAATTGCTTCCAAAATAAATAAGGAAAATTTCTATAACAAAAAAAAACCAAACAGAACAGAAAATGTGGAAAAGTTGATCTATGTAAAGTATAAACATCAACGTTAGTATTTATTATACGTGAACTCCACAAAACACCACAACACAAATCCACTAGAATTTCCGAGAATCGTACTATTATCCGAATGATTTTTACGCCCTCAATTAATTACCAATAATTACCTCTCTGGAGCAAGTAGGTAAGTGCAATTTAGCGATTTCAGTGCGCATGAATGAATCCTTTGTTAGCTGGAAATGAGCTATTACTGGCTCACCGATTATATTATTTTCTATCTCGTGCTATTCTTGGCAGTTTTAGCACTTCACGCCTTTAATAGAATATATTAATTAAATTTAAGAATGACTGTACACTCAACACAATAAAGCCTTTCATAATTCAATATACTTTTATAAAGGTCGCCGGGTTCGGTCTTTCAGCGAATTCTGAGAATTAAATTATCTTTAATCGATTTAACATAAAGGGTATTCTGTAATTTTGTTTTGAATACATTTTGAAATATATACATTGCTTTTAGTTGCATCAAGGAGTTAGTTATTTATAAAAAATCGTGTCACAAAAAAACGTGACAATATTTTGATGCAAGTAACATTAGGTACCGAGAACAAATAAGACTTAATAAATTATTCCATTCGCTTCATATCTCCACGGAACACAAATCTTAATATCGAAATCCCTTTGACAATGCAAGAAACATTTTTTACAACCAATAATTTATATTAAAAGCGTGTACCTAAGAAATCGTGATTGTATTTTACGAAGACGGAAAAACGACGAAATGAATATTTTTACTATGTGGAAAATACAAGGGTATTGGATGTGAAGTTTGCAAGCTCCCCGGGCGACCGCCGCTCGCGCCCACTTCGCACCAATATTTGTGAAAATACTCGAACCTCCCTAACTTTTAAAGAGGACCGAGTCTCTTCGGGAAATTCCATTCTCACAAATCTATTTAAGCAAGTAAACCCATTTACTATTATACTCTATACTCTCCGCTCCACTGCGTGCTTAAATAATATTTACCAAAAATATATTTTAAAAAGCTATTAATTCCGATTAGATTTTAATCAGCATGTGGAACAAAATGCACGTTTTATTCGTTATCTTATATATAAGCGCAGTAATCAACTCGAGGATTTTCCCCATGTCGCAACTAAAACATATAACTGATACATCTAATGGTTTTTAACTTGCGAGTATACTAGCTGTTTAATCTAGATAAGTGGTAACTGTTGCTCGGGAAAGTTACCAGCGTGTTGTAATTAAAATTAAAAGGGTGATATAAATTAAAAAGATATTTCAGGTATTATTCAAAGTTTATTTTCGAAGGCGATAGGAACAGTTTTAAACAAAACTAAGTGCACGAAGTTGTAGAACGGATTTACCGGAAGCGGACGCGTTGACAGCGGCCGTCGTTTCAGGATCGCAACACGCTTTCATTCATCCCTCGGTTAGGCCCTTTCGGAGCTGGCGCGGGTTTTACGCGGAAACTCTACACTAGGCAGCAGCCTCCCACCACTATCGCCTCGCCGCTCGCACTCGCCCGCCCGAGCGGAAAGCGGAAAGAAAACCTACAACAAAATCAATACTGTCTGGAACACGCCCACCGGTTCAACTCGGTAACAGCGCTTCCTCACTGGAAATTCGATAAAATAAAACTGGGTAAAAATCATTAAATTTGTGTGTTAGTGTTAAGAAGTGATGTTATTGGATTTATTGATGTGCAGCGTGCGGGGTCGCGGGGCGGGCTCGCGCGCCTCCTGCCACGCGCCACATGTTTTCCACGTGGCCGGGTCACGTTACAATGTTTACCTGCGACCACCTGACGGTCAGGTGAGATCCGACGCTACGCCGCCGCTCTATCTATACGTAGCACGCGCCACGTAACCGACTACTGACTACCCAAATATACATTACTGAGCGATTTTATTACATGCCGGCGAGCAGCGTGGCGCGTACGAGCCTGCTAGTACTACAGAACACGACACACGCCTCGTACACTACACACACGACACGTTATCCACGTAGAGCCATGAAAGTCGCAAATTGTTTGCTGCCACAATGTAAACATTCTTAAAATTTAATCATGCCTTCATCGTCATGATAGCCATATTCAGTGGGCGTAAGAGCCGCCGAGCCCGCGGCTACGGTTTGCATTTTTATCAAGCATCAACGACAGGCAGCAACATTTTATTTTGCGTGCCATAAATATGGAACCAGTGAAGACGAACACACGCTGGAATATACAATATTTTCATGCAAACTTATCTGAAACTATGCATAAGTAAGCAGCTACAGAAAGAAAGCTTCCTCGTCGCCATAAAATAAAACTTAGTAGATAGTAGCGAGTTATATTTTCGGTGGCCGTTGGTTGCTCTTGTTTCACATCAAACTTTCTGGATCGTACAAGAAATGTTTACACTCAATTTACTTTTATTATATATGCATGTGAAGGAGGAAACTACAGATATTCTGGCGAATAAAACACTTTATTAGGGTGCAATAAAATAAAGAGGAAAATCAATGCGACGTGGATGCAGGGGGAAGAAACAGCGGGGTTTAATATCAACATTAAACTGTACATATCAACAATAAACATGTACTCTAACAAACAGAATCATAAAATCCTTACAGTTATAGGTATTTTTTACAGAAAGAAAATAAATGGCAATTTTATTTTTCATAGAAATAAATATTGACAGTTGATAAAATTTCACAGACTACTTTTGCACTTTATTTAAAAAGTTTCAAAGTAACTTTATTATTCCATTATACATTACACTCAATACACATCAAATTTATTTCCCTATATAACTAGTAAAAACTGGTTCCTTTGTACCCATACGATGTCACATTTTCACGAAGTGTGCGCTTGTGACAGGAATACGGAACGAGTTGTTTTCTTCCCTATGATATGTCAACGATAAGCATATCTTTATTTATTACATGCCATTAACCCACAATTTCCACGGAATACTATAAAATAAAAAGGGAATATTAGTTATTAGAAAGTAATACATACATAATCGCGCCTTTGTCCCAAAAAGGGTAAGCAGAGGTACAAACAGGATAGCCACATTTTGCCTTGAATGTTCCGTCTGAGGAAGTGTAAGGGGGAGGGCTTATCGCCATATCGGGTACCATTTGCTGATTAAAAAAAATACCCCAATATCACTTTGCCCGACCCAGAATTCGAACCCGAGACCTCAACATTGCATTCGTACTGTCGTACAACTCCATCCAGCGATCTCCGATCACTCGATCCACCGTTTTATAAAAAATAATTTAATGAAATAATATAGTTAAGAGATATCATGATGTATGTATATCTGTATGTTTTAAACTAAACGAAGTTATGATATTAAATATTACATACATACCGGGTATATCAAGACTGCTACCGAAAACGAAGCCGGGTGGTAGTTTAAGCTACGTCATACACAATGTAACAGAAAAAGGTGCAAAAAAAACGACAATTTTTTTTTTTATTTTTTCCTATGTCCATATTTGGGTGGTAAATACATTTTTCGTATAATAATTGTGTATACCCTTTAATTTATGAATACTCTAAGGTATAAAAGAGTTAAAATTATTATTTTATCAAAAACTATTTACCACCCAAAAATGACGATATTTAAAAAATCATAAAAAAATATTGTCGCGTTTCTTTGCGAAATTTTTAGTTACATTGTGTTTGTAGCCACTAAAACTACCATCCGGCTTCATTTTCGGTAGCAGTCTTGAGATACCCAGTATATCGGCAAGCAAAATTTTGAATGTAAATCCATAGCATACATAGCCTAGTGGCCTTATAAAGGTGACAGGAAGTTACTGGATGCAGGCCACTTCCAACAGGTTTCTGTACAAAATTGTTTATGAAACTTTCCATCCATCCATCCATCAGCCAAAGGAAGTCCACTGCTGAACATAGGCCTCCCCCAATGATTTCCACAGAGACCTGTTGGAGGCAGCCTGCATCCAGCGACGTCCCGCGACCTTTACCAGGTCGTCGGACCATCGTGTGGGTGGACGTCCTACGCTGCGCTTTCCGATACGCGGCCTCCATTCGAGCACTTTCCGACCCCATCGGTCATCAGATCTCCGCGCTATGTGCCCTGCCCATTGCCACTTCAACTTGCTAATCCGGTGGGCTATGTCGGTTATTTTAGTTCTCCTACGGATCTTCTCATTTCTGATTCGATCTCGTAGGGAAACCCCGAGCATAGCCCTCTCCATAGCTCGTTGAGTGACTTTGAGCTTCCTAATGAGGCCCATAGTGAGAGGCCACGTCTCGGTGCCGTAAGTCATCACTGGCAACACACAACTATCGAAGACTTTCGATTTAAGGCACTGAGGTATTTTTGACGAGAAGACGTCGCGTAGTTTCCCGAACGCTGCCCAACCGAGTTGGATTCGACGATTGACCTCTCTCTCGAAGTTGGACCTGCCTAACCGGACCACTTGTCCTAAATAGACATATTCGTCAACAACTTCCAAAACCTACTTCAATGTTGTTATGGGAGACTTCAACGCAAAGTTGGGCAAGGGAAGCGATGCAGAGTTGAAAGTGGGGCAATTTGGACATGGGCAACGGAACCCCAGGGGTCAGAGGCTGGCCGACTTTCTGGAGAAAGAGGGACTCTTTGCGATGAACTCTTTTTTCCAGAAGCCGCCTCACAGGAAATGGACCTGGCTGAGTCCTGACGGTTCCACGAGAAACGAGATAGATTTCATCTTGACGACGAATAGACGGATATTCAGAGATGTCTCTGTGATCAACAGGGTGAAAACCGGCAGTGATCACCGAATGGTTAGGGGCACACTGAATATCAATGTCCAATCGGAAAGGCGTCGCTTGATGAAATCTACGCTCCGACCTACTCGCGCCCATATCCAAAACCCCGAGAGCTTTCAACTCGAGCTGACAAATCGCTTTGATTGTCTAGGAGAAAACCTTGCAGTGGACGAGCTAAACAGCGGTTTGGTAGAAGCTGTCCATACGGTGGGATCTAAGTATTTTAGACCTCGCCGTAGAGATAGACCACAAAAACTCTCAATCCACACTCTTGACCTCATGGCCGAACGTCGATCTTTAGCGCTGCAGTCTTCCGTTGACGCCGAAGCATATCGGCGGCTCAATAGACAGATCTGGAAGTCCTTGCGACACGATGTCCGTGCTCACAATACTGTGAGCATTAAGGAGACAATCGAGCGGAACGGAGGCTCCAAAGTGTTTGCAAGAGACTTGTCTATTGGGCAAAGCCAGTTGTCTAGGCTGAAGACGGAAGACGGCCGCGTAGTATCGACGAGGGCAGAGGTATTAAGGGAGATCGAGAGGTTCTACGGACAGCTTTACACCTCGGTTGCCAAACCTGCTGTTAGCTCGGCCAAAGACCCGAGAGCCGAGTTGATCCGACATTTTAGCGATGATATCCCGGACATCAGCCTGTGTGAGATTGAGATGGCCCTGAAGCAACTTAAAAACAACAAGGCGCCGGGCGAGGACGGAATAACTTCAGAGCTTCTGAAAGCGGGCGGAACGCCGATACTGAAAGTCCTTCAGAGGCTCTTCAATTCCGTTCTCCTCGAGGGCTCAACGCCAGAGGCATGGAGCAGGAGCGTGGTGGTACTGTTCTTCAAAAAAGGTGATAACACTTTGCTGAAGAATTACAGGCCCATCTCGCTCCTGAGCCATGTCTATAAGTTGTTTTCGAGGGTCATCACAAATCGTCTCGAACGCAGGTTTGATGACTTCCAGCCTCCCGAACAAGCCGGTTTCCGAAAAGGCTTTAGTACCATAGACCACATCCATACGCTTCGGCAAGTTATACAAAAAACCGAGGAATATAACTTGCCGCTTTGTTTAGCGTTTGTGGACTATGAGAAAGCCTTTGATTCGATCGAGACTTGGGCTGTGCTACAGTCTCTCCAGCGGTGCCATATAGACTATCGGTACATCGAAGTGTTGAAGTATATATACAACAACGCCACCATGTCGGTCCGAGTACAAGATCAGAGTACGAAGGCTATTCCACTACAGAGAGGCGTGAGACAGGGAGATGTCATATCTCCGAAACTGTTCACTGCCGCGCTGGAAAACGCCTTCAAGCTCTTGCGATGGAAAGGATTCGGCATCAACATCAACGGCGAGTATATCACTCACCTTCGGTTTGCCGACGATATTGTAGTCTTGGCAGAATCGCTGGAAGACCTTAGCACTATGCTCGAAGACCTCAATCGAGTCTCCCAACAGGTGGGTCTTAAAATGAACATGGACAAAACGAAGATCATGTCGAATGTCCATGTTGTGCCCACCCCCATCGGTGTTGGGGGCTCGACTCTTGAAGTTGTTATGAAACTTTACTTATAAATATTTGTAAATCAATAATCTTCATCCTATACCATATCATATTTTGAGGAGCTTACATATGTGTCATAATTTTACTTTAGACTGTGCCCGACGACCGACCTCAACTATTTTCAAAAACATCTAAAATCTATATTTGCCCAACAATAACGGAAAACTTTAGCGAGGGAGCCGCAGGGAAAACGATGTGATGTAAGAAAAGAAATAGAAAAAACACTAAAATGTGCAGCGAAGATTTTTGTTATATCTTTTATGATATAAAGTTTTGTTCACTGTTTGAAGAACGGTATTTTCATGGCATGGCAAAACAGGAAGCATCTGAAAATATATACCGACTTAAATTTCTTCCGTACGTGTTTTTTATTAGAAGCGCTTTACTCAATAAGAATTTATTAATATTTATTCATATGCATAAATTGTATACACAGTACAAAATGTCAGATGCTTAAAATATATATTTGAGGAATAATTAATAAAACTAGTGGTCGCCTAGCGGTCGAAATTCGACCAAATCAAGAAGAGAAAAAGTTGTTATCTGTATGATGATGTTGTTATTCTGATAATTCGTGCACATTTAAATGTACGTATCTCTCAAAATCACTTATTTCCCCTGAAGTATATATGCAATTACTTTAGTAATTGTATCGTAAACTACAATAATTGCTTTGAACCAGCAATAGTAAATTATATATTTTTTGTACCTGAATGTTGTTATTGCAGATTGCTGCTACAAAACTTTCTTTATGCATATAATGATAGTCCGTGTACATTTAAATGTATCTTACTGCTACACAATTTGTATAAGCGCTCAGTATTTCACGTAGTATTCATCAAATAAATATTTTCTGTTTGACATTCAACAAAACCACAAACCACAATAAACAAATTTTTCTGATTGACATTCAACTATGTCTATAATAAACCAAAGAAACAATTTGACCAAAGAGTATGTATACGTGTACAAATTCTTGCGTATGCGTGTGTCAAATGCATGCTGGTTTATTTATTGATTTATGAACTTTTTATGCATTATTATTAAAATCTTTTTTTATATATTCAATTTAATATTAGGCCTAATATTAATATTCTTGCCTCATTTAAAATTAATATTATCTTTCAATATTAATATTATTACCTCATTAGGCAAATAAAACTTTTTGTTTGATATGTCAGAAGAACAAAATGAAAAAGAAAAGATACAATTTGACACCAGAGTATGTATGCGTGTACAAATACTTGTGTATGTATGTGTGTGTGAAATGCATGGTAGTGTGTGTAATGTTTTATTTTTGATTTAATGTACTTTATAAGCATTATTATTGAAAAATATTAGCGTTCTGCACTTCTCCTACACATAAACTATAAGTGTGCCAAATTTTATGCTCCTGCGTCCGCGCAATCTTCGTAAAAAGGGGTCCAAAGTTTTTGCATCACGTATTAATATATAGATAATTAATTAATAAAGCCATATCTCTCAACTTCTTGCTAAGTTACATTCTAATTTTAAATTTAATTGGACTATCGCGAACGCTCATAATAAAATTGTACAATTAGTGACGCTCATTTGTCAAAATGGGAGTTTGAACGTTTCCTTAAAGAAAACTTCACAAATGTTTTAAAACAAAGTTTAATTTGAGACTTATATCTGACGTCCAGTGGTTAGACGTCTGTTGGACCGTAGCCGACCAGTTGTTCTTATAGAGGGGACATAATTAATATTTCTATGTGCACTTACTTTGTGTATTATTATTCAAAGTGTGTAGTGAGTTTTATGAAGTTTGTTCAGCGATCATTAATATTCTATGGACGGATTGTATTTAGTTTTCCTCTTTATAGGAAGGTTGATTGAGTATAGATAAGAAATATAGTTCAAGTATATTATGTTATGCAAATAATTAAATATGTAGCTTTTCCTAGATATATTTTCCATAACTCCAAAAACAATTCAAAATAAGTGTTATATTTGTTTTTTGTATATGCTAAAAATGTAGCGTGCCCAAAATACCTAAAACAATTCTTATAATTTCAATTGATTACGAATATCAGCTGCCGAGCTTTAATATAGTTACATAAAACACACAAAACATAAAAAACCGTATATAAATATGGAAAAACGTACAGCAATAGCCGTATTAATATTGTACATTACAAACTTGTAAGCTACATTGTTCGCTTGAAAATGGCTAGTAGACGCACCCCTAGTTTTAACTCTTTCCATTAACACATTGGACCCGAGTATCCCCTTCCGCCTGAATACGAGGGGAGACCGGGCCCCGCAAAATCTATGCAAACACTATAGTCATTTATATTTATATGATATTGAAATAAACTGCACTAGATTGACGCTTTGGGAAAACGCGTTTTTCAGATGACAGCTTTGGTATAAGACCTGCAAAGTTGGGACATTTTAGACTGTTTCATAAGAATTTATTAACCCATATATATCGTGCCGTTGAGCTTGAGTATTTTGTATGTTTAAAGGTTAGGGAGAAGAAGGAAGATAAGGGATGCCATAGTCCACGATACAAAGCTAATGAAAGTTGGTGGACTTAAATACCTAATACACCCATTGAAGATCTTCCAGGAATCCTTGCGATAGTTTCTTATATAAAAGTGGTAGAGCCACGACGTTGTCATGACTCAGGAGATCGATGTGAAGCAACAGCTTTGCTGCTGCGTTTTGCTCGGTGTATGAGTTTCTCTTTCCTTCCCGCTCTTCCCTCCCAATTTGATGGGCCGTCAGCATCATGATCCAAGCGTTATGGTTGTTCATTAGCGATCACCACGCATTAGGTGATCTGTTTAGCAGACCTATGCTATAAAAAAACACAGTTGAATATAACCTAAGGCCCGTCGTTATATACAAAATCATATAAAGGATTTTTGAAAACCAAACTGAGATAAACATACATAAACCCACGCCTTATTCCCAGAAGGGGTAGGCAGAGGCGCCAGGGGCACCTACATTTCGCCCCGTATGCTCCGTCCGATAGGTGGCGAGCCTATCGCCATATCGGACACAAATTCCTCACTCTGGGCTGATACTGAATAGAAAAATCCAGTATCACTTTGCCCAACCCGGGATTCGAACCCGAGACCTCAGCTTTGTAACCGTAGCGTACTACAACTACGCCACCTGAGATAAACATTTTATCATTATACACGCATTAATAAGTACATATCATACCCAACATTTCATCGTGTATAAAATATAGTAAATGGCTAAATTAACGCTTACGTGCATTACACCGAAGATTATTATATTTTCCTTAAGCAGATCATACCTCAACCATTTATCTTCTACAATCCACGCGTCATCTATCTGACGGACAGAGATTTATTGAATTAATTGCAATATTACCATTGTCTTCTTAATTCAGATTGTATTTTTTAGCTGTTCAGCTTGATCAAATATAGTACTAGATTGAACTTTGCATACAAACACTGCCCAAAAATTGGCAAGAGTTTACTATGCTACAAGTACTGTAAAACTGAAACTGATATGTACTTACCAAAAGAAAGACACTCCTCCTAAACCTTACAGTTCCGGTGTTTTTTAACACACTGAGGCATTTTAACACAATGTTTTCTTAGATTTACGCGAATGTTACTCATTGAAATAAAACTATTATTTACGGATTTTATCGCGAATTTGGTTTAATTTTTACATTTTTGACTTCCCGACGTTTCGATTACTTTACAGCTTTCGTGGTCACGGGGCGGACTGAGATATTAGTCATCCGCTCTGTGATTGTTACAATAAAACTTATTTTGCATTTTAACACGTCCGCTCCTTGGCTTTGATTGGACCATACTAAAATCAAATAAGAACACACTCTTATTTGTGCTCTTATTTCTCTTACAGTTTTTAGGCCGTTACTTTTAATTTAGTGTTTAGGTGATCGGAGCTGGTCAGTAAACAAAAGGTACATAGATTTAACTCTATCTGGCAATTCTTGTGACATGAACCATTGTAATTGTAAATGGCGATATAAAAAAATAAAGAAAAAGAAAGAAAAAAGAAGACAGTTTGTGTTGCTGAGGGAGTTTCTTGCGCCGCTTCTTCTTCCCAGCTACAACACGTTCCGAAGCGGTGGTGGCAGAAAAGAACGATTCAAAAGATCTTGTGAAAGACTATTTGAATAAAGTAAATTAAATTAAAATATGCTTTATTGTACACCAAGATAACACACAATTTACAGGATAATCTTACATAATTATGTACAATGGGCGGCCTTATCACTAATAGCGATTTCTACCAGGCAACCTTTGGATGGACAGGAATTACAAGAATAACTTTCGGTGTGCAATTAAAGCATAAAAGCGATATAATAGAATATAATTGTACGATAAATAAACACAATATAATATTATATTGTATGAACATACCACAAATATAATATATATATATGTACACAGTACACACAGTACGCATATTATACACATATAGTGGCATTATATATAAATAAATACATACATATTCATAACAATAGGTAATCTAATTAATTAACGACAGATAATAACATTTTAGCAGTTTTTTAAAAGAACCTATGGTCTGTGCACTTTTTATTTCAACGGGAAGAGCATTCCATAATCTAACAGCCTGCACTGTAAAAGATTTGTCCAAGAAATTAGTGGTATGCTTCGGAGTACGAAGCTTTAAATTCTCCGAGGACCTCAGTGACACCGAATGCGACACACTTAGGAACTCAAAACGTTCTTTAAGATAGCGTGGAGAGGATGGGTTAAATAGAATATTATAGAGCAAAGAAAGAAGATGAGCATTCCGATGAAGTCGAATTGGTAACCACTTGAGCTTAGCACGAAATGCGGAGACATGATCATATTTGCGCAGGCCAAATATAAATCTTATACAGAAATTTTGAAGTCGCTCAAGCTTATCTAGTTGGTCTTCTCTGAGATCAAGATAGCTGGAATCGGCATAATCGAGAACTGACAGAAGTAGGGGTTGTAAAGTATATTTTGTTTTTTTTTTTATTATTATTCCCCTTGTGAGTGTTCCAGTTCAAAAAACTCGTGTGGATTCCATATGACTAGAACTTTTGAACGGAAAAGAAGCTCATTAAATTGTGTATAGCAATTGCATCATGTCTGTGTACTGCATCAGCGCATCCCACTGCAGTTTACGGAACTCCTCAGCAGAGAGTACCATTGAGATTGGTTAGGCCATATAGTCCACCACGCTGGCCTAATGCGGTTTGGCGGACTGTTCGGCGGCATTGCTTGTGTAAACCTTTGATATTTTACATGAATTGTGTACTGATTTATGCTCTTTGTATATTAGAGCATTGGAGCATACATATACAAGAAACTTTACTGGTGAGCTTTTATTAGTATCGACAGCCTTATATGAAGTCTAGCTTTCAAATTCTTAACTATGTTTCGTGTTATGTTCGTCCATAGATCTTAAGGTACTAGTCTAGTAAATTAGTGTTCATGATTCGTTTTCTTTTTAAATTCTTCTTTTAAAGACGTTTATTTTTTTGTGATTAATCTATTCTAGGTATTTATAAAAAATCTTTATTGGTGTTTACAAATGCCTGTCTAATTATATTTATCATCTACATTCTATTAAGAGTCATAATGTACAGTTTCCTATCGAATTCAAAACATTCTTAATTCAATTAACTCATCAGAACTTTTAAAAAAAGAAACTTTTAAGAAAAGTAATAAAAATGGAATTGAGATAGTCATTGTAGGCATGCACGGAAACATTTACAAAAGTTGCTTTGCAAATACGTTTCTTAGACAGCCCTCAGACGCTCTGTCTGAAGTATTACCGATCGATCCTGCTTGATGCTCGAATGATATTTGTAAGGGGTCGCTGCTCAGTAACACATAGGTTGAACGACCTTTACCGGAGTTATGTGGTTCAGACGCCGGGTAAGGAATTTTCTAGTATAGTGGAGAAATTTTGGTATTTAGCCATATGTTATACTGTTTTTGATGCTGGTAAGCAAAACCAAATGCTTGTTTAATTAAACCAACGGTAAAAATAGAACTACTGAGACGGTATAACATGAATTTAAAAATATGTACCACCTCAAATGAGATGAGGAAGAAAAGGGGGATTGCTGGGTATCAGGCTACTTTGCTAGTAAACCTAGACAATAATACTACCAAAAAATCAGTTTAAGCACAATAAACAGGTTTGTTTGCAAAACTTCATATCTACTGCTATACAAACATTTTCAGAACTGTAAAATAAAAACATTTTCGTAAATATGAATGACGAGTAATTTAATCAAAAAATGATCCCGCAAACCATCCCACGCCGATGATATTTTTAACTGCACTACTGTCGAAATGCGTCAGTGTTGCACTCTGACATTTACGGGCTTCAATAGAAGGGTAAAGGTGCTTCCGCACAAATATACAGTGGATTTAAAATATTATTTGAACCAGAATTCAAAAAGTAAAGTAACTATTGTTCATTGTTTGTTTATTATTATAAAAGCATTACGCATAAAAATGCACTCAGAAAATATCTTCTAGGATACAGCTGGTGATGCCACTAAAGGCCTACATAAAAGCCTATAACTGATAGAGTGTATACCGATACTTATTCTAGTGACGGGCTCATAGATTTCTCTCCTTTCATCAGGTTCGTTGAACTATGGTTGGCACCAGTAACAGCCTGCCTACTTGGCACAATTCTATTGATTGATATTCTATTGGTCCTAAATACAACCAAAATCTCCATACACTAATCTAGATAAGGCAACCTTAACCTTCTAATCCACAGACGTTATTTAATTATTCAATACCCGTGACAATACTAGATTATATAATTGGCTACTACTAAAACCGTAAATTATTGTTAGTGTAATAAATAATTCTAGATTATTAATCGCCTCGGGAATCTATGAACTAATTTAAACAGCAATAAGCGTAACTAATATTTTCAACTAAAGTTGTTTGAAACTACGTCAGCACGGCGCGAAAACCTATTTATTTGCCCTAGAGCGGCTGAGCGTAATTAAAATTAGCGTGAGGTGACGGCACTCATTAATTATTGAGGGTAGTTGAAGATGTTGAGCGGCATGGGGCAGCGGCGCGTTCTTGACGTACAATAAATGGGCCGCGACGCCTTATATTCCTTATATTCAGAGGACAGAGTGAGCGCGTGATCTGAATAAGTTGCCGACAGCGAGCTGAAGGCACCCGCCGATCCCCGACTATATAAAGATTTATTCCCATCTGTAACTGAGAGGGCGACGCGACACTTTTTTCCCAATTATAAGGTGTAAGCGCCCCATTTATTAACATTTCGTCAAAGAAATCACGATCAACACGTTTTCTTGGTGATTTCGGAGCATAGTTTGTTTCGTTCGAGGAAGTTTTAATTGTTATGAGGAGCGATAAACTAAGTCTACTCGCTGAAAATTTGTTAGCGAGCAACACAGCTGGAGCGATTCACCTGTTCCTTTTTAACTGTGAGAACATTATTCCTCATTTTAAAACGGAAGATAAACTTCTTGTGCGGTATTTTTAAGTGGATATAGGTTGTGATTTATGTTGCCTTGGTGTTTTTAAATGAAAATATGCTTCATACTATAAGCTAATCTGAAGCACAAGTAAAATACAGTTAATAGTATTAATATCACATGTGACACAACACTGCATGTGAGAATTTCAGCCCGATATGGGCCGTTCACATCGCTGATTGCGAAAGATATTAGCAAAGAAGTGCGAACTGTGAAGACAGGTGTCCGCGTCGGTAAATATTGCCAGGTAGTGGGAAAAAATGTGTGTCACATCTGTAGGAAGGAAGCTGCAAACTGTGTGTGAGACGTGGCCGGAACTGCGAAACTTGGCCGTCGCCGACCACCGCCAACTTTCTTGTGAAACTTCTCATCGGCGCACTAGAATGCCTCGAATTTTCTTTGTTGAATGCTTTATTGATGTAATATGCTATATTTCATGGCAGGTGGAAATTACGTTCACTTACTCGAAATTTATTGTCGCTGGAACTATGTTTGCGTTATTTACAGACTTAACTTTATCCAAATTCTAGTTTATTGACTCACGTGTCATATGTGTATCTTATCAATGTGTGCATGTAGGCTAATGCACATTTGTCCAATTTGTTTTTAGATCTTATCGTCACTTTAATGTGTAAGTTTAAATTGCTTCTCTGTAAACAATTAAGAATACAAATAGGTATAATTAAAATTTGTAGTAAAGTATTAATGTGTGTAGGTACAGACTACAGACACTATTGAATGAAATTGCCATAGCTGTAAATAGCCGTAGTGCGGTTAGTGAGATAATAAAAATTAATACAATGCTACGCAAAGTTGGTGTTCATTTGAAACTCACAATGTAAAAACAGGACGGCAGAGTCGCTGTAGCCTTAATATCCGCTGTTTCAGACTCGTAACCGGCTAACAATATTGCATTGCGTACGGCACGCGCTAGTTCCGTACTTATCGCGAAACTTTCAGCCGCCGCCGGCTCGAGAGGGGGTGTGGGGGCGCCGGTGGGGGGGGCGGGCGTGTGCGGGAGGCAACAGGCGCGGGCCCCGCTGCACTATCGATCGCGTCTGCTGCACGCTGCACCGCTGTCTTCCGCAGATCACTCCTTATCGTCCGCCGGAACGATCCTCGCCGCAGACCAACACTAAAAAGGCTTTGCAAGACATTGCATTCTATAAAGGCACACGCACTCCCCGCACTCCTCGCCCCGCGCCCCGCGCCCCGCACCCCTCACCGCTGCACACGTAAGTATCGAGGCGTGCGCTCACGCCTCACCGACCTAAGCTTGTTTATTGAAAACCGTTCACTGTTATGTTTCAGCATCTAAGTACAAACAGCAGTTGCGCCAGATTTATGTGCACATAAAAATAATATACTGCCTCCAATACGGTTGACCGTCACGCCGTACGCGACTCGTATTCCGATGAAGTGAACTTTATAAAACACTCGAACCTCGAACGTAATACAAGTGTCGTCTGTGGCGGCGTCGTTGTCACAACAGTGCAACAGAACACTTATTACATGCGGCGCGGCATTCGGCGGAGGAAACGAACGGTTCACAAATACTCTATGCGACATGACACACAATTTGAAACTGTCACCGCAGCGCATTTCTTGACACTTCCACCAGTAAATTCATTACAGTCGGGGTGGTTTTATAAGTGATGGTTAAGATACGGGCAACAATGCGCCCGGTCGCGGCTAACTATAAAATTTATAACGAAGGACCGAGCCAAAGTTGCAAGCGTTGAAAATATTGTAAGCTGCACTCGTTCGGGCAAATTAAATGAAAAACGAAGTTTCACCGCGTGGCCGACAAAGTTGGCCACTCAAGTTTCAAGCTCGGTAGAGAGCCGCGCATACAGACTATGCCCGTCCCCTCTATACATTATGTATTGCATAACATAGATAGATTTTGTGCAATATACGGACACGGGCGCGGACGCGTCTCGAGAACGTGCTGCACACGCCGAGCGCCGCGCGATGCACACGCATACGAATACGAGCATGCAGCTTTTTACCTGCGCCGTCCCTTTGCAGAGTTAATTAGCCGACGGATAATATTTACCGTAATACTTAAGATATCCTTTGCCTTTGTATAAGATTAAAATCAAGCTGGAAACATAATAAGAAGGAAAAAGTGAAAATGTTACACACCGCGTCTAGCCGGACTTTACAGACACAAAGTAAAACAAAACGCTGGTATTCGAGTTTCCTTGTATTGTAAAATAATTGACAAAATATTTACATTTAGGTAATGAGTTGCTGCCGCCATTAATTGTATGATCAAAGAAGGTTATTATTAATAAATAAAAAAATACCAAAAAATGCTTATATTCATGACGACTGTTTGGAATTCCTTAGGAATGGCCTATGTTCAATAGTGGACTTCTTGTAGCTGAAGATGAATTATAATTACTTTCCCTTAGAAATAATCTTACCACATTAAGTTGGTTTAGTATTTTTTAGAAAGAAATAAGCCGGATGAAACGCCGATACCACAAAACGTTATTTTTAGACAATATGAACAAATGAAAAAACATCATTTTCCGCGCCTAATCAGCGTATTCCGCACACGCATACAAAATGCACGGTTAGCTGGTGTCGACGCGTTACCAGAAATTACAGTTTCAGTGAGTCAAATCGATACAAAGCGACAAATACCTACATACACCAGCCAGTGAATACTTTGGAATACCGCCAGGGGCTTTCGACCTCTTGCTTTCCTTCTTCACCACTGGAGCAAGGCGCTCTTTACATTTCCAGTTTGTTTTTTAATAAATATGTACAGTCTGGTACATCCATCGGCAATGTCAACATTAATCTATTGGCAGATGCTTTGATTGCAACTTGCAAGGCCCCGGAGTTTAAAAGAGGAAGTGAAATATCGAGACTTGTAATAAATGGTGGTTTTATGTCTGGTTGATTTATATTTTATATGGCCATGCTATATGTATTTGGGTAAGATTTATTTATTATTAGTCCAATAAAAATAACTTTCTTCGCTTGGTGGACAAATTAATACAGCTAGATAAACTTTAGATGAGAAAAATTAAAATTAAGTCGTATAGACAACAATGAAAAGACATTAATTATTTTATTTTATTTATTCAGGATAACAAACTGTAGTCCATTTTATAGTCTTATTATTATAAATAGAAACAAAAATATAGAGTTAAACATATTAAAATAAAACCAACTAATACTTGGCAGAACATATGATATAATTAATGAGCAGCTAATTAAGGGCTGATATTGATAAAATTGGTCTAGACGCTAACTTCTACATAAACACAAAGCTGTATAGGTAGATGCCACACCTGTTACTACTTCTGTTGCCAAACAATGTCAGCTCTATTGTGACCCTGTTTCAAGAATATTATAGTCAGTGAAACAACAGACCAATAAGAGTCTTAACACCTAATATCTAGTGGTGACAAACCCAATAAAGACCATTGCAGTGCGTAATGCCTAGTAATTTTAAGTTGTTTGTGGTGTTCCTCTTATTTATGGGACGATGTCACGCTTACCAGAAGTCAAGCGATCTATTCTTATTATCATTTTGTCTATTGAAAAATAGAAATGATACGTCTCTCATATGTGATTCTATTGGTAGGTCTGTATTGAATTTCTAATAAACACTGGCACAATGACCTTTAAAGGGGACCATAACTAACTAACTGGTGGTAAGTCTCTCATAGTGAGGCCTCATGGATAGGCATCACCGCAATGTTTATTTCTCCCGCCAAACAGAAGTATAAATGTACTGTTGTGTTCCAGCTTGAAGGATACTGAATATTGATGTATTGAGACTAAACAACTTATGTCTCAGGATGGTGAACGCAGTTGAATACCAAGCATTGCTTTGTAAGTTATGGTGTTGTATGGTCTTGCTACTCTCCAAGAGCGGTCGTATCGCTCACCATCAGGCGAATCGTATACTCGTCTTGCCATTAATTGCTATAAAACAAGATAAACTATAATTATATATCGCTATTGTATGGCTTTTTAGTTTGAAACAGCGGTGAAAATTTCACAAGTGAGTTAATTTAGAAGAAATGTGTTCGTGGCCAACTACCTTTAATAAATGTAATTATCTTATTCAACCGAATGACAAACCAGTATGAATAGGCACATAGTAAGCAATAATAATTAATTAGAACAAGCTCTAGTAACATGATTAAAAGCCCCTCGAGTAAAGCTCTGTAATAAACTTAATGTTATTTCGAACGTAACATAAGTAATTATTTACTCACATATAATTATTGGTAAGTAAACAAAAAACATTTTTGTGTTTAATCGAAATAAATAATTTTGTTGTAATATATAAAAACATTTTTACGTATTTTGGTTAAATATTACGCTCATTTTGCCGTACAACGAAAAACCTATTGACGATATTTTTTTAGGAATTACAATTCTATTACCTATTTCTAATAACATAATACCAATAATCAATATTATACGGCATAAGTTCTCATAATATACCATGCTTGTTTTTTTTAAATATCGAAACCTTTGGCAATTATTTTTTAATTAAAATCATTAGTTTCTCTTCAATTATTGATTTTTGTTCTCAAACCAAATCATATTACGACACAAAAGAAACTCTCAAATATTGAAACGAACTAATTTATAAGATCTCAGAATGAACAGTTTTTTGGTTCAAAATATGTCTTAAACCCTTTTCCTCTTCTCATCCATTTTCCTTCCCTCTCCTCATCCTATTTGATGAGCCTTCAACACATCTATGATCCGAACGTTGCGGATGTTTATAGACTTCATATCAGTGATCTCTTACCATCAAGTGGCCTGCTGGCTAGTTCGCTGGTTATGTGCAATAAAAAAATTCGATAGTTAGAGCCTGTCTTTTAATTGGTAAAATAGCCCTTTGTATTTGTTTTTTATTAATTTGAATAAAATATATCTGTTTATTGTCACTAGATCAATTCAAGTAGCTATACCAGAGCACGTAATGTTAAGAGAAATCCTTTTCAGCAATTACAGATGGTTTTATGAAAATTACAAGTTGTCCGAGATAACTGTTTATTCCCTATCAATTTCGTAAACTCACCAGTGGCACTAAGTCATACAATGGCACTCAATTTCAAATAATATTAGTTATTTTCAATGGCAACTTTCCCAATAGCGTATAAATTAACCAGCAAATAAATAAATGCAATATTTGTGTGTATCCAAACGCTAAAAGAATATAATATGGCGTGTAATTGAAGCGTTGGCAATATTTGGTGCGGGCGTCTCTTGGACCCGAGCCAGAAATTTGTAAAATAATCAAAATTTTAAACATCACACATATTTAATAATAGCATGCACTATTAGAATTACAAAATCAAGTAATACTACGAACGTTTTTATAAATATTTTCCATTCCGTCTACAATAATTTTAGAGTTGAAATAAAATAAACTTAATTTCTTTAAAAGGTTGACATTTATTGCTAAACATTTCAATATGCCTGCGGCTTAAATTTTTAAATAATAAAATAACTTTAAAGCGAGGACAAAGAACATCGAAATATAATTTATACAAGATAAGGATATTAAGTACAAAAATTACAAGTCTAATCCGATCAAAATTCTGTCATACAATCCAATATAACACGCAACTTTACGTGACCCTAAAGTCTAAACACAACCTTTAAGCATTAAGTATTACATTTATAACAAGGTTAGTTCCGAACTATCGGTAAGTTTATAACAATAGGTGCTGCAGTTCACTCGAGCATTTTCAGATTTTATTCCTTGAAGTTGAATCGTCATTGTGAAACAGTTACGTTGGTGGGCGAGTGAATTTTCTCGTGTTTAAGAAGAGCCACATTGGAGCGTCGCCAGATGGCTCTTGTGAGAAGCACCCTCTTCTCCGACAGACGCTAATTGCTACCAACTCTTCCATAATTGTCACAATTAAACACAATTAATGACAATTCATAAACTAATGATTTTTGGAATGATTATGGTCGTATTTAATTTGGGATGGGGGGAAATATTTTCCAAGATATAACTTAATTTTATAAAACTACACTAAGAATCAATTGAAGCATCTATGGTTACCAATTAAAATATAATTTTGTAGATTATTGGTACAATTGTATGACATATTTTGACAGCCTCCGTGGCGCTGACGGTTAGACACCGCCTGTGAAACGAGGCCGCGGGTTCGATCCCCGCACCGAGAGAAATGTTTGTGTGGCCCACAAATATTTCTTTCGGGTCTGGGTGTTTGTGAGACCGAAAAGTCTCTCGTAGTTCTTGATACACACACACTCGATCTTAGTGTGGGGTCAGGACTATGTATGTGACTGTTGGGTGTTATTTATTTATTTATATTATATACAAATTGTAGGTATTATATTTAAATATTACTAAAAAGAATACTAAAAGCATTTTAAAATACAAAATAAAATAAAAATATGTCATCATATTGTATATTTATCGAGGAATGGCTTCAAAATAAAAAGATAGACAAAAACATCAATAATCATTCTCAGTGGTAGTATACTTCAAGAAGTTGAGTCAGCAGTCAACATTCATAAGATAAGACAAATGAAATAAAGATGTAATGTGGAATTAATCGCTAAAAAAATTGGTGCCCTAAACGAAAATCAACGAGTTTCATCTCGACAGTCCATTGTCCCCTTGTGGAGACTATATCTAGCTTATTCTACCGATACTAATGCAATTGTTAGATTTAAATATAATCAAGGCAAATGTCTTATAAAATCCAATTACGGTGAATGATAATTAGATATGGTAATCAGTAATATAGCCTCGGATTTATTATTCTAGTCACATTAAACAAAAAGTGTTCGCTCTCAGTATCAATTTTTAAATGGAGTACACAACCTATGCTTAGCTGACAATATAAGCATAATAAAATAGTTCTCATGAACTGCCCAAACAATGTAGCCAAACCCATTCCGATACGGTTACAATATTTACACAATATTACAGCAATTTAGTATAACCCGTAAATGGTTTACTATAGCGGCATTATTCACATGCATGGCATATCAATCCGAACCCAAGGGTTTGACGTTGGAAGTCCGCCAAAACACAATGTCTGCACACAGTTACACATAATAATTGTACCCGTTAGGGGTGCAGTTACCTTTCAAAATCGAGCCAATTCTTCCTAACAAATACATAGGTTTATAATATATTATGTATCGATATAGCGAGAGGAGGTTTCAGTTTCCAAGGAAGCGGTGGGAATATGAGGAAGTCTTTATTTTATATAGATCACAAGGAAGTTAAACGAGATCAGAAAAATGGTGTATTTTAAATATGTAAGACGTTTTATATTATTACATTAACCCGTAAAACTATCCCCCAGGGCATGGGCAACTTCATTATTAAGAAGAATCCAGATCTTAATAATTCGCAAGTTCCACATACGACCGGTTCCTATAATTTATCTTTAACGAAAGATTGTATTAGACATTTTGATGTATTTTCCATTTCGGTAAACAACGATAGCAAGATAGATACGTACCTTTTAAATCAAAATTTAGCAAGTATGACATGAAAAGAAAACAACTATTTTCATGTTTTAAATAAAAATAGCCTTGTATTACATTTATAAACTCTATGTATGTAAAGGGAACGATGTGAAACCGAAACGGTAACAATATATCAGCTCTAACATGAAAGGAAAACATATTCATTTGTTTGATACGCACCATTTTAGTAATTCGATATTTTGAAGGCCCGCAATGTGAAACGTACAAAATATTATGGTAGTGCGTGGTTCAATGACCCCTAATATAAGTTTTTTTTTTTGCATTACGTTATTTAAAAGGTTAAAACTCATTAATCATTGTTTATATGATCATCAATGGACTAAAATGATATATTTGACTTCACGTATGATATTAAAATCACTTGGTATTTTATCCTCCCGTCACTTTTCCTTGCTTCTCACTGTCATGAGAGAATGGACAGATCACACACATGATCGACTATTAACTGATATTGACGTTTATTGACTTGAGGCGTCACTAACTATCGAATAAACTGTTTCCCTCGCCTAATTTTTATTTATTTTTCTAAAAATATATAGGACGTAAATCCTGTATCTGTGTGAATAATATGGTGGAAAATGTGGCATTAAACATAAACCAAACGTATCAGACGTAAAATCAACTCGTTAAACTTGGAAGGCATTTTATTTTGAACAATAAATGGCTTTAAAATTCACCTTCCGTCATTTCACTGGGGGAGCGGTTAGAATTTTAAAACACCTATAAAATTCCTAGTTAAACTTAACAACCTCTGCCGCTTGGTAACTGAGGCTGACGGGAGAACGTTATGTCGGCCTAACTACTGGCCTATAAATTTGCCTTCAAGTAAGTCATGTCGAGCGCAAACATATGAACAATTTCAGACTATTACATTGGTCGTAGACGCACTTACTGTATTGCGAATGAGCTTCAAAGTACATAACGTAATGTCGAGTAATAAATTAAATGAAAACTTGCATAAAACAAAAAATGAGGACTTCAAGTCAATCAGCGCTATGACCTGTCCTTCTTCAAACGAGGTTTAAGAGAGTACTCTCCTCGAGGTAGGCAGCGACTTTGTTGTGCTGGTCCCCCTGGCACTACGGAGGTCCATGAGCAGCGTTAGCCGCTTACCATCAGGCCGGGCAGCTAGCTAGTCTGCTTACAAGGCAAAAAAAATATTCTTACTTTAAATCGTTAAATCTGGTAGTACAAAAAAATTCAGTAATAGTCGCACACAAACTAAATAAGTTGCTGAGCCGAGACCCTATAAACCACATACTAGAGAGTTACTCTGGTATATTGACAGACTGGACATATTGAGACTCAACATCTTATGTCTCAGGATGGCGAGCGCAGTGGAATGCTAAGCATTGCCTTGTAATTCATAGTGTTTAGCTTTGCTTCTGTCCATGTATCGCTTACCATCAGGCAAACAGCATGCTTGTATCGCCATTCATAGCAATAAAAAGTGAATGTTATCATGACCATGTATTATATCATGCGTATATTAATAAGCATATATGTACCTTTGACTACCAAGCACAAGTCCCTATTATTGAGAGTCTAGTGGGTTTGACAGAATTCACAAAACATTAAAATTCTTGTAGTAATACCTCGGATATATAGATCCTTAGTATATTTTTCTTGGTCGTTCTTTTTCAACCCGATTTCCAGAACTTGATAGAACCAATCAAAGTATTACTGCCAAGGTCTCAACTCGGTCAATACAATTATGCCGGCTGATTAAAGGTAAATTATTTAGAAACCGTCAGCAATCATGGTAAATTCGGTTTATCATTTAAGTAACCACGTTAAACCATTCATGTTCGTATTAATAAACCTAAACAAATAATTTTTCGATGGTAAGCGAAATATCAGAAACCAAAATAAACTAAATGACTAAAGTAAGTTAGTAAAGGTATATTTATGTGGCAACGCATGTTGACCCGTAAGTACTTTGTGTACATAATACATAAATATATACATAATCCGATACTTTGTTTACTGCTTTCCCCTTGAGGGATGTAGACAATTTTAAATTCTTAATGTATGGTATTTAGATCGTTTTACATGCAAGAATAACGAAATATTTTCAAGAATCCAAAATATTTGATCATATTTTACATTAAAGTTATACACACGATGAATATGAATAGCTTTAGAGATAATAATGAAAAATATAATTTACGTCTGAAACGATCGCAGACTGCACACAGCGCATTATAATCCCAACAAGCACAAATCAAATAAACTGCGTTCCAGTTTTCTCATCTACTTACATAATACGACCGTAGTTGCAAGGCTTCGTTTTATTTTGTCCATGAAGGATGGAAGCCCATCCCGCTTCGGAAGGAGCACACTTGACCGCAACAGATGGCCGCGCTTACCCCCACTAACACACTGTATAACTAATAGTTCTGTCGGTTTAACATCGGGAAAAAATTGCGCTTTTATTATTCATTGTGAAGAGCCGAGACTCTTTTGATTTGTTTCTATAAGAATGAAGTTATTATGCTGCGTATAATACATTTTTTATTTCTATCTTCGCTAAACAAAATGTATTCCGCCCTTAGGTCATGTAATTCCGGCTCATTATGTGTAAGTTACTCCTAAATGGAGCTCTTTTTGTCTAAAAAGAAGCATAATATACATTATTCCTTTTCTGGATGAAAAATTACAAATAATAAAATATACGTTCAAGTTCATACGGGCTTTTCATAGATAATTTTCTAAAGCTATAATAAATTTCACCTCACTCACGTAGAATTTTTTATCTCGAGGCAGAATATTTTAAAGTAAAATTACAAAGCCGAATATTCCGCACACGCTGATCACTTACATTATCACGAGATCACAAAATTAAATCTGCAGTGTTTATTCGAAATCATGCTGCAATATGAATACAAACCCGATGAAAATGAGGGCATTCATATCTTCACACGTTGGTTGCCGTGCAATGAGACGAGCACCGTTCCGTTGCACGCAGCCGTCGCTGCATTTCCGAACGCATCGGCGTTCAATATCCGCGAGGATTGTTTGTGAAACCCCCCGCCCCGGGTCCCGCCGCCACCCTGTCGATACCAGTGCCTCTAATGGAGCTCGCAGAGATCTGTCTGTTTTAGAAATAGACTCCTTTTTAGCTCCAATCAAGATTGCTTAAAGAAAAAGATTGACGTTCAATTCATTGGTTTATCTACTTTAAACAATGCTCACCAATTACTTCCGCTGAAAGCGTCGATGTTTTGTTTAGACTTTAACTTTGTATTGCTGTTTCTAGTTTATTAATGTAGTTATTTGAAGAAATTCGTAAGAGAGTAGATGTAGCGTAATGTAGAGCACAGGCCTTCTCGAGAGTGGCATTGAGTGGGGTTAGGCCATATAGTAGTTACAAAAGAGTTTGAAAATTTCAAATAATTCTATTACTTTTGAAACGATCTGGCCTTTGAAACGCATCTATATAAATTGTTTATCAAAAATAGGATTTAGAGTTCACAAACTTAATGAAAGCGACGGCCAAATTCATAGGCAATTTTAAAACCTATTTTAGTTATTGAATATTTTGACTTCTACACTCAAACAAAATTCAAAAGACTTTCGAAAGGACACACTCGACACATTCGATAACTAAAATACGAAAACTTTACATCTTATGTCTCAGGATGGCGATCGCAGTGGAATGCCAAGCATTGCTTTGTAATTCAATGGATTGCATCGATTACAATAAGGCGAACGGCATGCTCGTCTCGCCATTTATCGCAGTAAAAAATGGTTTTAAAACTGTCTTTGAATAAGGCCCTAAAAATTACACAACAGTACATAAGTTAGATAAGTGTCGGAAGAAAAGCGTTAAATCTTGAGGATACTGAAAGCATTAGAAGTATTGAGTGTTAGTCCTTGGAGCGGATTATCTGTGGATGGGTGATGGGCGCCGCCTCGTCCCTGCCTACTTCGCACGAGCACTAAATGGTAAATACAGAACTGTAAAGCTCTTAGTAGGTTCCGTAGTGCATTATCTCTAGATAAATTGCTATAATGGCTCTAAGTAATGCTATTAGTATGAGGAGTGGCTTATATCGACCGCAAGATACAGTGGCCTCTTGATGTGATGTATTAGCTGTAAATGGAAAGGGTAGTTGAAATAAGAACTATGCTAGTTTATATGGTGGTAGATCTCTCATATGAGAGGCTGCCTGGTTGAGTACCACCGCAATGTCTATTTCTCCCGTCAAACACGCGGTGTAAATGCTCTGTTGTGTTTCGATGTGAAGGACAATATATATCCAAAATAACTACTGAAAATATTGAGACTTAACATCTTATGTCTCAGGAGCCGATCTCAGTGGTATGCCAAGCATTGCTTTGTAATTTAAGGTGGTGTTTGTGGTTATGCCAATGTTCCTGATCGGTCGTATCGCTTACCATAAGGCGAAAGCCATATGCTCGTCCCGCCATTACAATATAAAATATGTTTATCCTATACGATTGAGAAGGTATTGAAGTAGTCACACATATTGTCTTAATACCTTTGAAATACTAAGGCAGAAGTCACAATAATGCAGATTTACATACGATGTTCTTCGTCGTCACAGTGATAGATAACTAATCACATACAAATCGACTAACTATTAAAATGGGGTTTAAATAAATGAGTCATAGGCAAGCATTGGCTCTATCCAGCCTTCTATGTCCTTTCTCCCTTTTAGTAGATTTGATACGTTGCGTAAAACTATAAACTTTACAATGACATGGACTTCAATACCGGCGAGAGATAACACTATTTCGGTAAATAAAATAATGCTGGCCAGCACGACCAAATTGTTTACATCTAAGGTAAATTCGGAACACTCGAGAAACTCTTACATGGTGACTATGTAGAATTCTCCACCAAAAGGTATAATGGTCGCTACCCAAACAAATACCAATATTCTACCACCAGCATCATACTGAATACAAAAATCTATTCCTTTATTTCAAACAAGGCTACAAGCCGTCTACAGTCCGCAAGATTCACATTAAATACATCTGCTTCATTTAAATGGATTATGATATCTAAGTAGAATACTTCAATGTACAATACTTTAATGTCTGCGCTATTATTCTTACCGTAGACACTAAGCTTCACTATTTAACAATGAAGACGCAGTCATAATCTTTATAGTGGTTTGTACGTGACCCGACTATAGACACGTAGACAGATAAAAAAACAAAACTAGTTCCTAGTTCTTGCGGCGATGTCGGTCTAGATTTACTGGTGATACGGGCATTACAAGTTTAATTATAGAGGCTTTTGTGCATACATGTATAATATGTAGATATATTAATTATTATATCTTTACAAAGGTAAATTAATTGTATAGTTATGGATATAATAACTAGGTTTTAGATAACTTATTAAAGTTACTTGCTTGTATGTTTTTTTTTCCTTTCTCTTGCCTTTGTTAAAACTTATTTAGAAAATATGACGAATGCAGCAAGCGATTACAATAAATTCCATGCTCCGAATAAGTGTAAAATACCTTCTCATAACTTTATCTTATTTTCATCCAAAAGTATGTAATGCAGCGAAATCTACACCTGATCTTAGTACTTTCACACTCTCTAAATAAAATTAAATAAATAAAATTAAACTTTTGCGAATCGATATTATTTGTTTAACTTTGCGTATATTTTTGTTATTGCATTATAAAGTGAAGACCCTAGATATTTTCAATTTTGTTTAACCAACGTATACCCTATACTGCTATTGGAAATAAACAATAGTTTATTAGTCACTTAATACTTCGTTAATCATAATATGCACGAAAGTGCAATACAAAGACGAACAAACTTTAATCCAGCCTAAAGATAAAATACGTCAATGCAACTCACCGAAATTTCGTTTCTGAAGCTGGATGGTCGACGCCGACGACGGCGACGGATGTAAACCCACTAAACAGAAACACCGCTTTACACCAGATAGTCCACAAATCACAATACACAAGCGAATTTAGCGAATATCCAGCTCTGCGCCAAAGCACGCGCCGTGCATTGCGAAGCGCACACGAGACTGCATACAAAAATGACGAACTTAGCGAGAGGCAAGCGACAACAAACTACCCTCCACCGGATCATATTAAAATTTTTATTTTTTGTATTAGCCCATATACGTCCCACTGCAGGGTACGGGCCTACTCTACAATCGAAAGTACGATTGAGTTACGATTAAAATAAATGATGTATATTAAAACCAAGAGTATTAACCAGATTACATTTACAAACTGAGAGTACTAACTAAAACTACAACATTTTGAAACTGTATTCGAATAAATGAGTAAAATGATTTTAAACTTAATGACTGGCAGCACCAAGTATAAACCTACAATGAAATAAATATAGACTAATAGACTGTCTCGGTGGCATAGTTATACTTTGGTACGGTTACAAAGTTGAGGTCTTGGGTTCGAATCCCGGGGCGAACAAAGTGATATTAGATTTCTATTCATTATCAGCCCGGAGTCAGTCGGAATTTGTGCCCGATATCACGATAGGCTCGCCCTATCACATCGTGCGACGGCATATACAAGGTGAAATGTGGTGTCCTAACACCTCTGCCTACCACTTCTGGACAAAAAAGTCGTGAATTTATGCATGTAAATAAATATATCCAGAAAATATCATAATTTTATTTCTTTGGGGCTAAATTTCGGGTCTTATTAATCTTTGAGATTTTTGTAATACCTAATTGTCTTTTCTGTCCGTCCACCCATAAATACCTCTCACTGCAGAACATGAGCCTCCTCTACAATCGAGATTACGATTTAGAAGGGCTAAACTATACATGTGATGAATCTTTGCTAGAAATATTGATTCATCAAAAACGCAAGTAAGTTAGTTTTAGTTTTTACCAAAATCGGGCTCGTAACTTTCAATATTTTCCGCTATTCCCATAGTTTCGGACTTAGCCACCTAATAATTACTAAATTAGTTAGGGTTAGGTAAAGATTATTTCTCGTAGAGTTCCCTTTACTTACACAAAGTGATGGTCATGGCTCATTGGTTTCTTTTATTTCAAGATCACTTCTTAGCCACTTAGCTTGAAACGAAGACACGAATCGTAAACAATACTTCACTTGAATTATCTGGACTTGGAGTCTTAATGAGGAACTCAATTCAATTGAGAATAAAATTTTCACTTTCGTATTTATCCCTATTTACCAAACCATGATAAATAGCCAGAGTAACTACTGGACTTATTGAGACTTAACATATGTCTCAGGATGGCGAGCGCTATGGAATGCTAAGCATTGCTATTGTCCATGAGTGGTCGTATTGCTTACCATCAGGCGAATGGCATGATCGACTCGCCATTTATAACAATAAAATAAATTATAGTTTATAAATTTTAAAAAATACCCTTTTATAAAAGAATAAAAAAAATAATTGATAATGAGATTAAGATTAGAAAATGGAGTGAAATACATACATTTTATTGTTACAAAGCGTGGGGTGCTGGAGGATAAGTAATTATTGTTAGTTATAACACAAAATGCACATGTTATATTTCCAGTCTCAATATTCGGAATTTCTTTCACTACGCCGAGCAGGTATCATGAATTCACGAGACAGTTCTGAAATCGACTGCATAACTTGCACAGAGTTGCATAAGTTGCAACGTTTACACGTGTGTGCCTACTGCCTGCTGCCTACCAGTTGGTAGAATATACCTTGTATGTTAAAGTGTTGAGAATTTGCTACCGGATACACGTTTTAGTGTTGTGTATAGTTCAATTTAGGTATATTGAAGGATGGTCCTCGATTGTTGATTTATTATTCAAATGCTTTTTACAGTTTTGTATCATTAAGCAATTAGGTTATTAAAGATTTTGCTAGCTGGCAATTATTGTGACGGCCAGGACAAGAAATGCGTGGTAGCCTGATGGTAAAAAGACGAGACGCGGCTGTAGCTGGTTCAAATCCCAAGGCCTATCTTTGACTTTTCTGAGTCATGTTTGTGTTGATAGTCAATCTCTAGGGGGTTAACGGTTAAGGAAACAGTGTGAACCAATTAGATATTGTAACAAATTACTAGGCCAGCGTGGTGGACTATACCTGTATAGTGAATTTTTCAAGTATACTTGGGTGCCAATTACCAACCTGTATTCGATGGCTTCTTCTCAAAACTAATAACATATAGGTATTTCTAGCTGCAGAAACAATAAATTTTCGTAATACTTTCATTTTTCATTTAGTCTCATCAGTATCGGTAAAAAACTAGGTAAAAGTACTCAGGATAACATACTTAGAGCTTTAACAAGATTGGTGGAACATTGGATTCCTAAAGATGTGGTATAGATGGATCAGCGTAACTGGGGTGACAGCATAGCCTTACAGAAAACCGGTGTGAACTGAAAACTTGGCTATGGAATTGCAGCAGAGCCTATAGCTGGTGGAATTTGCTTATCCGCCCGCTTAACGACCACCTTGCTAGCTATCCTTAGCATCTTTCGCCGGTCGATATTTTATTGAAGTTGCTCTACGCTAACATCTAGTTTCTAGTGCATTAGAATCGCTTCGTAATGCGAAATGAACGCCAAGTGTATAATTTATAAAATATTAGTAAATAAATCATCTTTCTATTTTTTAATCGTCTATTAATTATAAATGTTATTTTATATTCCTTCTGCCTGCTCTTATCCCACTTACTTACGTAGCTTTAGCCCACCATGGCTGTAGAATTATCAAAAACATTATCTTTTATTATTATAAAACAATATATTAGTATTATTCCATTTTTGTAGTTATGGTATAAAATATGGGCATATGGAACTCGGAAACTACCAACCGCATAAATCATATAAAAAAACATACACAGTAGTCGGAGGCCCACCACGTAAGGTAAACGAAATCAAATATTCCCGCTGGCGCTACAGACTACTGTTGACCGTCGCCGTCCACATAAAATGAATGTTGCTAAGTTTCTTTATTTAGGAAACGATATAAATTTTCAACGTGCCGCTATTACGTTTGTGGAAAGTCTTTAATGACCCGTAGAATCGTTTTATGATGTTTACTTTGATCAGAGAACAGCATCAAAACGTCTTTTATGGCGCAATAACATCGGATTCGACAGAAAATTGGAAGTTCTTCAGTGCTAAACATAATGTCTGTATTTTTATGTAATGTGTATATTTGTATGAATAATTCTAAGACATAAGTGTCAGAGGCGACGCTACATCATGTATATAAGTAGGTGAATGTGGGCGCGCGCCCACTGTCTTTGGCCAAGGAAACTCACGCTTCACGGCTCAAAGGGCTACGCAGCTCTAACCTTTTAGTGCCTTAGGATTATTAAAAACCATAAAGACTTTATAAACTAAAAACTAATTATAAAACAGGACTACCTAGTACCTACGAGGGTCACATTTGGGACTAAAACCTCTCTTGCGATACCAAATACCTTGCAAAATGTAGCCAACCCAAGTATCGGTTTGGTTCTGGTTCTCAATTTCTCTTCTCATTTTCTACTTACTATAATGTGCTTCGCAATCAGATAGCCTTTGTTTTGATCTAGAGTTAAGAGCTTTTCGTAATTGGTCATCTTAAGCGTTTACTTACCTTAATTGTTGAGTAGCTCTAGTCGGGGGTACCCTACTGGGCCACTAGAACTGAGAAGGAGACTGGAACTGGAACTAATTATATTGCCTGCGTTAGTGCTTGTATATATATTAGATGTATTTAGTAGGTATAAGATAATATGTGCCAAATTCAGAAGATGGAACGTCTTGAAAAGTAATAGACCAAAATACATACATAACCTTCTTATTTATTATGAAAAATAATCGTACAGCGATGGGTACAGAAAAATATCAATGTATGAAGAAAATCTGTGAATACGATATGCCCTAAATGTTTTAGGGCATAACTATACTTTTTTTAAATTAAGTTTGAAAAATGCAAATAGGTTAATGTAGGGATTTTAAAGTTCTATTAAAATTATCCTATTTTACTTTAAAATGGGTTTTTGGCAGTAATATCTTAGTTGTGCCATGTCTTTTGGTAGATGGCATAAGTGTGACATGAATATCCAGCAGTAAATAGAGTAGGTGCTTATGACGGTACTTACAACCTATCAGTACTTGTTTTCGTACCGTAAAGAATTAAAGAAACATTGATAACTTCCAACCATGGATCATACCTATAATAATGCTTGATATAAGTGCATATCTACTTTTTTACTGGTGGTATTGCTCCCGCCAAACAGCAGTGTAAATGCACGATTGTTTTTCGGATTGAAGGAGATTGTAACCAGAGTAATGGACAGGACATATTGAGACTTGACATCTTATGTCTCAGGCTGGCAAATTTGTATTTCAAGGTGTTGTTCGATTTTGCTACTGTTTATGAGCGCTCGTATCGCTTACCACGAGGCGAACGCTACGCTCGTCTCACCATTCATGGCAATAAAAAAAACCATTGCTTTGTAATTCAGGCGAATAGTATGCTAATTTCGACATTCGTAGCAATAAAATATGTATATACCTTAGAGTATTTATATATAGAGGGAGCGCTGTCGTACATTCGCGTTTTGAAAAACGTAGATATTTTATTGTTCGTAATGTTGGTAGCGCTCCTATATTAGTAAAAATTGAATTAATTATTTAGCAATAAATTGCTATAAATTCCTTTAATAGCCGAATATATATTTAGCTATTATCCTTTTAAAACGAGTTTGAGTGAAATTAAATAGACATAAACTATTTATTTTTAAATTATTTTTCAAGTAATTTATGTATGTTGCACAACCTGTTCAAATATTAGCCAATAGGAGGGCAGAAAAAGGTGGCCTGGCACCACCATTTTTATCTACGTTTTTGAAGTACCAGCGCTCCCTCTATATATAAATACTCTAAGGTATATACCTAATCACTAATGTAAAGCATCACTAAGGGTACGTAGGTAGGTATGTCATATATTTTGGTTTGGAGAAAATCAACTCCCGCTTTAATGTTATACTATTAACGCCATCTATCGCCTTCATCTAAAATCACTGTTGTTAGTAATTTTTAAAGCATGTTTGTTCTTCATTTTTTGTGATATTACTAGAACATATTTTATTTATTTTCTTTGCTTCTTTTTGCCAAATTCAATCATATAAGAGTTCCTTGTGTTAATCCGTGATTCCAGTTAGGATTGGTTAGGACCATGAGGGACATGCTACAAAAGTAACTGACATTTTGCAGTTCTGTGCCCCAAGCAGTGCCCCAAGCAGGAACATTTGGCTCTATAGTATAGTAATCGTAATAGTAAAATTTTGTATGGGAATTTGAACAGCGCCATTGTGAGCGTATTTGGAACTAAATTATGGCAGCGGGAAACATTTACGATACTATAGTATGGTAATAACGATAGTTTTACTATACAAATGTATGAAAAGTGGTAGCAGGAATAATTTTTGACGTATAGTATCGCCGATTTACTATCGAGAAATACGATTGTTTTGTCACCGACATTTTTACCGTGAGAACATTATCGAGAGTATATTTTTGCATTTCTACACATCGAATTAAGGAAAAATGTGTTAATTACGGTCATGCTTAGTGTTTCCCGATGCCTTAGTGTTATTGTGTGTAATTATCTACTCCGTATTTCGCTAGTTATATGAAATTCAATGCTGCGATATGAAGTTATAGTTATTGTGATACCTAACTCAAATATGAAGGTTATTTCTTAGACTATGGACTGTTTGGAATCGGAGCAACGAACATGGGAATCTTGCGAACAAGTATGAGGATATAGAAAGTCTGGAATTTATTGTAGTTAAAAACATACCTAACCTAAAACTGTAAAAAACTTATAAATAAAATATTTACATGGAACTTTGATTTTCGTTTTGCGTACCTACTTAATCATTTTATGTTATACTTATAAGCTTATAAGTCAATGTATAGTCGAGCAAGCTCTTAGGGCAGAGAAGTGTGAGCATATAATATGTGAAAATAATTGCCGAGGAATACTTTCATAAAGCTCTCCTCCTTAAAAATGTAGAGGGATTTTATAAAACATATGTACATATCTTTATCTATAACTTAAATAATATGAGAGCATGTATGAGAGTTAAATTATTTAATAAATTTTTGACGTGACAACGTCTTAAATTAGGTTGCGGCTGGGAGTCACTTATGAAAAAGTGTAACGCCCGGTAACGTAACGGTGCGCGCGCAGCACTAGAGAATTATTTTTCAGTTTCACCCACTTTTTCCAAAATTGTCCCATAGCCCCCCCCTGCCTTCCCCCACCCTTATTCCGAAATAGTGCCTATTAGCCTCCCCACGAAACCTACCCCCCCCCTCCCCTACCCCCACCCCGAAAATTTACCTCACCCCCCAATCCTATCTCGGCCAACATAGGTCGTAGACCCACCGAGTTTGGTATCCTCGGAACCGTCTTGGTGAGGGCTACAAATTGACCCCGCCAGAAATCCCAAATTACGCAAAAAATTACCCCCCCAAAAAAAAATATTTTACCTCCAAAAAATTAATTTAAGTTAGCCTCCCCACGAAACCTTCCTCCCCCCCCCCCCTCCCTTACCCCCACCCCGAAAATTTACCTCACCCCCCCCCAATCCTATCTCGGCCAATATAGATCGTAGACCCACCGAGTTTGGTATCTTTGGAACCGGCTCGGTGAGCTCTACAGATTGGCCCCAACCAAATCCCCAAATTCCTCCCTCTCTCCCCTAAAATATTTGTCCAGGCATAACTCCGTCATTTCTTAAAGTAAACCCCCCGTGTTTGGAGTCAGAGGAATCGTCTTGACGAGCTCGACAATCGAGAGCAGGCAAAATACGATTTTTCTTATTGACGTGACAACGTCTTAAATTAGGTTGCGGCTGGGAGTCACTTATGAAAAAGTGTAACGCCCGGTAACGTAACGGTGCGCGCGCAGCACTAGAGAATTAGGCGCATTGAATCGGCGCATGCTTGTGTCTCTGTCTTTGTCTTTCTCGAACGTTCTTGGCGTTGGAAAAACAAGAAAGCGTCACAATACAAGTTCACACGTGTGGTTAAAGTATCGTCAGCTGTGTCTGTAGTGAAAATATGGAGTGCTTAGATTCGTCATTACATGTACAATGTTTTAGTAAACAAAATATATGTCTATAGTTAAAATTTGTGCAATTCTTATTTTCATTCAATTCCTTGTTCCTATTGTGCAATTTAATTATATTCATATCAATAAATATTCTACCGAGAAAAAGACGTTGTCACGTAAAATCTTCGCCCGTAAAACCGACTTTACAGGCAACAATTTTTTTTTGTTCTTTTCGTTCCGTAAGGAACCGGCTAAGATTAAATTATTTAATAATAATTTGCATTAATTGTTTGACAACTAATAAAAAAAAATTGCTACGTTCGGAAATCTAAACGCATAATTAATTGGAGTCATTTTTGTATATTGCGGAATAAAAGTAAGAAATATGTATTTGCTTATTAATTTATTTCCATAACCTTTCTACGCGACATTAATGCATGTTTTATATTTTTTTTGGTATTTTATAATAACAATAAATTAATGTACCCACGTAGTGAATGACAATTCCGCACGAATCATTCAATAACATTCGTTCATTACCCTAGGTTATCTGTCACTATCGTAACGTAATAGTACCTATCGAGTTCACGAGAGTACGTATGGTTAATCGATTCATGCTACCGATATGGAGTAGTTATAGTATAGTAATCGTTGTCACGATACTATTATTATACGATACTTCAAAATGTTCCTGCTTGGGGTACTGAATTCTGACAGTTGGTGTGACAGTTGGCAAATTGCGCTAAATGCTAATTTAGGTTATGTTGTGGTTAAAATTTATAATAACAATATTTTTTAATATAATTTACTCCTGTGACGTCAATGGACGAAACTACAGAGAAAAGACCGAAATTTGGTAACAGATTCTTAGAAAATGCTGACGAAGTATTCAAGCATAATGCGTGGTACTGTATACTATAACCTCATCAGATATTTAACAGATTTAAAAGCACAGACATTACGGAATTAGAGAAAACAAGGCATAGAAAAAAGCCTGCAACGGGCTCTAGATATTTGCGAGACAAGAAACTTATTTATTTATTTAATGCTTGGTACTTATTTATTTTTTGTAGTATGTATTAGTTTTATAGTTATTATTATGGGCCATATATTACAGTTCAACATATTGAAGTGTAGTATCATCAGTAGCAATTAAAATATATTAAACTGTTGATTCTCATCCTAAAAATGTGTACATACACTGCTGTTTGGCATGGGAAAGAGATATTGCGATGGCACCTATGGCCTCTCACATATGAGATACCTTCCACCTTCTGCCTTCTGAGGAATATTCACAGCAATTTACACTTATTTAAATTATGTGAAATATTTCTATTTCAGGGATAATGTACAGTGGGATGAAGAGCAAGAAAATTTGGCTAAAGAGAAGGTGAAACTAAATTCACAAGTAAATTTTTCAGAAGACCATATAAAATCGTTAGAAGATCACGCTGATAAACATTGGGATGCATTTTATAATATTCATCAAAACAGGTGAGGAAATGATTTGAAAAGAATATCATATTATATTCGAATGTCACATATTTTGCATATATGATTTTATTTAATTTCTTTTTTCCTTTAGTCAATCTTTATCTTACTTGGTACACTATTGACTGCCCTATCTTTTTTTCCATCTCTTATTGTCCATCCCAAGGTAGTCGGTAAGAGATTGCCTCGAGCGATACAACTGCCTTTTGTACTACTATGTAATATAATGTTTTATTATTAATTTATCTTAGTGTACAATAAAGGATTTAAATAAATAAATAAATATTACTTCCACTTGAAGACATACTGCCTGTTCTCATTCTAATTGTTCAAGTTGCTTAATTCCTTGACATTAATATGTTCTTTATTATATTCTTAAAATAATATGTTCAACAGTGGTTCAAATTTATTTGATTAATGAAATGGATCACTAATAAAAAGGGCTTTAACTTTATATTACCTACCTAGAAATCTTTTACTTTTAACTAGAACTACAATTTCTTTATTTTGTTTATAACCAGTTTAACAATATAAAATTTGTAAACAAAAATTATTCAAACATTTTCAGATTCTTCAAAGATCGTCATTGGCTGTTTACTGAATTCCCAGAGTTGGCACCAGATAACACATCAGCACCCGTAAGAGTTTTTAACTCAGATGAACAGTCAAATACCCAACTTCAAAACAATGAAACTAAAATATCTGATGGCAACACTAAACGTAAAATATTCGAAATTGGTTGTGGAGTTGGCAACACTATTTTTCCCATACTACAGTACAGTAGAGATCCAAACTTATTTATTTATGGATGTGATTTTTCATCCAAAGCAATTGAAATCATGAAGCAAAATGAACTGTATGATACTAAAAGATGTGAAGTGTTTGTATTGGATGCTACTGAACCAAACTGGGATGTACCATTTGAAGAGAATTCACTTGATATTATTGTGTTGATATTTGTGTTGTCTGCTATTGATCCTACCAAGTAAGTATAATTATTCATGATTAATATGACCATGAATCTCTTAGTGTGGTTAACTTAGGTTGCAGTTGTAGAGATGACTGAGTTCAACAGTGGGGTATCTACAAAGCGAGAATGTTATAAAAATATCAGTTCATTAATTTAAACCTAATAATTGAATATTTAAACCATTTGTGTAGTAAAGTAAAAAAGTTATCTAGATTTGTTTTCTTTTCTCTTACAGAATGCCTACAGTTATCAGCAATATATACAAATATTTAAAACCCGGCGGTTTGGTCGTTTTTCGTGACTATGGCCTGTATGACTTGGCACAACTGAGGTTTAAAAAAGGTAGATGTATCTCAGATAATTTTTACGCGAGAGGTGACAACACAAGGGTATATTTCTTCACACAAGACGAAATCAGAGATTTGTTTAAAAATGCTGGATTTTCAGAAGAACAAAATTTGATTGATAGAAGACTTCAAGTCAACAGAGGGAAAATGTTAACCATGTACAGAGTATGGATACAAGGCAAATACAGAAAACCATTATAATATATTTTTAATGAATATAAATGTTTACAAAATTATTTTGTTTTTAATGTATAAGGTGAATCAAATAGTTTTGTAAAATTTAACATTAACAATTATACATTTCTTTTAAAAATGTTTGAATCGGTTGTTATCACTGGTGGAAATAATTGCCTAATGATACAGTCTCATAACGAAACAACCTTCAGAAAGTCATGGTTTTTCCTGTATAATAAAAGTAAAAATTTCACATCCATATACAAAACAAATAATTCTTTGAACTTTTTGTTTATCAAGTAATGACATTGCGTGCAATTTATAGCCCAAATTAAGAAGTCACTTTTTCAAGCGAGTTCCAAATAACTTTTAATTATAGGACTTATAAAAACACGTTTCAAAACTGGCTTAATCATAATTTTTTTGTTGTTAAAGTACCTAATAAAAGCAACAGCTTATTGAAAGAATGTAATACAAATTCTACCAAAGTTAGAAATCTATGACTTCACAGACTCAAACTTAAAGTGGTAAGGCTTAGCTACGGTGTTGGTAAGTTTATTCACAATCTTGAGTGGCGGGCCATGCCAGGTAACTTTCAGTTCGTCGATTAATTTTTTGATCAACACTTCCATCTCCAATATAGCAATTCTTCTCCCGATACAACTTCTTAAACCGAATCCGAATGGTAAAGTGACCATTGGATGCGTGTTCCCGTAGTACAACGGATGACCTTTTTCAACAATCCATCTTTCCGGTATGTATTCATTTGGACGAGGATAGTATTTGTCCAACCGTGATAAGTACTCGTTGGGAGCTATTACATCCACCTGAAATCATGTAGAATAGAAATGTGTATTTTTTATACCCAACAATCACAGTTATGACTAAAATCTGATGAAATAAATATAGATAAAATTAAAATCTGATGTAAATAATAAATTATAATTTACGTCGCTTAGTGCCAAGGGCCCTACTATATAAATCCGAAACGAAGTTCGAAACTTCGTGACGTTTTTCGTTTCGAAACCTACTCTGTAACACGAAGTTCGAATCTTCGGATCGAAGAATGAATTATTCCAATATATCGGCAATACGAACATTTGCAGAGTAGGTACATACGTATCGTCACAAACTTCGTTCGTCCGAAGTTTCGAACTTCGTTTCGGATGAATATAGTAAATAAAAATGTAAATGTTCGGATTGCCGATATATTCGAATCATTCATTCTTCGATCCGAAGTTTCGAATTTCGTGTTACAGAGTAGGTTTCGAAACGAAAAACGTCACGAAGATTGGAACTTCGGATTTATATAGTAGGGCCCCAAATACGAACGTAAGGGTTGCCTCGACCGAGCCATAAGTCTATGATTATGACCATAAGTCAATGACGACCATAAGTCTATGTAGGTACATTCGTATCGTCATAAACTTCGATCGTCCGAAGATTCGAATTTCGTTTCGGATTTTCAGAGTAGGGCCTGAGTACCGTTGTCTCACAGGCGAATTGCCGTTTCGACTATTGGGTTTCTTTCTCTGAGATTGTCGGAGACAATAAAGCTATTAAGAGATAGTTTGATTTGTTTCGGACGGTGACCACGATATTGTCATAGTGGCCTATGCAATGGTATCGCATGTCGGTTTCAGCTTGTGTATTTCGAATATATTGGACGTTGATATATTATGCATATTATATCTTGTAAGGTGCATAATTTTAAATTGTTCATGCTGGTATAAAGAAAATCTCTCACCCCCACAGGAATATGGTATCCCGCCACAACATGTTCACGCGATGTTTTCCTCAAGTTAGCCGGAACAACATGATAAAAGCGTAATGCTTCCTTCATACAAGCTTTAAAATATTTACTTCCAGCTTCAGGGCTTGCCCTTATTTCTGCACGTAATTTGTCTTGCACTTTTGGATTTACTGCCAAGTGGTACAAAATACAGGTGAGCGTAAACGCTACCTGGAACATATAAAACAATCCCATTAGTCACCATTGACGTTCTTAGAATAAACAGCGTAGTTTTCGCAGATTTCAGCATTGGTGAGGTTTATTTTAGCGTACAAGATTTCGAAGCAACAAGACATTACTGCTTAGATGTAACAAATAAATTAAATTAATAATATTGTATTAACTAAGAAAGGTATAATTTTTAAAACAAAAGTCGTCGTCGGTTTTTAAATCCCAAGAATTATTAACCTTAAAAAAAAGTAGAACATATGTGAACATAAGTATGCACGCTCGTTCTATCAGTATGTCCACAATAGCATAATTAATAAACTCACAAAGATATAGTGATCATAGTTCATTCTAAGAAATATTTATAATAGTATTTTTCTTTCTAAAGATTAAACATTATTATAACTTTGTTTGTATTCCGCGAACATTAACAGGTCGATACTGAACAATAAAGACAAAAGATATAAATCTTATACAAATTGTATGACGTATTTTAATTTTAAATAAAGTGTCTAAATTCTCATTGTAACTTTATCAAGTAGTAAATCGTGTTTAATTAGATTTGATACTAACAGTGTCAATACCAGCAAACAACATTTCGTTCGCCATCATAGTAGCAACTTTCTCGTCTATTGCTAAAAGTTTTTCTAGAACACTTTTATCTTCGTCTGGAATGTCGTAGCCTCTCTCTTGGAGTGCTTTCTGAGCCTTATTTATGTACATTTCACTTATTCTGGAAAACAATATCATAATTAGGTAAATTGACACATTTTTTGGTGATGTCGACCATATTCAACTGTTCTGTGGTAATTTTAGAGAACTGTACAGGACATGTTGTCTATGCAACTCTGAAAATATCATTCAGTAAATTTAATATTTCCTAGAACCCTAGAGGTGTTATTTACGTTAACCGGAATTGAATCCAAAAATATCACACAGGAAAGGAGGACTTTCGAATATTGAAAATGATATGTGGCTACTTTTATCAAATAATCATGTAAATTTTTCATACTCACTCCCAATGCGTGTCATATGCCTTAATAATCTTGTTATAACGTGGAGTAGCGATGTACTTCCAGGGACTAGGTCGGATCTCCAAGTAGTAGGACATTTCGAAGATCACTTTTGTACTATTCATCAACTTCTTCGCCGGATGATTCTCAGGAATATCGTCTTGAAGACACCCAAGCCTTGTGCCTAATGCAACAAGTGCTATCGATTCTAACGAGAATTTTGTCAGTTCGGTGTCTAAGTTCCATTTTATATATTCCTCGTTGTCTTTTAATTTAACTAATCTGCAAAATATAAATATATATTACTGTTAATATGAACTGTAAATTAAAGTTAATTTCATCAGTAATGTTATTTTGATAAACAAACAACTTCAAAACATGTAGATACATTGGATCAATAACAGACACGTGCGATTATTTTACTTGGCACATATATGTATGTTTAACAGTCTGACATATTTCTTGCTAATCTTTGAATTTTTGGTGACATTGCCGTGAATATTGTTATCCGTCCAAAATAAGATTACTGTAGGTACACAGTGATGAGAAACTCGTAGTGGTCCTTGAAATATTTTTAATTTCGGTTTCAGTCTGTGTTCCTGCCCCTAATTTTAAACACGCCTGAGGCTTCCAGTAGCGATCAGACGCAATATAGTTAGATACTTTGTCAAGTCAGAGATTAAAATGTTTTACTTGCCTATTTATCATGTCCGTTGCAATTTTTTCAAGTCCTGGAGTGTAAAGTTTGATTATTTTTGGGTTCAACAGCGCTGGATTGACTTTCGAGCGAAATTCCTTCCATTCCTCTCCCTGTCTGCAAAGTTATGCCTACCTATACAATTGTTCATCATCCTTTTAATTATCTTTGGAATGAAAACAAACTTACGCAGTTATTGGGCCGTTGAGTCCTTTATAAATATGTTTTCTTAAAACTTCCCTATAATATGTGAGTACTTTGAAACCTGGTCTTAACGGATTAACTTCTTCAGCTCTGTATACCTTGGAAATTAAGCGAATTAATAAAACTTGAATAGGTTCTAGGTATTTTATATCAATTGGCATTATTTTTATGGACAACAATGATAGTACCTATAACTGCCGATAACCGCAGTTGTCCTATACAACTTTGGCATAATAATAACAAAATATTCACCTACCAAGGATGTTTAAACTTCAAAGGTCTTTCTTCGAATACTGAGGTAATTAAAAAATATTATTTTTAATAATCATACCGGGTATCTCAAGACTGCTACCGAAAACGAAACCGGGTGGTAGTTTTAGTGAGTACAAACACAATGCAACTAAAAATTTCGCAAAGAAACGCGACAATTATTTTTTATGATTTTTTAAATATCGTCATTTTTGGGTGTTAAATCCGTAGTTTTTGCTAAAATAATAATTTAAACACTTTTATACCTTAGATTATTTATAAATAAAAGGATAAACACTATTATTTTAGGACAAAATGGATTTACCACCCAAATATGGTCATAGGAAAAAATAACAAAAAAAAATTGTAGCTTTTTTTTGCAACTTTTTCAATTGCATTGTGTCTGAAGCCGCTTAAACTACCACCCGGCTTCGTTTTCGGTAGCAGTCTTGATATACCCTGTATAATATATTTAATTAAATAAACACTGGCAGTAACAACAACTCTAAGGTAGAACTAAGTACATCATTCAAATATAAAATATAGGTAGGTACCTGTTGGAAATGATCTGGCTCAAATAGGATAACCATAGGGCCCCTGGAGAACGCTGCATCCATTCTAACCACAGGCCCGTATTTCTCATTGAAGATTGCCATTAAATCAAACATATTCGTTTTTGGTCCTATTTCACCTGAAATGAAACGTAGACTTAAGACGAACTATGGCTATGGGTCTCAGTAATCATACTTCACATCTAAAGTCTGTGTCTGGTCCTGGAGCCAAAGTCGTAAACATTTTTATTAAGAATACACATATTTATACTGCTTTCGTGATTTCTAATAATTTTCACTTTTTGGATATCTCAAACGTTACACTTTCAATGAAAATATAATTTGATCCCACGAATGGAAAAGAAGTTAGGTAAAACGAAACAATAATGAAGATATTTTAAACTATAATTTGATGTTTTTGAGTACGTACTGTGGGTACGAGTAATTGCTTATATTCTGTTTACAATCACAATTTCATTCCTAAAGCTGAAAAATAGAGGATAAACCAGCCGCCAGGTACTAATAATCAAAATTCAAATTTTTTATTATTTAAGTTATTCCTTGTTATTCATAATAAATAAATAACACACAACAGTCACATATATAATATGAAAATATACCGCCAAACAGCATAATGCAAATGCACTGTTGTGTTCCGATTTCAAGACATTGTAGCCAGAGAAAATTCTATTGAACATAATAAGACTTAACATTAAGATGTTAACACAGAGATGAGACATAAATGTCTCAGGATGGCGAGCGCAGCTGAATGCCAATCATTGCTTCGTAATTCGTGGTGTTAGGTTTGCCACTTTCTATGAGCAGTCATGTCATTTACCATCAGGCCCCAGCATCAGACGAATGGCATGTACATCTCGCCATCCATCGCAGTAAAAAAAAAACAATAAGTGAATACAAACCGATTATCGGCAGGAAATTATGTAAAGGTCCTATTAATGGCAACGATTTCAAACCCGGAATAGATTTGAAAGGTTTGGGTTCCACTGAGGTAGCTGCAGATAATTTTCTTTTTACGCATCTGCAAAAAATACGTAATAATATCAACTGTTTTTCGTGGACTTTTTCTTTTCTTGTATTACTCGTGAAGGTTTTTTTTTAAGAGAAACAATTTTTGGAGCAACACCGTTAACTAAATATGGTAACCGCTTGAATATTGTCCTATCTATCTACTTTTTGTGCTTAGGTACGGGAGGAAAAATTACCTCAAATGTTATTTGACCAGATGGGTTGATTCCTGAACTACGGATGGAGTAGATTCACAAATCCAAATTACTATCAATTTGTGTTGGTAAATTAGCTAAGCGGCTGCCACTGATGCGTCTGCGCATGCTTTGTGACCTTGCTATATTATGTCGCATTAAATACATACGAGACTCGAATTCATGTTTTATTCACATGGGGCTTTGATAATAAAACATAGATAGGTAATATACCCATGCGTAGTAGATTAGATACCTTATAAAAACTAACTTGAATAATTAAGTATATTTAATAATTAATATTTTTTTGTGCTCATAAAATGAGGATAAAATTTATCAAAATATAATAATAGAATATAATAACATTTAACAGGAAATGGTTTTGGTGGGTGTAGTTAAATGAGGTGATCATAAATTTTGGAGGCCTCACAATTCACAGCACATAAATTAGTTAAAGTTAAATAACTGTAGTCTGTGGCTTCCCTTTAGAATAACGATCGAATATGGTCTTAAATTAGGTAAATAAATAAAATAAATAACACTCAACAGTCACATACATAGTCCTGACCCCACACTAAAATCGAGTCTTGTGTCGTGGGTATCAAGAACTACGAGAGACTTTTCGGTCTCACAAACACCCAGACCCGGAAGAAATATTTGTGGGCCGTAGGTACAAACATTTCTCTCGGTGCGGGGATCGAACCCGCGGCCTCTCGTTTCACAGGCGGCGTCTAACCAACTGCGCCACGGAGGCTGTCATGTGGAGGTGATGTTTTTATTATGAAAATCACACAAACTTAATTTATTTAAGTGCCGTGATATTTATATCTTTGGAGTATCTACTGGTTGTGTACTTAATTTGTTTAAATAGCCACAAAAACTTACTTAGAATCGTGAATTATGGATATGAATCACTAATGATAGACCTCTTTAAAATGTAAGACGATCAACCACAGACCACAGCATCACGGGCGAACCTTTTGTATTTTCGTCCATATTCTGTTTGTTCAGTAACAGACATACAAGTGTCGCCAAAATACACTGAGAATTCTCAAGGAATGGCTTTAGGCCATGAGCATTGCTAAAGTCCTACTTTCCCAGACATTATCATTATGAAGTTGATATCAATATTAAGTAACACAGACTAACAAGATAATTAAGAACCTACATGTAGGTATTATTGCGCTATAAATGAATTAACTCTCACTCTATAGAAATGTATGCGGCGAAAAGAAAAACAAACACGTTACCAAAATAATCTTATAGGAATATAACATGCAAATAAAATACATACTTTAAATAATACTTGGCCTGAGCACCATACACTTTAGAACAACAAAATCCTCTGTTCATGTTTATCTCTAATATTTACGAAAATAAACAAATAAAAACCGCAGTAAACAGAAGCGCCGCGCTGCCGCTAGCTACTGCGGTTTGACAAATACTACTCAAAAATAGAACTGATTAAATTGACCTTGTAGGCATAGATAGGAGCGTCACTCTATGTAAGTGTATCACGATAAAATCCTCAATAATAATAAAAAACACATTCACTAAATATGGTTGCCAATCTGACATTCATCCTGTAATATATGGGGATTATCCTTACTAAGATGCTGGATGCGATCAGCCGAAGACAGGGTGAAATGGCGCAATTTGGAAGAGGCCTATGTGCCAGTAGACGACAGTATAGGCTGATGATGATGATGATTATCTTTACTAATCCTTTAAACGTCGTGTTCATCGTTTTTGGAGAAGCAGCTGTATAATAATGTCATGTGCTTAAGTATCCTTAATATCAAATAAACGTTATACGAGTGTGTCGGTATTGTATTAAATAGATTGATCGTGAAAGCACTCCATTGATGCACTATCAAGGAAGAAATGAGTGCCAATAGTCCTAAAATTGATGGCACTGTAGGTCCGAGGTCGGGTGAAAAATGAATTTGTGAAGACAAGCGATTATGTGGGAAGGTTGACCCTGGCCCAAAGCAAAACCAGAATCTACCTGGATGAAACGTATAAACCAATGAGCCCCAAGAACTTGGGATATCTGGAGGCACGGCAGTGCCCCCTCCAAGTCCAGCTAAAAAGCAGCACAGTCGTACCATCCTTTTCTCGAAGCAATTCAGACCATTTTCAACCCCGCATAACATCGTTGTGGTTAAAGCTAGAAGCCTGAATTTTCATTTACTAAGTAGGCATTGTGTAAACACGGTATATTTAAAATTTCATTCAATTTGAACCAGTAGTTTAAGAATTATAACTCGTCAAACTTTCGTAATTTTGTCACTCACTGACTGACTGACCGATTATCAAAAGTCTAAGGCACTTATAGCAGACATAGAACCTTCAAATTTAGAATATCATTAGTATTTAGTGTCTAAATTAAAGGAAAATTTAAACATTTCATAATTTCTGTCTAGTTTTCTAGATACACCGACTGCGTGAATAACTTTGTAATCCCATATAAATGTATAGGATTACAAAGTTACATTTGCAGTTAATGATTCGTTGTAGCCGTATATAATGGGATAATAGTTGTAGATAGGTATCTATATACATATATTATATACGAGGCATAACAGGAGGGGAGTATAGACAGGGAAAGGGTGTATTCAGCGGTCAGCCCATGAAACTGTACAACATTCTTCTAGAAAAACATGACGAAGATAAACTTGCAAATAAATAGACTAAATAGCTCGAAAATATCAATTACCATGAAAGAAAGAACACTAATAATCAAATCCGCTATATTTGTGATAAATTGATACCTACAAAAATAAGAAAATACCATAAGATAGAGGCTTTAAGAAAAGTCGTTATATATATTCTAGAAAAAAAAGGTACCGAAAAGGAAAAAGTAGGACTCTACAAAAAGACATGAGATCCCATCAAAAACATCCTGTAAAAACAATACAAGTCTCGCAGCTCAGTTTTCTACCGCAAAAAGTTGTGAGATCCATGTAATACCAAGTCGATTAATTTATTTAGTCCTTGCTTATGGGACGTTCTGTATAAAGTTATTACGTAAGTTATTATCATATCAATATCAAACATCCTTTACGTTTTAAATAAATAGATCGATTTGGCCATCGCATGAAAACATAATGTATCGTACAATTTATACATAATGCTACTGGCCAAGTGGATACACATGGATCTCACAACTTTTTGTGGTACAAAAACTGAGCTGTGAGACTTGGAATTTTTTTACAGGATGTTTTTGATGGGATTATAGTTTTACTGGCACAATTTACTCGTGTTGCTTTTTTTAAACACAAGACACTTTTTTCAAATGAAAAGCCTAATAAAACGGTGAGCTAGATGTACTGTTTATGAATCAGACTCGATATTTTTAAATAATATAAAGCATTTTTCTTATGTTGGTTCGTGTCAATAACAAAAGGTCTTCAAGTTAAGTCTTATGTACCCTTTCATTTGTACGTTGGCCCTATGCCAACATACCGACTAAAGCTCCCAGTGACCGTCACGCGCACTAGGCGCGGGGGCAGAGTTTTCTTAGAATGGGAGATGGCTAGTATTATTTCGCAGGCGCTCGGCGCAATGCCTTTAAGGGTATCGTAAGTTAGGAATAGAAACAAAGGCATCTAAAACCTGAGTCATGCCTGTTGAAAGCCTTCGGTTCGAAGGGCATGAATAACGTACTAACATACGATCCTGTAATATAATTCGTTCTATGATGATTAGATATCTATATACACAATCTATATATTTTAAAGTGAGAGGAAACTAGTGGTCTTCTAGTGGTGTAGTCTATGTGCCTTTCCATATTGAGTTAAATTTCGATAAATTGAAATACCAACAAAAACTTATGCATACAATGGTCTACGGGCTTAGGATTTTTCGACTATTAAATTAATTTTGTAACTGTTTTTAACAATAACTAAAATACACATTTATTTATATGAATTGTGAACTGACTACAAAGTATTTAATTTATTTTTAACATTACAAAATAAAATATATTGAAAGTGTCATATGTAAAATCGATTATTAAGTTGAGGTATAATCGATCGTCTCCCGAGTAGCATCTCTAATTTTTGACAGTTGAAAAATGTTTTGGTGAGGCTGATGGTCGACACAAAATAGTTTAGATAAATATTTAGACAGGATTGTTCAAAAATGTAAAAACGAATATAATATAATCATTATCCTTTTAGACCCAGTGTTATCAATATTCCCCAAGAAAATTATGTTACATGGCCGCATAATAGTGTACAGTGAAGTTTCTTTGTCATGAGAAATAATTTTGCTATAACTATCGATCGATTACGAAAGAGCGCTTTGGTTATTTTGTAAATTTGTGTTTATAGTAAGTAAAACGCGGTACAAATATGCTTGCATCAGGAATCTGGATTGGATGTACGTAATACAGGCGAGTCGCGCGAGTTCTATTGCTAACGTGTTCACAGAATATGTGTTTACGTTCGCTTTGTGTTCAATTCGTACTATTAAATTATTAAAAAAATAGAAAAGTACTTCGTTCGCCGCCGCTTAAAAAGTATGAATTAAGTGGAAACTGTTCATAGATTGTTCCTCATTCCACGTCGATGTATTGTTGCTCCTTCCTGTAAGTACATATTTTGTTATTCAATTTATGTAACCGTTTATGAGTAATTTAATTTTCCATGCCAACAATGTAGCTATACTTATATGCTAAAGAGGTCATGCACTTCCCTAGCCCTTATCAAATTGCAGCTAAAGTCCATACACAAAGCAAATTGACAGTGTATAACATATTATAATTTTCAATAATGAACACATTACTTTTTCTGTTTAATAAATAATATTTTGAATAAAAAACTCAAAGTTAATTTCAAAGTCAATGTAATTAATTGTATCAATGAATAAAAACATTTTATTCTGCTACTTAGTATTCACAATTATTAAAAATAAAAAGTCAGTCTAAAAGTGGGTACCTACAAATTATATGTTATTGTATTGTGATGTCATATAGACTATAACATATACAAATATACATGAAATACATCCCTCAGTTGGAGACAGACCAATATTCCCTCTCACATGAGTATGTCAAATAAATACACAGCTTTAATTATAACTTTATCACAGCAACATAATTAATATAATATTGTCCATATCAATTACACTGGGTAATTACTCAATGCCAAAGCTACCAATGTATAAAACATAATATATCTAGTGAAGAGAATGTTGATACTGTTAAGTCAATTTGCATGTATGTGTCACTTATATATTCTGTTTGGTTAACATTTTCTTAGGTGAAAAATTGTGCTATGATTTATTTTGATCATTAAATTCATACATAATGTTATAATTATTAACACCAAATTAAATGTCATTAATTACTTTTATGTAATAGGAGAATGTCCTTGATATATTTTTTTTTCAGCTAGATGTATTAAAAAATGCACATACAAATTTAATCTAAGTCTATAGTTATAGAATTACTTCATAGTAAAAACAGTGATATGGTAACAAGAACAAATTTAATTAAATCAAATGTTAAGCAAAAAATATGTTATCAACATATTCAATGAATATAAATTAAGATTGCCAAGTATGAATAAATTTAAAAGTTATATTATCTAAACTGAGATAGAAGTATTTTGGCTGGAGATTTCAGGTCACTGAACTCTATCCTAAACATGCTTATCTTATCATAATCCTTAGTGAATTGTGTCAAATGTAAATAAAAGTTATCTCAAATGTGGCACATCTTATGCAATGAGAACTTTTGTAGTTGATACTATAAGAATGTGTTTTTATTTTAAAGCTCCCTGCCGCTCACAACCATAAAATATTAAGCAGTAATATTGTTTTCTATTTTAAGCTGTATGAATTGTTACTAAATTAACACCTTGTTTGTAACTCAATGTTAACCAAAATGTAGTGGTGTTTTTGTAGGTTTTGAAGACTTTTGAAGGATATGATATAAATAATTCAAACATTTGTTTTACAATTAAGTACGTGGTATAATTTATGCATTATTAAATAATTTCAATTAGGTTTCTGCAGTTACCCTCACTCTTAACTTATCTTAAAAGTGAGTTGTATTACTAAAAACCCATCATAAATATTTACATCATACATATATAAATACACTGCTAATTAAAATTAGTATCTTTACATAATTTTTACATGACACCTCTTCACCATCAAATTGTCGACAGTGCTGGTCAAAGGGCACCCACACAACCATCTTACTATTGTGAAATGAGAATAAAAACAATTTCCATTGTAATGTTAATTTTACTATGTTGAATAATGAATGTTGATATAATTGCAGAATTCACTCAATTGGGGACAATGAAATGAATTGAGAGCAATCTGCACTGATTATTGAGTCACATGTGTCGGACATTTTGAGTACATTATCATGTATTAGCTAACTGTATGATCGTTTGCAAAGTGGATTTTAAATAATTTGTTAATTAATGATTGTTATGTTTAGTTTTTTAGTAACCAGTTAAATAACAACAAAATAAATGGCTATCCCAAGTTAGATTTTATATTTATGTATACTTAATTGCAGTGTGAAATATAGCATAAACATACCTTTAACATAAAGATGTTTATTTGTTTTTAACATATTTAAAAGTCACTCATCAGTATAATTGAGGCAAAGTGTGTGAAGTATATCTTCAGGAGTGAGACATTGCCATCAAAATAGAAATAATTGAAATGGAATGAAAAAGTTTGTTAAAAGCAAACTTATTCCTTTTGTCGATTAACTTGAAGATTATTTCCAACAAAATTTTAGTCACATTCTACCAATATGCAACAGGTCATGAACTGTATGCACAAAAAGCTTGGCTTTGCATGCATTCAGTAACTAGAGACCAATGTAATTGAGGTTATTTGTAAACAACACAGACTCAATTGGGTTTATGATTTGGTTTTAATTTCTGTTGCAATGGTGAATGGGGACGGTTGATAAGGTTCTCTGGATGTCACAAATATACTTTAAATGTTAACTGATCATTACCAGTTAATTTTATGAACTCTTTCACATACTTAATATTCGTGACATACATTTGTTTCTATGACGGTAAACTCCTTAGATATAATTTTGTAGCTTGTGTAGTCTGCCTTCCAAAAGATGCAATTTGAAAATTAATAATAACATTGGCCACACTTTGTTATAAGTTCTAAGAATAAAAAATGTACTGAGAAGTCCTTCTATAAACTTTGTTTTTTCTTGTATTGCAATTCCTTCCTTATTAAGTCATCATTATTGGTAATGGGTTTTCCTCATTCTATTAAATGTATCATTTATAAATTAATGTCGGTGTTTCTTGTATTGGTGTCATGCGTTTGCCATACAATGGAATCCTGGTGAATAAACATAATGGCAATAGTTTAATCAGTATAAATAACATATAATATGTGTAGGTAGGTAAATAGCTTTGGTAATATTGTTGGATAATTGTTTATTTTTGTGTGCTTTCCTTACCAAACATTGTTTAATTAGTAGGTAATTGGCGTGTGTGGTTTATATAAAGTTATGAGTTACGGCTCATGGTGTTGTGGCTATATTCTAATGTCACGCGATGACATAGCACTGTCCTTGCCTCGCTTGCCGACACACGATTTCATTGTTGTTCGATAATATGTACTGTAAATATTTTCGTGTTTCGAAATGTAGCGACAAACACTCAAAACATGACATTTTCTGTATTTATAAGCCTTAAGTATAATTGAAAATTCAAACCGGCACAGATCAATTAATTCGAGAATTACATTCATAAGTATTTTTATTAAATTGCTATGTATTAATGTTATCTCAATTCAGCTTATTTTAAATAAAATTGTGTAAACATCAAGTAATTGCTAAAAAAGGGCACTAAAAATTATTTCCCACTTAATGAATTACAAGCAATTAGAACAAATACGTCCAAGAAGTAATTAACTAAAAAATGTGTATTTAAACTCAAGCAGTGATGTTTGAAGATTAGTTCTGTTTTAATTTCCACTTAGTATTCAACGTTCAACCGAGCTTCATAGTCGTTTACTGTTAGCATCGCATTTAGTCCCACTATATACACCTAGTGACCCAATAACTAACTAGAATTAGTATTTTGATCAACGTTATGTCTTAAATATTAATCCTAAATACCATTGTTCAAAGTGTTCATTTTCGTCCCATTTCACCCCATTATCATCCGCATTTTGGTCCATTATCAACCCGCACAGTACTTGTAATAAATGCTGACTTGTGGCAGTTCACGGCTGGGCGTCGGCATGGCGAGCATGAGCTCCACGCTCGTCGAGACCGTCTCCATCAACTACGAGGACTTTAACGAGAGCTTCCTCACTTGCGGCACGTGTTTGTGTTAGTATCTACACTTTATTTATACAGGCACTTGATAATGTTTTGGTATACACGCAAGTTTTTGCAAAGTTGTGCACACAATGCAATATTTGCCAGTGATTGTGGTTGAAGGTGGGATGTTTTTCAATTAATACAGCAATCGCATAAAGTTTTCGTAAGAGGAATCTTACGTAGAAGCATGGCATATTTAAATAAATAACTAAGCTAAAGAGGCGAATTAATAATCGTTTTAAACATGCTGTTTGATTATAATATAAATAAATCTTATACTGATGTTATTGTACGAGAGCCCGTGAATAGAGATATAAGAAAGAATCATGATTATTAAATTAGATTCAAATAATATATTTATTGAAAAACAATATTGAATTTAATACTACTTATATTTTTTCAGGCACATATGATGGAGGCGAGCACACGCCGAAGCTCCTTCCGTGTTCGCATACAGTTTGCCTACACTGCCTCACGCGAATAGCCGCCTCACAGACCAGAGATGCGGGAAGTTTCAGGTGCCCCATATGCCGCGAACTCATCACCATACCGAGAGGCGGGGTACCTGCTCTACCCCCCTCGTTCCTGGTCAACCAACTGCTCGACTTGATGGCCAGGCAACGCAGGGAGGTTATACCGCAGTGCAGTTCACACCCAGGCAGGGAATTGTTATTTTGCGAGACGTGCGATTGCGTGTTCTGTCGACATTGCGCCGACGGGCCGCACAGCGACACGCCCTGCGATCACACTGTAGTTCCCTTCTCCATAGCTTTAAAAAGGATGTCGGAGATATTGCTGTATAGAGCCAATGAGTGCCTGAGTAAACTGGGGTCTGCGCGGGATGCGGTTGCCAGTGAGTTGAGAAGACTCGAGGCGGCCGCTACTGCTGCGGAGGAGGCTATTGACCGACATTTCGCGGAGTTGAAAGCGGCGCTTGACGAACGACACAACGACTTGAAGTCCGCCGCCGCGGCTGCTGCCACACATAAACGAAAGTTACTCGAGGAACAGTTGAAGCTGATTGACGCCGAGAAATCTAAGGTTAGTGTTTAGTTGTTTTTGCGTTTGTACTTACCTACCTATTGTTACACTTCTCTACTTTCCAGTGCCTTGCCAAGTAGTGAAGGTTGGTAGTCGGCTCCGCATATTTCACTCTGTATAGCTACACTGCGAAACCTTAAATATTAATGTGTTGTATTTTTTATACATGTTTTGAAAACAATTATGAGGAGGTAAAATGTGCCCTGTCGAATAGTAACAGGATATTTGCATACCGGAAAATAATTAATTAATTATGTCCATATAGATATTCGCAAAATTTAACATGATGTATTGCTACAAAATACTTAGCTATTACGGCCTATTTAAACAGTCATGCGTGTATGGCAAATGCTTAGTTCTGGGGTACATTGTTTCTCTTTATTTAAAGCCAAAAATGTTTTTTAAGTATCTCGATCTCGATCAGTACTTGAGGACAGCAATCGCGTCACGCAGATCTTGAAACTGGCCCTGGACCGAATACAGAACACATCACACCTGCACTAGCAAACCGAAGAATCTTCCCTGGTTTATCATTTTCGCACATAATTAAGTGTAAACTCCGTCATAGTCAGACATGCCAATGTGTTGCGTTTCGGGTTCAGCCTTTATCCGGATCAAAACAGACTGCTATACGACGAGGAACACACATCTCCTAGTGGATACTCTGCATTTCATTTCACTTCCGATCAAGTCCACTATAATCACTTGGGCTGTCAGTATTAAAATACATTGTTCTAGCTGTCTTGTCTGTGATTGTCTATGATAGTTTGAGTTTAATATATGTATGTGTCATTTGTGTAGTCGAATTCTTGATTATATGCTCGAACTTGACACTGATTTTATTGTGCTACTGTAATCACACTATCTTTTCTGGCACCGTTGTCTCTGGGATTTTCTCGGGGATTTAATGTTGATTGATGCTATACGGGGTATTTACCTTATCAGTTTTCTGGACGCGGACATGTCTTAAATTCTCGGTGAATTTAGAAGTGGTACAATCTTTGTCAGGTGGAGGCGGAATGCTCGGGTCTGCAGCAGCAGGTGGAGGTGCGCGAGGTGTCGAGCCGCGCGGCGGCGCTGGGCGCGCGGCTGGGCGACGCGGCGGCGCTGGCCGAGCCCCGGGAGAACGCCTTCCTGGCGGTGGACTTCGCGCACAACGACGCGCACCAAGAGTTCATGCACGCGCTCGCGCAACTCGGCAGAGTGCGCACCAGCACCACCTTCCCGGGACTGTGTACTTTGCAACTCGGTTAGTAGTTTAATTCCCTATTTAATTACCTTCTATTTTTCCCTATTATAATATTCATTGTTCCCTATTAAGCTCTAACTTGCTGTGCACATCAAACGCGGGTAATGACAGACTTATTTATTATTTTTAACATGTCAGATACAGAACTGCATATAACTTAATAAGTTACACTTGTAAAAAAAAGCTGCTATACTTGCCCTATAGCAGTATCGAATGTACAAAATACTCAAAGAATATACAAAAAAAAAATATTGCGTTTTTTTGTTAGGGATTTTATGGATACGTAACAGTATCTGATATAAACTATCGAGTAAGGACAATGTTTAAACTTTAAATACGAGATTTAGGGCAAAGACTTAGCTGGTTTTTATATTGGGAACCGTCCGTCTCGATATCTAAAATCATGCAAATAGAGAGTTAGTCCTCTCATCTCTAACTACTAAAACTACTACTTTCCGGCGTTTTTGCCATACCTATTACTGGATTCAAGCATAACAGTTCACATAATAGGTCCCATTTAAATGTAATAATAATTTGATCCGTGGTGCTTCACAGCTGGCTTCTCCGGCTGTGAAAGTCTTTTTGCGAGGTTATTTACCTCTTCAGTTTAATGTTTTGACACCCGCTTTGCACGGAGGGAAGTGGACAATAATTTATTTCCAACTCCTATTAATTTAACTTTCTGATTAATTTCGTTGCGGGTTAAAGACAAGTTAGACATTCCCGGAGACTCGCCGAGCTTCAATGCTCGGTGTCATTACTTTGCGTGCCCCTGTTGATCCTGGCTCACAGGAGTTACAGTGGTGGGTGTGAGGGCGGGACAGTCTCCAAAAAAAAAAAAAATAACTACTAAAAGTCCTACTCAACTAAAAGTTCTATATTTTTCATTTTCCAGAGTCGGCGTGTGTATGTGGTCTGGAAGTGGTGGTGATGCTGCGTACGGTGGACTATCACGGCGAGGCGCGGTGCACTGGCGGCGACCCCGTCACCGCCGCCGCCACTATCGACGACACGCCGCTGCCTTGCACTGTCACCGATCTCGACTCCGGCATGTATAGGTAAAACATCAGAAATTAGTATAGGATTAAAAAAATTACCTGTGCAGTCCATACATCCCGATTCATAACGACTTACCACATGTTTTCCAAAACTGATATAAACCTTCTTATTTTAGTAACCTGTTCGAAGATTCATCCCACAACCTCAAGCGCATTTTGCCATATGTAAGAGGCCCAGGTTTCTAAACTTCGAGCGTTCGTTATTGACACAATCCTTTGTGGTTTGAATTTCAAAAAAGTGTTAAGCGAATCGTGAAAATTAATGCTTAAATTGCACGTTATCTAGAGTGTTACTCTATGGATCCAATATTAAGTTCCAATGTTCGGACGTCATACGTTAAACTTCACCAATGTGCCTCTAATACTCAACAAAAGGTTGGAATCCTCTATCGTACATCATAACCATACACTAAGTTCGAAAATAATAAGCATCATAGAAAGTAGCATTAATTTCTAGAAGTAGAAAACTTAAATCTCACTCGGATGGTAAGCATTCAAACATTGCAACTTGGTTTCTAATGATAGAAAATAATAATGATTTTTTGAAGTGGATAACTTAAATCTCACTTCGGACGGCGAGCATTGGAACTTTGTTTCAGATGATACAGTGACCCCGTGTATTGATGTACGATCACTTCGGACGGCGAGCATTGGAACTTTGTTTCAGATGATACAGTGACCCCGTGTATTGATGTACGATCACTTCGGACGGCGAGCATTGGATCTCGGTTTCTGATGGTACAGAGACCCCCTTGTTTTGTTACAGGATCTCGATGCGTCCGTGGTGCAGCGGCGCGCTGTGCGTGCGCGTGCTGGTGTTCTCGCGCGCCGTGCGCGACTCCCCGCTGCGCGCCGCCGTGGCGCCCGCCGCGCCCGCGCTGGCCGTGTGGGGCGCGCGCGGCACCGGCAAGGACCAGCTCAACCAGCCCGTCGCCGTCGCCAGGTACACGCACGCAGGCACACAAACACGCACGCATACATATACTCGTACGCACACGTACACAAACACCCATGCACGTACGTGAATACGTACACGCATTCACGTCTACAATATATGTACGCACGCATACACCTACACGCATGCGTATACATACGTACGCATCCATATACGTATACATACGTAAGCATGCATACACGTACACGCACGTAGGTATGTATCCTTGCACAACATTGCACAAGTGATAGTTTAATCACGTCCACACAACATTCACGCGTCGTGCAGTTAGTGATCTGCATATGCAAATAGAAAGGAACACAACCTTATCTACGTTATAATATTACGCCATCTATGATCTATTTTATAAAACAATTTTGTAGTAAATTTATAGAGATATCTGTTTGAAGTGTGAAATATGTTAAAAGAATACCCTTATAAATATATTGCATATACTTTCCAGATGTCCCAAACGACGAGAGATCTACGTTTTGGACGCGGGCAACTCCAGAGTCAAAGTGTTGGATGACGAGACATTCGCATTTAAAACGCACATTGTTAACGAAGGTATTAACATTTTATACATCAATACAAAATCAGCTTAATGCAGGTTAATGGACAGACATGTTCTTTTAAACGATTACTCGTATTTATGAAATTATATCTCAAATATACAGTATTATCTAAGTCCTGACTCTATAGCATGAAAAAGATTTACCATCGTGATTACCAGAAATTACGGGAAACTTTTTGATCGATTATCTATGTTTCAGGTTTAGCGGGTCGGAGTTGTACCGGCATAGCGGTGACGGCGGAGGGAGTTGTGGCCGTCAATTGGCGGACTCGTACTCTTACTGAGGTAACATTCATAATCCATATTTCATAATTGTTAATAACTATTCTTGTGCCAAAACCCGTATACTCTGTTGATACATTTATGCATTTAGAAAAAAAAAACATAATTTCCTCGCCACATTTCCATATACCGATTTGTCAGTATTATAGATATTATGCGGTCGTGTTTAATATATCGAGCAGAATATTGTTTATTACTTTAATTGTATATTTCGGTTATCATTTTTTTTTGTATAGGCTGTAGCTAGCCAGAGCATAGTAACATACACACATACATACATAAACCAATGTCTATTCCCAGAAATATATACAGGGTATATCAAGACTGCTACCGAAAACGAAGCTGGGTGGTAGTTTTAGTGACTTCAGATACGATGCAATAAAATTTTGTGCAAAGAATTGCGATGATTTTTTTTTGTACTTTTTTTTTAATCGTCGTATAAGGGTGGTAAATACATAGTTTTTTTCTTAAATAATAGTATACACCCTTTTATTTTAAAGATGCTATGGCTTTAAATTATTATTTTAGCAAAAACTTTAGATTTACCAACCAAACTCGACGACCATAAAAAAAATATAAAAAGAATTATCGCATTTCTTTGCGAAATTTTTAGTTACATTGTGTTTGTAGTTACTAAAACTACCACCCGGCTTCGTTTTCGGTAGCACTTTTGATATACCCTATATATCCCACGTTTTGCCTTGTACTGTCGCACATTGTGATAGGGGGCGAGCTTATCATCACATCGGGCACAAATTCATCCCTCCGGGAACTCCGGGGACTCCTGTAAAGTCCAATATAACTTCGCTCGCCCTCTACATGGTATTACGCCGTGTTGCAGGTGAGCGGGTCAGGCGCGACGCTGCGCACGATCCGCTCGCCGCGCCTGGTGGAGCCGGTGTGCGTGGCCGCGCACGCCGCGTCGCGCCGCCTCGCCGTCGCCGACAACGGCGCACGCGCTGTGTTCCTGTTCGACGAGCACGGGAATATTGAACGAGAGGTGACACTACCTATAATAATACTAAACTCGCCTTATATATGCGTCTGAAGAAAATTAATTAATGGACAAGAATAAATTTAAAAAAGTTGCCTTATTACTGGAAAAAATAATATTTACCAAATCAAAGTTGAAGAACTATTTTCAATAAAAAAAGACATATGACTTCAGCCCATATACGTCCCACTGCAGGGCACGGGCCTCCTCTACAATCGACAGTACGATTGAGAGTGGTTAGGCCATATAGTCCACCACGCTGGCCTAGTGCGGGTTGACGGACTTACATATCATAGAAATTTTTATAAATCGCTATGGTATGCAGGTTTCCTCACGATGTTTTCCTTCACCGTTTTAGTGCGTGGTGACTATCAATACACACATGACTCCGAAAAGTCAGAGTTGTGCCCTGGAATTCGAACCCGCGACCACCGTGAACATGTTGGCAGTTGCGTCTAGTCCGTTTACCAACAGGCCACCACGCAATCGTCGTCGAATCAAAATCATTTTAAATATTTTTGTATAAAACAGCATTGCAAGATGATTAAAATTTCTCAAGATAACTATGGGATATTAAACATTCTTGGAGGTGTAGACTTAAGAGCGTATACACCTTGCGCGCAAAGTCAACTATAGGTATTTCTTCGTTAATTTCACGCACACATAAGCGACCAAAGCTGTGTGCGTAGAGCTGCCGCGTCGGCTCGCTATACAATCGGCTCAAACAACTTTGATCCGTGCGCTTCAAATATTCAATTGAAATGTAACTGTAATATAATATCATAAAAATATTTTATTTGCATTATAAGTAGACAAATATTACTTTGCAAGCAAAGAATAATACAAATTTTGGATACTAATCATATTTTCGTTATTATTACATCGTTAAGTTGCATTCAAATCAGTGTTCAATCAGTATACACTACGGACGTTTTATTAATCATTTCGTGTTCGAACACATAAATAGTGTTAGGGGCCTTACAACCCCTTACAATTACGAAATATATTTAATTTTATAGTACAATACATAACATAATTTAGCCTCGGAATTACATCCCATTATATTACCTGAAACATAATTTATACTCACTACAAAATCATTGTAGGTAATAAAAATAATTAAATATTTTACTACCAAAGTACTAAGATGTGGTAATCGCATTCCGCGCGTGGCTATTTTTACTACGCGCGGCATAATCGACTGCAGCCAGGCCGGAGCGACGAGCGATACGTCCTCCCTCTAGAAGGCCTTGCGGCGGTCTGATTTGATCCACGTCGGACAGCGTGTTTTATAGTGGTTTTTAAAATATTTGTAGAAAACATGAAAACTAATTTTGTTGAAATATAAAAATGGTAATTTATTGATAAGATGTTCTTCTATTGTAATATGCAATTGCTATAAAAAATTATGTACGATAAGTCGGTGAAAAAAAAAATGTTCTTGACGAGAGTTTCTGAATAATTTCGCATTGTTTAAATTTTTATTTTTCAGGAACTAAACACAAAAAGATTATTTTTCTCAGCAAAATCCCTCCATAAGGGTCTTATTAGTCTGATAATATTTTTATTTTCATCTTATATTTAGTGGTTTCGGATATCTTAAGCTTCTAAATTGCCATTTAAAGCCTAAATAACGAAACTTGTGTTCAGTAATCCGTATAGTACTCACAAATTATCCATCAATCTATAATGTTTTCCACCAAAATCCCTAGATGACAACCTTTTCTAAAATTAGTAATAATTATTTTTCCTTTAAATTGTTTATTGGTGGCTATTAACTCATTTGAAAAGTCCTGTTTTTAAGCCAAAAAGCGCGTGCAGGGTATAAACGCTCTTAATACCAAATTACAAACATATTTTTTTATCAGAATTATATAATTTAAACTAACTGGTCAATCGATTTCTGATTGCTAATTAAACTCCTAAATAAAAATAAAATGTGTTTTCATTTCTTTTCAGATTGGCAATGGCGAGCTTGGATTGGTGGGTGGGTTGGCGCTGTCGGAGGATCTCCTTATCGTCGCTGACGTGGCGGTGAGAGTGTACGATGCGGAGGGGAATCTTAAGAACACCTTAGCCCCTGTGCCCAAAGGTTTGTCTATATTAAATATTTATTATATTAAAAAATACTTGCAGTAGAATGTATTATACATAAATATATTATTTTCATCTTTAATTAGACAAACGTTGGTATCTTTATTTATTGTTACTCTATCACTATATTCGTCCACAGGTATCTGGTTGAGAAAGTAATTAATTCCTGTAAAAGAATCACTTTAACTCTTTTATATCATCAAGATCACCACTTAAAAATAACGAAATGCTAAAATGTCACAGCAACCCTGACAATACAATTGCATTGTATTATATTGTATAAGCCCGTATAAGTTCCACTGCAGGGCACAGGCCTCTTCAATCGAGAGAAGGATTGAGAGTGGTCAGGCCTGTACCGGTATTTGCTAACCACGTACATAAAATGAGTGTTGATATTGAATGCAGGAATAACTTGATAATCTATACATACAGGGTATATCAAGACTGCTACCGAAAACGAAGCCGGGTGGTAGTTTAAGCGACTTCAAACACAATGCAACAGAAAAAGTTGCAAAAAAAAGTGACAATTTTTTTTTGTTTTTTTTTTTTTCCTATGGCCATATTTGGGTGGTAAATACATTTTTTCCTAAAATAATAGTGTATACCCTTTAATTTATAAATACTCTAAGATATAAGAGAGTTTAAATTATTATTTTAGCAAAATCTATGGATTTACCACCCAAAAATGACGATATTTAAAAAATCATAAAAAATAATTGTCGCGTTTCTAAGCGAAATTTTTAATTGCATTGTGTTTGTAGCCACTAAAACTACCACCCGGCTTCGTTTTCGGTAGCAGTCTTGAGATACCCGGTATAAATAAAATTGAAGTGTCTGTTTGTAAAGTGAAAATTAAAGAAAATGTCCAACTAGATATCGTTATATACACGATACCTACAACGAAAATGATCTTAGAGTTTTTTTGTCTGTCTGTTTGTTCCGGCTAATCTCTGAAATGGCTGGACCGATTTTGACGGGACTTTTTTGTCAGGTAGCTGATATAATAAGGAGGAACTTAGGCTAAATTTATTTAAGAAAAAATCTTTAATATTAGAAAAATAAAGTAATGTTGCAATGCCCAAGTACTGTCCAATACCGCGCGCAGCTCACATGCTTTTCAATAAAGCTAATACAAAAAACTGAAAATAAATGATAATTAAAATAAAAATGCAAAAACAAAAAAAAACTAAATAAACGAATTAACTTTTTTGTTAAATTCCACGCGGACGAAGTCGCGGGTACAGCTAGTTTTTAATAATTATTTATTTTAAAATGTTAGCAGTTTAATAGGTTGAATGTGAATGAAAACTAACTTATATAAAGAAACGCATGAATTTATATTTTGGCGCAAGCGCTGAGTTTGCAAATGTGCGACTTGCTTGTACAAGGCCATATAGTTTGGAGTAACAAGACAGCTGAATGACTAAATAATATCGCACCACCGGTGCAACAATGTCACTTTTGCAAAATGCAACTTTTCAGGAAAATTTGAAACTGATATCGTATAAAAATATGATATTTCAAGATAAAGACAAGTTGAACAGCTTCTATCACAATATCAAGTTTTAATTAACCGTTACAAAAATTATGACCACGTAATATTCTAAAAAATATAAGATTATTTCTTTATGCCTTCTAACCTTACAATTTATATGTGACATTGTTGCACTGAGGGTGCGATATGTGGTCTTGCTAACCACAATATGTTGTAGGTCGCGGCGGCTACGGCGGCGTGGCGCTGGAGGAGAGCGGGTCAAGTCGGCGCGTGGTATGCGCACGCTCCGTGCGCGGCCGCCCTTCACTCCTCGTGCTGCAGCTGGAGGGGGAGGAGGCAGGCGGGAGGGAGGGCGGCGTGGTGGCGGCGTGCGAGCTGGCGGACAGGAAGCCGCGCCGCGTGGCCGGCGTCGCGCTGCTGCCGCGGAACAGGGTGCTGCTAGCGGACCTCGCCGGGGACTGTCTGCGGCTGCACACTTATTGGTGAACGGTACGGAGATACGTTTAACAAATTTATTTTACAAAATACTGCAGTTATTTACATGAGAATACAGTTTGCTTTACTGGTGAAGGATACGCGTATATATTTAAATAAATTTATTCTTAAAAGACTATGGTTATATGAGAATACAGTTTGCTTAAAGTAGGCATACAGGTATAAGTGTAGGTGGTAGGCATAGGGTATACTGCACCTATTGATATTGCGGAGTGTTGCTGTTTTGCTTTGGCATGTTGGATGCTTAGAGAATTTTAAAAGGACTAGGTCTTTCTTACCTATAAAATAAATTGTTGCAATCGAAGATGAGTTGGAAGAAAGGATGGTGGAAAATGGAAGACATATCTGAATTTGTTTCTTAAGCCCACTACCATTTACATCCTCATAAGTATTTCATAAATTATCAAAAATTCCCAGTCACATATCTTTGTTCCGCTAGAACCTCGAATGTGCACCATTATTTTCAAAAATATTAGTGACCTTTAAAAATATTTTGTATTTTCAGATGGAACCACCGTGAAAAAAGAGAACGAGTCCAGTAAGTGAAGACGCCCAGAAGGCACACATTGAAAACGAATTTCATGCTAGTCCATTATCGTAACGGAGAATCGAAATGATGGCCATACTCACGGACTGCGAGGGACGTAGTACTTGCACCAAAGTTTAGTCGACCCACCCGGTCGCTAAGTTACACTAACTAGGAATATTCTTAGTACTTACAGTATTTATTTCGTATTAAGTTGATTAAGCTTAGTTTTTTGTATTTAGTTTTTTTTTGTCGATATTCGGCATCGATTATGTAATTAGACAACGTTCGCGACTGATTTTTTATACCTTTTTTATGTTTCGTTTACACTCCCAGCTTATTTGGAATTCGTGTAAGCCATAATACGCCTTTTACGTAGCACATATTTTAGCGTTAGGTGACTAGGGACCCACGTATACACGTGTGATGAGGTACACAAGATTGTATTATGTACTGTCAATCACGGACTAAGACTGACATCCTAAAGTGTCTGCCTATGTGCTGTGAACGAGTCTTGTCTGTTTGAATTTCGAATATCTCTCATTAAAATTAATTAATTGGCTATTCTCGATTTTACTAGTCTTTCGGAAATTGCATTTATATGGAATCTTAATCATTATTCGACTTAAACGAGTGCGTCTCGCGTAGTAATAAGACAACGACAATATTTAAAACAAATGTTTAAATCATCATCTTTGACGTCACAGCATATTTTTGTACGAAGTTCGTTCACGACAATAAGCTTCGCAATTATCGATAAAATATAGCACTGTTGAAAATAGTTGAAACTTTATGTTTACCAGAACCACGATATTAGGTTGAGAAATGCCTTTGAATCATTCACAATACATTTTTTATTGAGCAAAACCTTATTTATCTGGTCACAAATGCCTATTCATTTGCTCAATGAAAACTGAAACACCATATAGGGGTATTGCTTCCATTTTGCTAGAATTTAGATGTGTACAAGTCTAAAGAATGACTGAGTATAGATGCATAGGTTATTATATTCACTTTTTAATTACGAAAATATCACCATGTTAGACTATACACCTAATAGATCAAGAGCCCGTGGCCGCCAGACCTTCGTAATTTTATAAAAGCTGAAAGTTTGTGTACGCGTGCCTCTGACATAGGCATCACACAATCAGCTATTATGAAGTTCCGATCGTAGTTACTTTGGAAGTTATGGGCTTTAATGTTTCTGGCAAGATGAAAGAACCATCAAAAGTGTCTGAATACCAAGGAAATATTTGTTTATAGTTGCTTTCATAACATATATAAAATTCAGGTTTTATACAATAACGCCGGCAAAATTACATGTTATTAAATATCACGTAATCTTCAAACTTTAACATAATGTAATTTTGTCACCGTTATAGTATAAAATCTGAATTTTATATACAGGGTATATCAAGACTGCTACCGAAAACGAAGCCGGGTGGTAGTTTAAGCGACTTCAGACACAATGCAACAGAAAAATTTGCAAAAAAAAGCGACATTTTTTTTGTTATTTTTTCCTATAGCCATATTTAGGTGGTAAATACATTTTTTCCTAAAATAATAGTGTATATCCCTTTATTTATAAATACTCTAAGGTACAAAAGAGTTTAAATTATTATTTTAGCAAAAACTATGGATTTAACAAAAATAACGATATTTAAAAAATCATAAAAAATAATTGTCGCATTTCTATGCGAAATTTTTAATTGCATTGTGTTTGTAGCCACTAAAACTACCACCCGGCTTCGTTTTCGGTAGCAGTCTTGAGATACCCAGTATGTTATTAATGCAACTATAAACAAATATTTCCTTGGTATTCAGACACTTTTGATGGTTCTTTCATCTTGCCAGAAACATTGAAGCTCATAACTTCCAAAGCAACCACGATCGGAACTTCATTATAGTTGATTGTGTGATGCCTATGTCAGAGGCATGCGCACACAAACTTTCAGCTTTTATAAAATTATGAAGGTCTGGCCGCCACGGGCTCTTGGTCTATAATAAATGTTGCAGGAAGGCTAAATGCAGGGGCTCTTAGAAAACACGATAATCGATAACTCGTGCTATTCTTCGTATTGAAATCTTCTTCTAGTGACTTCGTTTCTACTATGATGTCGATGAATATACTCTTTGAAATACTTGTCAATTGTCAACACTGTTGGATCGTTCCACACTTGATATGAGTGAAAATGTCTGCGTTAGAAGTAGCCTTAACACGCGGAATCGCACGACATATCGAATGTCGTTATTTATAGAAGCCTCAGGTCTTCGCTTCCTATAGATCATTGTGGCAATCCTTGCGAGAGGTCTATGTTCACCAGTGGACTTCCTGTGACTGAAAATAATGATTATGAATATATAAAACAAAAGTGCTAATATTATAAAATACTTTCGTGTTTTACATATCGGTATTGGAATATAAACGAGTTAAGATTTTTGTTAGTGTTGTTGTCGCTTGAATTTGTTGTATGTTTGTGTATTTGTACTGTGGTAATGTTTCATGTCTTGAATCTCAGTGAACGTTAATTTTCGATAGAATTTACGTTCTGTTATATACAACTCTATGTTAAAAATATTAGTTGTGATAAGTTTTCATTCATACACCGTAGAACAGTTCAAATAGTTGCAGAATATAGTAGATAGCAAAAAAATCATTTCAAATCTATAAATTAAAATAGTATATTACAGTAATAAAATCAAAATATAATTGGCACTACCATGATTATGTCTATACTTTAAAATACGACCATATAAGAATATGGTAAGCAATTTTACTAAATCGGTTTTAAACTAATAAATCATTTACTCACTATAATATACGAAAGTTGATTATAAGGTATATATTTTAAACTAATTTCGATAATTTCCATACTAAATTTTGGATTATAGATTGACTCAACAAAAATAGTAAAGAAGTATGTAGAATGAAAGAAGTGGACAAAATCTGTATATTTATTAATGTTATCGTCATTATTGCTAAAATGCTCTATAAAAAGTATAACATTACATTAACTGGCTTAAAGGACCTGTGTCCGGAGCAATAAAAAATATTAGAAAAGTCAACTATATTTTCATAATACTGTTACATTTAAAAATCTTAAACCACTTATAATAAAACTTACAAAATGCAATAATAGATTTAATAATATTTAGTATTTGTCTTCTGCTATCCTGTTTACGCCTTAACTGTTCGGTAGAATGCCTTATATATAGAAAGGTACATTGGAATGTGGACACGAGAGACTCGCAATTGTTATTTGTGTAGTATGTAGTAATGTTCAATTTTTTATACAGTAAAATGTTGAGTCGATGTAGCTTTAGATGTAGCCTGAACTGATGAACAGACATTCAATGTCGTGTCACTTACTTTATTACTCCTTTTCACGTGTCGAGGTGACAATTTTAAGTGACATGCAAAACATGCCCTTAGACTAATGCTAATAAGATTCATATCATATTCTGTTTTGTCGACCACTATGTACTACGTGACACTGTATTATGTGAATCTTATTATTATATCAATACGGCTAGTTTTCATATAACACTGACTAGTATCACCCTGATATGTGGAAATGTCTGGTGCAAATATTTGGCAAACGTTTTAGCTGCATAATTTTAAATTAAATATATTTAAAGCACAACAAATTTAGCCGAAGAATTACAAAAATAGTACCTTTTTCTTTGTCTAACATTATTTAGATTCCTATGGATCCATTTTAGACGAACCAGTTTATTCCGTTATCTTGAATTAAATAAAAAAAAAACAGTTATCAGTTCCAAATAGTTCAGATTGCACTATCCTATAAACTTTTGTTCACAAATTGGTCATAGGACCTGTCATCCATTACTAAACCATATCTGTTTTACCTGACTCGAGAGTACGAACGAAAATTCAATAAAATATAATAAATAGTTATATTAGAGAATGTTAAAAACGACAGCCTTTCATCAATCATTCATCGATCAAATTACTATGCGTAAGTTTTCATTTACATAATGTACATTACATGAAGTTCCTTTGTTTTGATCTGTCCATTGTTATTTATAGATCGGCATTAGTTCCATTTCTAGGTATTTTTTGCAACAAATCGCGCCTTAACGATTGACATCGTGAATTACCATGACTGTAAACAAAAAATTAGGAGTCAATTATTTTGTTCACATTATGATTGGCGCATAGGAATAATTACAGGTTTTTGATGTTGCGTCGGTGGACAATATATGGAGGCCAAAAATGCGGTAGGCAACCATTATTACATCATTTGGAAGATTATTAACTTTTTATGTCACCTTGCATAGCTAAGGTTTTTACTATACTATGTTTTGTACTGAAAACCTTGTGTGGCGTGATTGTTCTAAAGTTCTGTGTGTAAATAGGCCGAATTTATTTGTCACAAAATTTCACGCATCACTGCCCTTAGTTTTGGTGCATTTACCAATCACGTGTCGGTTCATTGTAGACGTACAATTACAAGCCAGTGTTGGTGTCAGTTACAACAGCAAATTGGTACAAAAATAGCAAATAATGCATATTAAGATATATTCTCGGCATTAAATGTTCAATTTAGAAATAAATTATTGAAATCTCCAATATTGAATATAGCAAACGAGTAAAGTATGCAAATCTATTTTGGCAATAAATCATATATTTTCAGAACATAAAGAGCAATAATGGAATTGATTTGAGTAACACGTTAACTGTACGTTCGCATAATGCTGAAGTGTAATTATTTATCAGAAGCTGTGAAACTGTACTTAAATTATGTATAATCACAGAGTATCTCAGTGTATTGTCGATAACGTCACTTTTGTGAGGAACACAATAAAGTTAACGTTCAATGCAATGTGTTATTTTATTTGACTACCTACACTTCCTTTAATACTTTTATACTTATTAAAAACTATATGTGTACTACTATATTCCGTCCTTCCGCACTTTAATCTTAAGCATTCATTTTCTTGTTCATTCCCTCTATCTTTAGGCTCCTACGTTCATTCATCTCTTTCATGCAACCACCACGTTTCATACCAGTCATTCGTCTAAAGTTTAATTCTGCTTATCTTTCATCATAGTCCCATCCTACATTAAGGACACGCTGATTGGTCCTTAGTCGTTGGTGGGCGTGGCTTAAAGTGGTAAGAGTATGAGGTTTAGCCAATAGAAAGTCACTTGCTTTTTATGAATAAATATATCTCCGCCGACTTCATGCATTCCTGGTACTTGAAAAGGTAAAAACTAATTTAATACTATCGTCAATTGAAAGTTACCTGCTTAGAAGTTAGAACCAAATAATATCTTCGTCAACTTCTTGCGTTCATAAGACCTAACTTCATCGTGTATTTATGGTGTGCGGAGTGCGCGCGCATCTTAAAAAATGTATTCTCATATTATTTTTCAAACGCGCCAAAATAAGAATAACTTGCTATGGTACAATTTATATTCAGCAGATGGCAAGCACGTAGTAAACCGTATTGTCGCAGAAATTATGGTAGATTGGGTAAATCATTGCTAAAATGGAGACTAGAAACCGGGGCAGGCTTTCGATGTGGTGGACTGATGCACGTGGCGAGAAACAAGCTGGATGAGGACTATTCTCCATAGAATAATGGCGTTAACTACAAGAGGCCTGCACTCAGCACTGATTTGATACATACGCTGAAAAAGAAGTACCATTTTGTGGTAAGAACCATCATCAGTAGGCCGCATTAAATCAACCTAAGAGGTCTAAACAAATATAGAAGACATAGCAATTCTCAACAGCTAAAACCAGTTTTATTTTCATAAATATTTATTATGAAAAATACATAAAGTAAAAAAATATAATGTTTATATCCGCTGTGATTTACAATATTCGTGTGATAATGTGAATGTAACAACAAAAATGAAACTAATGCGTACATTTAGGAACATTTGAATAGCACATATCAATTTTATTCCATAAACTTATTATTATCGAAATTATACAATAACATTCTTATATAAACAATAATAATTCCACGAGAACAACATTGGCACTCTGACAACTAGAATATTGATGTTTTCATTATTGCGTCGTATTAGCTGTTTGTTATTAAAGAAAAATATTTTTCATAATTCATAGTATCAATAAGAGCTTACATAACAATGGCGTGATCTTCGCAGTCCTTGTGCGAAATAGTCAATGCACTTGTGCGCAAATATCAAATACGAGTTACATGTGTTTTATTAAATAACATAACTCATTGTAATAAGTAAACACCATTAATTAATACATAGAAAAAATAAAAACTTACGCGGCGTATTACTCATATTTATTAATAAATAATATTTAATTAATTTGCATCTTGGCCATCAATATTGTCTGCACATGCGAATACAATGTTTTTTTTTCGTCAGAATATTAATGCAAAATAATACAATACCTACAGCTTTTGGCTTGGTAACGGTCTGGCAGTTCAGTCGAGATGTGTTCGCGGGTTCGAGTCACAGACTACATGCTTCTGAATTTTCCGAGTTATATGTGAATTTCAGTCCATACCCACACATTTTAAGGGCAAAAGAAAATATACTGAGGAAAGCTGCTGGCCGAAAAAACCTGTATTACTTAACCAGCATGGTTGAGAGCCTATGCATCCTCTATCTTAGAGGAGGCCTGTATCATGTAGTGTAATAGGTATATGACCTGTAAATAGCACAATTTACACGATAACTTAGTTACTTAGCTTACTTGAAAATTGGCACAAACACAAAAATGCGAAGAATGTTCTTAGGAATACATAATATGTTTACAATAAAATAGTGCCTGATAAGTTGATTTACAATGTGTTTACTCGTTATGTAGACGGAACTTGGATCTGCACACCGATAGATGGCGCTTAGTTATGAAAAATATTTTTTTTAAACTACGACTAACTTGATGTATTATTAGACATAGAATTTATATTCCTTTCAATAACATGGTTTTACCATCGCTATAGCCTATAGCTATCGCTATAGCTACCTGTATGTATCTGCCTAATTGACAAAATGAGCTGTGCCACATGACCGATCATTATTTTAATAATTGAACGTATGTACGTGCGTTTGCAATAGAAGGTCAGTTTATTCACACATTTTTTGCACCAGTTCTGAGCTAACTAAAAGTAAAAAATACACGAATATAACAAATATTAACGTAAATGCAATTATAATAAAATGAATTACACTGGTATTGACGATGGGTTTTAATGTAACAGAAAATAATTTAGAGATCATAATCCGTGTTTTTATATTTAACATTAAATTTTGTGGTCAAAACTATTTCATAAAAGTTTCTTATATATAAAAATATAACAGTTATATCAAGAAGATAAATGCAATCCACAACTCTTATTCTAGTGTCATATTTGGCGCACAGATGACTCTACTTGCCGTATTTGGACAAAGTTTGCTTGCAGTCTTGAATGGTTTTGTTGAGGCGTTCCACAGTGGCCGAGGTCTGCTTGGTCTTCAACAGCCTGTTGCAGCTGTCTATGGTGGTTTGATATCCGCAGACATTGTGGAAAATCCGCACGACGCGGTCACCGCAAACAAACAGGTATTTGCCGGACGCGTCGAATTTCATGTAGTTGATTAAACCTATAAAAAAACCTGAGTTATTATTTTGTACTTAACATTACACAACATTGTGTTAAAATAAGATGGAAATAAAGGAGAATTACTCTAGCTTTAATATCACATTAATGCGAAACAATTTTGTGAACAGTCTAGTAGAAAAAGAGAAATTTCTTAATTAATACAACATATGCATTTAAATGTACAACTTTAGAGTGGCCTATTATATCCAACCGGTCATAGGACCATCGCGTCTCGCCAACGTATAGAAAGCAAGATTTTTGCAACATTTGAACCATTATAAACTAGTTAGTGCACGCGGGTTTAATTAATCGTTTCGGGAATTATTTCAAAACGCTATAAAGTTGGCAATCAAATAAATTAACACCAGTTCAGACGTAACAAGAAGATTGAATTTCAAAACCGCGATGCCCTTATCCAACCTCAACCGCAATAATTGCTTTTGCATAAACACCTTCGTGACATGTATTATATAAGGATTGTGATAACCGTATTTGAGTATTGGAAGTAGAAAAGTGACTCGTAATCTATTTATATGGGGTATATGAATAAATCAAATCAAGGCCTAAGTCCTCTTGTTTAAACTTTTTTATAATCGCTGATTGCAACCTCACTTGATTCCATTCTGTAAATGTCTTGTTTTACATCAAAGATTCGAAAATATAGATGGAATATTAATATTGGACCAAATGTTATTATGTTTTGGTTTGTCATACGACTGCATTCCCGTATCGGCTGTGGTAGAGCCACGCTGTTGTCATGACTCAGCATGAATGGGCAGGCTCGGCCGGGGCGGTGCCACTGTCTCGCAGGTAATCGACATGAAGCGACAGCTTGGCTGTCGAGTTTCTTTCGGTGAGTGAGATTGCCATGTGCCCATAAGCCCTTTCCTCTTGCCATCTATTTTCCTTCACACTCACTTTATTGATTGATTAAATGGGGCAGCAATAAATCCATGATCCAAGTGTTGCAGGTGACATGTTTGCACGTTTGTCTATGCCATAGATTTAGTATAAAACATAGATCGGCAATGTGAAAGAGATAGAATAATTTAACTCATATGTTAAAGCGAGATGCATGATGCGACCATACGTTTACACAGAAGTAGCCTGCAGTGACCCAGAGTCGAAATATCTCAAACTAAGCGAGCAACAAAATTCGCTTATTTTCATAATTTATTTAATTTTACAGTACTTGGTTATATTTATTAAACGTAGTTTATTATAGTGCATTGTGCAGTGCCAAGGTGTGGTTCATGCAGGCGTAAAAATCCGAAATAATTAAAGTTTCACAGGTACCGGCCACTTTTGCACAATACTATTTTGTGACGATATTATAGAATTGTTGTTATTGTGGCGATTATGGGCATAAACCCAAAATGTTGCGCAAAATAAACAAATGGCCCCCAGTTCCCGGTCGCCCTGCTAGTCCTGGCCAAGGCGGCGGTCATGGAAATGGCAGGGCAGGGGGTGCGAAGAATCCCCGGGCTACGGTAGGCCGCCCATCCCAACTGACCCTGGCAACGTACAACGGCAGAAGTCTTCGGCTTGATGAACATCTGGCGCAGTTAGAGGCAGAGCTGGAGAACATAAGGTGGCATGTTCTGGGGCTGTGTGAAGTCCGTAGAAAGGGGGAGGATACCATCACCCTTGATTCAGGCCACCTTATGTACTACCGCGAGGGTGATCAGTCATCCCAGGGTGGCGTAGGTTTTCTCGTTAATAGGGCCCTCTCAAACAACGTTGAAGAAATCTCCAGTGTGTCGACTCGGGTAGCTTACTTGGTACTTAGGCTATCCAAGCGATACTCCATTAAGATCATACAGGTATACGCACCGACATCGACACATTCGGATGATGAAGTGGAAGATATGTACGAGGACATATCTAAAGCCTTGCACAACACCACCAAGGCTCACTTCAACGTTGTTATGGGGGACTTCAACGCTAAAGTGGGAGTCCAGAGACACAGCCAATCTTAAGTGGGACCATATGGTTTTGGATGCCGAAATCACAGGGGAGATATGCTCGTCAACTTCCTTGAGAAAGAGGGGCTCTTTTTGATGAAGTCTTTCTTCAAGAAGAGACCCCAAAGGAAGTGGACGTGGCAAAGCCCGGACACTGTGACCAAAAAACGAGATCGACTTCATCATGACGGACAAGAGGCACATATTCAAAGATGTCTCAGTGATTAACAGATTTCACACCGGATCCGATCACCGACTTGTACGAGGCACTCTGAATATCGATCTTAAGCTGGAAAGAAGTCGTCTGATGAGGTCTACGCTCCGGCCTAATCCACTCCAAATTATGGCAGGCTCTGATAAGTTCCAGAGGATGATCAGAGATAGATTCGCTGCTTTGGAACCCACTCTAGACGTAGACGAGACCCTACAAAATCTGGTCGAAGCACTGAGGACCGAGGGCATCAAATTCTGCCAAATGCAGCGTGGAGGCAGAAAGTCCAAACTCTCGGATGAGACTCTACGGCTTATGGCAAAAAGACGGGAAGAAACTCAGATTGCTTTGTAAGAGAGGTCAGACCTAAACAAGATGATACGCCGGGACCTTCGGAGCTCGAATACGCGCTTTATTGAAAACGCTATAGAACGAAACCGAGGGTCTAAGGTGTTCACTCAGCAACTTGGAAGGAACCACCTGACAAAGTTAACACGTGAGGGAAAAACCGTTTTGTCAAGGCCAGAGATTCTCGCCGAGATCGAGGACTTTTATGGCCGTTTATACGCTACACATGTTCCTCGACCTGAGCGTGACGACCAAGATTCTAGAGCAACCCTGACACGCCATTATTCTGACGAGCTGCCAGACATCGACCAAGGCGAAATCATGTTGGCTTTGAAGCAACTTAAGAATGGAAAAGCCCCCGGAGAAGACGGAGTTACCTCAGAACTCCTAAAGACAGGAGGAGCCCCTTTTATACAGGAGCTACAAAGCCTGTTTAACACCGTTCTTCGCTGTGGGAGAACTCCAAAGGCGTGGAACAGGAGTTTGGTTGTTCTCTTTTTTAAGAAGGGTGATAAAACCCTTCTTAAGAATTATAGACCCATCTCACTCCTGAGCCACGTCTATAAGTTGTTCTCAAGGGTCATCACGAAGCGCCTTGTAAGAAGACTCGATGAGTTTCAGCCTCCGGAACAGGCCGGGTTTCGAGGAGGATGTGGTACCATAGACCACATCCACACAGTAAGGCAGATTATACAGAAGTCGGAGGAGTATAATCGGCCCCTGTGTCTTGCATTTGTGGACTATGAGAAGGCCTTTGACTCCGTCGAAACCTGGGCTGTTTGGGAGTCCTTACAGCGTTGCCAAGTAGACTGTAGCTATATCGAGGTGCTGAGATGTCTATATGAATCGGCCACTATGTATGTCCAATTACAGAACCAGCAATCTAAGACCATCCAGTTGCGCAGAGGGGTGAGACAGGGGGATGTTATTTCCCCGAAACTGTTCACAAGCGCACTGGAGGATATGTTCAAGACGCTGGACTGGAACGGTATGGGCATCAACATAAACGGCGAGCACATCTCGCACCTACGTTTCGCAGACGATATAGTCTTATTGGCGGAATCGCTGGAGGAGCTGCAACACATGCTGGACGGCCTGGCTTCAGCCTCACAGCGCATAGGTCTTCAAATGAACTTGGATAAAACCAAGGTTATGATCAACCAACACCTTGATCCAAGACCTGTCGCTGTATGTGGCCACCAGCTTGAAGTTGTTTCCGAATATACCTACCTTGGACAGATCCTTCAACTAGGTAGGAACAACTTTGAGAAGGAGGCTACGAGGAGGATCCAGCTGGGCTGGGCAGCATTTGGCAAACTACGTCGAGTCTTCTCGTCACCCCTACCACAATGCCTGAAAACTAAAGTTTTCAACCAGTGCGTCCTACCTGTTATGACCTACGGTGCTGAGACTTGGACACTCACAGCACGACTGGTCCGCCAGCTCAGTGTCACTCAGCGAGCTATGGAGCGTGCTATGCTTGGAGTCTCTCTGAAGGATAGGATCCGTAACGATCTTATCCGACAGAGAACCAAAGAAGTAGACATAGCACATAGGATTAGCAAGCTGAAGTGGCAGTGGGCTGGCCACATTTGTCGAAGAACCGACAACCGCTGGAGAAGACGTGTTCTTGAGTGGAGACCGCGTCTTGGCAAGCGTAGTGTAGGACGCCCACCGGCTAGGTGGAGTGACGATTTGCGAAAGGTCGCTGGCAGATGCTGGATGCGACAAGCCGAAGACAGGGTAAAATGGCGCAATTTGGAGGAGGCCTATGTCCAGCAGTGGACAACAGTTTAGGCTGATGATGATGATGATGATTATAGAATTAAATGGAAATCTGTGTATACATATCGGTAGAAAAGAATATAGTTTTTCATTACATAAATAGGCTGAAAGCATCCATTACGTATAAAAAATAATATCAAATACGTGAATTTACAATAATTTCAACCAAAAGTTGCTAGGGATTGACTGACAGGTTCGATCAATAAAAGGCTGTCGATAAAATAGTCGATGACAACACATGTTTCCCTACATTTTTATGGAGCTATAGTATGTTGTGATAGTGTGCATTATTCTTCTTCTTCTTCTACCTGGCGTTATCCCGGCCATATTTCCCCGGCCATTATTATCGTATTCATTCTACAATATTAGTTATTACTTTACTTTTTCTCATTTTTTGATATTAATTGTGGAATAGTTAATATAACACTTCATGTGTGTGATTAATGAATTAAGAACCTGTTTCAGTCTCTGCCAAGAGGCTGTCAATTTATAATAGTAAAACAAGAACATATTCGATATTATTATAAAATATGCGATACTTCTATGCACAGTATGATCGTCCAAACCTTGAAGCAACATTATTCATTTATCATAACATTAGGTATAGGTTTAAAATTTATAATTCTCTTAGGAAAAACATTAGTTTAGGTGACGTGATCGAGAAAAGCTTCATAGTTTATTAAACTGTCTCTTTCTTCAGCCACAGGAATGCGACTAATGAACATAGGCCTTCCACAAGAATGTCTACATCAGTTTGTTGTAAGCTGCCTGCATCCAACGACTTCCTACAAGCTCCTCCGTACACCTCCAACGCGGCCTAGCAGGCGTCCAACATTTCCCAATGTGTTATAAGTCAATTAATTGACTTAAAGAAGCATATTTTTTTTAACTCTAGTATACATATAGTAAAAATGTGTTTCTTAGACATACGCGAATGTTACTCATTGAAAAAAACTAATAATCACGGATTTTGTTGCAGACTGAGTCCACCCTGTGACTACGAAAGCTGTAAAGTAATCGAAACTTCGCGACGGGAAATTAAAAAGGAAAAAAATAAACCGAAAACGCTAAAACTTTGTAAATTATAGTTTTATTTTAATAAAAGGTTTTTTTTTGTTCTCAATTTAATTAGTATATGTACTATGTATACATCACAATGAAAAAATAATTTTGTTCAGGTGAACATAAAGACCCATACAAAACATTTCAAACAAAATGTTTTCAAATAATATGACAATTTATCTTTATTTATTTGTGTGTAAACACACATCTATATTGAAATAAACACACCAATAAGTTTCTGTTAATATATAATAAAATGTCGCATATATCCATAACATTTTATTTCACAACTACAGGCCGACAGCTATTTCGATATCGATATGGTATCGAAAGTGCATGGTACACCACTATATGTCAAGCACACATGTAAACTTCACGCACACAATCGTAAATCAGTTTTGGTCGCGCTCAAAATGACACATTGCCGATCTATGTTTTATACTACATCTATGGTCTATGCTATAAAAAATATGTAAATGTATGGAATAAAACAGATGCGTGTATCAGAGCACCAAGTTTTTGATCGATAAGGGTGCCTTGAGCAGACGTTAAATAATTCATATATACTTCTTAAAGCCTTGGTTAGTTAAATATAGACGTGCAAGGCCTCAAACAATATAGATTTTTCCATGTCGGAATAATATTTATTTTGTATACACCATAAATTAGAATATTTATGTGACCTATTTATTTGTTATAGGATATTGGTTTCTGCCCTGTTACAGTCCACCGGACGCATTGTGTAAAATTCGCGATAGTGGTCCATTCAAGTATGCCGCGATCCGGGATCAGACTATACATCCAGTTTGGTCAAGTGAAAATCATCTTTTACCCATCGATGCCTGACCTACATGTACCTATTATGAAATTTAATTTGATGCAATGTCGTTTTGAAAAGCCTTTATTACAATAATACGATCAAAAGTGCTATAATAAACAATAGAATATTCTTCATTGGTCTTTTGCCAATTTTTAAGCTGCTAATTACAAATTCAATCAATACCAGTGTTTACTAGTAGAAATGTTAGTTGACATGCGCATCTTTTTATTCAAGGTCCATGGACTAGTGTCTAGTGTACCTACATTAAAAATTCAACCCAATCGATTCGAGCAACGAAGTTAGCAGGTTGGTATTGACCGCAGCCTCGACCTTACAGCTTTCTCGGAACACCACCACACAATTACTAGCATATTAGATCACTACATACATAAACAACTCTGTAAATTGCGTATTTTTCTCAAAGCACAAAAAATAGTGTATATAAAACAAATAGAACGGTTAGTCATAACACTTAACTTCCTTTTAACACAGTGTAATGTTAGAATAGCGGTACCATTTGTACCGTTTTTGGCTAACACCGATTACGCGTTTTCATTTACATATTCTGTGATAAATGCAAATTTTTAGACATATATCAATTGTTTGGAAATATCTGGGTTTGTATAACATTTACATATTTTGGCGTTTTATTGATTTTACCAAAATGTCTTACAGTTAAAGCAGTTTTTTTCATTAAGTTTGGTGTCTGACGCCGTGAGCTCATGTATGTATTAACAGTTAACATAATAGTAGGTTATCTTTGTAAATCTGCTTCCCGGATATATTTGCAAGTACTTTATTTAAATATTTTATATTATGAAAGATAGCTGTACCATTGCGAGATACGGGCCTCACACAAGCAGTCCACCACGTCGACTCAATGCGAATCATCACATGATCAAAGTCCAACACGAATATTTTATCATATATGAATATGACGTAAAAAAAGGTGTGTTAAATCGACGAATTGTGATATCAATTTCCACACTCAATAACAAACTCATAACTTACATCGAGTATTATTCGATATCGAGTATCAATATAACTCTGAGGGCAAACGAAAAATCAATGCGTACTGACGTGGTTTCTATAAATGCCTTCGTCATATTATGTGAGAGGCCGACTAGGTAGGTACCACCGCAATATCTATTTCTCCCGTCAGTGTAAATTCTTCACACACTTCTTCAGTGTTTCGGTTAGGACATTGTAGCCAGATTAACTACCGGACATATTGAGAATTAACATCTCAAGATGGATGAGCGCAGTGAAATGCCGAGCATTGCTTTGTAATTCATGCTGTATGATTTTGCTACTGTCCATGAGAGGTCATATCGTTTCCCATCAGGCGAATAGCAAGAGCGTCGGGCGTTCGTTGAAATAAAAAAAAATGAATATCCAGATAAACCGTCCTAAGCTCTTAAAATAATCTACGATTTAATTCGTTGTCATTGGTACGAGCTAAATGCTAATTCATAAGTTGTGCAGTATCCGGCAAATTTCAATGTAAAACTAATCTTGTTGAAGGTTATGAATTGAATCTGGCACATTGACCCATTACAGAATAGTTACCCAAATTTCTTTTATCACTCTTTAGAATGACTTTCTGAAGTCCGTGCACCGCGTCGTATTTAAACAACTCGCCATAAAACCGACGGGCAGCACTTTAGCCGTCGGAAGCGACATTTCATGTTGACTAAGAACGGAAGACGAACCGGACTTGTGATTTGCGTGTTCATATTAATCTCACCAAGTCATGTTTGGTACAGATTCCGTAACAAGCGCACTACACTTCGGCGTTGTGTTGTAATGCAGGAATAAAAAAAAAACTTTCTCATATAATTTAATTTTACGTGTGAATGGGTATCGTCAACCATAGATTTAGTATAAAACATAGATCGGCAATGTGAAAGAGATAGAATAATGTAACTCATATGTTAAAGCGAGATGCATGATGCGACCATACGTTTACACAGAAGTAGCCTGCAGTGACCCAGAGTCGAAATATGTCAAACTAAGCGAGCAACAAAATTCGCTTATTTTCATAATTTATATAATTTTACAGTACTTGGTTATATTTATTAAACGTAGTTTATTATAGTGCATTGTGCAGTGCCAAGGTGTGGTTCATGCAGGCGTAAAAATCCGAAATAATTAAAGTTTTCACAGGTACCGGCCACTTTTGCACAATACTATTTTGTGACGATATTATAGAATTAAATGGAAATCTGTGTATACATATCGGTAGAAAAGAATATAGTATTTCATTATATAAATACGCTGAAAGCATCCATTACGTATAAAAAATAATATCAAATACGTGAATTTACAATAATTTCAACCAAAAGATTGCTAGGGATTGACTGACAGGTTCGATCAATAAAAGGTTGTCGATAAAATAGTCGATGACAACACATGTTTCCCTACATTTTTATGGAGCTATAGTATGTTGTGATAGTGTGCATTCTTCTTCTTCTTCTACCTGGCGTTATCCCGGCCATATTTCCCCGGCCATTATTATCGTATTTATTCTACAATATTAGTTATTACTTTACTTGTTCTCATTTTTTTATATTGTGGAATAGTTAATATAACCTTCATGTGTGTGATTAATGAATTAAGAACCTGTTTCAGTCTCTGCCAAGAGGCTGTCAATTTATAATAGTAAAACAAGAACATATTCGATATTATTATAAAATATGCGATACTTCTATGCACAGCATGATCGTCCAAACCTTGAAGCAACATTATTCATTTATCATAACAGTTAGGTATAGGTTTAAAATTTATAATTCTCTTAGGAAAAACATTAGTTTAGGTGACGTGATCGAGAAAAGCTTCATAGTTTATTAAACTGTCTCTTTCTTCAGCCACAGGAATGCGACTAATGAACATAGGCCTTCCACAAGAATGTCTACATCAGTTTGTTGTAAGCTGCCTGCATCCAACGACTTCCTACAAGCTCCTCCGTACACCTCCAACGCGGCCTAGCAGGCGTCCAACACTTCCAATGTGTTACAAGTCAATTAATTGACTTAAATAAACATATTTTTTTAACTCTAGTATACAATATAGTAAAAATGTGTTTCTTAGACTCTTAGAATGTTACTCATTGAAAAAAACTAATAATCACGGATTTTGTTGCAGACTGAGTCCACCCTGTGACTACGAAAGCTGTAAAGTAATCGAAACTTCGCGACGGGAAATTAAAATGAAAAAAATAAACCGAAAACGCTAAAACTTTGTAAATTATAGTTTTATTTTAATAAAAGTTTTTTTTTGTTCTCAATTTAATTAGTATATGTACTATGTATATATCACAATGAAAAAAAAATTTTGTTCAGGTGAACATAAAGACCCATACAAAACATCTCAAACAAAATGTTTTCAAATAATATGACAAAATATCTTTATTTATTTGTGTGTTTATCAATCTGTATTGAAATAAACACATCAATAAGTTTCTGTTAATATACAGTGCCCTCCAAAAGTTAGTTGAAATGATCAAAAATGTAATAGTGTGAGGAAATTATGATAAAACCGATTCAAATCATTGTTTTTTAAACTGTTTATTAAAATTTAATCAATTTTGAATATGTCTATCAATAAAAGGTGCATAATAACGTTATTAATAATAATTTATGTACAGAAACAGTAAAATTGCGGTGGCAAAAGTTAGTTGAAATTGATGAAAAAATATTTTAGGGATTGTTATATTTGCCACTGTCTTAACTTTTAATATTTTTTATGGCCGCCATTATTCTGTAGAATTGCTTTAAATCGTCCAGGTATTGATTCTACAAGATTTTGTAAAGTTTTGACCGGTATAGTCGACCATGTTTCATGAATTCTATTTTTCAACAAATTCCTGTTGCTTTTTATGGAAACAGGGATTCTCGGGTCAATTAATCCCACAAATGTTAAATAGAGTTAAGGTCGAGTAATATTGAAGGCCATCCCAGTAAGTCTACTTCGTTATCTTCAAAATATTATTCAGTTATCCTTGCTGTATGCTACAGATTGTTGTCTTGTTGGAACTTAAAAAATTGACTTTACCACATATGTTCAACAGATTATTATAAATTGTCATGGAAAATATTACAATAGATCTGTGATGTCATCTGCCTTCAATTATTTGCAGTCAGTTCCACACCATTCCAAGAAAAAGACCCCCAAACCATCATACTGTCAACGCCGTGTTTTACAGTCGGCTGCAAGTGCTTGTCGTCGTAAGAGTTATCATTGCTCCTACGACATACAGTTTGCCAACCTCTTTTTCCAAACGGTTAGAAGTTTGATTCATCGCGAAAAAATACTTTATTCCAAAAGTCTATTAGTTTATCTAAATAATTGCGGGCGAACTCCAACCATCTTTTTTATGGATCGATGCTATGAGGTTTTTATCTGGCAACGTGACCTCGTAAATTAGCATCATGCAGACATCGCCTGGTAGTAGTTATAGAAACCATGGTTCCTGCTTTCTATTACTATTTTTTGATCACTCGTATCACAATCTTGGGATTTATTTTACACTGCCGCACAATTTGTCGATCATGAACAGAATTAGTAGACCTAGGACGCCTCTACCGTGGCCTATCTGCAAGACTAGGACATTCCAAACTCTTTGGCATTATTATTCGCTTATCTTCCTCACTAACTTTGAATAATTTTCCCTCAGCACTATTTTTTTTTATTTATTTTCTATTTACCAATCATCTTTGTTCTATTCTTCTACGTGTTATTTTCACTTTGAAACCATTATTTTATCTAAAACAGTCATATCACTTCACAATATCTTATTAATAAATATAAACTACCCAAACTGCCCTAACAATATTGGTAAATGAGTTTAAAACCACGAGATTATCGGAAATCGTTAAAAGTTTTCCAGTTCAACTGACTTTTGACGCACACAATTCAAGTGCTGAGTATATAAACATTGATTAAGAAAGAAAGCAAATGGAATTTCGAGAAATTCGATACTGTATGTATTAGAATAGAGTATCCGAACATAAATAGTAAACAGTTCTTTTATTGAAACTGCGTATTTTAGAAATTACGTGACATCATTGTAAAGGTGAATTAATTTCAACTAACTTTTGGAGGGCACTGTATAATAAAATGTCGCATATATCCATAACATTTTATTTCACAAGTACAGGCCGACAGCTATATCGATATCAATATGATAGTATCGAAAGTGCATGGTACACCACTATATGTCAAGCACACATGTAAACTTCACGCACACAATCGTAAATCAGTTTTGGTCGCGCTCAAAATGACACATTGCCGATCTATGTTCTATACTACATCTATGTCGTCAACTATTACGTAGTGTAAAATGATGATGCAATTTCGGTTATTGTTTTGTACACAGTTCCCATATTAGAATTCTATGTTTCCTGATCACAATTTTTTTAATACCAAGTTATATATTTTCCATATCAAGAATGTGTTTGATATTTTAAAACAGGTCCATGCAATATGCACTTTTATTTTATATTTCAACTATCATCTATTGGTGTGTGGCCAAAGGAACCATAAACAAAGTTTTAAAAATATCTTCCGATGGTATCGTGTGAGATATGTTGTCATAGCATAAACAACCAGCATTTATACTCGTTAATCGTAATATAATAGTATTATCATGCCACAAAATGTGAAGAGAGAAAAATTGCGAAGTTCATAGATCATCTTTACACTGATGATTGATTGATTGATGATGATTCGCGTACACAAATGTGTCCACCAATCATGGACGATCGTTACAGTTATAACTCGCGCGTACAAGTTGTGCATGTAATTTCTTGTCACCACTAGACCCATGAACAAGGACATTCTCGAGATGAAATAACTAGTCACAGCCTAAAGCAAAATTTTCTCAGAATTACAAATATTTACCCATACATGGACACAGTATTATAGATTAGTCAAAGTTTTTCCCTAATCCATTTAATATGCACGTAAACACGAATATCAAAACATGTAAGAGTCACACGTATTATCCCATAATAACAAATAAATCCTGATCCTGTTTCCAGTTTTACGTCATAAAAAACAACGACTATTGAGACATTATATTTTATAAGATCTAAAACGAAAATGAATTGCAACATAAAAAGTTTCACACTGTAATAACAAGACTTCCTACCACCTTGGACTACGGTTGCAATGAGCCGGTGTCACAAAGAACCGAAGGCTTTTATTTTAATATAGTACAATCTTATTGTATGTATAGATTCCATTCGATGATAAATTACGGAAGCCTGATATCCCATTCTTCTAACAGTACTTTTACCTTCCCTTTCTTGTTCTGTTTGTGGGTGTCAACGCATTCGCCAAAAAAATATAGTAGCTGTTATTGCTTATGATCAAGTAAGCTGTTTGCTCGTTTGTGACAAACGTGTGTTTCAATGCAGAGATCCACCCCGTACGTCTCCTATCAAAGATTTATTTCAGTGTAGATTTCCTATAACCCTAACCTACCTTTAACCCTACGTGTTTCCTACTGCGTCACAGAGGTGGTTACATTTATAGAATCATGCTATTACCGATCGATCAGATACGTGTGGGTGTTCTCACATTTATTTCCTAGAATACAGGCAAGTTCCACATGGATGAATTCTAGAAATGCTTTCAATACTCATCCCACGCTACGGCTTCTAGGGCCGATTATAAGCTTTTATTAATTTTAGATACTTTTATTGACTTCAAATATCGCGTAGGAAGTTTTACTTATAAAAATATAACTGCTTCTAAGTTATCTTTGTATATAAAATGGGAATCTTAAAATATGGTATTATACTGTTTATATTTCGCGGAAAATAATTGCAAAACAAATCAGTCGCACTGATAGAAAACTAAATGTCTTTGCGAAGGTTTATGATAAGCAATTAACATGTGACATATGATGACCATGGTGACTCTTTATCAACTATCATATTGTTATAAAAACACCAATAAAATTTTATGTACCCCAACACCAATATCGCGACACAAGGACATATTGTATCCATTAATATTTTATCTATAGCGGTCGCGATTATTTTGCAATATTCACTACATCCGCATACGTGTACACTTATACTTATAAACAATGATAAGCATTAGAATAGGCCGTCCGTATCGCTAACTATAAAACTAAAAACACTTGCAGAAGACATTCCGTTGTAATAGCGATATCAAAGCGATATCTGCAGGCGTCCTCTAATGAGGTCGTCGGCATGTATATTCCGCCCTTATCTTTCGAGTCTACAACGATTGTTTTAAACTTGCTTTAATAATTTCATGTCTATTAACCCGGCGATCGCACAGTTGGGTCTATAGTACCCACGCCTTTTGAAAATGCACGCATTTCTATAAAATATTTTTGCGACGTTGCTACACTTCTCATTAGCTGGAGCTAATGGTCTTCCTCTTCCTTTCAAATATCGCCTTACAGTGGTATCGTGTATACAGCGGTGGATAGACGCGGATAAACACAAGAAAGGTAAATAAGACCCAACTATACACCTGGTGTCGTAATTTCGCGCCGTCTTTTTTAAATGTATTTTGTATTGTTTTCAGAACCTTTGTAATTATGGATCGCGAAAAACTCGAACAGCAGCGAATTTTAGCTATTCTGCAAGAATCCGACTCCGAATATGAAAATTCTACATCAGAAAATGAAGAGGAAGATCATCTGAGTGTTCGCAACCAGGAAAGTGACACCAATCAAGATGTATCTGACACGGACAGTGACGATGTGCCCCTTGTTGAACTATGCCATCAGCTACATTCTTCAACGTCTGAAATACAGCACAGTTTTGATACTTATTTGACTACCACCACCTCTGAAAGTCAGATATGAACATCTTATTTTTTTGGAATAGACAGGACCAAGTGGCAGCAGAGGCCTACCCGCCAAAATGTCCGAACTAGGGCGGAAAATATCATAACACAAGTGCCAGGTGTTCAACCAGTAGCTCAAAATGTCTGGAATAAACGCATACATAATACATAAGAAGAACAACAATACCACGACAAAGCGTAGCAAAAGCGGCGCAAAAGGGTAAGAGATTTTTAGGAGAACCTGATGAGGAACCAAATGTGAAGATATCTAATGCAAAAAGAAGGTGTCAGGATTGTCCTGCCAAAAAACACAGGAAATCTAGAAATACTTGTCGGTGCTGTAAAAAATACATCTGCTTTGAGCACGCTGTGTTGTACTGCAAGGATTGCGCAGATGAAAGAGAAACTATGACTGAATAATTATAAGACTATTATAGAAAACAGTTGTTATTCCTGCTATAAATTTCATGGTTATACTTACTATTACGTTAAAATTGTGAAAAAAGTTTGTTTTCTATTTTTTTTTAGTTTAAGACAGAGGTTACCTATTTGTTAAAGTTTTTTCATACTTTTATAAAAATGTCATTAAAAACTTATATCTCGTACCAGGTTGTTTTTGTTTATCCAAAAAGTCATAAACAATAGGTTTTTCATCCAATTATTATGATATGTCAGTAAATTTATTTTAATTATTGATGTTATGGCGTTTTTTTATACGGGTCCATTAGACCCAACCCTACTACCGTTGTGACATATTTCCACTGTGCTGACGCCGGGTTAATATTTATATCCGCAATCTATCTTTAATGTAAAAGAAATATTTCTCTGTATATTATACAGCTTAATCTTTTTATTACGATCCACTGAAATCAATGACAAATCAGAGGTCATTTCTGGTTCGAATCAATTCAGTTATTGTAAATCAGCTGTACAATTTCTGAAGCTATTTTTGTCTCTACGGTCAATATGTAGATGTAGCAGTAATTGTAATAATTGCAGTCTCAAGTTCAATAAATGTATTTCTCTTTCTTTCTTTCTTCTCTTTGTAGTTGTTTGTTATAGTTTATCGACCGAAACATCAAAGCGATTATCACATACACATAGGAATATATAACTGCATTTTATATATTTACCGGAATATAAACTTTATCACAAACATTGGAAAAACCTAGTAAAAACAGTTTTGCAATTTATATTTTTTTTTAAATAACACTATCACTAAACAAGCCTCTCTCTCATAGAATTATATTTTATTTATAAGTACTGTTTATTGTACGTTTTACAAGTAATTCAATTCATTTTCATTTCATTTATTTACGTACTATATGCGGATATAGCATGGAGTCATTCCTCCCAGCCAATCTTGTTTTTGTAAATTAATTTACCAGGGGTACATAGCTGATATACAGGGTATATCAAGACTGCAGAGATGTACAAAATAGTTTTAAAAAAAGCATTTAAATACAAAATGCAAAATACTTTTCAGATTTCCTATTTCAAATGCAAAATACCAAATAGTTTTACGTTTTGCTAAATGCAAAATAGGTATTTTCAAAATACTTTTAAAAATAAAATGCCTTTTGGCCAAATTGAATGATATTTTTATTTATTTTAGGTATTTATCATGAGAAATGGAATAGAGATACAATGCCGAGCCAACTAGCACTTTTTGGTCATATTTATCAGTATGCGTATCAATAAATTCTGTTGTTATTAATAATAATACTCACTTGAAATAATATAAAAACTAGACTTACGAAAAGAAAAGGAAAGACTAAACAGTCTAAACATCAATTTTCTTTATTTAATACACTTTTTACCAATACCAGTTGTTCGAATAGATCATCACAAATTTTTCTTCTGTGAGGTCTCATAATCATTCTACCATACGAAAAAGTCTTTCTACTGGTGATGAACTAGGTAGGGATGTGTGGTATTTTAAAAAATACTTTTTTTATTGTGGGATATGCGTCTAGCATCTCCAGACTTGTGCACTCATCCTTCAAATATTGTAGGGTTTCTAGGTATACAGGGTATATCAAGACTGCTACCGAAAACGAAGCCGGGTGGTAGTATAAGCGACTTCAGACACAATGCAACAAAAAAAGTTGCAAAAAAAAGCGACCAATTTTTTTTGTTATTTTTTTCCTATGACCATATTTGGGTGGTAAATACATTTTTTCCTAAAATAATAGTGTATACCCTTTTATTTATAAATATCTAAGGTATAAGAGTGTTTAAATCATTATTTTAGCAAAAACTATGGATTTACCACCCAAAAATGACGATATTTAAAAAATCATAAAAAATAATTGTCGCGTTTCTATGCGAAATTTTTAGTTGCATAGTGTTTGTAGTCACTAAAACTATCACCCGGCTTCGTTCTCGGTAGCGGTCTTGAGATACCCGGTATAGTAGTATTGGCACTACCACCCTCACTGGTTGCAGAGGAGTCTGTTGTGAGTTGTTGATGACGCGAACAGCCGAACGCACCCTCGGCGGCATTATAAGCGTCATTCGTTAATTCCATTTTTTTTGACTGGTCTGGCAATATTGACTAAACTTAGTCACAAAGTATTTTGCATTTTGAAATGAATATTAAAAATGCAAAATACATCTCAAAAGGTATTTCAAATAAAATACAAAATGTTTTTTTACTAAAAGGCATTTAAATGCCAAATACAAAATAGGTATTTTGCATTTTGTATTTGCATTTTAAATGGAAGTATTTCAAATAAATCGCATCTCTGCAAGACTGCTACCGAAAACGAAGCCGGGTGGTAGTATAAGCGACTTCAGATACAATACAATAGAAAATGTTGCAAAAAAAAGGGACAATTTTTTGGTATTTTTTTCATATGGTCGTATTTGAGTGGTAAATACATTTTTTCTCTAAAATAATTGTGAATACCCTTTTATTTATAAATACTCTAATGTATAAAAGAGTTTAAATTATTATTTTAGCAAAAACTATAGATTTACCACCCAAAAATGATGATATTTAAAAAATCATTAAAAAAAGTTTGTCGCGTTTCTTTGCGAAATTTTTAATTGCATTATGTTTGTAGTCACTAAAACTAGCAACCCAGCTTCATTTTCGGTAGCAGTCTTGATATACCCTGTATATAGGGCTTTTTAATGCCTTTCTATAAAATTCCTCACTAAAGGTCAAATCGATATGTTTTCCAGAATATACCGATACCATTAAACCGGTGCATTTACACCTACCGCAGCCGAAACTGCCTAAAGGTACCAAGTCGGAACTTCTGCCTGTTAATATAGAATGGCTAGCATCCTGCACCTACGTACAACCTTTAAGTTAATAAACCGTTCATATTGTATCCTCCCACGCTGCTTCCGGTGGGTGGACGCCACTCGACAACGTGAGTGAAAATACATTACCAACTTTATAACTGAAATATAACATTTAAAGTTATACTATGAGTTTGTATACATATAACTTGGCTATACTTCGAAAAACAAACTAGCCACAGACAAAAAATGAGATATGCAAATAAGATACTAGATTATTAAATTTAGGTATAATGGACCAATGTCAGAAGCGTAAATTTTTAAATTTACATTATAAATTGTAAACACAAAGCGTCTTATAGTGAAATAATTTTCTCGAATTTTCTTTTCATTATCTCGAATGATCTTCAGTTTTATCCTTATAATTGAAACGCGCGAAGTGTAAATATGTGACTTAAGCAAGGATCTAAAAGGTATGTGACTCCATAATTGGTTACTTGCAGTGTTCAAAATAAACATCACACATCACTGTCAGCCGAATATAATGATAATTAACAAGTCACTTGCATCACTTCCTATTCCAAGGTATATTTTTACCGAATTATTCATAGAAAGTAAATAAATTAAATAAATAACACCCAACAGTCACATACATAGTCCTGACCCCACACTAAGATCGAGTCTTGTGTCGTGGGTATCAGGAACTACGAGAGACTTTTCGGTCTCATAAACACCCAGACCCGGAAGAAATATTTGTGGGTCGCACAAACATTTCTCTCGGTGCGGGGATCGAACCCGCGGCCTCCCGTTTCACAGGCGGTGTCTAACCAACTGCACCACGGAGGCTGTCTCACGGACAGTTTAAAACGTATTTTAATTATCGAATGTTTTGTCCTTTTCTAACGACTTTTAAATTCAGTTTGAGCGAAGAAGACAAAAAATTCGATAACTAAAATAGACTTTAAAATTGTCCGAATAAGTTTGTTAATCGTTGGATCATTTTGTATCCATTATCATCATCATAATCCACTGAATAAAATTCTTAAGCTCTTTCCCCTTCATCTAATGTTTGGTAACAACTAAGATTGTAAACATTAATTGACTGAACTAAATACACCCAACAGTCACATACATACATAGTTTTGACCTGATACTAAGATCGAGTCTTGGGTCGAGGTTATCAGAAACTACGGCAAACTTTTGAAATAAATACCTAAAGAAATAAATACTTGTGGGTCACACAAATATTTGTCTCGAATCCACGGACTCACGTATCACAACCGGCGTCAAACCAACTGCGCAACAGAGGCTGTCAAGTAACTTGGACACCAATAAAGTTATTTGTACTAAAAGTCAGATTTCTTATTAAGTTATTACAAACTTACAAGCTAAATAAATCATAGACAAGCTTAATGTTCCAGACATCATAACCATCAAAAACATCCTGTAAAAAAAATCCAAGTCTCGCAGCTCAGGTTTTCTACCGCAAAAAGTTGTGAGATGCATGTTATACCAAGTCGATTATTTATTTAGTCCTTAAGGGACCTTCTATATAAAGTTATTACGTTAGTTATTACCATATCAATATTAAAAATTCTTTACGTTTTAAATAAATGGATCGACTTGGCCATCGCATGAAAACATAATGTATCGTACAATTTATACATAATGCTGCTGGCCAAGTCGATCTATTTATTTAAAACGTAAAGAATTTTTAATATTGATATGGTAATAACTAACGTAATAACTTTATATAGAAGGTCCCTTAAGGACTAAATAAATAATCGACTTGGTATAACATGCATCTCACAACTTTTTGCGGTAGAAAACCTGAGCTGCGAGACTTGGATTTTTTTTACAGGATGTTTTTGATGGGATCTCACGTCTTTTTGTAGTCCTACTTTTTTCCTTTTCGGTACTTCTTACTTCTAGAATATCACTAACGATTTTTCTTAAAGCCTCTGTCTTATGGATTTTTCTTATTTTTGTAGGTATCAATTTATCACAAATATAGCGGATTTGATTATTAATGTTCTTTCTTTCATTGTAATTGATATTTTCGAGTTATTTAATCTATTTATTTGCAAGTTTTTCTTCGTCATGTTTTTCTAGAGGAATGTTGTACAGTTTCATGGGCTGAATACACCATTTCCCTCTCTATATCCCCTCCTGTTATGCCTCATGTATATAAATATCTATCTACAACTATTATTCCATTATATACGAGTACAATGATTCATTAAATGCAAATATAACTTTGTAATCCTATACATTTATATGGGATTACAAAGTTATTCACGCAGTTGGTCTATCTAGAAAACTAGACACAAATTATGAAATGTTTGAATTTTCCCTTACTTTAGACACTAAACACTAATTGTATTATAAATTTGAAGGTTCTATGTCTGCTAGAAGTGCCTTAGACTTTTGATGATCGGTCAGTCAGTCAGCGAGTGACAAAATTAAGAAAGTTTGACATGCTACAATTCTTAAACTACTAGTTCAAATTGAATGAAATTTTAAATATACCGTGTTTACACAGTGCCTGCTTAGTAACTGAAAATTCAGGCTTCATGCTTTAGCCACAACGAAGTTATAGGGGGTTGAAAATGGTCTGAATTGCTTCGAGAAAAGGATGTTACGGCCTATAGCTCGACTTGGAGGGGGCTCGGCCGCGCCCCCAGATTTAGTATCTTATTAGGGTACTAACTTAAACATAGCGTGACTGCCATGATCTGATATAGAATTGGCGTGATTTCCGAGGCACGGATGTTTTTTGCTTACGAGTGCTGACTCATCTAACAATGAGTACTGACCGCACCCAATGCTGCTGAGCTCATTCGATGAAGCCTCAAATTGCTTTGATATAATTAGAGAAAATCGTATGCCCAAAATTAATACACAATTGAGATCCCTATCTAATGATCAGCCCGAAAATAAACCAATTGGATCAAGGATTTATTGATACGCCCACATTTGTCCTGTTTTGATTGGTTTATTTTTAGTATATATTTCAAGATTATATCGCTTATTAATTTCGTTTGCTAACCATCAAGGGCTCATTTATACAGATGAAACAGTGGTTACCACTTATAATTTAGGAAAAGTTTTTCTCGTTATACTTGTTGGTGAGTTATAAACGGTATGGACTATGTTTTCTTCCTATTATGAGATATTCGGCATTTATATTTCAAAGATAAGTCGGGAATCTTTAAATCATAGGCGTCCGGAGTAGGACCAATAAGGTCACGATTAAAGCTCAAGTCTAGACCAATGACGTAATTTGGAACGTAAACCATTTGTCACAGACGCATACATAATTTTATAATGATGACGCTAAGCGAAATCATTGCAAGTGAACAACTAATTATGTATGTCCGTCTTATTTTGACGAAGGTTTTTGATTACATAATCTGCATATTATACACATTATTATGCACAGCAGTTAGGCTTGTTTACGTCATATCTTCAACTGATGTTTTAACGTGGCCAACTACATTGCAATGTTGTCTTAGCGTTGCATGGGTTTATAAATTGCACAAAGACATGCCAATTGTTTTTCTTTCGAGGTTGAACTTACCGCAATATTGTTAACATCTAAAGGTCTATACCAAATTATTCAAAGCTCAAAAAAAACTCTTTGAACTAATCTTCTAAGCTAAATCGTCTCGATTTCCCACACCATATACATACGTCATCACTCGATCATTTTTGACGGTAGGTAGCAACCAGGTTGTGCTGGACCCCTGGCATTGTGAAAATCCATGAGCGGCGGTGACCGCTTGACTTCAGGCGGACTGCGAATGCAATAAAAAAGGGCACAAAACACGTACCTGTGTACACATTCTCGACGGTATCATACAGCTGTCCGGTGTACGTGTCGTAGAACTCAATGGACGAGTCGACGGAAACTGCTAGCACCTCAGCGTTGGGCGACAGCGCGATGCGTGGCGGGTTCGCGGTCTGCGTGTACTTGCCCGTCTCTAGCACGTGCGGGGACTCGCCGCGGGCGTACTCGACTGTAAGAAAAATATATTTTAAAATTATTTTAGTTGAAATAAAACTATTTTTACTGGTTTCTATTATATGTTTCATCATCAAGACAGACGTGTCCACTACTGGATATAGGCCTTTCTTATAGCACGCCACTGGGCTCGATCTTCAGCCGTCCAATAAGGTGATATGATGATATTAAATATTTAAAATTTAACTTTAGTATATGTTAAATTTTTAAATTTTATACCAGAATAAAATCCATATAAAAATATTGTTTTATTTAATGCGTCAACATTAGCGTAGTTCTAAGAAAACATTGTAATTTTAGTTAAATTCATACTTAAGAGTTTAAAGTAATTACCAGAATGGAGTTTTAGAGAGTGGTAGAGCGTTGCTGTAAGTTGATAAAAATACACTACAATGGGTGGACTCGACCGGGGTGGTACCATTATTTGACTGGGATGCTAAGTACTGAAAAAAACCAACTATGTTTTTGCATTTCGTTCTTTGGGTGATTTAAATCAGACCAGTTTTTCAATCTGCATCTGAAGATCATACGAGACCCAATAAACCCGTAATAATAACATGAGTGCCATGATTCTGCTTCAAACTGTTTATATCCGGTTTTGACCAAATCGGTATGATTAGGTCAACCGATAGAATTCGGTATCTGTCGCTAGTATATAGTAATTTGAAATATATCCTGCTATCTTATTTTGGAAAATCCGATTCCGGTTAGAACATATAATTGTACAAGTAATTTTAGTGTTAAAAAATAGCAACATCTCAATGTTGCTCCCTCGGTAATTTGTCCAAACCTAAAGCATAATGGGGTTATGACTCCTTAAATCTGCACTGAGTACGGCTTTATGTCATAACATAGCATATACCATTGAAGTGATTGCCACACGCTAGCTGAATTTAAGCCAATAATGCACTTGCCGGCTAAAAAATGATTTATTATCCTATCTAGTTATTACGTCGCCGTGTCAGAATGTCAATTCGAATAATGTATTTTGTCATGTAATTGAAACAAGAATAGGATATGGTCGGTACCTACACAAAAACTAGTATGTAATACACTGGCTTTTGGTTTAAAGCAACAAAGCATGTCATACGTATTAATTTAATTAATATCTAAATGAATAAATAACTTATTGTTCCGGATCCCGATTATTCCTGAGTATTCACAATTTTTAATCAATTTCATATGCCTCGAGGATTAATTTTATCATTGTATATTGGGCACTCTACAATCGATCAATTTTTATGTGAAAAAACACATTTATGAAAACTCTCCGCGTCATTCAATAGTTATATGTGAATGACTCACCTTTTTTATTCGTATTTTGATTGATTTTATTTGATGATAATTTCGTAATGACCACTTAATTAAATTCTGATCGTGTCCGATGATCTACTTTAATTAATTTAATAATGATCGACTTTAATTTATATAATTAATTTAATTTTACAGAATGTTCTTATCGACAATTGGCTGCCTTACTAGTATATCAGCTCAATAAATATTTGTAGTACATGAAATTTGGAATTATCTTGTCTAGATAATTGAAAGCTAATAGAAACAAAAAACAAAAAAATGTGCATGACCTACAGCCCAAGCTTACAAGCAGTGGCAGGATATAGGCTTGATTTTTAATTTAAATTTTGTCACGATACATATTTTCTTTCCATCCTAATTTCATTAATATACTACCTACACTTCTCTAACTATATGACAAAGGATGACGTATTATTAAGGTGTAACTTAGCCCCTCATTTTAAATTAATCAACATTTCAAACAAACCACATCATTTTTATTTATTCAATACACTATTTATTAAACATAACCTTTTCCATCCCCACTCCAACACTGAGTTATTTGAAACAGCTCAACAATCAATAACGCTACAGCCAGGCTGTGGAACTCCGTCCTACGCATTCTAGCCGCCCACATCCATCGCCCTGTGGGGAGTTACTCTATAAAAACGATACGAACTTCGAATATTCGGATGTTTGACGTCCAGAATAAGATATAGGATTTCCATTCTAAAAATCAATACTATTCTTTATTATACTTGTCATTTTCTCCGAACTTACTCTATAGTTGCGACGTACGATAGAGGAATCCAACATTTTGTGGCGTATTTATGCAAATAAGTGAAGTTTTACGTACGGCGTCCGAACATTCGAAATTCATATCGTTTTTATAGACTAACCTTGGGCGATACGCCCACATCACCCTGGCAATATTCAAGGAAAATTCTCTTTTTGAATTAAATATTTATCTTTTCAGAGAATGAGACGATGATGTTTGCGTTTTAAATTTGAGGAAGTACGGATTTAGAATTCTATTGAAATTCCTGGAAATCAATGTACTATTTATTTGAGATGTTTAAATATTTGTTTAGTTGCATTTTCCATCTTTCAATCCATATGCGTCCGAATGGTGGCTTCAGGTAATGTTGCGAAGGGTAAGGCTTCATTCCAGTTATGGAAAATCTGTACGTAGGGCTAAATTTTAAGACGTCGACGTAGTGCATGCCATTTTTGATGGGTTCTTGTGAAATAAACATTTATTTTCGGTACTTGTAGTAGCAGTATAACACTAGTCGCTTGCAAATTTGAAACATATTCAAATACAAAAATCATATCCCATCTCGCGATCGAAGGCGAGACGAAGAATTTCACACAATACCTTGAAATTAAATAATGATCAAAACTATTAGTAACCTATAAATAGTCTGATATTGTCTCCTAGCACAGAACACGCAAACTACACGACCTTTGCAGTACTATTGTACCTCTGTCTCACTTTTGCGACCAAGTACCGTAAACTATAGTTAATAAATTATATTTGAGCTTAGAAATATGTAGGCAGAAAGGTCGGATTATTGGACTTAAAATGTAAAGACGTGGGCTTATATTTCGTGGCTAAAAAATCAAGCCATATCGAACGTCAGAATTCATGTATATAAGTAATAGGTAATAACCCTGTACATATGGTGTAATACGACATTTACTTTACGTTTACTGTACTGTTTCATATACGTCCCACTAGGCACGGGTCCTCCACAATCGAGACAACGATTGAGAGGGGTTAGGCCATAGTGCGAGGCCGTAGGGCGGGTTGGCGGAATTTTAAAACGATAGAAATTCTTTAAATCACTTTGGTATACAGGTTTTCTTACGATACTTTCCATCACCGTTATAGTCCGTGATCATAGACTATCAATACATACATGTCTCCGAAAAGTCAGCGGTGTGCTCTGGGATTCGAATCCGCGACCACCGTGAGCATGTTGGCAGCCGCGTTTGTTCCCTTTACCAACAGGCTACTACGCACTCACGCATTTTCTTTTAACCATGCATATATGACAGCCTCCGTGGCGCAGGCGGTAAGACACCGCCTGTGAAACGAGAGGCCGCGGGTTCGATCCCCGCACCGAGAGAAATGTTAGTGCGGCCCACAAATATTTCTCTCGGGTCTGGGTGTTTGTGAGACCGAAAAGTCTCTCGTAGTTCCTGATACCCACGACACAAGATTCGATCTTAATGTGGGGTCAGGACTATGTATGTGACTGTTGGGTGTTATTATTATTATTATTTATTATTATATATCCAGTACTAGGATCGGCAAACCGCAGCTCTTAACCACCGTAAGTGACTACCATAAATGACAACTTGCAGACTGGTCTTACCTGGTTTGTACATTGGCACGCCTACTATACATTTGATAGCAGGTATAGGGCAATCTATCCAGAGCACCCACCGACAAGAGATGGCTGTATTTTAATCGTCAGAACCATGGGAGGCTGATCGAAACCAGTATACACAGGCAAAACTTAAAATGCCACACTTTGATCACATTTAATTTATATCGGGATATATCGAGACAGCGACCGAACACGAAGCAAAGTGGTAGTTTCAGTGACTTCAGACACTATGCAACAAAATTTTTGAGATTGATGTTCATAATATAAATTACCAGCATTTAATTTTTTATTCTTAAAGTAATAATAATATGTCCAATATAATAAAATGTGACGAGGAAAAAACTGATCGTAATATTTTAACAACACAAGACGATCTACATATAGATATTTGTATATAATTTTCATTGTTCTTACGATGAAAAAGTTTGTAGACTTTGTTGCATATATTGCTAAAATAAAAGATCATGCAAACGAATATAAAATTAATCGGAAAACTGGCGGCGCGAGACGTACAGTGGGAATTTGCCGAGAAGCACGCGGTGTATGTACAAGAATTGCAAAACAAAAACGTGCTCGGGGCTGACCCAACGTGACGTATCCGCGCGATGTATTATCATTCGTATTTTCCTACTACACTACTACAAACAAGATCTGTCTGAGACACGTCATCCGTCGAGCTTCATTCAATGAAAACAAGAATCAGGCAGTTTTTAAACTTACGCAAATGAGTTGCTCGGATACGTAATAAATCAAATCAAAACAATTTTGTTTGTGTTGTGTGTAGAGTATACACTATAGGATAATATATACAATAGGTTTATGCGCAATTCGCAATGAAACAGAACACCGCTCCGTACACGTGGTCGAGCCATGCAGGAGTGTCGTTCAATAGAGTACTTAAACAAATGTGTACGTCGCAGCGATGTTATGATAGAGCGACATTTATTAAAACTTCGCATTTAATTTGCAAAGGCAACGATGTATAAATATCGATTGGAATATTTCTGTTGGAATAATGTGCTAGTAATTCAAAATTCCTTTGAATAAATAGCTCTATTTTGATTTATGAGATAAATATGTTTAGACAATATTGTCAATATCGTAATGACTGCATATTCAAATAAATCTTCAATCTTAAATAAATACACGCCACAATCACACAAATAGCGCTGAACACAGCATAATACAATCTTGTGTGTTCAATATCAGAAACTACAAGAGACTTTTTGGTTCCATAGCACTCAAATCTGACACAATTTTTACCACTTAGGCATTTCTTATCGGTGCAGTTATACTCGGCGTCTCTTAATACCAGTAGATAAGTATTACGTACGTGAAAACCACGCTGCAAATTTATAACGTACTCTCGTCTCTCACTGGAAACTGTATCACTTCCACTTAGCGTACTCAGGAGTTTACCTAAGATATCGGGTTTTAAATAGTTCACCAACGTGACCTATTGTGAAGATAGCGCGAGTTTATCTAACTTGCTCTTTAGTATAAACAAATTGAACTCTTCACATCGCTTCCTCCATTACTGAATAGCTGTGAGCTGTTGCTACTTGAACCTGACCTAACGTAATGTCGCATTATATCAAAATCACATCGGCATCATCAGAGCATCACAGTGGAGTTCATCGATATCACACGAAGAAAATCCGTTCTCGCACGGACCGTACCATGCATAATCAAGTTTGAGAATGAATTCCTGGCCTTCTTTGAGTCAAGTACATAAAAGAATGTTCACTACATGAGGTGCAGTGACTTGGCTATGCCTTATTTATTAATGCCTATAATCCGCGGTGACATCTCATCATCTGGTTCGCTGCATACCCACTTGTCTATCGGAGCAAAAGGAATATTGAACACTGATATCAGCGAAGAGCTAAACAGAAGAACATTTTTGACATATTCATTATGTACAAGAGAACTTTAAGACCATTTCAAAGATTGGGAACGCTCCTATGATTATCCTGGATGTGATACTTGTGTGTGTCTCGTCTGCTACTAGAAAATATTCACACATACATCGTAATTTTAGAACTAAACTTCAATGTACCGTTTATTTTCCTTAATAGTGTCATTATAAAGACATACGTGCTGTATGTGACGTAAAAATAGCAACCAGTTAACAGCACAAGCCGTAAGTCAGTAACATGACTACAGTTATTACTTATAATGAACTAACGAGCTCGTCACAATGGGAAAAAGAGGAAAACCTCAGATAAAACTGTTTAGAACTACGCACATTATGTAAGGTTTATTATCAGCGCATGTGCTGTTTCCCGCGTACTCCAACTATCGTTGTGTTCCCACACCACGTGGGTTTTATCTTACTACAATACGGTAAGCTTGATATTGTTTCATTGAATGTAAAAGTATTCTGAAGTGTTCAATAGACAAGTGTAGACTTCTACGATTTATTTAGACTTAAAACGGGTACTTGTCAAACACTAATGTTGAAAGACTATATATTATCTGGCACTATACAGTTCAGTTTTTGTTTTTAATGGCTCTGTCGCAGACTCGACAATTTCGCCAATGTCAAGTATTGGAAAGCACAGATTAATAATAAAGCGTATAAATTGTGAAAACTGGACAGAACAAAAAATGATAAATTTAATTAATATTGAGAAAACAATAAAACATTGATGAAGCTAAAACAACAACAACAAAAATAATCAAATAACATTTACATTTAATTAAAAACAAAGCGAAATTATTCACATAAAGAGAAAAAGTTACAAAAAGAAAACTAACCCTTGAACTAAATACCATTACAACAAAAAATTACAATTTAATCTGGGGGCGCGGCCGAGCCCCTCCAAGTCGAGCTATAGGCCGTAACATCCTTTTCTCGAAGCAATTCAGACCATTTTCAACTCCCTATAACTTCGTTGTGGCTAAAGCATGAAGCCTGAATTTTCAGTTACTAAGCAGGCACTGTGTAAACACGGTATATTTAAAATTTCATTTAATTTGAACCAGTAGTTTAAGAATTATAACTAGTCAAACTTTCTTAATTTTGTCACTCACTGACTGACTGACCGATCATCAAAAGTCTAAGGCACTTCTAGCAGACATAGAACCTTCAAATTTAGAATATAATTAGTGTTTAGTGTCTAAAGTAAGGGAAAATTCAAACATTTCATAATTTGTGTCTAGTTTTCTAGATAGACCAACTGCGTGAATAACTTTGTAATCCCATATAAATGTATAGGATTACAAAGTTATATTTGCATTTAATGAATCATTGTACCCGTATATAATGGAATAATAGTTGTAGATAGATATTTATATACATGAGGCATAACAGGAGGGGATATAGAGAGGGAAATGGTGTATTCAGCCCATGAAACTGTACAACATGACGAAGAAAAACTTGCAAATAATAGATTAAATAACTCGAAAATATCAATCATTACAATGAAAGAAAGAACATTAATAATCAAATCCGCTATATTTGTGATAAATTAATACCTACAAAAATAAGAAAAATCCATAAGAAAGAGGCTTTAAGAAAAATCGTTAGTGATATTCTAGAAGTAAGAAGTACCGAAAAGGAAAAAAGTAGGACTCTACAAAAAGTCGTGAGATCCCATCAAAAACATCCTGTAAAAAAATTCCAAGTCTCGCAGCTCAGGTTTCTACCGCAAAAAGTTGTGAGATGCATGTAATACCAAGTCAATTAATTTATTTAGTCCTTAAGGGACCTTCTATATAAGTTATTACGTTAGTTATTACCATATCAATATTAAAAATTCTTTACGTTTTAAATAAATAGATCGACTTGGCCAGCAGCATTATGTATAAATTGTAGGATACATTATGTTTTCATGCGATGGCCAAGTCGATCCATTTATTTACAACGTAAAGAATTTTCAATATTGATATGGTAATAACTAACGTAATAACTTTATATAGAAGGTCCCTTAAGGACTAAATAAATTAATCGACTTGGTATTACATGCATCTCACAACTTTTTGCGGTAGAAAACTTGAGCTGCGAGACTTGGAATTTTTTTACAGGATGTTTTGATGGGATATTATTTACTTCAATAAATTTAACAAGAGTGTGAATAAATGAAGTATTGGTTAGAGTAAGAAGGAAAGACATATTTGTGAATAAATGAAGTATTGATTAGAGTAAGAAGGAAAGACATATTGACTGGTCTAGGGATATCAGAATTTAAAAACTTATATAAAGAAGAATGGAGATTTCTACAGTTAAAAAAATATCACTATTAAAAATAATATCAAAAATGTCACGACCAAAACTGTCCCGATAGGTTTCAAGACCCAGACTGACAGCCTCCTTAGCCTGACTGTCTGCCATCTCGTTACCAGTAATACCACAATGAGGCGGAATCCACGCTAATACAACTTTTAAGCCTCACATTTAGCTAACATAATATCTGGCACTATAAAGGCAAAACAAGTAAATATTGACGTAATCACATCGAAATATAAATGAATAAAACAAATAAAAAAAATATATTGAAATTATGACATTTACGAACGACATAATTTTAATGTCTTATTTTGAATGTTATAATTTCTAATGGTAGATTATACTCGTAAAATGTAGTGTCGTCGTGATAACTTATTTATTTTTAAAGTTGTAAGTAGATTATTTTGCATAGTAGATATTGATTAATTACACTTCGTTACCTATTTGCAGTTACATCATAAAGCAAATGTTTATCGAAGAAAGATTAGCACTAACATTTGCCCTGATTCTAAGGTCATCGTGGTACTTACAAATTCATATTACTGACGTCTGACGTAATAAACCTATATTTTTTAATTTGCTCCCAGTCACGTCTGCCCCGCAACACCTACGTAAACTGCATTAGATAACAAGGTGACATTTGCGCATTAACTATTCAATATGTACTCACTCTTTGTGTGATATAGCTTCCACGTGCCATCCTTCGATATTGTGGCGACGTGTGACGTGTCCACATCGAAGGCAACGTCGTAAATGCCAGATGAATGACCGGTCAACTCGTATGCCTTTGTCACTTGCTTGAACTCGCCAGTTTTGTGAAGCACACCTCCAAAACCTTGACGTCCGGCGAGAAGCCAGTGGCCACCACGAAGCGACCGCATGGAGAAATCTTAGCCGTGTGGGTACTCATCAAATAGGTATCAAGTCTTTCCAACTGTTGGCCTTTCAGATCCCATATCACCATGTCTGTCTTCGCAGAGCAGGACATCATGAACTTCCCATTGCTGGATATGTCAAAGCCTACTACATCGTCTTCATGGACCTAGAACATTCAAAAATATATGAGCTTGTAAAATCAATAGAACTAGCCGCCTTGCGATATCACGTACAAACACAATTCATTTACCAGACCTTGCAGGAAGCCTTGGCAACGAGTAAATATGCAAATGAGTGAAAATTGTACAGGCAAGAATATCCGTCAGTTTATTCCGTCCTTTTGCATCTGTCGGAAATACACATCCGATGTGATTGCATAGAACTAGCAGTCCAGATATTGCTACAATCGAAGTATTGAATATACTCTTCGTGAACATAAATGCATTACGTTTCATACCACAAAACGCGAGGAAAACGACATGAGAACCTTCCTACGGCTAAAAATAATAATTTCGAGGCTACGCGTGCGACGGTCCATATGTACCTACACTTCAAACTGTACAATCATCAACACAATGAGCACGCCGCGCCGTTGTAGTTAAACTGAACGCAGTTAAATGCGCTTGATCCTCGGCGCACGGTCCAACACAATATTTATTTACCGACGAGCCCGCGCGGCAGTGTGTACTGCCTACATCAAAGAGCCATTGTTTTGGTGGAAGGTCTTTTTTTAATCGTCTGCCCGCCTTTTGATAAATCTATATACCTACTCAATTATGCGTATTCACTCAAATTATTTTGCCATAATTATCGTATTACACGAACTTGGTATGGGAGTGTCGTGACCCGAATGACGCAATCTCTTCTTACATTTCAATAGAGTCTGTATTTTCGAAATATGAGGCCTGCGCTGAATCTCCAAAGCAACTCAAACAGCTGCGTTTCCAATTTAGCTGCCATGTCTATTATTACAAATCCGTTGAAATTATGTAAAGCATGTAGACTCTGTCAAGTATTGTATAAGTAATTGCTGCAATGCTTGCTAGTGTTAGTAATAATAAATAAATTTCGAACGTTTAGTGACTACCGGTTTAATGTGGCGCATGTGTTCATTCTATAAATTTAATTATTTATTATTCAAATGTGCATTTAATTATTTATGACTTATTATCGTTCTAATACGTTGAATATTCATAACGAGCATAAAATTATGCACGGTGCAGTGATACAACTCAAACTTATTTCGAGCGTGCAAGCGGTTAGTATAGAATCAAAGATAGAAAACCATGTCACGCTCTTACGTTTAGTATTATAACAATTATGGGAAATACTGAAACGACAGTGCCGAGATTGTAACCGAGATCGTATTACAATCAGAGAAATCTTGCGAGGTTGATGGTAAAACAACAATGGCGTACAAAAAGGAGAAAAAGCTAGCGGCAATTATAGTCAACAATATGAAGCCTTATGCACCTACTTACACGCGATACGTTCTAAAAACATAATGGAATTGTGAAAAAGTCGGATATTTTATATAACAATAAAACGGCTGAAAACAGATCACGGACGTCGGATCCAGTTGTTAATACTGTACTGATTAAATAAAAAGAAATTTAAAACTTTTCGATGTACATATCAGGTATGAGTGGCATAGAATGTGCAGCTAAAAATATGCCAACAGCGAGTTATGTTTTCTTGTGCTCCAGACCTGAGTAATGGTGACGACTAATATGACATGTTCACGACACGTCATCACTTGCATCCATCAGGTGTAACGCTGTCATTGTGTACGGCAGAAATAAAACTGTACCTTGAAAATGAAAACATTCCATCCCATTTTTGTTTGCCTGTTGCCCTGTTTGCGCTGGACTCACGCAAAAACGATTAGGTAAATGTTAACGTAGCTTTACAAAGGATGGATATTCGTGGCGCCTATTTAATTATCCTTTACAGCGATTTTATGGGAAAACGTCGATAAATGGCCCAAAAACTTCATCTTCAATGTTTTAACCCCTGTTGGTAGGTAATGTTTAGAAACTTAACGTTGGTTTGATGTGTTTCGATGGCTAAAACGTACATCCATACATCGCTGAGACAATAGGTGTTGCGTATCATCTTGTGGTCGAAGCTGACTGTCGAAAATCCAAGGTTGTTATCTTTAACAATATCGAAACTCTCTTCATGCAACATGTGACATTGAGTACCATATTTGTTTTGTGTAAACATGACGTCGCGGAAGCTGAATTCAGTCTAATAAGTTAATATAAATATGAAATACGTGTCCTCCAAATATTTTCCGCAATGTTTAGTAGTAGCACTACGTTGGCGTCAAATAAAGATATAATAGTGATGTACTAACGACACCTACTGAGTAAATAGTGTTAATACACCAACGACCTCCAAGAAACAATACATGTGATCAACAAAACAACTATAGCGGAAGAATAATATGATAATAAACCCCTTATGACGCTGATAACATGGATTAGGAGATCTTTAATTGCCTAAATACATGACTTTGTAATGTCTAGGTATTGTATTCACAGTAGGTCATTAGCATGAGTATTTTCTATGAACAATAATTTCGAAGGTATCGTGTAAATACGACATTTAGCCCACGTAGTAAATACACCTATCTTTTCTACAAAGGGTTGACGTCAGGTACGCAGTCAGTTGTACACTTTAAAGCCAAACTCTGCCACACGCAAAAATACCACGTTGCGTTACGTCTATGTAAGTATGCAATAAGGGTAAGGAGAAAATAAAATAAAATAAAATAACAATACCGTTTAATAACCTCGATCAACATCTCCAGAAGCTTTCAATTGGTCGTTGATTCAAGAGTCAGAGTCAAAAGGCAGTGTTGCTGGACACGGCACGCATAGGGAGGAGGTTCTTCATTTGAATCCCTAACCATCGGTGGCTTGGGTCTTGAGCCTCGCCTCCGAAAGGTCAATCATTTTGTAATATATTTATATTTTATTTATCTTATTATTGTATGTATAAAAATGTAAGAAAAGAACTTACAAACTAAAGGAAATAATAATACAGTAACAATAATAACAGTCTGCATTATTGAAGAACTTTTAAGCACAATTTATTTAAAACAACTGTAAATGTTGATTAAATAATATTTATATTTTGCTTCTTATATTAACATATCATGTCAATAAATTTGGAGTCCATCTGGAAGATTCCATTGTAAAAAAGACCACGTGAACGCAACAGTACAAAATGCCAAATCAATTAAAAGCTATCAACGCTTAAAACTCATTTTTAATATATCAATCATGAGCATAAAGCCATAAGTGATAAATCTTGTGAAATCACGTAGTTTATAACGCTTATGATCTATAAACATCTTTATTAAGATGCCATTACAGTAATTGCTACGAGCTTGGACAGTGTTTCATCATTTGTATTTCGCAACTTCAAACGTTTATTACAGGAAATTGGTGTTTCGAATTAATAGGGATTATCGGAGCCATCCGAGATCATTTAATGAACTTACATCATTTGTATTCCTAGGCGATAGGGGTCAAATCTATTTTAACGTCAACGAATTGACGAAAACCACGCACATTTTGTAATATCGCGTTATCACGGCGAATTATATTATTATAACAAACAGATAAAACAGGTACATATTTTTTTTTAAATATGTATGCATATTTTTCGATCTTTGAGATAAAAATATTACAATATATAATTTACAGTATGGATCTGACCAAATAGTCATCTTATGCTACGATTAGAAACATTGTCCTGACCTACCGCAATCCTGACATACCACTCATACAAATGCATTTAGTCGGTCGCGATGATACCAAATTATCGCGACGTGTCTCAAATCAACAGTGAACAATGATTTACTAACTGACATCATACAATAAACAGTACGCATCATCTGAAAGTGGAAAACAAAGAAACATGACGATCTCAGGCCGTGTTGTAACGTGAGCCGCAGTTAAGATAAATACCATATATACCAATCGATACTGATAATTTAATTGTTCCACGTCTTGCCGTTTCAACTTTGATTACATAATATTCTAAAGGTTTTCTCGGATCAAATTAAAACATATCGTAACCTGTTGAAATATTCGTGAATAATATACCATGACCTAACAGAAGAGACAAAAACTGTTTCTCAGCGTTACATAAGCATTTTTTCTTAATAGTCAACGGTAATGTATACAAATGACTGTCTTGTGTTAGATTTAGATTACAAAAGAGGTTATAAAATTTGATAATATTTGTGTAAGGAAAATCTACAAGATTTACATAGTCTATAGTAGAATAGGGGGATAGACTAAGGCCTAAACCTTGTAGAAGTGGTCTATCATATGCGATACAGTTGATAAATTATAAATTCACATCTAAATAATAATAATCATGTACCACAGTCCGCACTCTGGGTCTCTACAATTTACATAAGGATTACATTATTCAAATTTCCTTATGAATGCCTGCTGGTGTATATTTTATAAAGGAAAATCATACAGAAAATCCCCCTAAAGCTCCTTCAATTATTAATTTGTGGTGCATGACAAATAGTTTATTTCCCTTGTATTAGTGTAATATAATAAATATACATATTATATTCAAAAATCTTGTATCGGTATTTACAAAGTTTTCTTTCTGATATTATGAGGTAATACAAGATAAATTTGTGATATTTTAAAAATGCTAGGTTTTTTAAAATAAGGTTTAACTAAGAACCCAATATATTACTAATTAAGTTCGTTTGTTCCCTCGTAGTTCCAACAAAACTGGATAACTTAAATGTATCTGTATCAGCCCATATACGTCCCACTGCAGGGCACGGGCCTACTCTACAATCGACAGTACGATTGAGAGTGGTTAGGCCATATAGTCCACCACGCTGGCCTGAAATGAAATGAAATGAAATGTATTTGAAATGAAATGTATTTATTGGTCACGTAGGCAATTTAAAAGCTCTTATGACAAGTCAATACACATAGAACTTAATCTCTATAAACAATATATTTCCTATACTTAGTATTACTTATTTTAATTTCTTGGTTTAATTAATTTATTTATTTTAAATTAATTTTATTTTTATTTAGAATTAGTTTTATTTATTTGTTTACTTTTTATTCTTATTTTATTTAAAGTACTGGTAAGTACTGGTAAGTTAGTCACTGGTGGTAGGTCTCTCATATGTGAGAGGCCATCTGGGTAGGTACCACCGCAATGTCTATTTCTCCCGTGAAACAACACTGCTTAAATGCACTGTTGTGTTTCGGATTGAAGGACATTGTAGCCAGAGCAACTACTGGACATATTGAGACTTAACATCTTATGTCTCAGGATGGCGAGCGCAGTGGAATATTGCTACTGTTCATGAGCGGTCGTATCGCTTACCATCAGGCGAACGGCTTGCTCGTCTCGCCATTCAATGCAAAATAATAAAAAAAAATAAAATATTAGTTATGTCTTTATGCTAATTTATTTTTCAAAGAAATACAATATGTATGTTAGTCAAATTAAATTAATTAGTGGACCATGAATATCATTACAACGGTGCGTAGCGGTTTATTGTTACCACCGGATCCAACGCGGCCCTTCCTGAGAAGACCCGGCGAAACAAACTCAGTGGGGTACCTAGTAGTAGTAGTAGTCCGCCAACTTAAATGTAACATTTAATATTATTGCGGAATTGTATCCTAAAGAATTAAAAGAGCTGTTTTTATGTGCACGAACACCTGACGTTTACAACGACATGATGTCAACTCAAGTTGAGGGTTATGTTGTCAAGGCTAACCAGTTAAATGTTCATTTATAAAGTCGTACCACTTATTGTGTATCAGTTCCTATTTTCGACACATAAAATTTAATCAATATAAATATTTATAGACGTAATGACTGTAAACTGTAATAACTGTAAACTTGACTCGGGTGTTGAGGCTAAATGCTTGACTATAAATCATTACGTGAAATTTATCATTAACGGAATATCCCAGTTTCCACTAATTATCATTACACATAGCTTTGTTTATGGTGCTATGTATTAATCACACATAGCAGCGTTGAACAAAACGCCGGCTTATCACAAACCGGCGTGACTCATGCAAACAACACTTTCAATGAGCAAGCCTGCTAACGCGTAACTACCATGACACACCCTTACGATTGTTTCATTTGAAAAAGCACGTAGATGGCTAGAAACAGCTGATAGAACAATAACAAAGAAACAAAACAATATCGCAATAATCATCACTCTCTAAATTGTAAAACTGTACATAGAATGGCTCCGACCGAACGTAGCTGAGGTCATCTGCGGAAACATTCACCGGTGATAGGAAGCGAGCCTATTGCCGCACCGGACACTACTACATCGATTCGAACGCGTATATACTCACGTAGATGGCAGATGTAGTACGGAATATACCATGCACTTTTCTTGCCGTCAGTTTCATCAGCCGCGCGATCGTGACATGTACTAACAAAAGTTCATTGACGCCCTTCAGGATTTTTACCCTTGCCACCTCGCACGGAAAGTCAACGGCCTCTGCCAATAGTCTACCGCCGCTCTATTATAAAACGCATCGGGCCCAAGACAATAATTAAACTGTAGCACAATCAGTCATTAACTTGAAAATCTTTTATTCACTATATTGTGCATTTTGTTGCTAGCGCCGCACTGCTAAGTAAGCAGTTTACTCATAAAAAACTTCCGATCTACCTTTTTATTTTGTAAATTTAGATCAATGTTCAATGTTCGGTATTGCCGGCCGAAATTAATGCCTTTAGATCGCCACGGACCCTTTCTCATACTAATAAAAGCATATAAGGAATGTGAATACTTCATCAATGATTAATAAAAATGCAGTGCAGAGTCTTTTTACTTCCACGTTAAATTGCGGGACTCAAAGTGTTACATTACCAAGTGATTTCAGTTACCGCAAATGTAATAGCCATCACGCAAACAAATTTAATGGCCCTTGAAAACTATACTCGTAATTGTGTAATATCAAATTAATTGGTTTCAAATTTTAAAATCGACAGTTGCCTTATAATTTTTGGCATCTTGCACCATCTGTGCCGTCTCAGTTTACCGTTAGCGATATTTTTTGACGACACCTCACTGATTTTAAACACGAACTGCAGGTTAAGGATCTTAAATAGGAAGGATCTTATAACTGGAGCATGCGAGCGCAACATCGAACCTCGCTCCATAGGGTAGGAAGACGCGAAATAAAGGTTGAAGGAAGTCGCTGAATACAGGCCTTTCGACCAGATCGCTGTGAAAATCATTGAGAGGCCTATGTTCAGTAGTTGACTTTTATGGCCGCAAATGGTGTTTATGAGATGCATTATGTAGTTAAATTTGACTATAGCCTACACCAGCTACTTTTTTAGTGGTAGGTCTCTCATATGTGAGAGGCCGCTTGGGTAGGTACCACCGCAATGTCTATATCTCCCGCCAAACAGTAGTGTAAATGCGCTGTTGTGTTTCGGTTTGAAGGACATTATAGCCAGAGTAACTACTGAACATATTGAGACTTAACACCTTACGTCTCAGGATGGCGAGCGCAGTGGAATGCCAAGCATTGCTTTGTAATTCAAGGTGTCTTGTGGTTTTGCTACTGTTTATGAACGGTCGTATCGGTTACCATCTGGCGAACGGCATGCTCGTCTCGCCATTCACAGCAATAAAAAAAAACCTATGCATAAACAGGTGGCTCCACTAGGTCAGGTACATTACCGAAATATCCAAATCTAATAACAGCTGTGTTCTCATTGGGACAGTGATATTTTCCGAAGATCCACTAACCTCTAAACTACCGTTTCACTCGCTGTTCTCAAATCTTAATGCCAGAAACACACCTGCGATTGTCCAGGTGTCGTGGGTGTTTATGGACGATGGGGATCACTTCCGAACAGGTGTAACGTTTACAAGTATGCTGCTTCTGAGTTATACAACAATCTCGTCTAATGTTCATGAAAATTATACAAAATATGATAGGTCTCGTGGCGCAGATGGTCAAGACACCAGCTGGCACCGGAACAAATGTTTGTTTTATTGATTTAGATATGGACTTTGAGACCGATAAGTCTTATAATTTCTGCTACCAACGATACAAAAGTTAATAACTAATACTGTATGTGAATGTTGCATGTCTTTATTTAAAATTCTGTCAACAATCTTACAGCAGTTTGCGGTTTACAGTCTGGAATCTTAGTACGAGTAATAAATCAGAAAGTGTTTCGAATGTTATCAGAAATACAAAAAGCGCGCACGGCTTTCTATAAACTTGGCACGTAACCGTATTTTGGTTCGGAATAACGCAAAGGATTTTGAATACGCTTGGCGAGCACTTCTCTCTGAAATGATTAATTGCGTCTGTACCACAGAACACACGTCACAAAAACCTCCCATGCCCTCCCTCCCCAACAGGTTACAATATCAGTATGAATAAACGTATCATATTTTATGCTATTCTAACAAGTTTACGCCGAAAAGATTGTTTTTAACGAAAAGTCAAAACGAAGACTTGTTCAAAAGTTAAGCTCATTACTGAGTTAAGCTGATTATAAAATAACCCCATTTCAAATTATCGGTATATAGAATTTCTTGATACACAATGTCAGGGGACTTAATTGTAAATTAGTGTTATACAGGCCTATTTAAGATCAGCAAAATATAATTTAAATGCACGTTACAATTGGATCTAATTTCAATTTTGTAGCCGGCTTCTTCCTGGGTCTTATTAATTTATGAAGTTATCCTGTAAAAAAATTCCAAGTCTCGCAGCTCAGGTTTTCTACCGCAAAAGTTGTGAGATGCATGTAATACCAAGTCGATTAATTTATTTAGTCCTTAAGGGACCTTCTATATAAAGTTATTACGTTAGTTATTACCATATCAATATTAAAAATTCTTTACGTTTTAAATAAATAGATCGACTTGGCCAGCAGCATTATGTATAAATTGTACGATACATTATGTTTTCATGCGATGGCCAAGTCGATCCATTTATTTAAAACGTAAAGAATTTTTAATATTGATATGGTAATAACTAACGTAATAACTTTATATAGAAGGTCCCTTAAGGACTAAATAAATTAATCGACTTGGTATTACATGCATCTCACAACTTTTTGCGGTAGAAAACCTGAGCTGCGAGACTTGGAATTTTTTACAGGATGTTTTTGATGGGATAACACGTTTTCAACTAACTAAAACTTATAAATCCAATTGACTTAGTGAAGTTAGGAAAGTTTCGGATGCCCAACACGTTTAATGTTAATCAGCTTTTTCTATCAACATGAATTTTAAATTATGTAAGCTTTAATCTTTCACCATCTTTGAAATTATTATCAGGATTTCGTTTAGTAACTCGATAGTTTAAAAGTTTTTCTGTGGTGTATTTGTTTAATTAATAAATAAATACACCCAACAGTCACATACATAGTCCTGACCCCACACTAAGACCGGGTCTTGTGTCGTGGGTATCAGGAACTACGAGAGACTTTTCGGTCTTATGTACAATTATCGGAGCTAAAATTACTTTCAACAATATTTGATCGTGTTTTATGAATTTGAAATTTTTAATACTTTTTAATGGAAATACAAGAAACCAATACGGAATAATATGTTCCCTAGTCATTGTAGGTTTCATTAAATTAAGTTTAGAGGTCTTTAATCCACGCTCTATTTATCATATAATTAAAAATTACATTATCATCGCTTTATTCGATTACTAAAATCCAACCACCATTAAAACTTAATTATATAAAGGTGAATCCCAGTCTGTACAAGGCAAGAATAAAAGTTTTATTGTCGCCGCGGACTAAATGCACTCAATCGTGGTTTACGAGCCCCGCAGGGTTTGCACCGGGACACCCTCGGTTATGTACATTTGTATAACACATGGCGAAGGTAGGTAAACTAAGGTAACTAAACTAACTGTGTTTTTTTTGTGTTGTTATTATGTGGTTTCCAATTCCAATTGCCGATGGAGTGTAGAATATCCGACATAAATTGGTGTTATTTTAAATATTTAATTTTAACATCTATACATATTTCTGACAAACGAGCCAATAGGTCACCTGATGAATGATCAATTCAAATATATTTTTTTCATACAATAGTTACTGTAATAGTCACTATTTATGGTTAATTGTAGTAGAATACAATTATTAATATTTATCGGCTCGTTTGCTATACACCGCGTCTTCACACCGTTCCGTCCTCCACGTCTATGATCTATCTCCTTCTATATCTATCTCACTCACCCTTGGTTCGCGTAGTGTATAGTTCGAGACGACAGATGCAGAGTATGAATTTATCAATACACTACAGTTACGGCAACCAGCTAACCCATCACCTGATGGCAAGTGACAACACCCATGAACATCCACAACGCTTGGATCACAGATGGGTGGGAATCAAATCTGGAAGGGAGTGGGAAGGAAAATTAATAGGAAGAGGAAAGGCCTATTGGCGTATTTTCAAATATTGATTCATCATCATCATCATCATATCAGCCACAGGAAGTCCACTGCTGAACATAGGCCTCCCCCAAGGATCTCCACAATGACCTGTTGGAAGCGACCTGCATTCAGCGACTTCCTGCGACCTTAGTCAGATCGTCCGTCCACCTTGTAGGCGGGCGTCCGACATTTCGCTTGCCTGTACGTAGCCTCGTAGTACGTAGGATTGGCAAGTTGAAGTGGCAGTGGGCCGGGCACATAGCTCGTAGAACCGATAGCCGTTGGGGCCGAAAGGTTCTTGAGTGGAGGCCACGTACAGGCAAGTGAAATATTGATTAATTACACATATTCAATAAACCAAATTATAAATTCCAATTTCCAACATAATTCTATGTTTATCAAGACGCTTCTCAACGCTATTTAGACAGCTTTAAACTTTTCATTAAAAGCAGTAATAACTCAAATACATATTTAATAAGTGATTCCCAGAATGCTTGCACTTGTAATATTTTCAATGGAGTAAGCAAACTCAATTAAACTCGAATGCTGTCTGCAGTTGCTACTTCGGCGTTCAGAATTAAATTCACTCTGCAACCCAATTTACCCTCCAACAATTATTAAAATCGATTTCTCGTTTTAAAATCTTCATTATAATATTTACTACTATTACAAAAATATAATTATAATACATCCTTATTTTGTGCAATTTATGTATGTAGGTTTGGTTTGGTTATTAAGATATTAGATCAATTTTATTACTACCCTCAGTTTTCTTCAATTGATTTGATCTCAAATCTGTCAAAAGTTTTGGAATAGAAATCGCCTATAGTAATAAGGGTCTTATTATAATATTATAATAAGGGTCTTATACTCTTAAACATAATATTTTTGTCAGTCATGACTGGGCATGAATTGAACGGCTCGTCCGGAAAGGTACAACTGTCTCACAGACTATAGACAACTATAGACGTGAAGTGACATCTTTGTTGTTGCGATTCGTTCGGTAAGTGAGATTGCCTGATGTTCAATACCACTTTCTTCATAAGACGACCTGTCTGCTTTTTTTCCAGAACTATTATGTATAATAGTAAAAAGTATAAATAGTCATTTATTTAAAAAAATGAAAACACTACGTTTAAAATTATCACAGTAAAATTTATAGAATAATTAAATAAATAGCGGCCAACCCGCAATAGTCCAGCGTGGTGGACTATATGGCCATTCTCAATCGTATTCGTGATTGTAGAGGAGGCTTTTGCTCTGCAGTGGGACGTAAATAGGCTGTACATAGAATAATTATACCCTAAAATATACACAGTCAGGTCATAAGTATTGTCACACTGTAAAAACTTTTCTTATAGAATGCTGGCCACAAAAAAGTTATTGAATTCGAATTTCGAATTGTTCATGAAAATAAAAATGTATACTATTTAGAATTGTACTCATTTTTAAATATGGAGTGGACGCTTGAAGAAGACCGTGTTGCAGTTATTGCGTTGCATTGGTGCGGTTACGCGCCAATTCAAAATTTTGACATACTGAAAAATTTGAATATAACCAAAAGATTCGTTTATCGTACCATCAAACGATACAATGAAGACTCTAGTGTAGATGACAGGTCAAGAAGTGGTCGCCCTCGGTCTGTTAGGACCAGCAGTGATAAAAGCTGTGAAGGCGCGAATTCAAAGAAATCCCAAACGTAAGCAGAAACTGTTGGCCCTTCAGATGGGGTTAAGCAGAACCACGGTGAAAAGGGTGTTAAATTAAGACTCAGGGCTTCGGGCATATCTAAGAAAAACAGGACATCGTTTGAATGCTCGTCTAATGGACCTGAGACTGAAGAGATGCCGCACTTTGTTGAAGCGGTACGCGGGAAAAATATATCGGGAAATTCTTTATTCAGATGAAAAAAAGTATGTGAATGTATAGAAGTGCGTGGTGGCCTGTTGGTAAACGGACTAGACGCGACTGCCAACATGTTCACGGTGGTCGCGGGTTCGAATCCCAGGGCACACCTCTGACTTTTCGGAGTCATGTGTGTATTGATAGTCAATCACCACGCACTAAGACGGTGAAGGAAAACATCGTGAGGAAACCTGCATACTGCAGCGTGGGACTATATGGCCTAACCACTCTCAATCGTATTCTCGATTGTAGAGTAGGCCCGTGCCCTGCAGTGGGACGTATATGGGCTGATACAGATGAAAAAAAATTACCGTAGAAGAGAGCTACAACAAACAAACGATCCCATCAAAAACATCCTGTAAAAATATTCCAAGTCTACAAAAGGTTTTCTACCGCAAAAAGTTGTGAGATGCATGTAATAGCAAGTCGATCAATTTATTTAGTCCTTGCTTAAGGGACCTTCTGTATAAAGTTATTACGTAAGTTACTATCATATCAACATTAAAAATTCTTAACGTGTTAAATAAATGTATCGACTTGGCCATCGCATGAAAACATAACGTATTGTACAATATATACATAATGCTCCTGGCCAAGTCGATCTATTTATTTAACCCGTTAAGAATTTTTAATATTCATATGATAATAACTTACGTAATAACTTTATACAGAAGGTCCCTTAAGCAAAGACTAAATAAATTAATCGACTTGGTATTACATGCATCTCACATTTTTTGCGGTAGAAAACCTGAGCTGCGAGACTTGGAATATTTTACAGGATGTTTTTGATGGGATCTAACGTCTTTTTGTAGAGTTCCTTTTCCTTTTCGGTACTTTTTACTTCTAGAATATCAATAACGATTTTTCTTAAAGCCTCTGTCTTATGGATTTTTTTTATTTTTCTAGGTATCAATTTATCACAAATATAGTGGATTTGATTATTAATGTTCTTTCTTTCATGGTAATTGATATTTTGAGCTAATTAGTATATTTATTTGCAAGTTTTTCTTCGTCATGTTTTTCTAGAGGAATGTTGTACAGTTCCATGGGCTGAATACACCCTTTCCCTCTCTATACCCCCTCCTGTTATGCCTCATATATATAAATACCTATCTACAACTATTATTCCATTATATAGGGGTACAATGTTTCATTAACTGCAAATGCAACTTTGTAATCCTATACATTTATATGGGATTACAAAGTTATTCACGCAGTTGGTGTATCTAGAAAACTAGACATAAATTATGAAATGTTTGAATTTTCTCTTACTTTAGACACTAAACACTAATTATATTCTAAATTTGAAGGCTCTATGTCTGCTAGAAGTGCCTTAGACTTTTGATGATCGGTCAGTCAGTCAGTGAGTGACAAAATTAAGAAAGTTTGACTAGTTACAATTCTGAAACTACTGGTTCAAATTGAATGAAATTTTAAATATACCGTGTTTACATAATGCCTGCTTAGTAACTGAAAATTCAGGCTTCTTGCTTTAACCACAACGAAGTTATGGAGGGTTGAAAATGGTCTAAATTGCTTCGAGAAAAGGATGTTACGACTGTGCCGCTTTTTAGCTCGATTTGGAGGGGGCACTGCCGTGCCCCCAGATCCAGTACCCTTGGTTCGAAAGGGCAAACTAGCACAAAATAGTTTAAGAGGACATAAAGAACATGCAGAAAATTTCGGTTCACTCACAACCAATACACATGCTACGGAGCAAAGTGAACAAAATTATTTACAACTCCTCTTCAATTTACTATTTGATGAATGTCACGGGTTAAATAGTTAAATATCCCAGGAACTCTGAGCTTCAATGCCCAATGTCATTCAAATGTATGCCACTTATGATCCTGGCTAGTAGGAGTTACAGTGGAGGGTGTAAGGACAATCTACACTCCATACACATCTCAAATTTACAATTGAGGCCACAAAGTATATTTTGTAATGTTAAATGGAAATTTCATAAGCCATAGTGAAACAAAATGGCATCTGACAGAAAACAGATGCATTACTCATAATCGTACGTGTAACAAACAAGTATAGGTAAAATAGTGACTAATATGACCTGTAATATTTCAGATACAATATGTTGACATCCTCGTTTTAAGTAGTTCTACAAAATATGATAAATCGATAGAGAGCCCCGTGACAAAATGCACATAATTAAATCTGCTGATTTAGCAAATATTACATTAACAATAAACAAAGGACCAACCAGATGTAAATTGATAGTACATTAAAATAAACGGTGAATACGTACTATAGGTTTCTAGAGTAATATTAATTCCTAAGGCCAAAATACAAAAGACTACTAACGTAACGTCATTATGCTCCAACAGTTGACCCAATTCCAGTTCAGTTTTCTTTTTGAAGGCCAGATTAATAGCAGAAAGTCGTAATTTAATAATGCTAATAACCGACTAATTTTACAGCCTACTTGACGCAGTTGGTAATATAGTTCAGTCATTATGTAAATTACCCTCCGAATAAAGACCTACCCTTATTTAACATAATGAATCGTTAGGAGGGCATGTCACGAGGTCACAGAAAAATTAAAAAGGTCGCGCTGTTTGCTGATTTTGAGAATTTCAAAAAACGTTTCAAAGAGAGAGAGAGAGTTTCAAAGACGTTACTCAAATGACAAAAAATGTAGTTCGCAATGCCCTCTACATTTTTATTTAAAAAACTTTATCCTTAAAGCAATAGTTTCCAAGAAAAGAGCATTTCAATTCTTTTTATTCATTTTTTGAATTACTCAAAATCAGCAAACAGCGCGACCTTTTTAATTTTTCTGTGACCTCTTGACATGCCCCCCTAACGATTAATTATGTTAAATAAGGGTAGGTCTGTATTCGGAGGGCAATTAATTATTCCTTACATATTGACTGAACTAATACGCTGGCTGTGAAATAAGAAGTATTTTTCTCGGGTCTGCGTGTTTGTAGACCGAAAATTATCTCGTAGCTACACGCACGACACAAAACTTCTGTATCAGCCCGTATATGTCCCACTGTAGGGCACGAGCCTACTCTACAATAGAGAGTACAATTGAGAGTAGTTAGGCCATAAGACTTAATTAATTTTAATGTGAGGTCGAGACTATGTATGTGATTATTGGGTGTATTTATGTCTTTCTTATTAATTGAAATTTAAAACAGTAAAAAAATTTGTGATTTTGGAAAAAAAAATACAAAATACTTTTTATACAGTCACCCATTAGAACTGTTTAGCGTGTAGCCTCGTGGTTATAAAATATTTAAGAAATAACGGAAGTATTTTGTTAATCGATTCTAAGGGATCTTTTAATTTCCCACGGCCCAAAAAAAAGGAAGAGGTTCGCAATTGGTCGCGGATTTATGTATGTTTAATGCATGATAAGAACTAAATAACATGCTTTATGCAAAACATTTTACGTCTTTAATGTTTAATTCGAACCGATCGGGCGCGTTTTACCTTATATTGTACGCAGGACCGCATTACGTTCGTTCCTAGAATTCAGGCAAATGTATTTAAATATATGTAGGCATTCTGCTTTAACTCGTATAACATGACATAATATGATCAATCTATATGTGTTTTACTGTTAGGATCAACAGTCACCTCTAGCCAACAAGTTGATTGTGAATCACTGCGCAGTATGTACTGTAACATATCCAGACTGCGACAGAAAACGAAGCCAGGCGTTTGTTTTAGTGACTTCAAACACAATGAAACCACAAATTTCGCAAATAAAAAGCGTCGTTTTTTTGGTATATTTTTTACTATCGTCGTGTTTTCGTGGGAAATAACGTAGTTTTTCCTACAGTTATAATTTATAAAGACACAATTGTACGGAAGGGCTTAAATTATAAAAAGCAAAAACTCCGTATTTACATGCGAACATCACGACATATAAAAAAAACCATATTTACGAATTTTTAGTTACTTTATCTACCTGGCTTTGTTTTCGTTTGCAGTCTTGATTTACACAGTATTTGTGGGCTTAATCGGAATGGTGACACTAACTCACTGAAAACTATTCGTTAAGCAGTTTTGACGCCACAATATTTAGTCATTGAGATATATATTTTTGATTCCACTCCACACCAAATACATGTTGTTTTTCGTATAAACTCTTGTATGCCTAAACTTGACGTAGCTATCCTACTGTCCGGCTCAATCCCGTCTCATCCGCCTGTTCAGTCTCTTCCCAATCCCTACCGTCCCTTCTCTTTATTATCCATCCCGTTTTATAACGTGCATTTACAGTTCGTCCTAACAAATCTGTCATCTATCCCAGCCCTCTCCCGTACCTTCAATTCTATTTTACTTTATGTCCCTTCTCTCCATAAACATCCATATACATGTTATATATAAAATAGGAATTATTAAAATTTAATATGAGAGTTACACTGAGATAGCAAAATAATAATTGTCAACGTTACTACTACACTTGATGCATAAACAATAATCGTATTGTGTGAGAGAAACAGGAGACCGGCTTCGTTCTCATCCCTACTCCGTGCTGTTACTGGGTCAGAAGTGACACCTGTAGACATCTGGCGGGGATAACTAATTAAATGACGATTGATCTAGTTTCGACCGGAGAGGAAAAATGATTAAATTACTAAAAAATAAGGGTGATCGTAGAAGGGTGAAAATTGAGGATTGTATGTATTTTGTATGTTGTATCATAAAAAATAGAAATTAAAAATTTGTCTAAAAATAAAAAAAAAAATTTAGGGGTGGACTACCCCTAACATTTAGGGGATGAAAAATAGATGTTGGCCGATTCTCAGACCTACTCCATATGCTCACAAAATTTCATGAGAATCGGTCAAGCCGTTTCGGAGGAGTTCGATTACGCACCCCGTGACAGAAGAATTTTATACAGGGTATATCAAGATTGCTACCGAAAACGATGCCGGGTGGTAGTTTAAGCGACTTCAGACACAATGCAACAGAAAAAGTTGCAAAAAAAACTGTCAATTTTTTTTTGTTATTTTTTTCCTATGGCCCTATTTGGGTAGTAAATAAATTTTTTCCTAAATAATAGTGTATACTCTTTTATTTATAAATACTCTAAGGTATAAAAGCGTTTAAATTATTATTTTAGCAAAAACTATGGATTTACTACCCATAATCGACGATATTTAAAAAATCATTAAAAAAAATTATCGCGTTTCTATGCAAATTTTTAATTGCATTGTGTTGTAGCCATTAAACCTACCACCCGGCTTCGTTTCGGTAGCAGTCTTGAGATACCCAGTATATTAGATGAACAGATTCTTACTCTTGCTGAGTACCTATACTATACTATACTCTTATCAGTTGTATGTCAATAACTTAATTTTTGATTTGTGGTTTAATGCAGTTTGGTATAACTGGGTCCAGTTAACGTAATCAAACATACAGTGTAATGTACTCTCCTGTGTCTTATCTCCATCCAAAGGTTGCCTGGAAGAGATTGCCTAGTGCAATAAGGCCGCCGATTGTACTTATTTTTAATATTATTTTTAATTTCTGTTATTGTATTTGTTTTTTTCTGGTGTACAATAAAGTTTATAAATAAATAAATGTAAGGCAGTCATTAAAATTCAATAAACATAATATAGGTCTCGCCGAATACGCTCGGTCAAACAACACAATCCAACCTAGTGCGCAATAGCGGAAATCTAGCATCGATAGGGTGGAGGTTATTAGACCACTACTAACCTTGTCCGGAATTTAGTACCACTGCTTGGCGCCATCTTGAATGTTTCGCACCAGAATTTAAATTACTAATGAGCTCGTGGTAACTTTCAACTCCTCGCGCCGATTTTCCACAAAACGGCTTCCTGCATTATAACCGGCTCTAATAGGTACACAATTTATGATATTACAACCGTAAACCGAATGGATATTCAAAGCGGCGGTATTGATCCGAGTTCCGGAACAAAAATAAACGCCGTTGCACATCAGGCAGATTCTATTAAACGGCCCTCTCGAAATAGAGCAAACATTTCACGTTTTCCCAGTAACATTGTAATTCATTTTAGCCGGAAATTCAGCGGGCTCAGCGCTTGTGTTGTGCATATTAGATTTTAATAAACAGCATAATAACGCAATCTCGCGGGTTTCTCTTTATCGGCGCACATTGCGTGCGGACTGCGGTAAGCAAGCACTGTCAGACTGATTGCATTGATTCTTGTGAATCGCTTTCGTAATTCGTCGACGATAAAGACGCGATCGGATTTACTTCATCGCAACAAAGGCTCACACTGAAGGTTATCTCCGGCAGTCAATCACCACCGAACAAAGGCCGCGAGTTTTCATACACATCCGATTTTGTATACGCGCTGCCTTCAATGCAAGTGAATAGTGTCTTCATCAAATGTATTTTGATAACTGTCAGCCTTGACATTACGTACCAATTGTCAAAACATATGAATCTTATTTTAGCTGTTTTCAAAGCTTACTGTTAGTTTTAGCTCTATGCCAGAAGACGTCAACAAAATTATGAATTGAGACCTTGGTATTTGAAATTATTATCCACGAATGATTTGTTTTTAACATATATAAAATTAAATTGTGTGCATACACCGGCAAACAGAAGTACACGATATGTGCAACGGTACGAGCCTATCGTCATATTGGGCACAATTCCAATAATATATTAATAATATCGAAATCAATGTATTATTAGCCCCAAACGAAACTAGCCCAAAACTTAAAACCCTAGGTTTGGTAAAATCAATCAAAAGGTCAGTCCAAATATAAACAGGGTATCTCAAGACTGCTACCGAAAACGAAACCGGGTAGTTTTAGTGGCTACAAACACAATGCAATTAAAAATTTCGCATAGAAACGCGACAATTATTTTTTATGATTTTTTAAATATCGTCAATTTTGGGTGGTAAATCCATAGTTTTTGCTAAAATAATAATTTAAACTCTTTTATACCTTAGAGTATTTATAAATAAAAGGATATACACTATTATTTTAGGAAAAAATGTATTTACCACCCAAATATGGCCATAGAAAAAAAAAATAACAAAAAAAAATTGTCGCTTTTTTTTGCAACTTTTTCTGTTGCATTGTGTCTGAAGTCGCTTAAACTATCACCCGGCTTCGTTTCGGTAGCAGTCTTGATATACCCGGTATATAGATAAAATTATGCTTAACTTACATTATTCACATAAATGATAGTCAAAAAACACAGGACCTAACTATTTGTTTAGTACTAATGAGACATATGTGATTGGAACTTAAACAAACAACAGTTATCGTACGAACAATTACAATCATTGGCCCTGATTTATTAAAATCAGCACAGTATGATAAACAAGAATTAGTTAAAACGTATTAGGCGCAATTTATTTTAATTTAGGCAGAGTTATCATCACGTGATAATAAGTTTTCGATATTAAGCAACTGCGACCTGATGACATCGTTAACATTTTATTTATAAGTCGCGTAGGTAGCTACGGCGAATTATTGTTTAGGTACATTATCATGTTTATTTATATTCGGCACTGACCTATGTGAAATGTAACTCTACTATAATTTTACGACTTTATTCGTGTTGTATAAGTGTCACGGTGACTAATTGTTTATATTTCAGAAGTGATAAACGAACAACAATTCGATAAACACGCCTCTAAGGAAATTTTTAGATACTACGAATCATATCGATCAAAATAAGAAAAAATGTAACAGGAAAAACACCTGTAGCACATGCGTCATTACGTTACATTTATGATTATTCCCATTTCAAGAAATGTAGTATTTTTTAAATGACTTAATTAATAATATAATTTCCGTATATTTTTATTTTCCTACATAAACAATTATTCGATTTGTTTTGAAACTTTCAGTAGAGGGCGACCAATCGGCCATTGCTCTGTGCATGCGTTTACAATATGACGCCCACCTATTTTCGGATTCGCTAAATTTAATTTTGAACGTATTTCACGATATTGCGTCAAAACAAATCCGGCACCGGTCGAATTCTCTTAGTTCACGTTCAATTCATTTATTCACATGGGTGTTGTTTGAACAGAAAACTGCTTGCACTTCAACGGACAAAGTAACGATTAGTTTTTACCGCGAAGTTTTGGTAAAACAAGTTGTTAGTTTGATGACCGCATACTGGCTCGAAATTCCATGGCTTTTTATACTACATAGATCAAAGTAAACCTTTGTAACGTGTCAAGGTATATTAATGTAGATATTATTTATTTATTAATATTTTATTGAACACCACAGCAAATGTTTAAAAAAAGCGCTTTAATACATTTAAGAAAAAACGGTCTTATCGCTCTCAGCGATTTCTTCCAGACAACCTTAAGATGGACTGCAATGAACGGAAGCACGGAAGAAATAGATCACAGAATATAGGGAAAAACAGTGAAAAGAAAAAATAATGTAAGAGTGATGATGAATGCGTTTTTAATAAACATAAATAGACTACATAAATATCAATGCAATAACTAATAATATAATTATGCAAAACTGCATCAACTTGAAACTAAACATTTTCCCGTTTGTCATGCTGCTAATTATCCTATATCCGAAGGTTATAATATTTTAATAACATGAGCCCCATAGTTCCGTGATATAGTAATATGTATTTTACCTTTATCGTCGCTTTCAGTTATTCAAAATAGAACACTTGTATTAACTAAAAAACTCCGATACGCACATAAAATTGCTTGTTCATTCTAAACATGCTGAAACCTTCAAAACTCTGGAAACACACGGAAATAATTTAATATGTTGTTTTGTGGAAAATTATTAAAATTCAAGCTATATACATTATAAGAATCACAATAGACGAGGAAAAACATTTAGCATCAATCTATTAGGTCAAAGCACTCCCTAATGTGACATTGGGGAAGTAATAAACAAGCGCGTCTAACAACCGTGTCTAGAGGACGTACTGTTTACTACTAATTTGTATGCGCACACATTTACTACAGAAACAAACAAAATTAAAGAAGTGAAATAGCCTGACAAGTCAGTACTTGGAGGTTCAAGACAAAGGAAATAAGTCATTTTAATTTTTGAAATTAGATAAACACGTTACTCCCCCAAAATCATAGTTTGATTGCATAACGTCTAAATTCGTAGGCAAATATTACTTTTTTAACGCTGAAAAAAATATATCGTGTAAAACTACATATCTCAGAGATCTTCAGCGGTGTGTTCAACGTTCTTCAACGTTGTTGACGACAGCCTAATTCTATATAATTTTCACAGAAGGCTTGTGCTCAAAAGTGGAACTTAGTTATAGTATTCATTTTTGTTTTAGAAGCATTATCTACATCCTGGATTCATCACATTGACGTAGAGTCGGCACTACATGGTGTTTATGCGTGATGCAGAATGACTTGGCCTATGATTTTAAGGCCGACTTTTGCATGACGTCAATCGTTTCGGGAATAGTGTTTCAATACAAATACAATTCCAATATGCGGGTTGGTAAGCTTAATAGATCTTCGAATGTTTTGTGGAGAACTTTAAGAGAAGAAACAAAATTTTTTTTCTGAACCATAATAATCTTGCACGCTATAAAGGTCTTTGTAACATTCTTTATTATATGTGGCCTGTATCAGTATGTTCGACTGAAGAAATATCCCATGCTCGGCAGCGGGCGTATACGGATATGTATTTTATTTATCCTTATTAACATCAATATCAATTCTTCATCATTAACTATTTAAACAAACGAGGATTGAATGTGATTCCAACGTCCCAATGAAAATCTGAGAAACAATAAGATATGCTCGTGTTAGCAACGTTTGCATTCGGTACAGCGATAATAAAACCTTCAAGAGGATTTTTGTTTCACAAGACACCGTCCTGTCACAATTCGCGTGCGTATCATTTTATCTTATTTTCTATTTGTATTTTTTGTTACTTTACATGCACTTAATGATTCATGTTGATGAAATCTACTTGATAATATGCAGGGAACGTCTCATGCATTCTTTCACTTTTTATTCCGCATTCGCGTTTAGTAGGCGTAACATTGTATATACATTATGTATATTAGTCCACTGAAATAAATTCGCCATTAGTCATCATGGTTAACATTTTTGTAGTGGGACGACTTGCACAAGGGGGCCGGTGGCGGTTGCATAAAGCAGGAGACCGGTCTCTTGGTGTACCTTAGTAGAGGCCTATGCCCAGCAATGGGTTGCATACGGGGTGATGATGATGTTGACATTTTTATCCCCAGACTGTCCACTCCCGACCATATTTATCTACCTATGATTTTCACTACGACTAGTCGGAAATGGCATAATTTTAGCAAATTTCTGCCAGTAGCAACATTAATTAGGTCTAGTGAAACTTAAAGTTAAATAACGTATGCTTAAATTATTATCACATCAAAAATATGTTAGATCTAGGAACTAAACTGAAGACCTCACGGTTCGGAACATATGCAAGATGCCGCAAGATTTATGAAGCGTTAAAAGTCCCACACCACGACGAAGAATATAAAAATAAACATCACTGCATATGTTGAACTTGACAGACGAAGCCCTATTTTAAGCGCCGATGGTAGCTACCGCCTACCTGCGTTGGGAAATTCAATTTGGCACTTGCGCACATCACACCCATGTAAAGGGCAGTTACCCTTTTAAAGGGCAATTACCTCAAACGAGAGTTGATGCAACTGGGCGATATGTTTAGACGGAAGGGACGAAATTGTTGCGCAATGCAATACGCACACTGTGTTGCACGCACTTCGCTAGTTCGCAAGCTACATACATATACATAAACATCACGCCGGTATTCAAGGGGCAAGACGCAGAGCTCTCCCATTTTGCTTGTTGGTTCTTGTTTTTAGCCATGCTTAGCGTGTCACCGATTTGGCATAAGTTCGATGTTGTCAACCCCCCTGCCTTTATTTCATTGGTTCCCATTCACATTGTCTATCACTAATATCAGATTATTTTTTATTTTATTTTGCAAGTAGATCAATAGTTGTAAACAGCTTTTATTTTATCCGACATACCCATTATTACACTGACCGTAAAAACATTTACAATTTTATTGCAAGATTAAAAACATCGAATGCAAAACCTCAAGTTTATAACACAATACTTCCAACGTTCTATTCACGGGCTAATCAGATCATGACATTAGCTCGTGGCATTAGTGTTATCTGCAATCAAGTGATACCGTCAAAACAATGACCCGCGCGTAATAGCACCACATTATATTCATATCACTATGTGTTACGTTAATTGCTACGTAACCTAATAACCTACTTTTTATATAGGCGTCTGCTTCGCAGCTGACTATCCGACAGCGTAGTGCTGAGCCGAATGGACCGTTCCTTTCAGAGGCGCGCGAATATTTAGACACGCATAGTGTAAACTTCGGATGTATAATGAGGTCATCGGACAAACAACCAAAATGGTTTAGCTCAAACGATTAACTAGCTAAACTGACAGAGGGCTATATCTAGTGCAGAATACATTACCGCCGGCTTTTATGCCATTTAGAAGAGCTACTAAGTTTAACATTGCCTCGGAAATACAGCAAATATCTTTGCAAGGTTTGTAGGATGTAGTGGATGAGTCGAGCGAAAGTTATGCCGTGACGTTATGTGGCCTATATACATGAAGAAAATGAAATTTTATGAATGAAGTCATAATACACTTATTTCAATGAATATAAAGACAGAAGGCCGTCTTATAACAGAGGATGTGTAAAATAGGCCACAGTGCAGACGACCAAGTGGGTATATAAACTCGAAACAGCTGACATGACACCCGCGCCGTAAAAATAATACAGTTAAAAACAATAGTATTTATTTATTGAATGTTGTATCTGTGTGTGTCAAACACATAAGCTTGTGCAATAGAGATATTGATAATGTTAGATAATAACAATGCATTACGTAATTAATAAAAACGGACTGCTGATGCAACTGAACTACAATGGGTAAAAACCAACAGGTATCATTATGTTAACAATTCACAGTACGAAACAATTCGATACATATTCGTCTAGACGTGGCTGCCTCAAGACGAGCCCGTTTTTTGTGAAACCGATTTCTGAGAAGGCAGAGGACGAACGTCTAACGCCGACTTGTTCACTAAGCCACGGCCATGGGACGCGCGCGTTCACTGATCTTTTTATATTCAATTTGTATTCACAAACGACTTTCCTGCAAACAATCAATTTTAAACGTATTCTCCGCCGCAAATAATCTTAGTATTGTTATAATAACTCGTCAAAATGATAATAAACTAACATTTATAGAAATGACGAACCCCTTGTATCTCGATTGGTGTCAAGGTCCGATTTGCTATTCAACCACTTATTATTCGGCTTCGCGCGTCAAGTTTTGTGACTCCGATTGCTTGTCACATCTTCTTTAAACGTATATACAAAAAATAAAACAATGGTAGGTTATTGCATGCAACTTTAAGGAGCATCGAGTAAAATTCGTGGAATTAAATAAAAATAAGAGCACTAACCTTGTCGAACGTGATGACCGGTGTGGCGGAGCCGATCGTGCCGTCCTTTTTCTTTTCAATTTTATATACTATGATGTGGTTTTCTTGAACGGTGTGTACGATGAACGCCTTGGAATCTGGACTCCAAGCCACATGAGAAGCGTGGTCGAACTCTATGTTGACTCGTAGATTCTTATGTTCCTTCTGGCTGAGGTCTCTTATGTCCCAAAGGATCACTGAACCATCTGAACAGAATTATAAGCTATTTACTAAAACATTTCTCATAACGAATCCTAAGTGTATTGAACTCAGTGTCGAATAAAGTTCGTAGACACAATTCGAGGTCGAGTTGGTTAGCGCTGCGAAGTCACCCCAATGCAGATGTCTCTAGCAAAATTTCATGGGTAATAAGTACATACTTTCATCATTGTTCAACATAACAATAACATACAAAATCCTTCTACATTTTAAAATAAGTATTATCGTTAAACCGACATATTGTTCTTCGGGTGCAAAAATCTTCCGCCGCTTACTTACAGTAATCCTTGATAACTACTATTGTTTTCCAAGTCTCCTGTTGTATTTTTAAGAAGACAAAAAATGCACGTTATCGTTAATATTTTCTCACTGCTTTATGAATTGGTTATTGTCTTTGTGAGACAACTAAGAATTGTTACATTTGCCTTCGTTCCGACAGGACAATAACCAAAATTACTTCTGGAACATTTTCTTATACCTCCATTGAACTAAGGATAAAATATCCTATTGGCTATTATAGTTTTTTTCCAATAACAATAGAATACATTCAAATAAGCAAATAAATCTGAATCCGCTTGTAAAATACCCTTATAAATTTGAAAAAGAGCAGGAGTACCTTTTGAAAATTCTCTGTTGTTTGTATTTATATAACTAACTTATTTTAATATTAATATTCATCTATTGAGTAGTACGGCACGGCGCGCCATGTCAGGGCGGGTTAATTTAATGTCATTTAAAATGAAAATAAGGTCAAGCCCCGAGCCTGGCAATATTACCTTTTTGAACTTGTCAAAGGAATCTGCGTACTGCGTACAATACCCTTATTTACTTCAATATAGAGTGCACCAATTTCAATTATATGTAAGCAAATTCGTCATGCAATTCAATAACCGGTAAAAGGTCAACGCACCACTTAAATATCGAAACTGAGTCACTGTATCAAGGCCTTTCGATTTCAGTCAGTTAACTAGTTCCCTCCCTATTGCGCTACATTAAGCAGTAACCGACCTATTCTACGGTTAAACTTACGACTTGAAACCTTACTAGATTTCATGTATATCTAAAATTATCCGAGAGACAATAAAATTTATTGCTAACACCTATTTAAAGCTAGCAAGAGGAAATGTGATCAATTGTTAGCTTTGCAGGAGTTAAGGAACGTCAACTTAAAGTTCGTTTCCTTCTAATGTCGCTATTCCTATCACAGCGACATTAAAAGGAAAGGTGGAAACAAAAAGTAATTAGCGTGACTTTTCACATTTAATCAATGTAAATGATTATTTTTTATTTCGTAAAACTTGTACTCGTTGAAGTCTTTACGTTCAATGGCCTCCCCCGAAGAACACGGAAGCGTTTTGGATGCCATTGGTTATAATAAAAAACAATTCACATAAGCAGTCATCATGTCCGCCGCACATTTATATAATTTATAAATACAAAATAATCAAGACACTCGGTTCATAAATACATAATGAGCTCAGAGATTCTTATCCAAATAGCATTATAAAAAATCTCGTCTGTGTCAGTAATACTTGTAGCGAACTCAAGGCCCTACGGCATTGTCGGCATCGTCGAGACTCAGCCACATCGCAAATTTATATAACGTGGGCGGACACTAGATGCCCAATTATGTTTAATTACGTGCTCATTATATTACCTACCAGCTTAATAACGTTATACAAAACTCTGTTTACTTGATTACTGGTAACAATATTATAGGCTTGAATGAAAAATATAACAATAAGTTCAGCGGCCTTGCAAACTAAGCGAGAGACTTCATGTGTATGCTTGTAAATCGTCAGAGCGTCACACATCATGGCTACGTATAAGGCGTGACGTGGTGGGGGGTCCGTAGGTGTGTCGAAGTGTGTTTGATGACGAAACACCTCATTTTGTGCAACGTTGCATTGCGAAATAGGTATTGACGCGGCCTCACACTGGACACGGCGGGGACCGTGACGATTGTCAACGAGCCTTTTATTTACAGTTACATGTACACATTCGTAAGGCTCAGGAAAAACTAATGCTATGATAATTGAGAAAGTAAACTGAGCCGCGCAAACACTCTGTACCGACACTACACTATCAAAAGCAGAACACCTGAAGGTACTTTTGTGTGGAGTAACAACTATTGAGAATTTTCACTTAATTGCTACGCATTGCGATTCTAAAAGTTTTTTACGCCACGCCTTTTTTGCACAATTATAAAAACAAACGTTACTAAGAAAGAAAAAAATGTTTTCATGATATTGCATGACAAACACGGACAATGCAGTGCGGCCTCATATCACCTGATTACATCAGTATCGTTTATCAGTTTCGTGAATTCATTGTAGCATAATACACCAGCATACTTACGTTTCTACAGATCTATTTTCGGCTTTCACGTTCGATTCACCGCTGACGTGGAGTGTCGTCTGTTCTCGTTCTTGGAAACATTGACTGTGTGTGATAATGTCATACGTCATATTGTCTCAACAATAATATTCATAGCGTTATCGGAACCGGCATATCTCACAAGATTACATTAGCTTATTATTTGTGTACATGCATTATTTGTTGTCCAATAAACAATAATATGTTATTGTGTTGGTGTAGTCGTCTGTATGGTTTATATTTGAGCTCCATCAGCAGTCAGCGCGGGTATTAAATCATGCATAAGACAGATTAGATAACGCCCAACCCGCCATCTTGCTCGTTTGCCATTAGATTCAATTTATAGATAGTAGCCAATAAGGAAATTATTGTGTGTCCTAAATGCTTCAGATAATGCGACCTTATTTGATTAACCGCGTGCTTAATCTCTCGCTATCGGTGTAAATATTAGACTATCACGCGATGTTTACTTGAATCTGATAAACTCAGTGTTGAGCATGATCTCAAATGTTGTGAATTAAATACAAACCATATTTTGGCGACACGAAACGTAAACAAAACTCGGACAGACGACCGGGCGCGAGGGCGTTGCTCTTTCTTCACTGATATATGAGCTATTTATTGTATTAACTAGATTGTATATTTAGCATATTGTCTCAGAATGGACGTAAATCAGAACGTTCAATGTGAATTTATATCGGAGCTGAATATTAGGATTGTATATTAAGTGGAATGCGAAGAGACGAGACCGGAATAAATAATGCTCTACCTTTTGAATTTCTATCAGCTGCGGTGAATAACAGGTCAACGTATGTCTGCCGGACTTTACCCCTACAAGCTCAACGCAAATATTCCCAATAAAAACTGCGTATCGAGTGTATCTTTTTAAACGAGATTATTTCAACATCGACAGCGATTTTTTGTAGTACTTAAACTAACCTAGCCCTGCCTAATTACTTTTTTAGTTACTATACTAATCTTGTCTCATAAACGGAGACTGAGAATGATTAAATCTGCTCATCTTATACTGTTGCATAGTTTCATCACTAGTTTACATAAGCTACTTATATAACCTGACGAGTGCACGAGCGTCCAATATATGATATCAGTGGTAGAGACGCTACAATGTTTCCTCGCCGTATGTAGCCGCTACTTGGGCTGAGTCAAACTTTTACGAAAAAATTACATACGTAGAGACCCGCTTAGTCATGTCACGAGGAACGTCGTCTAGATATTTATTTATATTGATTACGTTGCTATTATCATAACGACTGTTTTATTATTTCCAACAAAATAAAATGTTTAAGAATGTGGCATTTTCCTGTTGAATTTAAAATTAAATTTCATCATCCTTTGTTGATAAAAGAAATGTGATGTTTAGGAAATTTTACATTAACTTTGCTATAATGCATATTCTTTTGATTTAAAGGACTAAGATTGTATCAACGTCAGAAAGTATATTCCACTAAGTATCGAGGAATGAACAGTAACAGTGGATACGTCTAGTTAAAGATAGGTAAGTTACGTGCCACAGCTAACACCCACTTGTTACGTGGCGGAGAAACCTAACACAGTGAAAGTTTTTATTGCTCTACAGTGACACAAAAATAGACACCAGTTTTGAAGCAATAGCATTAATAAACTGATGCTTTAGAATTTTAGTGTTAACAAATCTCAGCTTTATCTGCTCTACTTTGTTTATAAATTAGGATGAACTCACTGTTGTATGTATTGTCTAAACAACCTTATAATTCGTAACGGGATAAGGAAAAGTAAACGAGAGTTTAGAGAAAAAAATATCACGTTTATTGCTATGACTGCAATTCGAAGGCACATACATAGTAGTACGCGCGCTCCGTCAACGTTACGTACTTGTCACTCAATAATATTGCCGGTTCACTCACTTTAATAATCGTCATCACAGTTCATGTCCGTAGAACAATCGTCACATTTACAGTTATTATCACTCGAGATCTAGGCGGCACTAATCAACGGATCGTAGGGTTGTAGTATGGGCAGCTGATTGCAAATGCGCACTCGACTGGCCCGCTCCTCATGCACTTTAAGGAGCACCAAGTCCATGGCGGCTCGAGCGTCTTCCAGCGGCGAGTGGCCGGCGCTGCCGCGTTGCACGCAGCGGCCCAGCAGCTCCTCGGACAGGGCACGCAGCGACCTCCGCAGCGGGAAGCCGCGTGCGTGTGGATACAGCGCGCAGGTGTCGACGACCGTGCTGTGCAGCAACTTGAGGGCACGCAGGTCGTTGTCCAGTGCGTGGCCGATCAGGATCGTGTCCGTACCCACGAATCCGAGTATGTCATTCTGAACATCTCGTAGCGTCTTGGTCGCGCGCGCCAAGTCGCGCGGCCTGATGCCCGAGAAACGGGTGTTGTGATCGACGACAGGTGAACTTGGTTTAACTAATGATCTGTATACGAGCCGGCCATCGGCTGCTATGACCGCGATACTAGCTAATTCCAATCCTGCTGTGGTGTAACACATCTCCGTGTCGATGGCGTACACTCCGCCGCGAGGCGAACGTGCACGCACATATCCCTCGAGGGGTCCATTCATGCCTGGCCGGGTACCGCTCCAAACGTGAAAGCGAGCCGCACTGCAACCTCTTGATCCGAGAATGGACTTGCAACACGTGTAGCGGCAGTCGCCACTGACGCGGCCCAGTGGTAGAAGCACGATTCTTCTTTAAGATATTCACCTTCACGAGTCATCCTAAACATTTTATCACAACGAACGCACAAGTGCTCCACTGCATCCGCTTCTTCGTCACTGTCCGATCGCGGAGTCGATCCCAAGGATCCGCGACCACTGTCTCCTTGCGAGCCAGGCACGAATTCGGGGGCGTTCACATCCCACGTCGTCATCGGTAGAGGTCTGGGTCGAGGCGGCGGATTGATGTAGACGACCGCTTTGGAAGAATTCGGTTCTATTTCCAAAGGGTATCCTAGGGCCCACATTCGCTTCGGTGAGAGCAGATGCGGGCGGAGCGCCTCTGCTAGTTCTTCAGAGGAGATTCTCTGCGGCGTCGACGGCGTCGGCGGCGCGGACGGGGGGCGGCGTCGATCACGCGGCTTGCGCCGGCGTGCTGCAGCGCTGGCAGAGTCCACCGTCGCGACGGTCTCTTGATAAAACCAATCGTGTAATTGAATACAAAAATGCATGTTTCTTGGTCAGCTTGTGTACACATAGAGTCGATAAATACGAGCGCGGAGCTGGAGTGTGAGATACGTGCTATCGCGCGCGCGGGCGCTTCACTAATGGCGCGCTGGTGGGGCAGCCCACGCTTTATACGTTACGTAGGTAGCGCGCGTTCGGCGTTCGGCGTTCGTTAACGGGACATACCGATCGACCGGCCTATTCTCATTTTTCTAAACAATAACAAAACTATTATACTATGCTGAATTAAATGCACTTATTTTATCATTTATTGTCAGTAAAAGTGAGTTATGTAACCGACAGGAGCATTTTTGTACTGTTATCGTGGAATTGTTTGGCGCTTTGTTTACTCACATCAGCTGATGTGGTCGCCTCGCGGCGCGGGCGTGGTGATTATTCTACACGATAATATTCAAATAGAATATTTATATACTATATTTTTTAGATGGCCTAATTAGTAAATAATGCCAAATGACTTTTGTTAAAATGACCGTAATTAGTAATCGGCTTTAGAAAGTCAATAGTATTTTCATTAGTAATCGTGGCTATTAACAAATTTAACAGATAAATACACGAGGAATTTAAAAAAAGAACGTTAATAATATTGGTGACATCAAGATCATATTCGTGTTTGCTAAATGTGAGCAAGGGAAGACGCTGGGCGGTATCGGAAGGAAGGACGGTCGTTGCCCTCCGTACAGAAATAATATTTATTGCTTATACCCTAGCAAGTTTTTAACACAACGCATGGATAATATTCCTTCTCGAAAAATAAAATCCAATTTATTTAAAAGGTCGAGCTATAAAGTCATTAATTTACTTAAATTATCTTAACTTATAACCAAATATTGTTGAAAAAACTATAAAATTCAGGGTAAATAGTATTTATTACTTATGTATGGCGTCATTCAAATAAATGTGGGAAATCTTTAATACAATTAATAGTAGAGGCAAACACCGTGACATTATGGGTGAACGAATAATTTTCGCATCATTGACGCAGAATAAGAGGAAAATTAGTTAATAAACAATGTGCAGTCACAATAGTCAAGTCACAATGTAATTTAATGGGCCAACAAATTATTTGGAATTGATATGTCATTAACATAATATTGTCTGGCCAATGCTTACGTGACTCAAGGCAGATAGGTAGAGACGTATAACAAAAAAGAAATGGGCGCACCCCAAATACTGCATTTTAAAGGTTGTAACAGATGCTTGTATTTGCTCAGCGACAATTAAACACAAGAGACGCTGCTCGAAAAACAGGTCACGGAAGACCAACGCTAACTAGCGATTTAATCATTATAACCGGCTGAAAATATCATTCATTTGAAAATGGAACCGAAACAAAAAATAAGTATGCAGGAAGCCGGCCTATTCTCTTTGTCCTGGCATTCAGGGACACGAGGATCATTTGCATGCGCGCACAAAGTAAGGCGACAACACCTTTTATTTTATCAATATAAAAGCTTTAATTGCTCCATTCATTACAGGAACTATAATAACACAATTTCTATGTCAAACAAGATATAATTAATTGTTTGTTTTGATGTTGAAGACGTTTTACACGAGGATGGTTGTGCGCAGTGCGCGGTGCGAGGTACGTTATACTTTTATTGGCATTAACAACGATCTGTAATGAACTTCACTATCGGGAGCGCGCACGCGTGACGGCTGCGGCGCTTCGCTCTGTGCGTACACTATTTACTGTACACTGTATAGTGTGTCCGCTGATACCTCATGTCCACTTTTGTACGTAGAAAGTCATATGCGTAAGTGTATATACCGAGCCGTTGTTTGTATACAGAGGCGCGTGTGGGCGCGCCTGCGGCTGGTCGCTGACACCGCCGATAACCTTCGATGTCAAACGCGCTTCGACTCGACGAACGGTATCGCACACGCCAGTAAGTAGGATTGGTTGTCACGACCGACTCATCTAATCTAGCATAATCCGTTTCCAACGCTCGCCTAATGGACACACCCCGAGTGCAACAGAGACGCAAGCGGTGCATGCAGCCGCAACATCAACGGAAACACACACATCGACACGCGTTCACACTCTAAGCAGGTCAATATCGTGTCAACGGAGTTCGTAAGCCGTAGTTTCTTTGAACGCACCAACAACCGAGCCTCACAGCGCATTAAATGATTTAGTACCAGCATGGGAACTGCAAACATACTATTATGCACGAGAACTACGTGGGCGTTGGAAAAGTAACGTACCGCGTCCCCATAGGTTAAAAAATACCTATTTACATTCGCATACTGACCGAAATAACTCGTGCATTTTCAATTTCATGAATGCAGTATTTACAAAACGAGGAAGACTTCACAGAATCGGAATACAATTATTGTTCAATTACGCAAAAAATCAACTACTGTCTTCCTCCACATAAATGCACAAGGAAAATCTCAAGAAATTCAAGGCACTCATGGACAACATTACACGATATATAATATATGGTATCATAACTATATAATATGTTTACCATCGCCAAAAATCAGGGAACTTCAAAACAAAATGACGCGTCGTGAATGTTGATGTGATTAGAATGACTGCGGTCGTGTTCTGCGCACTGTTGAATGTGTGCCGTCTTGTATATGAACTCAACCCAAACTTGTAAATCGACATTTTTTAGATCACTCAACCTATTACTGTCGCAACAGAATGGCGCTGCACGCCACCTATTGTAGAAAAGTAAATTAATACATTCACTATATTTTTTATTGACTGAAATTATTACGAGGCATAATGATTAATGAATAGCTATTTTTATTGCGATTTTGCGGATAAATACGTTCAATTCGTATTTGTTGACGATATAATTATGCATTGATGTCCGTCAAAGATCATAAATGTACAAGATACGAGGTCCGTTTTGCCTATAAACGTACGAGTAAACGCCTACTTTTGTTGTTCTACTCGCAATCGCGGTCAGTGGGCCACGGCGAGCGATGAGTATTACCGGAACATCATTTCAGACCTACGATGAATCCGAGAAAACCTTGACAATAAAACTAATATTCGTTAGTCGAACAACGATGCGTATTCCAAAGCAAGACGAACTGTATAATATTATCAGCGAAACCTTCGAGCTCATTAGCATTAATTGTGCAAACTGTGTAATCGTGGATACGAGCACACACAGAAATAATATCTCACGGCAGGGGTCACGGCTGAGCGCCGACAACCGCGAAAATTGCGAATAAAATTTCTATTAAACATTTGGTTCACGGTAAGGGAGCTTTGATCGGAGGCTTCGCGGCGGTTTATTCGATCTCTTTGTATCATAGAACAAAAGGGCGCCTAGCAAACCGCCGTGGTATGACGTGAACGGGTTTTGGTGAAAGTTATATTATACATCATCGACGGTGTCGATCCGCGCTGGCCACCGTCACGACGCGCGAACCATCGCAACTGGGTCAAGGAGGTCGCGTGGCCGTAGTGAACTAGTGACTAAGCCTCCTATATGAATGGCTTACCATATTACAGTCTTTTCAATGAAAATTACTAATGCATAAAAACGCAACGTATACAGTTATTGCCTTCACGTACTTATAAAAGCAATATTAGAGCGTATTCAACGTTTTATTGTGAACTCGAAATGTATTTACGTTCTCCGCTAAACATATTCAGTAAAACAAAGTAATCTACCAAAAGCAGCGAGACAAATTTAGCGAAAAGGTTTGTGAAAGGCTAAACGTTGACACTAAGAGCACTATATCGGTAACGGTCACGGTTGAACGAGACAAAACTAGACTGTTGCAAACCGGAAAAATAACGTTTTCGGGGCACGTCCACGCAGACATCGCGGTGTACACGCACGGACACTGGCTCATACGAGACACGAATATCATACTCTTTGTTGAACGAACTTTGTCAAAACACTCGTTTCTGACTAGTAGTGTATAGTGTCTGACACATGTCGTATTCTTATTCAGCGAGGCACGCAGTACAGGATAATGTTATAAATACGGACGACAAAGGCTGTGTCGCCTTCTGTATGGGGCGCTGCGGTAACCGAACAAAGGGCTTACATGCGAAAATTGAATTTTAATTATTTAACCATGTGTTTTGTGCGGAGGTGTTACTAAGCATTATCGTGCAATGCTTTGTTACCATCAAAGTCAAAGATAATTTCAATAATTAGTAATATGTTTTGAAATGAAATGTTATCTTGTCAGTGGAAACCAGGTAAGTAATTTAAATATTTATAGCAAAATAAAAACAAACAACCAATCGGACTGAATTTTAAATACCTAAATTATCTGAATTGTGCAGTTGGTTCATTTAGCACTATCCTCACTCCTTCACAGGCCGCCGAAAATAAGAGCAATAATTACTTGGAATGTAAACTTGACAGTAGTCGCGACATTTTTTCATGCTATGATAGGAAATGCCACTTCGGTATGTTTTAATTGCGTTAATATTGTATCATAACCTCAATAGAGTACTTAGTAATCATTTATTCTTTATGAACACAATGTTATAATTATAATGGGTGTACACAGAGCAGAGCAGACAACAGACAAGGCAACTTACAAATAATCGATTACGACCATCGTGGTTTTCTTACATTGACCGCTTATCTAAAAGTTACTGCGCAGTTCATACAGTTGCACACACTTTAACTCTTTCTTTTACAATGCCGTTTGTTTATATGATTGGGGTCTTTTAAGAGCGCGGAGATAATGTTATTGTTATATCGAGTTTATTTACGTCCAGTATTTCAAGGCAGCGAATAAAATTTAATGAAGTGGGCGCCACGTGCCACTGCATTTACCTAGTCGGGTTGGAATCATCGGCCGGCGTGATGCCAACATACGTATTACGTACCTGTACGTCAACACACGCCGCCGACACTAAATAATACAAAAGTGTTCTCATACTCCAATTGTAAACATACTTCCGAGATCCCCCTGCACTCGATGGGGATTCAGCACATAAGGATAAATAAACAAGAACGTATTTATACCACATCGCCGATAAAGAGAAGGAAGTCGTAAGGAAACCTGCGCGTCTGTGAAATATCCGGATTATATTATGATGGAAATCACAAATGGCAAAACGCACCGGAACGGGGTACTTCACCAATATAAATACCCATGTACTATACATATATTTAAGGTCATTACTGGATATCGGCTTTTGACTCACAACTTAACTAGATCTTCAAAACGCTTGCGTTCAGTGCCCCAAGCAGGAACATTTGGCTCTATAGTATAGTAATCGTAATAGTAAAATTTTGTATGGGAATTTGAACAGCGCCATTGTGAGCGTATTTGGAATTAAATTATGGCAGCGGGAAACGTTTACGACACTATAGTATGGTAATCGTAGTCTAGCGATAGTTGAATGTATGAAAAGTGGTAGCAGGAATAATTTTTGACGTATAGTATCGCCGATTTACTATCGAGAAATACGATTGTTTTGTCACCTACATTTTTACCGTGAGAACATTATCGGGAGTGTATTTTTGCATTTCTACACATCGAATTAAGGAAAAATATGTTAATTACGGTCATGCTTAGTGTCTCCCGATGCCGTAGTGTTATTGTGTGTAATTATCTACTCCGTATTTCGCTAATAATATGAAATTCAATGCTGCGATATGAAGTTACAATTATTGTGATACCTAACTCAAATATGAAGATTATTTCTTAGACTGTGGACTGTTTGGAATCGGAGAAGAACTTGGGAATCTTGTGAACAAGTATGAGGATATAGAAAGTGGAATTTATTGTAGTTAAAAACATACCTAACCTAAAACTGTTAAAAACTTATAAATAAAATATTTACATGGAACTTTGATTTTAGTTTTGCGTACCTACTTAATCATTTTATGTCATAAGAGCGTTTATACCCTGCACGCGCTTTTTAGCTTAAAAACAGGACTTTTCAAATGAGTTAATAGCCACCAATAAACAATTTAAAGGAAAAATAATTATTACTAATTTTAGAAAAGGTTGTTATCTAGGGATTTTGGTGGAAAACATTATAGATTGATGGATAATTTGTGAGTACTATACGGATTACTGAACACAAGTTTCGTTATTTAGGCTTTAAATGGCAATTTAGAAGCTTAAGATATCCTTAACCACTAAATATAAGATGAAAATAAAAATATTATCAGACTAATAAGACCCTTATGGAGGGATTTTGCTGAGAAAAATAATCTTTTTGTGTTTAGTTCCTGAAAAATAAAAATTTAAACAATGCGAAATTTAATTCAGAAACTCTCGATAAGAACATATTTTTTTTCACCAACTTATCGTACATAATTTTTTATAACAATTGCATATTATAATAGAAGAACATCTTATCAATAAATTACCATTTTTATATTTCAACAAAATTAGTTTTCATGTTTTCTACAAATATTTTAAAAACCACTATAATACACGCTGTCTGACGTGGATCAAATCAGACCGCCGCAAGGCCTTCTAGAGGGAGGATGTATCGCTTGTCGCTCCGGCCTGGCTGCAGTCGATTATGCCGCGCGTAGTAAAAATAGCCACGTGCGGAATGCGATTACCACATCTTAGTACTTTGGTAGTAAAATATTTAATTATTTTTATTACCTACAATGATTTTGTAGTGAGTATAAATTATGTTTCAGGTAATATAATGGGACGTAATTCCGAGGCTAAATTATGTTATGTATTGTAATATAAAATTAAATATATTTCGTAATTGTAAGGGGTTGTAAGGCCCCTAACACTATTTATGTGTTCGAACACGAAATGATTAATAAAACGTCCGTAGTGTCTACTGATTGAACACTGATTTGAATGCAACTTAACAATGTAATAATAACGAAAATATGATTAGTATCCAAAATTTGTATTATTCTTTGCTTGCACAGTAATATTTGTCTACTTATAATGCAAATAAAATATTTTTATGATATTATATTAGTTACATTTCAATTGAATATTTGAAGCGCACGGATCAAAGTTGTTTGAGCCGATTGTATAGCGAGCCGACGCGGCAGCTCTACGCACACAGCTTTGGTCGCTTATGTGTGCGTGAAATTAACGAAGAAATACCTATAGTTGACTTTGCGCGCAAGGTGTATACGCTCATAAGCTTATTTCAATGTATAGTCGAGCAAGCTCTTAGGGCAGAGAAGTGTGAGCATTGAATATGTGAAAATAGTTTCCGAGGAACTTAACGAGCAAAAATATAGAGAATACTTTCATGAAGCTCTCCTCCGTAAAAATGTAGAGGGGTTTTATAAAACATATATACGTATCTTTATCTATAATAAATAAATAAATAAAATAAATACACCCAACAGTCACATACATAGTCCTGACCCCACACTAAGATCAAGTCTTGTGTCGTGGGTATCAGGAACTACGAGAGACTTTTCGGTCTCACAAACACCCAGACCCGGAAGAAATATTTGTGGGCCGCACAAACATTTCTCTCGGTGCGGGGATCGAACCCGCGGCCTCTCGTTTCACAGGCGGCATCTAACCAACTGCGCTACGGAGGCTGTCAAAATATAAAATAATCTATATAATATGAGAGTTATAAATTTGCATTAGATTAAAAGGGTCATACACATACGCATGTTCAGAATGAATATTATCTTCAAATTTCTGGATTGATTCTCTGACTTAATTTTGGTAAATGACTTACAAGTATTACTATTAAGACATATACCAAATAATGAATTATCTTCAGTAATGATTAATATAACAACAAAAATTTCCTCAAATGTCCCCTTCTGTGGACTGTTCGTAAACGCACTTGGCATATTTTGATAGATATTTCTCATACTTGATATGCGTTATCTATTTAAGTTATATTAAATATCATTAGTATATATACTAACTATTAAAATTTTACTGAGTAAATTAATATATGTTGAAGTGACTCCACACAAATTTCAATAAACTGTTGGTTACACGGTACTGCGACTTTTCTGTGGACCTTAAATTCAACCGAATAAATTGGCCTGAATAAAATACTATTTCACAAAAAAAAAAAAAAAACTGGCCACACTGACGGGTGGCATCGGTCACGTTGGATTTAATGACTGAGCCCAGCGTAGGTTGTTCATTAAGATATTGAGATCTTTAATAGTGTTATTGTCAAAGATCGGTGCTTCTTTTCTGTTCCTTGTGTACTTGAGTAAATAATTATTTTTATTAATTCACATGCTGCCGAAATAGCTTAAGGGGAGTAGTTGTGGAATAAATTTACCTACTTGGCTATCCTCAAAACTAAATTAGCATTGCTAATTTTTTTAAAGAATGTCCTTTCTGTGGACATCTTTTCTGTGGATTTATAAGTCCACACGAAAGACAATGTCTACAGAAAAAATTAAGTAATAATGATTTAACAAGTAAAGCAGTATTTTGCTTGCCTGTAAATGTAGACGTGGAGTGCTGTGGGCTCGATAGTAATGTATTTAGCTTATAATAATATTAAATTATTACTCAGTATCGGAATAAAACCATGTTCCATATGATAGCGAATTATGTGATGTCCGTTCATCATTCTTTAACTTTAGTGATTCAGATAACTCAATTGCACCATCGAAAAAACAAAAAATAAATTCAGCGATGGAGACACTTGCTTTGTAACTATTTTTGATATGTTTGTTCTTTTGTGTAAACTCAAGACCCTTCTGTGCTCGAAAAAAATTTATTATAATTTCATTTTTTAGCCTAGTCGAGGAAACGATCTTGTTTTAATTTTAATATTCTGATAATATCATATTAAATGAGACTGATTTTGTAAAAATCCCGACCATGTTTTTTTATACAATTTTTCGCCTCGTTTTGTGTATGACCCAAAAGTGAAAACCGCTAATATGTGACAACTAACCAAAAATAATTGCTACGTTCGGAAATCTAAATGCTAAATTAATTGGAGTCATTTTTGTATATTGCGGAATAAAAGCAATAAATATGTATTTGCATATTAATTTATTTCCATAACCTTTCTACGCGACATTAATGCATGTTTTATATTTTTTGTTATTCTATAATAATAATTAATTAATTTACCCACGTAGTGAATGACAATTCCGCACGAATCATTCAATAATATTCGTTCATTAACTTTTTTTTTTCTCGCGGGGAAAATCCCTTTACGGACCATCCCACCCCCTAAGGGGCGGGGGTGTGTCGGACTCACCGGTGCGCCTTCCGGCCCAGCGAGACGTGGAGCTGGGTCGGGTCCCTATCGTAGTCTGCGCACCGAAATACCGACTAGAAACCCCGCGTTGGCCACCATGGGTGCACTTTGGAGGCGGCCCCGGGATACCGCTCAACAGACGCGCCAGGACCGCCTCCTTGTGCACTGCCGCTTAGCGACGCAGCTTTGGACGGGTGTTGCGTCACGTCTCGGGGGCCGCCAAGATAGGGACGGCGACCCCATGTGGCCTCTGCGGCACCGGGTTAGATGTTGTCCCGGCGCCTCCTACGTCTCCTGTGGCGACGAGCGGGATCGGTCTGCTCCCGATCCCGCTCGGCGCCCTCCTTCTGCGACATGACACGTTCGCAGAAGGAGAGCATGGCCCGCCACGAAGTCCGGCTGCCGACCATGGCGGCGACCACGGCCGGCAGCGAAAGGTCGCTTCCCACGACCGCGATGAGAGCGCTGCGCTCCTCGTCCCAGGCTGGCACTCCTCCAGCGTGTGCTGGGCCGTATCCTCACGGCAGTTGCCACAATGGTGGCACACGGCGGACTCCTCCGCTCCGGCTATGCGACACAGGTACGCACCGAAGCAGCCGTGCCCGGTGAGCACCTGCGTCAGCCGGTATGTCGGCGCGCCGTGGCGCCTATCCAGCCACTGCTCGAGGACAGGTCGCACTGCCGCGACGGTCCTCGTACCAGCACTAGGGTTCTCCAGCCTGGAACGCCACTCGTTCACAGCAGACCTGCGGAGGGAGGCCAACATGGCCTCAACCTCTTGGGGAACCAACCTCTGCCCACGCCCGGACGCCTCCTCTCGCCGGAAGAAGCCGACGAGAGGGTCTTGGCGTCCAGCACCCAGGGCAGAGTTCCCGCCAATACGCAGGCCGCCTCGTGCGAGACCGTGCGGTAGCCCCTGATTATTCGCTGCGCCACCATGCGCTGCGGACGATGCAGCAGGCGGACGTAGCGATCGCCCAGGGACCCGGCCCAAACGGGACACCCGTAGAGGGCCATGGACCGCTAGACTCCAGCATATAGGTTTCGGCAAGGGATGCCAGGACCATCAGTGTTGGGCAGCAGGCGCCCCAGTGCGCCCGCCGCCCTCACCAGCTTCGGCGACAACTCCTCAAAGTGCGCGCGGAAATCCCATCGACTGTCGAGGATGAGACCGAGGTATTTCATCCTCGAGCCGACGGGATTCCGCACGCTCTCCACCGTGATGTGGGCCCCAGGCGGAGGCCCACACCGAGGACCGTGGAAACACCTCGGTCTTGTTGAGGGCCACCGTGAGGCCCAGTCGCCGAATCCTGCCCAACACGAGTCCGGTTCCGAACGAGGCGAGCAGGGCGGACCTCTGGAATGTCCTAGCCGACGCTGTCACCAGTGTGTCGTCTGCGTAGCAGACGACAGCGACGCCCCGAAGGTTGGTACCACGTAGCACCCAGTCGTAGCCGATGATCCACAGGAGCGGCCCAAGAACCGAGCCCTGTGGAACACCGCACGTCACTTCCCTGCGGTGCCACCCGTCGGCGCCCGGATACACCACGTACCTATCAGACAGGTACGAGTGCACCAGACGCCGAAGGTAGGGCGGAACCTCGTGGTACCGCAGTGCTTCTTCGATGCAGGCCCAAGGTATGGTGTTGAACGCGTTGGCGATGTCGAGAGACACCGCCACCACGACCCCGCCCCGGGATACCGCACGCTCCGCTTGTGCCTTCACCCGCAGAATCGCGTGGACCGTCGACCGGCCCCGCCGGAACCCAAACTGGCAGTCCGCCAAATCCGGGCCCGTTCCCTCCAAATGCTCGACGAGGCGCGCGTGGACTACGCACTCGAAGAGCTTGCACACCTCGTCGAGCAACACGATCGGCCGGTAGGCCGAGGGCGAATCTGCGGGTCGCCCCTCCTTGCGGAGCAGGACAAGCTTGCCCGTCTTCCACCGCGACGGGAAGATGCCCTGCTCAAGGCACGCGGAGAAAAGGCCGCGGAGCCTCGAACCCAGCGACTCGACGGCCAGCACCCAGACACGACCGGGCACCCCGTCAAGCCCCGGGGCCGAGTTCTTGCGGCGAAATCTCCGGGATATCCCTTGCCGAACCCAACGACGATGGCGCCGGTGGACATGGCGCCATCGGTGGAGGAGTGAACTCCTCGGTGGCCGGAAACAAGGCCGCGACGACGTCCTCCAAGAGTTCGGTCCGGAGACTCTGGGTCAAGGGGGGCGCCCATGGGCGGAATTTCCGCATCATCCACACGGTACGGACGCCCCCACGGATCTCTGTCCAGAGACCTCCGGAACTCTTCGTTCGCCGCAGCCTTCGCTTGCGCGATGGCCACCCGCAGCGCTCTCTTCGCCTCTCTGTGGAGGTCGTGAAGGTGCTGCCCCTGCTCGTCTTCGCCGGGTCTACGGGTCCGACGACGACGGTGCCTGGCGAGTCGGCGGCGCGCGACCTGGCAAGCCGCGCGCAGCTCTGTGAGCTCGGCCGACCACCAGTACACCTGGCGCTTCGCTGGGAGGCGAGTGACCCGGAGCATGGCCGCGTCGCAGACTCGCGACATCGCCACCCCGAACCATTCCGCCTCTTCCTCGACCCGCACCGGCCCGTGCCCAGGCCCGAGCGCTCGTCGCGAATCTCCCCGACTTTGACGTCGTCGGGGGAGCACTCGCCGAGACGGGCGATGGCCGTTGCGACTGCCTCGGGGGTGGCCAATGCGTCCAGCCCCGAGACCCGCAGTTCCGCAGTCTTCACGGGCCGGGAGACACGTACGTCCTCCCCCGACCCGCGAAGTACCTCCCTCATTTTGGCGATGAGGGAGTCGGCCCTCGCCTCCAACTCAGGCCCGGGCACCTCGAAGAGGTAAGCCCGGTGGCTATCCGTCGCGATTTCAGCCCGGCTGTAATGCCGAGGCTGGCCAGGTCCACTTTCGTTTGGACCTCACGCAGGACCTGTGCGTATGTAATTCCTCGCTTCAACGCCTCCGGCGTTACCGTGAGAGTCACGGCAGCTTTACGTGGGTGGCGGACCTGAGGAGCAGCCCTGCGTGGAGTCTCGGCCGGCTGTTGAGCCACCCGGGACTTCTTCTTGCCCCTCTTTGCCACCAACCACAATTCCGCACGAATCATTCAATAATATTCGTTCATTACCTTACGTTATCTGTCACTATCGTAACGTAATAGTATCGAGTTCACGAGAGTATGGTTAAACGATTCATGCTACCGATATGGAGTAGTAATAGTATAGTAATCGTTGTCACGATACTATTACTATACGATACTTCAAAATGTTCCTGCTTGGGGTACAGTAAATACCTTTCACACAAATACAACTCTTGATATAGTAGAGTATAACAAAGGAATGCAACTCTTCCACATAAATGTTTTTCAAAGGTTATTGGTACGCCCATAGATAAGCTCGTATTTTAAAAAAGCCGTTTAGTATAGCGGTCATCGGCCTTATTAGTTCAGCAGTGTCGATGTCGCTATATGCAAATGGTTTTATACATATAATAAAGGAGTACATTGGCTTCCAGCGTCGATGACCATTAGTAAAAAAACACGCAGTTCCTTATTTAATAATAAATATTTTATGTTCTTGTATGTACGTATTTTACAAATTTTCTTTAGGAACCGGTATGTGCCAGTGAACCGATTTAGAACGCCATCTGTGTTCGAGATGCGTAGAAGGTGAATGTTGAGACACAAATCACAGGTATATATGAGTGTCCTCACGTTTACATTTATCGTCTCGTATATAAGTATTACTTAATTTTCCAAGAACATTTGTTATAACTAGCACCATCCCAGTTAAGTTGAGGTCATAGTTCTATTATGTAGCCTAGGACAAAAAAAAAGTTTTTATACTTTTTATTCTGTTGTGTAGGTAACACAACAATAAAGAGGTGCGTATAATAACGGTGCTCACATTATTTGTATATTAACCGGTTTTATAACTTTAAGTATGTTGTGTAGCCAAACACACTGGCCACTTTACTGGTGGTAGGTCTCTCATATGTGAGAGGCTGCCTGGGTGGGTACCACCGCAATGTCTATTTCTCCCGTCAAACAGCAGTTTAAATGCACTGTTGTGTTTCGGATTGAAGGACATTGTAGCCAGAGTAAGTAACTACTGGACATATTGAGACTTAACATCTTATGTCTCAGGATGGCGAGCGCAGTGGAATGCCAAGCATTGCTTTATAGTTCAAGATGTTGTTTGGTTTTGCTACTGTTCATGAGCGGTCGCATCGCTTACCATCAGGCGAACGGCATGCTCGTCTCGCCATTCACAGCAATAAAAAAAAAAAAAAAAAAAAAAAACAAACAGAAAACGTCTGTATCTTTAGCAATAGAGTTTGTTTGATTTTATCACATCATTAAGAGGTGTTAGTTAGAACTATTTTAAGACTATTGCATTTGCTGTCCGTGAGACGAGCGACTACATTCTCATCAAGCCTCGTTACATTAACACAAGGATGTGTTTACATTATGACGTCATCGTTGTTTTTATTTGTCGGGATTTACGTCTCGGCAAACGTTTAGATTTACCTCCACGCGCAGGATTTGCCGGATGTATATTCTAGGAAAACTCCCATATTATATATCTAACGTCACATACATGAGTAATTTTCGCAGGATTTATGAATGACGTTATATCGATCGCTTCACGCTCTTATCGATCTAGTGATAAACAAGATTAACATCCCGTGTTCTGAGACTACGAAATTTCTACTTAATGTTTACATATTTTTTCACAACTGTTGCGTCATTCGGTTTCACTTTAATAGAATAATGACAATAATTAGTCAAATCGATAAGAACATAGATAACTGTTTAATATACCACACGGAATATAGCATTTAATGTTTTTCTGATGAACACAAATTAGCATAAGAAAAGTGAAGGTTGGTGTTGTGGCATTATTTTAATTTTGCGGAATTTCCTATAATTTGCCAATTTCGCAAAGAGTAATTTGAAATGCATTATTCACGTAGGTGGGCTTTTCCATCTGAGATGGTAGACTGCACGACAAATATTCCACTGCATTTATATGCTTAAATGACATCTAATCATGTTTGATTGACAGTATTACAATGTGCCCTTGAACAGCGGTGCCATGCGTATTGAAGACAAATGCATTCGCTATTGCTACACAAGCAAACAGTTGGTTTCTAAACGGAAACGATGCTGCAGTGCGTTTGTTCGTACTTATTCGTTGTTAGGCAAGCCGTCATCCATGTAATATAACGCGCCGAAGGTCTCGTAATTAAAAACTTCTGTGGGCGAGGCAAACGTTTAGCAATTTTTTAACAATACACATAAAGAGCCACTTCGCAGTGGAATCGATTACAATTATTCATTTACAACCAATTACTGTTGAGTACATTGTAATACTTACAATATTTTTCATACATTTACTGATTACCGTTTTAATTTATTTAACATGAATGCAATTTTAACTATTTTTGTACAATACATTACAATAAGTTTGTTTTTAAATTGCAAATAATTAATGCTTATTTATGTAGGTGCAACATATTTATTTTCCACGTTGTAATTGAGAACAACGGTAAATATTTTGTTTATACAGGGGGATCCATTTGCAAAATAATGTATCGTTTACGGTACGCAATGTTGACAATAACATACGAACAAAACGTTAAAATTATTAAAATGCGTGACAGACGTCAATGAAAAACATCGCATAATAAATAATATTTTTTTCTTGAAAATGTAAATTTTTAATGTTGTAACTTCGCATTATTTGGGACTGACGTTACAAAAAAAAAATACGACGTATGTTGAACTATATACTGCCTATATTATCTCGTACGACTATTGTTTGATAACAAAAACCAGCACGAAGAGATCGTTGCCAATTGCTAACATTATATTTAGGTCACCGTATCATGATAGCGACAATTCGGTGTGTGTTCATCGAGTGTGCAGAGTTCAGCGTGACGCGAGCGGAAGTAACGGAACACCTCTGCTCTTTTGTTTTCTCATTTTATTTTGTGTGTCATGTACTCATGAATAATTAGTGGCGAAATATAAAACTGAATCATTATATCAATTTGCAACGTGAGCGATTTATATGTATCTAAAACTCTATTAGAACATAAATTTTAATGATACAAGCAGGCGCCTACTTTTGAAAATTTCACAAGTAGGAAACAATTTGAACCTAAATAACACATGCTTTATGTAACACGTTATAAAGGTAATGAGAGAAGCCGTCTGAGGTAATAATAAATACTTAGCATACAGTGTGTAAGATTAGTTATTGTCCGCGTGTAGCTAACGCGCCATGCAATTATCTTTCATGAGAAACTTTGTATTTGCAAAATGACACACGAAAGTGTTTCAGTTCAAAAATTATTTCAATACATAGGTACGCAATTTGTGTAGAAATGTCGCGGAAAGAAGGTTGCTGCGAAGCCTTTTACGGTCCCCCAATGAAACGGGCGAAGTCATGCGATTTCGGCGACCGTGGCCTTATGCAAACTCCGCTGTTACGACAGTATAACCGGGCTCAGCGCGCTCGAGAAATTTGCGAACATTAGAAATGAGCCGAGTGAAATCGTGGATTTAACAAATCTGCACACAACAGCGCCTAACGCGAAACTTGTTAAGATCTAAGGTCAACACCGTGCTCATTTGTTCTATGAAAACTAAGCTTTTACTTTAATTTCGTGTATAGCATTAATAACAATGACATTCAATTTGAATACAATTTTAATATTAACTATGACCTGACTAGCAAGTCAATTTAAAAACCTCCTTCCGCAATGAGGACAAACCGCACTTGTGTCCTGGTATAAGTCATTAGCGTAATGAAAACGCCTTTTATTTTTGCAACATTTAATGCCATAGACACGAACTTAATTCAGTTAACAGAGCTGTGTTGCGGGTATTTATCATTGACTCGTCTTCCTACTTCCTACTGTTCACTCGCTTTGTTCTCATACGATTGTTTGTATACGCAATCAATTAAGTAAAACACGAAATTCGCTATAATTTAGTATAAAAACATACGACTAGAATATCGATTCTAAATCATGCCTGTAAATGGTGATTCGTAACGGTTCGCCGTCGAATGTCCAAGGACTCGGTGATTTTATTTTATCCATCTCACAGACGTAATTTGCGTTAAATTTGTCTGACGTTTACTTTCGTGCCTCTCATATTTTTCCTGAGACTTGGATTCTGGGGTGAATTTTATTACCCTATAATTGGCAGTAAACTACATCGCATGTGTCTAAACCAATGTTATGGCGGAAAAAAACCTGTAATGTGTTGCAATACAACTATATAGGATACCAATTCTACCATTTTCATGTTATTAATTATTTTAGGCACCAATTAAAATACTCGTGTCCATAATAAATCTGTTTTTGTTTTATAGCCGGAGAACTAAACGCTGTTTTCGCGTAATCAGCTGAAGGAAAAATACAATTAGCTCCTAATCATTTAGTCGTAACACTAGGTAGCTCCTCAAACGTTTACGGTAACTACACTGTGTAAACGCAAAAAGCTGTAAAATCATATATAAGTGAACGTACACGAAGGTCAAGCTCGTTGCAAAAACACTAGTTTTTCAGCGCATTTCAATGACATTGAAACATAATGCTCAGTAAGTGTATAAACCGATCTCAAACGTTTACATTTCACGTATCTCAATCTCCAGTCCGTTATTATCCGGCTCTATATGTCTACAAGTCTTTTATACTTATATATATAACAAATATATCTTAAGTAAAACCATCACCATAGTTAGAGACAAAAGCAGCGTCAAGTTATTATTTACACAGATTCACCTGTCATGTGCATTTTCGATGGTCCAAACGGTCGGTACTTAATCTATTTAAAAAGAATATACAAAATAATATTATATATAATACTAATAAATACAATATATAGCAGTTAGCATCCTACATGCATAATCTTTGAATCTGTTTAATCTACATAAATCGGCATAATACAAAAATCGTGCTGCGTATTATAATAATCATAAATATATTCGTTTTAAGAATTATAAAAAATATTAATATTTACTAGAAAACTTTCAAGCTGTATATATTTAGTGAGTAGATGTTTCTAGCTCTATTAGACCAAGAGCCCGTGGCCGCTAGTCTTTATCATTTTATAAAAGCTGTTTGTATACGCATGCCTCTGACATAGGCATCACACGATCAGCTATTATGAAGTTTCGATCGTGGTTGCTTTGGAAACTATCAGTCTCAATGAGCCATCAACAGCGTTGAGTAAAGTGTGGTTTTATTTGGAGCCAGTCGCCAACGTGACGTCACTCCATGGTAAGTTTAAATACTAGCCGTAATAAAAAAAAGAATGAATTAAAATATATCGCAACCGAGTAAGCCAGTGGCAGCACCGTGCCGCCTCACAAAACTATCCAGCCGATTCATAAACGCAACAGTACAGGTTTTGGGTACAAGCGCGTGTATTTTAACCACTGATGTCACACCATGTTTGCTTGTTCTTGATGCAATAACGTCTTGTCTTTATGAGAAATATTAGCGAGAATTCCGAACGCGGTAGGTACTAGGTACTGTCTGATGATTGACTTGCATGCTTATGGGAAATATTTGAAAAATATACATGTAAATGAGACCGCTGATAATTGTATGTTATTTTTTTTTAATTTTGCTCGTGGTAGGTCTCTTATATGTGAGAGACTGGGTAGATACCACCGTAAAGTCTATTTTCCTGCCGTGTAAATACACTGTTGTGTTTCGGTGTTAATAACTTTGTAGCTAGAGCAACTACTGGACATTTTGAGACTTAATATCTTATGTCTCAGGATGGCGAGCGCAGTGGAATGCCAAATCATAGCTTTGTAACTCAAGGTGTTGTTTGGTTTTGCCACTGTTCATGAGCGGTCTTATCGCTTACCACAAGGCGAACGGCAAGCTTGTCTTGCCATTTATTGCAATAAAAAAATACTCTTAAATAATTATCTAAAGTTGAGGATACCAACAATACTCCCCTTCCCCCATAGTTATCACCACGGAGAATTTTCTGTTGGATATTGCTATGAGCCTGTAAGACCGGAAACGAAGCCGGGTGGTAGTTTAAGCGACTTCAACTTGCAACAGAAAACGTTGTAAATAAGCGACATTTTTTTTTTCATATGGTCATATTTGGGTGGTAAATACATTTTTTTCCTAAAATAATAGTGTATACCCTTTTATTTATAAAGACTCTACAAAACAGTTTAAATTATTATTTTAGCAAAAACTATGGTTCTACCACCCAAATATGATAATATTTAAAAAATAAATAAATAAATAACACCCAACAGTCACATACATAGTCCTGACCCCACACTAAGATCGAGTCTTGTGTCGTGGGTATCAGGAACTACGAGAGACTTTTCGGTCTCACAACACCCAGACAAAATGATAAAAAAATTGTCGCGTTTCTTTGCGAAATTTTTAGTTGCATTGTGTTCGTAGTCACTAAAACTACCGCCTCGCTTCGTTTTCGATAGCAGTCTTGATATACCCGGTATTCTTGGAAATACTGTAATAGGACGTCTACAAGCTGATTATACATGACGCACAATTTCTTAAAAACGGAGTGTAAATATTGCGTCAATATTTTGATTAAACAAGAAATAATTTAAATTTAAATTAATAGTGGGAGTCACATAATAAACAATTCACCTTCCGGCAAGATAATCGAAAACACTCAACAGCTATCAGATATTTGTATAGACTGAGACAATATTTCTCATAGGCTAGCATCTAAAATTGTACCTAATTGAAATATTAAAAGTATTTATTATAAATAAACCAATTTCCTGGACACGTACGACAATATTAGCAATTGAATTCGATCAAAGGTTTCCTAAGCAACCTCCGTACGTAATCTGTGTACGCGCGAAGGACTTGTGCGGCGAAGTTTTAAGCCGTTTGTGTAAACTCGCCGCCGAGGTTGGCCCCAACGAGGACCTTCCGCACTTGAGGTGACGACGCCTATTCGGAGACAAAAGACCTCGACGTTTACTCTTTTCCTAGTTTTTATCAATTCTATTGCCCTTGAGTTAAACAATTAACCGCCATTTTTACATAAATGAAGTAAATTTTGTTGATCGTGTAATTTACCGCCAGTTTTTACCATTTTTTTATACGTAAAACGATTTTACGGATAGCTAAATAATATTCCTTTTTCTAAAAATCTAATAACTTATAAACTGCACAATTTAAGAGCGTTTATACCCTGCACGCGCTTTTTGGCTTAAAAACAGGACTTTTCAAATGAATTAATAGCCACCAATAAACAATTTCAAGGTAAAATAATTAGTACTAATTTTAGAAAAGGTTGTCATCTAGGGATTTTGGTGGAAAACATTATAGATTGATGGATAATTTGTGAGTACTATAAGGATTACTGAACACAAGTTTCGTTATTTAGGCTTTAAATGGCAATTTAGAAGCTTAAGATATCCGAAACCACTAAATATAAGATGAAAATAAAAATATTATCAGACTAATAAGACCCTTATGGAGGGATTTTGCTGAGAAAAATAATCTTTTTGTGTTTAGTTCCAGAAAAATAAAAATTTAAACAATGTGAAATTATTCAGAAACTCTCGTCAAGAACATATTCTTTTTCACCAACTTATCGTACATAATTTTTATAGCAATTGCATATTACAATAGAAGAACATCTTATCAATAAATTACCATTTTTATATTTCAACAAAATTAGTTGTTATGTTTTCTACAAATATTTTAAAAACCACTATAAAACACGCTGTCCGACGTGGATCAAATCAGACCGCCGCAAGGCCTTCTAGAGGGAGGACGTATCGCTCGTCGCTCCGGCCTGGCTGCAGTCGATTATGCCGCGCGTAATAAAAATAGCCACGCGCGGAATGCGATTACCACATCTTAGTACTTGGTAGTAAAATATTTAATTATTTTTATTACCTCCAATGATTTTGTAGTGAGTATAAATTATGTTTCAGGTAATATAATGGGATGTAATTCCGAGGCTAAATAATGTTATGTATTGTACTATAAAATTAAATATATTTCGTAATTGTAAGGGGTTGTAAGGCCCCTAACACTATTTATGTGTTCGAACACGAAATGATTAATAAAACGTCCGTAGTGTATACTGATTGAACACTGATTTGAATGCAACTTAACAATGTAATAATAACGAAAATATGGTTAGTATCCAAAATTTGTATTATTCTTTGCTTGCACAGTAATATTTGTCTACTTATAATGCAAATAAAATATTTTTATGATATTATTTTACAGTTACATTTTAATTGAATATTTGAAGCGCACGGATCAAAGTTGTTTGAGCCGATTGTATAGCGAGCCGACGCGGCAGCTCTACGCACACAGCTTTGGTCGCTTATGTGTGCGTGAAATTAACGAAGAAATACCTATAGTTGACTTTGCGCGCAAGGTGTATACGCTCTTAATTTATGTTAACAAAAACAACGATAGACAGTAGCGCCATCTGAGAATTCTACATAGAAACTCCGTTAAGGTAAGTCGTGCAAAAGCCTTGCCACTGCGTAACTAGATGGCATGACCAGCACGGAACGGAAAACATATTTATACGCACTTTAATTAAAATTGATATTACATATAAAATTATATAATAATCGACGGAAACAAAACATATAATTACGCTTGTAATATGCCCTACAAATCTTGTTTTAATATCTACCTTTGTATATTTAATTATAAATTAGTGTATAATGTTTCGATAAAAAAAAACAACGATAAGTTCATTGACTACGAAATGTACCTACAAAATGAATAATTGTATGATTACAGCAGCACCACGTGTTTCACGGTTCACGCTAAAACGCATGCGCGTTGGGAGTACCACGTGGTTACGTTTACACTCGTTGGTCAAGCGTAACTGTACTGATATCATTACCTCGCCCGGTTAACAACATGTTAATGATAACATTCACGTTACTGGTTTGGAAACTTCATTAAGCATACATTAATAAAAAAAAGGTTAATTAATCACAAAATATTTACATAAAATCTGTGAAAAATTTAAACAATGAAGTTTTATTTTTGTGTATTTCCAGCCAGTATTTAAACTAATAATCGAAATTCAAAATGGATAAAGGATAACGTATAGCCTTTCACCATTGAGTATAGAATGTAGTTATAAGCATAGATGTACTAAGAGTTGGCACACTCAGATGCACCGAGGGTGAAAGTGGATCTGGCGGGCGTTTAGTTCAACTTGCATTGAGCGCAGGCTGGGACATTTCACCAAGCTTTCCAACATCTAACTGTTGTTACCCGCGTACAAGTTATAACGTTTTAACCGCCATGAACTACAATTCGTACTTTAAAATTATTTATTACTCATAGAACTATAGGGGTTTTGATAATGTTATCATTTCGTGCGTAAAAGATAATGACTACGAGTATTATATCATTCATAATCAAAATTAATTCAGTGATATCTATATACATCTCCTTTTTTGCAGAATCATTATAAAGTATTTATAAATAAGTAAAAAAAAAGAAAATTCATTCGTAATAGCATGTTCAATTACTCATAGTAAATTAATGATTCCATACGATAGAATAAGTGTAGAAATAAATAAATATTTTGTTAAAGCAACAGACAGGCGAGCTGTATAAAAATAATGGCCTCTTAAAATCTTCTTTAAATAATATTACAAGCAATAATAAAACAGTATGCTTTATCATTTAAGCGAACTATAGAGAAAGTGCGCAATGAGACAACTTTCGCGACCGAAATCAAGAGAAGTAGTCCGGAGCGCCGCGTGCATACATTATATCACTTCATCCGACTAAAGGATTATATCACAATAACCATATTGCCTTATACGATATAAACACTCTTTATTATACATATTATGAATATTAAATTTATGTATTTTGACGCGCTCGTAAATATCGCAAGTCTGAATTTGCATGGACGCGACGCGACGCGTTGAAATGAAACTTTTATGCTTTCATAACACAATACAGTTATTACTGTTTGGTGTTATTCTGTTCCCAGGCGGACATCCGTTGGAGCAGAGCTTTTGTTCAAATATCTCCTTTCGCTTTCGACGCGCAGGCCGCTCGCGCAGCATCCACGGAAGCGCTCGTGGGTTTCAAATTATCATGTCCGCGTACTAAATGCCTCCTATTTACAGAAACTAACAATGGAAGGCCACCATATAGTAATACATACAAATGAGCAGTTCTTAACGGCCACAAAATAAACGTGGACGCGTATGGGCTTGGTTTTTATGCGGGCGGCAGATAATTCATACCTTTTCACCGAATTAGACAAATACATATTTGAAATTTTGAAACTTTCATTTTGGAGAGCATCGCAACGTATTTTCGACTTTGTTTATGTAATGTATGCGGAGGGTATTGTTCGATGCTCCACTTCACGGAAATGCCGTTTGACCTCCTTATTCAACGGCAGCCTGATTTGGAAGCTACTTGGGTGATACGCATCGACTTGTTTCACAAAATCAATCAATTTCTCAAACTAATTTTAATTACAACTAAGCAAATTTTAATTCGACCTTTTTATTATTATACTTACTTCTTATTTCACAAAGTATAACGATGACATAATTATACTTCATGTGTTTAAAAAGCGCAAAAAATAAGACCAGACTGGTATCTCTACATTTGGATGAGTTTTGTTTTATGAGGTCAGATAGTGACTGTTGTCAATCATGTTCATTCGATACGGATTCTGTTGTTTGAGAGCTTCAACAGCCATGAGGACTGCTAATAACTGGAGGCGGCCGCTTAAAGGCGGAATGAATAATTTGCAATCAATTGTGCAATTAGGCAATTATCTGAGGCGCTTGTGTTTGGATGTAGCGTTGACCTCTCAGGCGCCGCGCCGCGCCGCGCCGCGCCGCGCCGTGCCGGGCTAGTCATCGGTGATCTCATTACGATACCTAGACCGTTTCTCACGCGTAGGCGTATGCTAATTTAACACGTCAAAAATCTCATAAACCACGTTTATTATTAATGTTACATGATAGTCATCTACTTTAAAATTCGAGTCGGAATTCTCAATAACTGTATCAAAATTTTGATAAGTATAACTATGAGCATTTTTAATGTATTTTTTTATACTTACCAGTTTAACAATTATTTATTGTCGGAATTTTATCATGTTTATCGAAGGATTTAAATTTGATGTATAAAATTAGAAATTGAAAGCTTATCAGTATCAGGAACTCAGAACTACGGGACATTACTGAATAATATCAGCAAAAAATATTTCAATAGGTATTATACACGCAAGCAATATAGTATAAACAATAATAAATAACGAAATTAAATAAAATGTTGCAATCAGCACCACGTTTTAACCTTGACATTCAACTAGTTCAAGCGACGCTATTTTGTAAACAAACACCAAATGAACTTGTTTGGCTATTGAAAAAAAGTAATGTTTCATAACATTAACTTTTTAACTACATACATTTAACTACATAATACATAATATTGTGTTTGCTATATATTTAATACGCTCATAATAAATATAAACATAGTTCACATCTTTACATAATGAATTATATTCACTAATACATTTCCGGTATACGAAAAATAACCTAAAAAAAATCTGACTATCTAGTATCTACTAGTGTCTAAAAGTAAGAGAAATTGAACAGGGAAATTTCATTTTTTTAAATTTCGCTATTAAATAGAATTGCATCACTGGAACATTATCACTACATAGTATAAAACAAAGTCACTTTCTCTGTCCCTATGTCCCTTTGTATGCTTAAATCTTTAAAACTCTTCAACGGATTTTGATGCGTTTTTTTTTAATAGATAGAGTGATTCAAGAGAAAGGTTTATACAGGGTATATCAAGACTGCTACCGAAAACAAAGCCGGGTGGTAGTTAAAGTGACTTCAGACACAATGCAACAGAAAATGTTGGAAAAAAAAGCAACAATTTTTTTTCTTTTTGTTTTTTTATATGGTCGTATTTGGGTGGTAAATACATTTTTTCGTAAAATAATAGTGTATACCCTTTTATTTATAAAGACTCTAAGGTATAAAAGAGTTTAAATTATTATTTTAGCAAAAACTATGGATTTACCACCCAAAAATGACGATATTTAAAAAATGGTTAAAAAAAATTGTCGCGTTTCTTAGCAAAATTTTTACTTGCATTGTGTTTGTAGTCACTAAAACTACCACCCGGCTTCGTTTTCGGTAGCAGTCTTGAGATACCCGGTATGTATAATACGTACATATTATTGTACATAAATCTATTTGTACCCGGGCGAAGCTGGGCCGGGCCGCTAGTTATATGTATAAATCGTATTTATATTAAATTAAACATAGTCCACAAAATCTCGGGAATTACAAAATAATTATGATTATCACTGACCGGAAAATATCCAATTATTTTTTCCTCGTTACTGAAAATATAAGCGCCGGTTATTAGGTCATTGAAACAGGCTAGTCGTAATCGATACGTAAACATATTTCTTTTGTATCGCGCATTATTCATTTGTAATACATTCCAATAGATAAATATAGATTGAATCGCACTTACAATCATGATTATGTCATACATTTGAAAAAATAAAATTTGTTTTGTCTCAACAATAGAATAAGGGCATTTCATTTATTTTAAAACGTGATTATTATTATTCATTAATGATAATTGAACAAAACATAATTTTAATAGGTTTTTGTAACCATGTGGTTATATTAAACGATACAAAACGCGCCATATGGCACGTAGACTCCAGCCCTTATGTTGATTCAAGAACTGAAAGCTTATGCAAACTTCGACAGCTGCGCAAGAACCGATGATTCATTGAATTTAAATTTCGTCTTCGTACTTAAATAACTGAATTGCAATTATGTTACATTCATTTAAATTAGAGGGCATTTATTTGAATTGTTAAACGAATAATATCCACGCGATTACGTCAATGATATTCCCTTTATGTCTTGCTTAGAAAAGCTTACCTGAGTGTTATTTTTCGAAACTTGCATCCAGTGACTTAAGGACTTTATCAGGCTTATTCATATTTTTATTTATTTATTTATTGTTTATTTGGGAAACATACAATCCTGAAGTTCTTAAAGACTAAGTTTCTAGAAAAACATATATCAGCAAAGTTTCCACTAAAAATGAACAAATATTCTACATATACAATAGCTGCGAAAATAGTAAAATTGACAAATTATACAGGGTATATCAAGACTGCTACCGAAAACGAAGCCGGGTGGTAGTTTAAGCGACTTCAGACATAATGCAACAGAAAAAGTTGCAAAAAAAAGCGACATTTTTTTTTTGTTATTTTTTTCCTATGACCATATTTGGGTGGTAAGTACATTTTTCCTAAAATAATAGTGTATACCCTTTTATTTATAAATAATCTAAGGTATAAAAGTGTTTAAATTATTATTTTAGCAAAAACTATGGATTTGCCACCCAAAAATGACGATATTTAAAAAATCATAAAAAATAATTGTTGCGTTTCTTTGCGAAATTTTTAGTTGGATTGTGTTTGTAGTCACTAAAACTACCACCCGGCTTCGTTTTCGGTAGCAGTCTTGAGATACCCGGTATTATTAGATTTAAATTTAAAAAAAAGTATTAGATAAAACTATAAAAGAAAAATTAAATTATTAAAACACAAAATTTCATGAAATTAATAACAAACCCAAAAATAAAATAAAAATAAAAGTAGTTATAATAATAAAAAGATAAATAATTCAGTTGCAGAAATAACAATTATTGCATCAATTTGATGATGTGCTTATAGCCTTTTTATTTTTTTTCTTAAATGAATTATATTTATCATTAAAAATATCTAATTACAATAGTTTTTATTATATTCACGACATGCGCGATACAAAAAAGTGTTGCCGCAATAATTCGTCTTCCAAATAGGTACATGAAATAGTGCTTGCTTGCGCGAGCTTAACCGAGGACATTTTAGATGTATATTACTTAACAGAAACTTACTGTCTACATAGCCATTTAAAATTTTAAAAAGAAACATCTGATCTCTCTCACGTCGACGTGCGGCCAAAGAGGACACATTTAATTCATCAATACACGAGTTCCCAATCCTATAACGCAGATGCTTTAAAAAATTATATTAAAATCTCTTGACAATAACAGTGGATCGTACTGGGTGCATGTGAAACGAATTCATTATAATCAAAATGAATTCATGAAAATATTCATGGCCATTTCACCATTCGAAATAATGCATTATTAAAAAGTTTGTACGATGCAATAACTTATTTTATGAATTTCATCTAGTGGTGGTCGTCACCTCTACTCTCATTTACGGTTGCAATAACCCCCAACCGAATCATAGCACACTGCACAGCGGGTAACAATTAAACTGTCTGGGTGTGCTCCCTACATAAACTGATTAAATTCATTAGGTATTTTCAGTTCGTTTCTTTTAGGTACTATAAGAAATGTTCTAGCAATAACATCGTCTACAGTAGCATTTTAATTAACATTGTATGCTGTTTATTGTTTATAATTCATCCGTCCATCATATTAAACTACGCAATGAGAGCTGTCAGTTGCTTGTTAAATAGGTTCGTTTCAGTATCATCGACATGTTACAGAGGCGTGTCCCCTTGGTTTTATTTCCGTAGAACGACATGAGGGCGTGGATTCCATTTGTACAGCGGACCAAACATTTGTCTTTTAGACACTATATTTATTATTGGCGACAATGTTTGTTACTTTATTGGATTAGCTTTTGTTGAAGTGGTATTTCATATAAAAAATAATATTTTTTTTAGTTATGCCGTTTTCACAATAGATATTCCATAATTTACGAGTAAGATATGCAAACCACTATAAGTAGAGCTATCAACAAGTTCCGCATTATAACTCCTAAATCATAACTGAAACTACTTTGACAATTTTCGTAGCGGTACATTCACGAATGTTCTCAAATAAAAAATAAAAGCTAAAATTATGGAGAAAGCTCGAGATAGTTCTAAAATTAGTTTTACGGATAGTTAGACAGAAAGTGAACTGAATTAGATCGCAAAAATCTACAATTTCACCCTACGTATTCGGCAGAATAAAATGTACATCACTACGGACTAAGTACGTGTTTACAGTACAGTTAACGTTGCTATGTGAAATCATGTGATTGCGTAACTTTGAAGTAATAATTATCGCATTACTAGGAAATCTACAATCAATGAAGATGAAGGCGAAACGTGTGGTGAGATAAAGAACTTTAACATAACAATGTGTTACAATCTGCTTTTACAACGTCCGCATCGAGCGGAAGTAACGTGGGTGTGACGCAGGGCATTTATTTTTGTACCGGAATAATGTTTATACATACAATAGTGTAAACTAACAATACATTATTAAGTCAATAATATACGGCTCATTGGAGGACACGTCGCTGCTTTAATTTGATAGTGCCACATAACGAAATGTGTATTTTTATGATAATGTTACCATTGAACACAAATTAATCTAAAATACTGTGTGAATAAAACTCATATTTTTGATAGATTATACGTTGATTTAAGCAACTTTCAAAGAGTTGTCATTATTAAAATAAAATATATAAATAATTAATTATTTTGTTTTATTTAATCTGCTCTCCTGAATTCAGAGATTCATTTTTGAGATATGTCGTTGTCAAATTAAAGCAGCGACGTGTTATTATGAGACATAAGAAAGATGTTTTAATAAAGATCATTACACGGTTTAAAAATAGCATATACTAACTGGGTTTGAAAAATATATTGTGTCGTTCCATTTATTTTTGACATTGAAAACGAATTCCAGTTTCCAACAGGTAGAAACCAACCTAAATAAATTACTAAACACACTAAATAAAACTGACAGAATGAATTGCATTCGAGGTATCTGGTACAATAACCGAGATAAGGATGTTAAGACTAAATAAACGCTAATTGTTCTCCAGAATATCTAAAAACGTGCAAGTAATTGATTTTATTTTAACATTTTAAAACTAACTTCCTCTAAAACGATGTAATAAATACTTCTTTTTTTTTTATTGAAAATAAAGAACCACAGCTAAAGAGTTAAATTGTTATTTAATTCTCGAGTATCTAAATATCACGAGACATGTAAATTCCAGATACGCGTTGGGTTGCCCGGGAAACACCAAAAGACCGCGTAATCTAATCATGAATAAAATTAATTACTTCTTTATCAGAAATACAAGCGATTACTATACAAATACTAAAGTCTACTCGCACTATTCTAGATCCACGTGTTCGCCACAAATAAACACGCCCGCCATACAAATATCTACACTTTGTCCTTGGCTACACCAAAAGGGCAATCGGGACGGTGATATCAATGTTACCGTCAATTTTACGGTTGTTTACTTCAATACGCGTTGGTAGCGAGTGTTCGAAGATCTGTTACAATATACATTAATTATTGCATTATTTTAAGTTTTAACTACAGATCCTTTTAAAATTATTATCGAGGTATAAATGTTCCAATGACTGCCAGTTGTGACCAGGAATCGCTTGGTAATATTACTGACCAGATTTATGTTATTATGATAAAGCGACTGTCAGGTTCAATGTAGTATTTCCCCAAGATAAAATAACTCAATCTCATGCTTTCTATTCTTTGCAATAGTGGTTTAATAATATGTTTCCAGTGGCAGCCGCATCTACAATTCATTCTCTGTGATAACATTTTTAACAGGCACAGCGAGACATATCCTAATTTCTATAATACTTTAAGAGCACATCCACTTAATTTTGTTTGTTTTAATTCCATATAAAGTAGATATGAGTATCTTGTTCATTTAACCTAATAGTAATATTAGGAAAACACGTTTGTAAAATTCAATTTCCATAATATTTCCATCTGCGACGAGATTTTAAAAACGCTACAATAACATTCGATATACTAAACCGCCAAAACAAAAGGTGGTTACGATCTCTGCAGGCGCCTGCGAACCTTGTGAATCGTAATAATGCTCGATGTAATTACAGAAACGGTAATCGACGACAAGTGTCAAGGCAATCGTCCAGTTCTGATGAGCCTAGACGCCACTTAATTAGGGAATGCAAAATTTGCATAGATAATTCTACTTATAAACGTTTTAGTGATAAATCCTACTTTAATGGATATTTTATGTTGTCAATTATAAACTAATAAATCTGTGGAATAATCACATTTATTTCAATTAACGTTATAATATATCATCATGGTGGTAACAAGAAGTTAGCGGAACATAAATAGTTAGATCAAATTGCGAGGATCAAAATTAAATACAAGTTTAAATTATCCACGTTTATTTACCCACATTCAACAATCTACATGAGACTAATCCATGGACGTAGTATCAAATGGACTCGACATTCGAGTTCCACCGTAAGGGACTATTTTTTATGCAAATATAATCCTATTTTTCAATGTATTCTATGAAATACTAATTGCAGATGTTAGTAATAATGAACGTCTACATTTATTTTTACCAATATACTAAATAAAATGCACGTACCAGTGAGAGGTTATATTTTCATATTATCGTTTAGATCGGCTATCACAGCCAATAATAAAGCAGCACACCATACCTTTTGTCTTTAATCAGTTTCAACACTCTTTTACATACATTTTTGACCGCAAATATTCGTAAAATACTCAGTAATTCAAGTTTATAACAAACCGCACGTCTTATTTGTTTGGGTACACGCAGTGTTCCCCTACAAAATTATGTGAAACTATGACAAGGACCGCAAATTGTGTTTTGTCACTTTCATTTTTTAAGGTTTACGCATAAGTCTAAGTGAGATGGACTATACAGGGTATATCAAGACTGCTACCGAAAACGAAGCCGGATGGTAGTTAAAGCGACTTCAGACACAATGCAACAGAAAAAGTTGCAAAAAAAAGCGATAATTTTTTTTTTGTTATTTTTTTCTTATGACCATATTTGGGTGGTAAATTATTTTTTTCCTAATATAATAGTGTTTACTCTTTATTTATAAATAATCTAAGGTATAAAAGTGTTTAAATTATTATTTTATCAAAAACTATGGATTTACCACCCAAAAATGACGATATTTAAAAAATCATAAAAAATCATTGTCGCGTTTCTTTGCGAAATTTTTAGTTGCATTGTGTTTGTAGTCACTAAACTACCACCCGGCTTCGTTTTCGGTAGCAGTCTTGAGATACCCGGTATATGTCAAATGCATGTCAAGTCTATTGATACTACGTCTGTGGACTAATCACAATAAGAACAACGCAGATTAAATAAAATATTTAACTACAGCACACATAGAGGGTAAAAAGGAAATAAATCAGAAGATAACCATTCTAGATTTACATGTAAGGACACCAAGGAAAGAAACCACACAACGATGAGGTAGCAAAGAGAGCTAATAGTTCCAGAGGTCGCCGACGTCACTCGGCATGTCAGACAACTCGGTCACGCTGGCCATCGTGATTTAATGATCTATTGTGTTTTGTATTAACTGCGAGACGGAGAGATCTGAAAAGCGCAACATCATCTCTCAAGACTGTACGAGTAATTAGGAAAAAATTGTTACCAAGAGTCCAGTGACAACGAACTAATCAAAATGGCTTGATAGTAGAACTAGCGCAAAAAATCGGTTCATGAAATGTTATGCGTATGAAATGTTACTGTTTCGGGTTCCGTACTTTTAACGTAAAATCTAAAGCATCATAATTCCTATACAATTCCTTCCACCATAGACATTTTTCCGAAATAACCAAATCTCCTAGGGCCCTACTCTGTAAATCCGAAACGAAGTTCGAATCTTCGGACGATCGAAGTTTATGACGATAGGAATGTACCTACTCTGTATATGTTCGAATTCGTATAATGTATATTGTAACCATGAGTCTATGGTTACGATATACATTATACGGTTACATAAGTATATGTAGGTAAATTCGTATTGTATATAAACTTCGATCGTCCGAAGATTCGAACTTCGTTTCGGATTAATAGAGTAGGGCTCCTGAAACGTTAGTTATCTGTAATAAACGGTATTAACGGATTTGTAAGACTTGCAGTTTCTCAAACTTGTCCTTTTAAATCATATAATATCTATCTTGTTCTAGCAACGCATACCTACTACTCCATCTATATAACAACTTAATTCTATAGAAAGAAACTCAGTAGAAATAACCACATAACTCGTAAACATCTACATATGTGCATGTGGAGTTCAATAAATCAATAATTCTGTGTACGAATTTAGGTCACCATTATAGCTTTTATTACTCGCCATAAGTTATTGAAAGGGGCCGTATGACGATCGCAAGATGACAACCCGGCATTAACCTTCAATTTCGTCACGGTGGAAACTAAAAAAGTCTACGCCGAACCATCGCCTGCACACTTCCTAATAATGTGAAGCCGCAAACGAACGCCCACTTTTCCCCAATAACGTGACTAATTACATGAGTATACAGTTGAGGCACGAATAACAAATAACAATAGCCAATACTTCACCCACACGATGTATTCGTGCTTGCCACATAGAAAGGGTCAACAGGAGAAATATAATTTGCACATGCAAGATTGCCCATCTATTGACAATGAGCGCATGACTTAACTGTCAAGCACCGCCTACATAGTCGACACGAATTTCTACTTTTGCCAGTAACACCTATCGCGTGCGTAAGTACCGCTTGGAAACTAGGAATAAGTACTACATATGTTACGAAACGTGTATAACACAAATGCATAACATGGTCACGGCACGAACAAAGAAAGCAGTATTTTTGTATGAAACGTTTAACGCGTGTGCCGTTGCATAACACTTGTGATTTAAACTATATCGATCTAGCCCTCAATATTCTTACGATAATTAGTTGGAATAATTGTATGGACGGTCATATCTAATCGCGTGTTTTGTGAAAACACTTCTTAATTTATCAAAATCAAATTAAGAAAGTGGTACTTTTTATCAATAATGATTTATGGTCAAACACTTGTATTACGCTGAAAGTAGAAAGACACTTATCTCGTTAGGGTTTCATTTTACGTATACAATATACGTTAGAAAGTTACATAACCGAGCTAGGAAGCAGGAAACACTCTTCCGCCATCGAGAAATGCTTCGTTTGAGATTGATCGATTTAATGCTAACCGTAATAACTATCAATTATACGTCAGTATCAAGAATAGTTCGGGCAATTTATATTGTTATGCCAAAGAAATAATATTGTTTTACAGTTTAATTTATGATAGACTTATTGATTCAATTTTTGTAATTAATTTAAAATTTATTTTCATTCTTTACGCAACAACATAATCGGATGTGGTAGAGCCACGCTGTTGTCAGTCATGACTCAGCATGCGAATGCTCGTCCAGGGCGGTATCACTATCTCACAGGAAATCGACGTGTACCTACAGGTTCGCTTATCGTCCAGGAAGCGAGATAGCCGGATCCTCAATACCCCTTTCCTATTCTCATCCTTTTCCTTCCGGCTCGCCTCCCATTTCAGGGGCCGGCAACACATCTGTTTTAAATGCTGTGAATGTTCATGGGCGGCAGTTGTCACTTACCATCGGGTGACCTGTTTGTTCGTTGGCCAGCCCTAGGCAAAAAAAATGTTATCTTCTTGGTAGTCATAAGCAAGGCTCCAGTAAATGAAATTGAATATATATATATATATATATATATATATATATATATATATATATATATATCGATAGACAAAATAAGAATATAGCAGCAGCTTTAAAATGATCTAAATTGACCAATATCACGAACACAAATTGAGACCAGTTTTAAGATGATTTATCCTGTTAGTCTATAACTAGCATACGTTAGGTTATTGACCATTATTGCGATACGCTAAACGTCTAACCTGCCTTTTTGCAGACTGATCAGTGTTAACTACTTAAAAAAACTATTCGCTACTTATTATGCGATGCGAAAAGCCGTACACGTCATCGGTTCGTCACTATTAGGAAGTACAATAAAATAAACCAAGGCTATGTGCCGTGATACGACGAGGAGATAATTCTTATCATTTACATGTTGCGTTTAACTTGCCAAACTCACTTTTAAAACGCGCCTGAGTGTGCGTTTTGATCTAGTTATTTTCTTAATATGTACGCGTATATTTTAACCTCATTGTATGTATACTAAACAAGCACTAAAATGCAGCCAATCAATTGTTTTAAGTTGCCAAAAAATAAATTCTTTTGGCAACGTCCATTTGTGGGTTGGCTAGAATAGTTTAGTCTCTTTTTTATTTTTGTTTCATTTAGATACATATAACATTGTTTTTTTTTTCGTACCGGCTGGTGGCAACTCGATAATTTGACTGAACTACATCTAATTGTAGTGTAATAAAGAGTATCTATAGGAGACAGGCGGATATCAGTATAGTTACAATTTCTTTGTGGTTTTTCATAGCTGAAGATACGATTAGAATGTGAATTTGCTGTTCTTACTTTAAGTATATCCCATGCAATAATGTTGATTTCAGCAACGTTATGGTAGTTTTGTCCTCAAGCCGCAAGATGGCGTAATGTTTAGTTTCCAATGTGTAGTATTGCATAATTTTAACCGTATATACCGTCATATGTGATCTTCAGGAATCCCATTAAATTGAATAATTACAAGTGTTACGATTAGAAGACGTTTTCGCGGAAGAAGAATATATATTTACTTCCGCCCGAATAGCGACTACCGCATACAATGGTGGAAATTCGGTCATAGTCAATCAGACAAGTGTGTCACATTGTAGATTCAGCTTTATAAAATAGGAACTTAATGAAATAAAAAAAATGCTGAGAAAAGTTGCGCGGAACTTCTTTACAATCCACTCGAAAACAAACACGTTAGTTCAATATTTGCGGGTTTCTTAAACACAATGAGGCGACACTAGGGACACTACGTAATACATTTTATTTACCTGCTATCTGACAATGTGTATTTGAATTTTATTATTGATAGTCTTTAATACAAACAACGTTTATCGTGCAAACGTGAAGTATAAATAAAGATTAGAATTTGCATATAAATCTTTGACGTAAAATCACTGGTAAAAAAACTACAGTTTAAACTCATGCTTAATGATTTGACCTTCTGTTATATATGTATATGAATTTTAAATGTTAATTACATGTTATACAAAAATTACATTTAAACTTAATTTTTTTCTAGGATTGCTAATGTAATTATATTTATTTTCAATGATAAAACTTAGCAAATATATTTTTAAGTTAATTAAATGCAGTTCAAATCTGGTTTTGATAATGCGGAAAGGAAAATATTCAAAAATGTAAAACCTTATATCTGGCTGTATATTTAGATGATATGGGCGCTTTTTCTACGCACGTCGCAAAACCACGGTGCGACAAAAATGTACCTAAAATGATTTACTATAATTTACACTACCTTTAAACGGGTATCAATTACTATATACAAATGTATAATGTTGGTGCGGTTACGTCAGTTTCAATATAACCACGAACCATAACGCAGAGCGAGTTAGAGTAGAAAATTCTAGTTTGTACATAAAGATTATAGGGGTGGTACCTGCCACCAAGTGCCACCAATACCATAAAAAGTAATTAATTAGAGGACAAACAAAACAACAGGCCAATGCTCTGGTATTTGTTGACATTCAGTTTTGAAAATAGTCATGGGTAACTTACGCTGTTTTATCGTTTGTTTGCAATCTCTTTTATCGGTTTATTTATTAAGTTTATACTTGTAAAATGCTTTTAGGTTAACATTATGTGTACTGATAAATAAAGAAACCTGATGGAAACAGTTAACTACAAGTATATATTTGAACCGATGACGACATTGTGTTCTGTGTTAGATTTCCTTATTACGTACACGGTGACATACGGTACGTTCGGTTTTCGATTTCGGGTCCAGTCGTGTAAATCTAGTTTCGAACAAGACCACATAATTGTATTCACGAGTGACCTTTGTTGAATTAGGTATTTGAATTGAACTGCATTTACCGTCAGATGCAATTTTTTTCGTGGCACTAAAAAATGCCCAATGCGGGGTGGGGTTACGACTAATATGAGACATAAACGGAAGAGTAAGAAATTTTCAAATTGCCTTTACAACTTTTTTTAACTTATCTCTTCAACATGACTTTACCATGCCTAGTAGGAAAATATTAATTTATATAATATTTTATTTATGCTTTGAATGCTATTAATAGGGGTGTCACGCGTCAGTTTCCAAAAATTTACTTCTGAATTACGGCTCTGGACATTTAGTTACATGTGTATATTACCAGCAATGAAACAGCGCGGTGTCTTCAGCCCTACGTGTGAAGGTTGGGAATCTATGGATCAGTGTAATCAAGAGGCAGTCACGGCTCGGGTGCATCGCACACAGCGCGCGATGACGCGTGAATGGCCATGGAGCGACCTAGGGCGACCGTCCTCGCCGCTCTGCCCGACCATAACGACGCTTTATTGGTACACTTCAACACCTTTGTTCCGGAACAATATCATTTGAATATTCAATACGATATTATATGTATCGCTCATAATTTGTTTTGAATTGAAATTCATCAATTAAAATATTTTTACTACACATGAATGGAATCTTCCACAGACAAAAAATATAGTGTGCGTTGGATTTTATTATTCCAAGTGTATGCTTCCTCACGGTGTTTTCCTGTAACGTGCGACCATAATACATAACGCACCGTGCTTCTATGTATGAACACATGTACATTACAATAATTTAAATGAATGAAGAATTAATAATGTGTCGCCATGAGACTTGTGACAATGTTAGCTAATGAGTTAAAAACCTTGAAGTTATGTTATGGACGTGGTTTTCAGGAGACACTTCTAAGTAAGGTTTGTAATAGAAAAAAATATTTAGTTTTGACAAGTAAACAATTATTTTTTTCCAACTCCTCCTATTTATATAAACATCCTGATTCAATTTCAATGCGGTTTAAAGAAGAGCTAGTGTCCCTAAGAGATTCGCCGAGTTCCAGAGCTCGGTGTCAATTCTTTTCGTGCCACTGTTGATCCTGGCAGACTGGAGTTGCAGTGGTGGGTGTATGGGCAATAAAGTCTTTAAGCCAGTTTTATCAACAAACTTAAATGGAATCAAAATAGAGAATTCACAATTAACATAAAGAAAAATATAATTTTATCACTAAAGTCGTGGAATGTAAAATTATAACAATTCTATGCGCGTAACTATTCCTAATACATATAAAATTATTATGAATCTTCCGACTCTTGTAAATTGCAATATAAATTATATAATGCTATTGTCTCATTTTTATTTCATCATTTGAAGCACTAAGGCAGTAATCAAATAACCTCATTTCACAAAAAAACCTAAAAAAGCTATAAAATATACAACTATTGTTTGCAAATTAGTAAATAGAAAAATCTGGGGACACTGAGTCCGTTAAGTGCAAACTAACACAAATTTAAAAATCCATTGTTGTCCTAAAATTGCTTTTATCATACACAGATTAAGATATTGTATCGATATTTTAAACTATTACATATTTCCTATCACCAGTTGCAATCGTCTCGATAAAATTAATTATATCTAACTATTTCCAAGGCAGAATTAGAAAAACATCCGCTGTATATCTCGCACGTCAGAAAAAGAATTTAAAATGTTTTTGTTTCGTCTAATAAAATTTAATCGGTTTATTTAAATCACTATCATGAAAACTCTGTTTTGTTTACATAATTACCATCAGTGCATTGAACTTCCAAATGCAAATCTATACAAACTATCGCATTAAACAGGTTTTCTCAAGCCAAGCTTGTTTTTGATTAATCAGTGACTCAAACATGTCCGGAATTTGTCTAAAATTTACTTATTTATGAGGGTTGAGTTGTATCAAAAATAGTTCTTTTTAATAATTGTATGATTTACTTAATGTATGATATGACATAAAACTCGTTTATTCATTCATGAGGCAAAATAGCTAGTATAATATGTAAAAAATCGAACAGTTTAGGAATATAGATCGCATTAGATCAATTAAATATATATTGCGAAGTCATCGAAATCAAACCCTCATGATTTGAAATAATAAATTATCACTTGAAATATACTATGCTCGCAACCTAAAATTATATATATCTTTAAATTTAATTTCAAAACAGCTTCCAATAAATAATATGTTTTATGGAAACACAAATGTCTAATTTTGTTTATAATAAACTAAAAAAAACACGCTTGCATAAAAGATCCAACTAAAAACAAAAAAATAATTGATAATGAGTTTAAGATTCGAATGAAAATGGAGTAAAATGCATACATTTTCTTGTTACAAAGCGTGGGGTGTTTACAACAATTACTTATCCTACATCCCGCAGCAGGATCTTTAATGCAAGCGTGTTTTTTTTTTGTTTTTTTAAACTATAATTTAATTGCTTGCACTAAAAACATTATCTACGGCTGTCTTATCAAAGAAAGACAGCTGCGCGCAAATTAACAACTTTAATTATTTTTTTCAAAAACAATTTTTTTTACCTCTCTGGATAAGATAATGTCATATACTTTTTAAATTATTGCGTTGTTATCGGTCCTGGATATGTATGCAAAGTTTGAATTAAATCTGATCGTTCTAAGAAGGGGAAAATCGAGCTCAAAGGAATCGGTTAAATTTTTTTTTATTTTTTTTCAAGTGGAAAAGCTATTAAGCTGCCCTTTCGGTACCCCGGGGGAGGCCGAAAGGGGTATGTCAGTGTCTCTGGCCTTCCAGCCCGGTACACACGCGGATATTGTGTCCGAGCTGGGTCACTAGCAATACCTACGCCAGCATACTGACTAAAAACCTCTTGATAACCCTCACACGCATTGTGGGCAGCACCGGACATCCCAGGGCGAAGGGCGCCCCGATTTACGTCCGCGAACCGCCCCGCGCAAAACCCATTGCTGGGCCTTATGTTATCATTATGAAGGCCCAGATTACCTCCATTTACACCCGCTTTTTCGGACGCCCGTAAAGCTGTTATGGGTGTCCATGACGGAGACGAGGCTCCATCACACGTCTCGGAGTCCGTTATACGCGAGGGCGCACGGCCCCCGCCGTGTGCCCAGTGACTCCGATGACCCCTTTAGGTCGTCTCTTACGACGGGCAGAGGATACCGTGGAGGGATTCTTGTACCCCTAAACCACAGGGTAAAGGATAAAGGCGTCGGTTCAGCCAGTTATTACCCGGCGCCTTCTTCTTTGCAGGCGGCGAGCGGGATCGTTCCGCTCACGATCCCGATCTGCGCTCTCCTTCTGCGAAATTACAATTTCACAGAAGGAGAGCAGTCGGTTACATACATACATACATACAAACATACAGGTGAAGCTAATAAAAGCGGGTTAAAAACTGCTTGATTGTAAAGACATACATTATTTTTGTCAGTCAAATACCCGATTGCGTGTGAAAAAAGCCATTGCGATCACTATTCTTTGTAGTTGTCTCAGTCAAATTATTATGATTCCAAGTGTATCCTTATGGTCAACGCCTTCCGGGCAGCAGTTACGTCGTTTGTCTTTTAATGCTGTTCCGTGATTATGGCTACAAGTCATTTCGACAGTGAATCAGCATCTAAACAGTTCCAAATGTTAACGATGGAAATGGAAATAGAAACTCTACACTTATTTTATGAGATAACATATTTTTTCAACAAACTAATTGTTAAGATTATGCCGTTAAGTTTTATTTTAATTTTAATTCGCTTTATTTTAAACAAAAACTGATTTTGATGATTGTTTTTTCTATTTCCTAACACGTTATTACTTAAATAATTTACGAACCATTAAATCAGCGGGATGGATTTAAATAATGTTAATTTTAACATTGTTATAAGTTATTTGAATATGTTAATGCATATTCTCGATGAAAAATTTGTGAGCTTATTTCAAGGTGGTATAAAATGTATTGTGAAGCCAATCATTTGTGAAGATCAAAACAGAGCATTTTGTGTGACGAGGGCTACATTAAGATGGTCGTCTATGAAACGACGCAAAAAGTTCGCAAAAAAAAAAAACAAACCTTTGACAATGATACGCTTCAATTATAAAACCGGTATGTGCTGCGTATAAATATACATGAATATGAAGTGTTGGGCCACAACAATTGTTACACCGATGCGTTCTCATAATCTAAATATAAAACAAGTAGAGAAAAGCGAACAGTTAAATTAGGCTTTTTATTGTCAAACAAAAGGCCAAACACGACACGACACACGGCCCGCGGCATATTAATAGTTTTTTTTTGTGTGTTAACATTACGACCCAGTTACTAAACATTGTAAACAAAGCCTGAACAGGGTCGCAGACGATTCGGCGAGGTGAGCGACCCCGGTATCACACGATCATTCCGGTTACAAGCTTATCGCTACGTCACTCAACACTCGTGCCGCAACTAGAGCGAAAAACTGATTTTTCATAGATTTTGCCCATTCATTCCGCCACAGACAACTTACTATATTACGCGAACGTTTTGCATAATAGTTCTAATCCATCACTGCTAGTAGTAGGTCATGATTCATGAAAGGATTAGGCGCGACTTTTATGATTGTCAAACAAATATAATGAGTATGCATATAAAGCCAAGCAACTAGATTGCCTTGATAATACAATTGTCGCAATTATCGAAATAAATGAAACAGATATGCTATGGCGATATGCTAACCAAAGTGCGTCAGTTCCCGAATAATTGGGGCACCCCGCATTAATATGAGATTAAATCGTAATTTCTTATCGCCATTTCTATTATAAATTATGTCAAGATATTGCAAGAATGTATCGTATTCGGAATATTTCACACTACAAGCTTGATATTTTTGCTACACGTGGGCTAATTATACGTTGTTTAACATTTTAGCCTACAAATTTACATACAGCCTTGATCATGAAAACGACAAGTTTAAGACCTCCAATACATGAATTAAGGCGATAATTAGCATGTTTTAACGTATTCAGTATGTGTCTGCGGAAATGGGTACTCATTTTAATACAAAACATGTTCCGAAAGTAGTGCACACAGCGAAATTATCAAACATAAACTGCTTCTCTCTCTTTGTTTACTATCGCAGTTTTTTGTTTTGAATCAGTTTAGTACGGATTCCTCGATTGTACAGGAGGCCTGTGCCCTGCATTGGGACGTATATGGGCTGATACAGTAAAGTACGAATTTGAAGATAATACAATTATTGAAATTAGTGAAATAATAAAGATCAACGAGAGACAAAAAATCCAAATTAGGAGTTTAATAAATAAAAACATTCAACAGCACATTTAGATACCTACATACAAGTTTTGTTCCACGATCAGTGGATCACAAGAATTACGAGACTTTTTGGTCTCGCAACACTCGGACTCGAAAGGGATACTTGTGCATCACAGGAGCAGAACCTATACTTGCGATCTCGCCAGTCATAGTCTGCGTCTTAACCATTGCTTCTCAAATATTCATTCTATTTCAATCAACTGCAATTGCGACTAGATTTTATAGCATGCTTTTTAATGCAAAATTTACAGAAACTCATGAAATAGACAGCGTTTAAATCCTATAATTTGATACCTATGAATAATAATACGCTAGCCAAAAGTAATGGTTAAAGCTCATCTCAAAAATATTTCTGGATATATCCAATAGTGATAAACAAAAAACAACGTCGCAAATATTAATAAATATCAAGAGGCAGCAGTTTAGAATACTTATTCGTATTTGACCGTATTTCCATTACGCCGCTCACTTGGTATCATTTTTCGATAGTAATAAACATCACTCTACAAATTCGGAAACCAGGTAAATAATCAATTGCAACGCCTTTCACTTAAAACCTACTTATAGTTTCGGAAGTGTTTTGTACAGTTTTTTTGCATGCAACTAACAATCAGGGGCGCAACTATGACTGAATAATATAAGCTCGCCTCTACAATTTGTTCTTAAACTAACCCTGCCAAGACAATCCTGGATAATCCCAGGTTGACAATAACAGCCTTGGGGTGACTTCGACCGGGGGACCTCCAAATTACACATAACAGTAGCATAGCGTAGACTAAAACGGCCTTTGGCGGAAGACCCATTACCTCGCGCAACCATAAGAAAAAGCGTCAACGTCTCTTCACAACATCCTTTACGATAAGGGAAAATCAAAACTATAAAACGTTACTTATCTGATGGTTACGCGATAAGCGAGTGATAAACGAGTTAAACGCAAAGCTGACTTCTAATATTATACATTCGTCGAGGTTCGTAACGTTAGCTACTTATGCTTGTTCACTATTTTTACATTAATATAAATTGATACTTATCAGCGCTGCGTTCAACTCTAAATAGAGTCACTATAAAAGTCAAATATTCCATCAAGCAAAAAACATCAATTTATAAGATCTAACTGTATATCTAAACGAGCATGCGGCTTCCAATATGCTAATATTATTGACTAGATTGAAACCTGACTTTGGTTTAACGGTTTTGTCGCTTGATGCAAACATGACACGTATTTAGTATATTAGTAAGATGACAAATGATTTAGATATTTTGCAAATGCAATATTTGAATAAATAAACTCCATGTTCACTTTAGAAATTCAACTACTAACGACAAAATAGCAAGTTGTCACCAAACTAAATACACCGTCCCAACATAAAGTGTTAATATCGTCGTGGATCAGGAAAGTATTAGTAGAATATTTACGGAAAATAATATATTTGTACATTTAATACCTAAATAATTAAACGAAATAATATACTTCCGTGATACACTTCACAATGGCCTCATATTTACACTCATCATGTTTACAAATGTTGCGTTGTCCAAATAATGTAAGTATCAAATCACGTAAGACGCGATAAAACTGTATCCACAAGGACGGAAATGAAAAATGAACGATGTACTAAGTGTATGTTAATTATTTATCGTGTGAAAATGTGGCCATTATGATGTTGAGTCGTCCAACTTAAACTCTGCTTAGACGACTTTTAATTATATTAGCAACTCGCTTTTATCAGAGTCGATAGTCGAGATCAAGGCAGGGCTCCATTTTATCGCCTTCACGATGACTTTTGCAATCTATCGATTGTGATAAAAGATCTTACACACACGATAATGTAGTAACTTACCATCACATGTAGCGGCCATAAACTTGCCGTTCGCAGAGAAGTCGACCAGCAGTACTGTGCCTGGGTGGCCCTTGAGATTCTTTAGAAGCCATGGATGGCTGTATTCAGTCTTTCCTTTCCATGGTGCTCTTTTCTTGTTCTTCGCACCGGAACGCGATTCGGTCGATGTTGCTTCAGTGACAGCCTCTTCAATGGGAGCTCCTGTAAATCATCAGATATAAATGAGTGCTTGTTTTAAGTCTTGCCTTTTTGACACTTAAGTAATATTTTTTTTTAATTAATCAAGTCAACATATTTCATCCCTATTATCTTAGTTATAAACCACAATCGAGAATTTTCGTACAAGAATTACTTGGACGTCTCATTGAAATGAAGCTATTCTCGAAAATTCAGCTTGATAGTAATTATTTTTACATTAAGTATTAGTACTACAACTTTTGAGCGTAGGACCAAGATGACATACCACGCAATTTGTAGGACATTGTGGGTAGTAAACTATACAACTGTTAGCTAACCAATAAAAAAAAAGCTGGTTAGTAATTATTTTCCATGACCTTGTTTATGATACATGTTGGAGAGGGGGGACTCCCTAACAAAACCTTATATTGTGTAGGACAAATATTTTTTCACGTTATTTAGATAATTATCTCGATAATGAACAAAGAAAAATTCGGCTATTATTAAATTTTTAAAATTCGTCAAATCAACATACTTTATCCTTGCTACCCCTTCTAAGCTACAATTTACCAACGTTACTGTAAGGAAAAAGTTGGGCGTCTAGTCGAAAGGAAGCTACTCGCGAAAAATCAACTTGTTAGTAATCAATTATGAAAATTGTACTAGGGAACCTGTACTATGTATACTAAATATAACTGTGGAATGATTATCCTGTTTTGCTTATATACTATTTCTAAATATTTCCAATAACAATATTTGATTTACAAAGTGCAATGATAACACAAGAATAATATCGTACAGGGAATTCACCAGGCAGTATTAATATCATCATCATCATCATCATCATCAGCCCATATACGTCCCACTGCAGGGCACGGGCCTACTCTACAATCGACAGTACGATTGAGAGTGGTTAGGCCATATAGTCCACCACGCTGGCCTAGTGCAGGTTGGCGGACTTACATATCATACAATTTTTTATAAATTGTTATGGTATGCAGGTTTCCTCACGATGTTTTCCTTCACCGTTTTAGCGCGTGGTGATTGACTATCAATACACACATGACTCCGAAAAGTCAGAGGTGTGCCCTGGGATTCGAACCCGCGACCACCGTGAACATGTTGGCAGTCACGTCTAGTCCGTTTACCAACAGGCCACCACGCACTAATATAGTAAGAGCTTAATACTAATTATACTTAATTCATCTCTAGATTTACTTTATCATTATAAAATATAGACTCCAAGAGGGTTGGTAAATTTTGCGTACTATAATATTAATCATTTTGGTGTAATACAATTTGCTGACATGTAATGAGTACTAACTCGCAATTAATGAGCTTGTATAATATAATCGTGAATAACTGTTTTTTTACAGTTAGGCGAGCACACATTGACCGCATTTTGTGTAATGATGCGGCACTGAGGCTAATATGCAGTCTCTGACAATCTCTCGATCCTAAATCGATTGCAATGTGGGCACGTGTTTTATCTCATCTGAACAACAATCGATATTGTTCTCACATCTGGAAGATTCTATTTTTTAGTTCGATAACACAACGTGCTGTATCTCTTTGTTAACAATGTTTGAAACGTTATCAACACTTACATAATAAATCTGTAACCGCGCACTATACGCTTTATCTCTGTATATCATGATCCTTGGATCATATGAATGTCAAACAAAACAGGAAAATTTCTAATCTTGAGTGAAATAGCTTGGGAAGCTTAGTGTATCGATGCAGATTACAAACGGATATGTTTCTGGGTTTAAAATAAGGCTTTCCTTTTGTTAGTGTCTTCCCTAAATTCAACGGATAAAATATTACAAGTACTGTTTACTTACGATACTAAATATAATAATCCAAGCGACACTTATCGATATGATGATTAAACGACTATAAACACTTGAAGAAATTGAAGAATGTAAATAAATAAATATCATTATTGAATAAATAACATATCGCAGTACCTAGTGATTATTGGCATTATGTGACTTAACACAAAATGTCTGAGGGTAACGAGCGCAGTGCGTAATAACTAAGTTCTGATTAGTGTTTGCACCTATTTATTGACACTTACCATTAAGGGAATGATCTGCTCTTCTCATCGTTCCGGATAATATATCAAAACGTCATAACATATAAATCTGAGTGTAGGGATCATATCCGCAACTTCTTGTATTATTGTCGACATACCACTCAATACATCACAAGAAGGTCACCAGTTGTATCAGTAATAAGCAGAACTATTAAACGGTTCACACACACATTCATGTTATAGGTGATGGTGTTTAAATCATAATGTGGTTGATTGACCCTAGCTTACAGAAAAGTGGTCCAACAGATGTCGCTTTATATTGAATTAATCCTTTATTCTATTTTTAAGTATGTGTTTATGTATCGACTGGTATCTAGGGTTAGCCTTACAGATCAAAATCATCGCTCTTTGGTTCCTTAAAAAGTCAAGAAGTTTAAAGACATAATTTGATAGAACAATAATTTTAAATTAACTAGTTAATTCCAGCATACATTTATTTGCCGCGGCGGCGGCTACTCAAGGTTGCGCATCGCTTCGTAGACGAGGATAAATAATGCTTTTGATATAATTTGGTGTATGACCACAAAAGGTATTTGAGAACGTAACATTTTAAAAATCAAAATGAGTTACCTCTTATTTTTGTAACAACTGGACCATGAACGTTAAATGTACTCATTGATAGTTTAATATATAGCCACTATTTTCCTTTTTCAGCTATCGTATGAACTGTCTGGTAAAACTGTGATAGCTTCAGATTATAGTGTGTTACGAACAAACAGAATTTCAAACAATGTGAATATTTGAATTATTAACATTAACATTAAATTAAATTAACCATTTTTTACAGTTAAATAGAATTGTTCTTAACATTTACCTTAACTTGTAATCATATTAATATTTATAGAGCCAAATATAATGTAATGATAAAATCTTAGAAACGCTTACAAAAAATTCTCATAAAGTGCAAAAACCTTGGGGAAAAAACATACCTATATTGTGCGTGAATCTTTGACAGGAGTCGGCTATCTTCATAATGATCTACGTTTCTGACTAATACAGTTACGTTAGTCAAGAAGCTTTATATGAAAAATGAGTCACTATTACTCATAAGAATTCCAACGATGTTAACATATGGACTTAAAAGATTACCGTATGCTCGAGATTCGAATACACACATTTTGATTAAAAATCCATACATTCAACCTTGTGTAATATCAATGTATTTCCATAAATAAGTATTTAATATGCATAACAGTTTTATACGCTATAATCTCAAATCATGATACTCCTAGTATGTGTTTCATGGTGTGAGATCAAACCTTTAATCTTATAATATATAATAGTTTTTTTTTCTCATGGAAGCATTGTAATAATGACAGTGCGTCCTGTACATATTTGCATGATTAGTCAAAGTTCTTGTTCATTATATTTAGGTACATGAACAAAAGGTCAACACGCGTAGGGCCGCGACCCATAGGTTGAGGACATTTTTCGAAGCGGCCTTTCAACTACAGTGGACGTCTTACGTATTGAAGATATGATACTCATTAAAAATGAGGTAATATACATATAATAATACAGTATCAACTACTTGTTAACAGGACAAATAAATCTAACGATAGGAAGATTTTATTGGTTTATTTATGTGTAATCTCGATACATTCGATCGATTTAGTGGTGGTAGGTCTCCCATATGTGAGAAGCCGCCTGGATGGGTACCACCGCAATGTATACTTCTCCCGCCAAACAGCAGTTAAAATGCACTGTTGTGTTTCGGATTGAAGGACATTGTAGCCAGAGTAACTACTGGACATATTGAGACTTTACATCTCATGTCTCAGGATGGCGAGCGCAGTGGAATGCCAAGCATTGCTTTGTAATTCAAGGCGTTGTTTGGTTTTGCTACTGTTCATGAGCGGTCATATCGCTTACCATCAGGCGAACGGCATGAATGGCGAGACGAGCGTCTCGCCATTCATTGAAATAAAAAAAAATACATGGGTAGATATTAAAAAAGCAAAACAAAGTTATTTAAACGTAAATATTCGAGAAAAATATTAAAGACAGTCCGAGTGCAAACGTGAACACCTGTAATGTTCACACTAGGCCATGCCTGTGTCGTGAGCATCATGAGAGAATTACAATAGTATTTACATACATGAATTATCGTATAGTATAAACAAACACTTTACTGGTGGTAGGTCTCTCATATGTGAGAAGCCATCTGGGTAGGTACCACCGCAATGTCTATTTCTCCCGTGAAACAACACTGCTTAAATGCACTGTTGTGTTTCGGATTGAAGGACATTGTAGCCAGAGCAACTACTGGACATATTGAGACTTAACATCTTATGTCTTAGGATGGCGAGCGCAGTGGAATATTGCTACTGTTCATGAGCGGTCGTATCGCTTACCATCAGGCGAACGGCTTGCTCGTCTCGCCATTCAATGCAATAAAAAAAAAAAAATACAATAAGTCATGTATAAGTCAAGGCTAAGAAGTAAGATATATATATTTGCATTGGATTGGTCAATATTTTACAATGTAAAAAAAAACGGGAACAAATTATCCGATCTAGGGTCACGTGCATGTTCTGATAGCGGTGCGCGAGATGCATGCAAATATAAACAATTAAATAAATAAATAAATAACACCCAACAGTCACATACATAGTCCTGACCTCACACTAAGATTGAGTCTTGTGACGTGGGTATCAGGAACTACGAGAGACTTTTCGGTCTCACAAACACCCAGACCCGGAATGAATATTTGTGGGCCGCACAAACATTTCTCTCGGTGCGGGGATCGAACCCGCGGCCTCTCGTTTCACAGGCGGCGTCTAACCCACTGCGCCACGGAGGCTGTCAATTTTTTTATCAAAACTCGAAAGTAAACATAAGTAAGTAAAAGTTAAATCAATAAACACTGTAAATTTTGTGTCTCGAAAGTGTGGAGCAGGTTACATAAGTGTATTGGCTACATCTCGAGAGAAAGTGAGCCGGTCAGCGTTCAACTGAAACTTTAACAGCGCGGTATAATGTCACGAGATTATCTCACTTTAGCACCTCAAAATATATAATACATCGCTTTAAATTATTATTATTCGCGTATTTTACTTTGCCTGCTCTATCCCAAAAATCATAAGCATTCGTCATAACATGGTTTTTTCTATCCGATAATTAATTTTACGAATGACGGGTCACTAACCTCCCAATAACCTGGTTTGAAATGTGTATAATATTTTTCCCGCCACGCTAGTGTAATGCGATCGGTAGACTTTACATACCTCTGAAATTCTAAGGCATGCTGATTTCCTTAATCCTCGTGATTTTTTCCCCTATTATGACGAGCTATATTTAAATGAAATTCGTCTTAACATTACTATCCATCAACTACATTTCGTATGGGCTAGCTTTTAATACATTTGTGATATACATTTACAGATATTTTAGATGTTTAAAAGATTTTTTTAGAGTTTTTATCATAGTCATCATTGTAATTAGCCCATAATATAAGATAATGCAGCAAGTTTCTATAAACAAAATAAAAAAAATGCACTGCATTATAATTTACTGTACCGTATCAATCAGCCCATATACAATTCCTCTTTTACAATCAAAAGAGGGAATAAAACTTAATTATCTTATTTATTTATTTAAAGTAAACAATTTACAGATTTATATGTAAGAATTTCTATGGTATGTAAAATCCGCAAACCTGCACTAGATCAGCATGGTGGACTATATGGCCTTACGCCTCTTAATTATACACACCAATCAACAAAATAGATACTCCCCCTATAAGGCCTGGCTAGCAGTTAAATATACATTTACTGCAATCAACATAAATTATTAGCACCATTTTTTATATGAATTAACCAACATTTGAATGGAATTAATCTTGAATTATTATTTAAATGACACAAATTATTTCAGCTTAGTTATTATATTATAGCAATTATCATATTAAAGATTAGAAACCAAATATATTTTAACTTATTTCAATCATATTAGTTGTCAGATGGTGGCACTTATTCCATTGTTTGATTGAAACAATGTCTACCACCTAAAATGACACAGTTGAAGTCATGTGTACATTCAATCAAAATATACAAAGTTAAATTTGTTACTGATTCATAATACAAATATTTTATTGATACAATCACACCGTTTCATCCTCAAAATGCCATATGTTAACAAATATTTGTTCAAATGTATAGTCATAGTGGTACAGTTCATTACATTTATTTATGTGGTACAATTAACTTGAATGTCACATTCAACATAATTATAAAGTTAATGCATATTTCTAGAAATTATAAACATATTAACTAATAGGTCAATTGTGCATAAATAAAACACATGCCGGAGATTTTGATGAATTTTGTAATCTTCATCAAAGCAAATAATTTGTTTTTCTTACAGTGGCTATAAATTTAACATGGTAAATTGTTGCATTACTAATATTAATATTTGTTAATATTTTTATTACATTATATTTGTGTCTCAATTTAATAACAAGTATATTGAACAAATAGTTTTTTTACCTGCCAACCTGCCCTAGTAGATTAAGGCCTAAAACTCTATAAATGGTAGATAGAGGTGCTCCATTCCCTGCAGTAGAATTTATATGGACGCATATATATCTTATTTGAATAATGTACATACATTTATGTAGTCTAATAGGAAAATACTTATTTAATGGGATGGAAACAGCAATCAGAGAACTATCCTTTTTACTTTAATAAAAATCATACCTGTATAAGAATATGTATAAATAAGTGTAAAATTAAACTAATTAGACACAAGTAATTTGTATTCACTATAAAATTGTATGTCTTCTAACAGTGTGAATAATTAATTATGAAAATACTGTTACTTCACTTTTGTATTTGCTATTCTGATAATAACCCCACAGTTATAATTTACCACAATTATAATTAGAATCATATTTTGTACTGCAGCTAACATCATGCAACAGATATAAAATCTGTTACCAACATAAATATTATTTGAAAATGTTATTTTTTATTTCAATCATTAGTTAGATCAATAATATACAAGTGTTATGGATATTACTTGTGATACCTTATGTTTATTATTATTATTATAATGAATGAAAATGTATATAAAAAGAAGCAACCTAAGTAGGTAATGTTTGTTTACATTATTTAAATGACAGCAAATTAAAATGTTAATTATAAATCAAGTTTATTTTATAATGTGATGGTAGCTTAATTTGAAGATAATTATTAGGTATGCGTTCAAAAAAATAGTAAAGGCCACGAAAACTGTTTTTTTGTTTTGTTTTGTAAATCCGATTATACCATTCTTGTAAGAAGTGGTTACGAAGACACCCAATCAACAGTGCTAAAAAAACACTAAAAAAGGTCGATAAAAAGTAACGTACTGGTTCGAATTTCAAATAAATCAACCTCTAGCAATCCATTTACTTACTATCTTCACATGAGAATATGCAAAGTGTGTCAGCTGCATTCTAAGCCTCTTCGGATACAGTTATAGCATCCGCTCACAAAACCGAAAGAGATTTCAATGAGAACCCACACGTGGGTACGTTAACTTGATCGACTGTACTCATCTATAACTACGCGTACCTTCTACTTGTTTTCCCAACGTAATGCGACTTTAAAAATAATTTCCTCATACGCGAAATGCATAAACTTGCCTAAATCGGTCTCCTTCTCGTGTGTTTGCGCTTCCTTTTTCTTGCCTCCGAAGATGGTCTTATACAAAAAGTGTAATATTACACATGATAAAATCGTAATCCCCGCCAATATGAAGACATTCGAATTCTGACCGGCTTCAACGTCGCCCATTTTCACTCAAAATTCTTCACGAAATATCAAATTGTCACTGAAATTAAAATCACGCCGATTGCGATCACGCGGTCACACCACCACAATCACAGACTAATAAACAAGACAGACAGCCGAGTCCATACAAATTTTTTAACACGATAAGGGAACTCACACAGTGAAAGCCCAAACATGTACTTTATGTCTATATTATGTTATACAATTCATTCATAATTAATCGTCCATCTCTTTCTATCCAGTACATATTTTGACAGAGTGTTCTTCTTTACTTTTCGTTCGGTGGTTATATACATGTGTAGCAGTGCTGTGACAATCGGTACTTTATCGAGATACCGATCTTTAATTTAATTAGGGATGGCTTTATTTTCCGGTTGACATCTGTGCCTCAAACTTACCGGTTTTTTTTACCGATTTAGGTAGTTGTATATTCATATATTGGTTTTAAAGAAATAAATAAAATAAACTTCAAAAATAAATAACTTTATTTATAAACAATGAAAATTAAATTAATTTGTTATTCTGAAAATACCATAAACAATCCTTATTTAGATTGTCACTTTTTTTCTTTACCACCCGGTTCACAAGGCTGTATTCGCTAGAGAAGAACGGGCAAGAAACTCTAGCGTTGCTCTTTTATAATATATTTACAATACAGTGATTATGCATTAGTTAAATTCAGAAAAGTTCACAATTCATGTATAAAAATCAATTGATCACAATATTACAGGTCATTTTATACAGCTGAGATACGTGAAGTCAACCAGAACGCACAATTGGTCTACACTGTTCCGGTAAAGCAATGATTGGCAATGGCAATAGTAGTTTCAAAGTAATTAAAAGTTATGATATTATAAATACATTAGGTTTCGTTCATTTTACCTTCTGATTGACCCTAACATACATATTTTAAAATTCGTTATGAGGTTTTTGTTTGTTAAATCGGGATAATCTTAGGAAACTACCACTAAGATAAGAAAAAATCTGCGTTTGATAGCGATTCATGACAATTTAGAATATTTCTCTCCTCAATCAAGAGATGTAAGGTTGTATGGAAGTAAATAATGTGAAAGTAAGAAGCACAACAAATTATTTATCACATTTACCTGTTTCTGAAAAGAAAAAATGTTACATATATTACTTATAAATCTTATTATCACATATTTTACTTCTAAGACCCCTCGTAACTAGAAATTTTACAATTAACGCCCAACGCTCTATAAGATATAAGCATAATATTAATATGTTTTTTTTTAATATCTTAAGCTTTATGAATGTTAAGTTATGTTAGCAACTACAGTTACAGTTTCTTTATGTTAGTAACTACAGGGTTGGCATGGATCATAGTAGTTGGCGATATAAATTTACCCAAATTAGTTCAGGCTTCTAGTAAATTAATGAAATGTTTTCATTATGGTTAACTTTAGATACATTAAATGAATAGCGTGCTAAAAACTTAATAGTGTAAATTTACAAATTATTACACCATGGAAGCCATTCCATGTGTAACATTACAAATGTATTATTAAATCGAATACAAAATAAGTTAAATACAAGTCTGAATACAATATAATGTTAGTATCTTGAAACCATATATGTATATAGATTAAACATAATATTTTTTAATCACGAAGATAGTTTCTTAAACATTCTGCATAAAAAAACGAAAATGTTGGATTCAATAATTTGAGGAAATTCAATAATTTATATTTATCCATACACTCCTATACGTGGGCCCCCTCAATAAACGATTGAGATTGAGATAGGTCATGGTCCACTAGATCATCATTTAAAGATATGATCGAAATTGCTCTTCCATTACATTGCAAATCAATAAAATATATGAAAGGTGCAAAAGCATGATTCATATAAACAGTTTAAAACAACATATTATGCTTTTCAATTAGCAAAATGATAAACATATTGAAGATTACTTTGTTTTTAAACCATGTAAAGGAGAGTAGAGATACAATAGTCAAACTATTATATGATTCTACTATGCAATATTTCAAAGCATAAAATTAAATTAATTACATTTTCCGGCAAAGTATTGCTATGGACATGATTACAATGAAGAGTATTGCGAAAAATGTCTGCTTACAAATATACTATTTGTATTAATTAAAAACAAGTCATTATGAAATTTAATACATCATTGCAGACTTTCATTCTAATGTACCAAAATAATACATTTCAAATTGGTTAATATAAAATACAATTAAATAATACAACCCTTGAATACAATATAAATAAAACTACAAAATAAGTTTATAAATATTGCAACTTGTGAGACATTCCATGCATAATAATATAATTGGTACTACTATATAAAGGCACATTTACAAGCAAAATGAATATAAAAATACTGGACGCAATATGATTAAGAAACAAACAAATTTCTATTTCAGGATTCTACATTTAAATTACATGTAAGATTTGGCATTCAGTTTCGTATATATAAATATTTTGAAAACCATCAGGTAGGTTCATATTAAGGTGTAATAGAATGTTTGGCAACATAGGTCTATTTTAAAGAAAACCTTGAATTTAAATTAAAATGATTATACACCCTAAAAGGATACTTGAGCATCAACAATCAAATTTAATAAAATAATTTTAAATGTAATACAATATTTAAATGAATTAACAAAAGTTATTACAAATATTGCAACTTGTGAGACATTCCATGCATAATAATATAATTGGTAATACTATATAAAGGCACATTTACAAGCAAAATGAATATAAAAATACTGGACGCAATATGATTAAGAAACAAACAATTTCTATTTCAGGATTCTACATTTAAATTACATGTAAGATTTGGCATTCAGTTTAATATATATAAATATTTTGAAAACCATCAGGTAGGTTCATATTAAGGTGTAATAGAATGTTTGGCAACATAGGTCTATTTTAAAGAAAACCTTGAATTTAAATTAAAATGATTATACACCCTAAAAGGATACTTGAGCATCAACAATCAAATTTAATAAAATAATTTTAAATGTAATACAATATTTAAATGAATTAACAAAAGTTATTACAAATATTGCAACTTGTGAGACATTCCATGCATAATAATATAATTGGTAATACTATATAAAGGCACATTTACAAGCAAAATGAATATAAAAATACTGGACGCAATATGATTAAGAAACAAACAAATTTCTATTTCAGGATTCTACATTTAAATTACATGTAAGATTTGGCATTCAGTTTAATATATATAAATATTTTGAAAACCATCAGGTAGGTTCATATTAAGGTGTAATAGAATGTTTGGCAACATAGGTCTATTTTAAAGAAAACCTTGAATTTAAATTAAAATGATTATACACCCTAAAAGGATACTTGAGCATCAACAATCAAATTTAATAAAATAATTTTAAATGTAATACAATATTTAAATGAATTAACAAAAGTTATTACAAATATTGCAACTTGTGAAGCATTCCATGCATAATAATATAATTGGTAATACCATATAAAGGCACATTTACATGTAAAATGATTATGAAAATACTGGATGCAATATTATGATTAAGAAACAAACAAATTTCTATTTCAGGATTCTACATTTCAATCATATATATATATATATATATATATATATATATATATAAACATTCAATTTAATATATATAAATATTTTGACAACGATCAAACAGGTTCATATTAACGTATAAGAAAATGTTTGGCAACATAGGTCTATTTTAAAGAAAACCTTGAATTGAAACTAAAATGATTTTACACCCTGAAAGTAGACTTGAGCGACACTCAAATTTAATTTAAGAATTTTAAATTTAAGATAATATTTAAATCAATTAACAAATTTATTCTATATAACAAAGCTAAGGATTGAGTTTGACAACATACAGTTGAGACTGCTGTGAGCTGAGGATGATGATGATGACTATTAGCTATTATTATGTACTACGTCTCCTTACTTTTCTATAACTCAATCCTTTTGTAACTTTTTCACGGATTAGAGTTTCCATTTCTACATCTTTAGGCCTGTGATCGACATTATTAATTCTATTATTAAAATTACAACACCATTGTTTAACCTGCATTCTAATTACATACAACCAAAAAGATTCCATAAAAGACTCTTTATGATTATTACAATTATACCATGTAGTATCAATATTTTTCTTTAATGAACTTACTATTTCGGAATAAACGTAAACACTGCAAATGGATGGTAAAATCTTATCAATAATATATATACTCTGCCATACAATTTTACTCAAGTTCTTGGAAGGATAATACAACCTATCTACATCAGTACTATACTCTCTTAAACGAATTAATTGGTGAGATGACTCACTCTTACTTAATAGGGAGTTTATACAGTTACTACAATCATTACATTTTAAATTTGACATTAAAGAGCGACAAATTGCGCCAGCAATATATGGTATAGATTTGTGTTGATATATATTTTCATTAGGGATGGAGTTTTCTATAAGATTACTTTCCTCAGGATTAAGATGTTCAGGGTAGGAACTAAATTTTTGTTGATTAATTAAGTTATTTAATGTACCTAACATTTTATCGTCATCATCCGAACAATTAGTATATAATGATTTTCCAGTTGTAATATTATTAATCAATAATGTTTTGAAGGCTGACACAAAATGAGTACAGTCAGGATTGGTATTAAAAGTACCATGTGCCCTTATCTGTCCAAAAAAATTTTCTATCGGATCTTGATTAAGACGTCGGAGACTTAGAAACTTTACACCTTCAACAGAGCGCAAATCTGACCACAAATGTTTTATTGAGTTGACATTATGCACAAATGCTTCAGTGATAGAGGTTTTGCTTCCCTTGGATTGGGAGAGTCAAAACGCATAGACATTAATTTTTTTACAGCTTCATTCCAGAAATCTATGTGTTCAGAGTTACAAGACAATGCATGTGTCAATTTGTTACCATAGCGGCCAAAACCATTTAAACTATCAAACAAATCATTTATGAAGGTAATTATTTCTGCTGTGAAAAAATTATTATCAAAATTAGGATTAAAAGTAGAATAATCATGTTCTTGGAGATGTTGGATACTCTTCGTATAAGCTTGTAGTGATGTAGCCACTTGCCGGCTAAAAACTTGGGCTGCAAGTTTGACCTGTAATGTATGAGCATTTTAATTATTGTGTAGCAATAATCAATATAAAGTCTATACTAATATATAACTTTTGACATCAGTTGCGCGCGGTGCCGCTTAACGAGTGCACGTATCGTGTTTATTTATCGGTGACGCGTCAATTAAATTAGTTTAATAATAATGTGATGGACGAGGTCCATCGCGGGCCGTCGTCTATTGGAAGCGATGCAATGAGTGAGGAAGAGATACGTGAAGATTGTGACCAATTAATTTCAGGGCACGATGAACGTAACGATAGATGTCAGACACCGATCTCGGGCATACTTATGAGTACTCAACGGACGGCGAAGCGGTTGCGTTATAGTAGCGAGGAAGGCGAATCGGATGGTTTTACATTAGTACAAAGAAAGGGAAAGAAGAATTATTTAATGAATACAAACATTAATATGAATGAGAATGAACAATATGAAGTATGTATGGCATCCCATCAACTACTTCCTAAGCAAATTGGTTTGGCGAAGATTTTGAAATCGGAAAACATTCAAAATATAACAAGAATAAAATATAAAAATCCATGCCGAGTGTTAATTACTTTTGAAGTGAAACAAGATGCAGATAAGTTAATTAATAATAAAAATATTATGGAGGAATTAGGTTACCGCTGTCATTCAACTAGCGAAGTAAGCACAACATATGGCGTCGTAAAATACTTAGAAATGGACGTAAGTGATGATGAATTACTCAAAGCATTTAAATGTGAACATAAGATAGTAGCTGCAAAAAGATTAAAACGTATGTCAGAAAATGGTGAATGGGTGGACAGTGAATCGGTGCGTTTCAGTTTTAATGGCCCGACTTTACCATTTTATATCTACGGATATGACTGCAGATTTAAGGTGGAACCGTATACCTTTCCAGTGACTCAATGCTCAAAGTGCTGGAAATATGGTCATTTGGCAAGACTTTGTCCAAGTAAGAAAAAAAATTGCCCTAAATGTGGAGCAGAACATGAAAACTGTGCGACAACGAAATTCAGATGTATAAACTGTAGGGGTGAGCATATTGCATTTAATAAGAGATGTCCTGTTTTCCTTAAAGAAAAAGAAATTCGTTCAATTATGAGCCGAAATAATTGCACATACAAGGTAGCTCTAACCAAATATATAAGAAGCAAAGCTAATGTTCAGAAACAACAACACAACTTTGTGGAAGTTAGTAATGACGGTAGCTACCCACATTTAGTTGATAACGAAATAATAAGAACAAAATATAGTCAAACAGGAACTACAACCAAACAAATTAATGAAGAGCTTACAGATGATAGTGAAGTGGAATCTGACGATAAAGTAAATAATAATACACTAGGAAAAGAGTAATCAAGAAGAAATAGATACCCAAAAAAGAAACAGAAAAGGAACATTGATGTCTGCGACAGAAACAAAAATGTGAAGACACCAGAAGACAGTAACCAACCATATGCAGGAGAATGTCATAAGAAGACAAAAATTGACTTTTGGCACATACTATGGAAATTGAAAGAAGTTGTACTGTCTAAAGAAAGTTGAGAAGTGAAATTGCAGCAAATATTAAAAATATTTTTTGAAGAAATAATATCATACCTTGTAGAATTAGTCAAACGTGAAGATTTTTTAAATAAGATTGTAAACACTATCTATAATGGATAATAATGCCCTACTCTTAAATGTTACTGGGACATCGGGCGCTGACTTTTCATTTGAGCAAGTTCTTAATATTGCTCAATGGAACTCTCAGAGCCTGATGCCCAAAAAGTATGATTTAGAGTTGTTTCTTTCACAAGAAAAAATCAGTATTTGTATAATTAGTGAAACGTGGCTAAATTCAGAGACTAGTATCAAAATAAAAGACTACAATATTTTTAGGAAAGACAGATTAGATTCGTATGGCGGAGTAGCTATAATTACACATAGGTCAGTCAAAGCTCATATACTTACATCCTATAAGTGTAAATAATTCAGGAATTGAAATAATATGCATTAAAATTTGTAATTGTAAGAATTTAGATTATATAACGTCCGTATATTGCTCCTCATCTGTTAGAACTACTCGAAATGACTGGGAGCATATATTTTCTCAGTTTTCAACAAAAACTATTATAGCCGGTGATTTTAATGCACACCATGCAAGTTGGTCATGTAAAACAGATCAAAGAGGATTGCAAATTCTTGATGTATCTTTTGAATACAATTATGTGCCACTTAATAACGGAGACAGTACCAGAATTAACTCTTTAAGTTAACTCTTTTTTGCAAGAATCTTCACCAGATATTACTTTTGTTTCCTCCGATTTAGTGATTTATTGGAAATGGCAGGTAACAAGAGAATCCTTAGGCAGTGATCATATGTTAATTAAGTACTCCATGCAATATATAGCTTCTGCCAGAAGAGGAAATCGCCGAAATTTTAAACTGGCGAATTGGCAATTATATCAGGAAATCCTAAAAAGTCAGGTTGATTATTCTATAATAGTTGATGTTAATAATATTCAAACCACATACAATTTATTTATGGGGGAAATTAGCTGTGCGGCTAACTGGAGTATTCCTACATTTAAGGGTTGTAGTGGACTTATACACAAGTTTAGTCCTAAGCCTTATTGGACTCCATCACTATCTGCGGCTATTGCTGAACGTAGTTTTGCACTTAAAAATTTTAGGCGCAATCCTACACCTAATAACTTTATATTATTAAAACAAAAAATAGCGAACGCACAGCGAATCCACAGACAGGCAAAAACAAAAAGTTGGCAACAATTCTGTAATAGTTTAGACGAGACGGTAAACACGTCAGAGATTTGGCGACGTATGCGTTGGTTGAAAGGTGTAAAAAACGAATATGTTGAAGCTCCTAAACACAAAAAAGAAGAACTTTTACGTAGCCTTGCTCCTGACACCGTTGAGCCTCAAATGCCATTATTTTTTTCTACAAACAGTTCTTTAGAAAGCAACTTTTCCATTAATTAATTAAATAATAGTATTAAAAAAAAAAAGATACGGCCCCAGGAAGTGATCAAATTAGTTATTCCATGATATACTACCTACCAACTGAAGCAAAACTATTGCTACTCAAGATACTTAACATGATTTTTAAACACTCCATAATACCAGACCAATGGCGTAATATAAAAGTAGTCCCTATACCAAAGCCGAATTGTGATAATGAGTTCAGGCCTATTTCATTAATGTCCTGCATATGTAAAATTTTTCATCATATGTTATGTAAGCGTATAGAGTGGTTCGTAGAAACCAATAAAATCTTAGCGCCTACCACAAGCGGTTTTAGAAAAGGTCAATCGTGTATTGACTGCTTAGTGCGATTAACTTCCCAAATTCGAAAAATATTTCAACTTTGACGGTTTTTCTAGATGTTCAAAGTGCTTACAATAATGTTTCCATAGAAAAATTAGTTTCAACACTAGATACTTTAAAAGTAGGAACTCAAATTTGTAAATATATTTGGTCTTTTTTAACCCGAAGACGGTTATTAATTAAAGATTCCATGGATAAGGACGAAATGTTTAGATGGACAGCGAGGGGTTTAGCTCAAGGTGATCCTCTCTCACCTTTATTATTTAATTTAGTTACTTATAAAATAGGTTTGGGGTATCAAAATGTTCAGACACTGCAATATGCGGATGATTTTGCTTTCTATACACAAAATAAAAATGTAGTTAATAGTGCACACGATATTCAAAATTGTTTAAACTCAGTTGTAGAGGACTTAAGAGAAATAGGACTAGAAGTATCCCCACATAAAACACAATGTTGTTTGTTTCGAAGAGGAAGGCAAAGTAATCAGTTAAATTTAACAATCAATAACATCCAAATAAAACCAGTAGATAATGTTAAATACTTAGGTATGTGGTTAGATAAATCTTTACTATGGCGAATGCATATTAATCAAACTCATGTTAAAGCTACAAAAATGGTGAACATTCTTAAAGTATTAGCAGGTGCATCTTGGGGCTTGCATCCCATTCATCTTAGAATATTATATAATGCTTTAATTCGAAGTAGGCTAGATTTTGGAAGCTTTATTTATGACACTAAAACACATTTAGAAAAAATTGACCGAATTCAAAACATTGCACTACGTACTATAGGCGGTTTTATTAGAACAACACCCATTCATGTCATGGAATATGAACTCTGCGTTCAGCCACTTTCCATTAGACGTCAAAATCTAGCCACGAAATATATTTCAAAAACCCAATCATTATTTGGTAATTTAACTGTTTCTCTCTTGGAAAAACTTTCATTAAACTGTCGAACAAGATATTGGAAAAACAAAAAGAAGCCATTGCATGTATCAGTTTTCGCAGAAACAAGAAGAGAAAGGTGCAATAAAAGTCAAACCCTTCAAATGTTTCAATTAAATACCTGGATGTCTAATATTAACACAGAGTTTATAAAGATAGATGTAGATGAAGCTCATGTACCTAAAAATCAATGCAATAGCTCACTATTAAAACACAATGTTATAGAAATGATTAATTGTAATTATAAAAACTGTTATAGGATATTCACGGATGGATCCAAAATAAATAACATGTCTGGGGCAGCTTTCTATGATCCCAATTGTAATGTCAAAGAGCTATATACAATTGTATCCCCTCATAATACAATAATGGCGGTGGAACTCTTTGCAATCTCAGAAGCAATATCGTATATCGCCACTTCGGATATTAAAGAGGTAGTCATATTAACAGATAGCCGAAGTGCTTTACAGCATATTGCTCGATGTGTCTCTGTAGGAAGAGGTGCTTCGGTAGCATATGCCATAATTAAAAAAGTATTACTTTTGCAGAGTAAAGGTGTTAATCTGAGGTTGCAATGGATCCCATCGCATATAGGTATTCGAGGAAACTAGATTGTTGATAGGCTAGCGAAAGAATCCTTGTGTAATGGCACCGAAATTTACATAAGGCTAGAAAATACAGAAATTTTAAATAAATATAGATACAAAATATTTGAAAAATGGAAAATACATAGTGATAAGATATTTACTCAAAAAGGAATCTGATACCGAACAATCCAACAAGAACCTCCTCGAATACCTTTTTGTATGTTAAGTAATATGAGAAGACAGTTTGTCGTCGTAGCGCATAGACTCAGATCGGGGCACTTGCCTCTCAATAAATTCAAACATCTAATGAAACATACTGACTCTCCCAATTGTTCACTTTGTGGAGTGATAGAAGATGTCCACCACCTTCTACTTAATTGCACCCGAACTGAGTCTATGAGAGCAAATATGATAGATAAATTTTATGTAAATCCAATGGATACAGGAGTATTTCAGAGTATTTTGGCAGAACCGACGAGTATAATGGCTAAATATTGGTGTTCTACAATTTTTGATAAAATAATGTAGCTAGTTTCAATAATTATATGTACAATAGGTCTGACATAGTCGCAGAGCTACTCAAAGATCTTATATTAAATAAATAGAAAAAAAAAACTTTTGACATATTGATAACTTTTTGTGATTAGTGACCACATCAAAACAGAATCTTGATAGAAATTGTATACTTTAATTTACCTTCATTTTGTCATATGAAGTTGGATTAATGTGTTTCTCTGTAAGTTTGGTGCTTCTTGCTCGGCCACCAAAGCCATCCCATTTGTATAGACTTTCTATACATTCCCACTTTGCTCTTCGATAACCAATAAGGAGATGCTTTTTCTGAAAATTATTACGAAAACATTTTAACAAATGAGGTACATCATAGATATGATATAATTGGTAAGGGCCAATTTTGTAGCAAATGTCATTGGTGCAATTATTACTTCGTAAAAGTTCAGCATTGGAATCTGATATTAATGACTTAATAGCAGCAACATTAGCAGAGCCTTGATCACTAACTGTAGCTCTAACTATAAAACCAGATTTAAAAACTGCTAACACTATTTCTTTTATTATATTCTTTAAAACAAATGTTTTAACCCCATCTCGTGCAAAATAAAACGCTATCGGAATTTTCCAAGGAGAAAATAACCCTCTTAACATAAAGACTAAAGCTTTATCAGCTACATTATTTGTTCGTTTACCAGAACCCATATCTTCAAAACCCTCAATAACCCCAGTAAAATAATTAAAATTTAAGTTCTTTTTAATACTCATTTCATCAAACATTAAAGTGCATTGCCTGTCTATTGTAGGTTTATTTAATGCAGCATCTGCCAAATGTTTAAATATAAAGTCATTAATACCAGGCCTCAAAGGAATATTAGTAAGCAGGGAATTAATTCGCGACTTGCAAGGTAATGCTATATATTTTCGCAAAAATCCATAGCACTTAGGGCTTAACTTATATAACGACAAAGCAAATACTTTTTCGTCATTAGTATAGCGCCGACCTTTTAATGAAGTACCAGTCAAACGTAACTGTGAATCTACTAATAACTTTCCAAATTTACTTAATATGTTATATTTCTTTAAAAACAACTTAGTTTTAGGAGCATTAAGGGTTACTTTCGTCTTAAGCCTTGTTTTTTGCAATTGTGCAAGACGTAACTTATTTCTTAATCTGTTAATTGATGCACGTAAAATCTGCTTACGAGGGGTAGATTTATTTGGATCTAGTCTAATACGCTTAATTAACTGACATTTTACTTGACTACTACAGTTTCGTTTTTTTACATTAGACACAGCAAGGGTAGATGATGTGGATGGGGTAACACATATTTCTAGCTGTTCTCTATTAGGTGGTATGTAAGGGTCAACATGAGATATAGCACTACTACTAGGTTCATTACATTTAGATTGAAATGTATTTGAAACAACAGGTAACTCAGCAGAGTCAGAACTAATATCTGCTTTTACACTATTAAAGCATTCATAGTTTATAGTCGGTTGATTTACTATATCAGAAGGGACAACTACTTTAAAAATAAAAGGTTCTATATGGTCATTAGTGGGCGTTATTTCTAAATGTTTCTCTAAATTTATATTCAAGTTCAAACACGGAATTGCACAAGGTTTTAATTTTAATTTTCATTAATATGTTCGGCAAGAAAATGTTTATGACAAAAACGAATACGGCTACGTTTAACAAAAGGTATGTTTTGTAAATATGGACAAACCCCTAACCACATTTCCCACCTTGCTTGGTTTGTGAAGGGTACACAAAAATATTTATTATTTGGTCCCCGAGTTTTACACCCGGGAACAATGCACTTATTTACCATAGTTCTTACAAAAATAACAAGTATTTTAACACAAATTCAATAATAAACTATTACTCGTTTGAGCCGGTAAACACTAAGGTCACTTAAGGCTATTTTATCTTTTACGAAAACATAAGCACACAAAATCAATAAAAAGGAAAAAAACCGCCTTTGATTGCAAACTGTAGCACCAGAATCCGTGATTAGAAAGTTATTAAATTCCAATTATAAGATTCGTTGTACTATGACTTGATCAAGGCACAAGAGAAATGGCGGATGGCGGCAAACGAGACGAGATACGTTTGACATATCTTTCAATCCTAGTGACATAAAATACTACGTCACACACACACTAATATAAATATGAGTAAGATGAACGCCATCCATATTAAAATAGTGAGATAGCTAGCATAGCTTAACGTGCAACTTTTTTTATTCGGAGTTGGACGGGCCTGACCACAATAACTAACCACAGATAACCGACTGAACTGATCGGTTTGAATGAGGCACTCTGCCGCCATGCCGCGCCGGGTCGTGGCTGTCATCACAGCTGTCATTGTGACGGTAAATAGTGATGTGCTCTCAATACCTACCATATACCTACTCATTGTCATTCATTTGAAATATTTCATAAAATATTAAGTTATTAAATAACAGTGGAAAAATAAGTAGGTGCTTACTCAAGAAAAATACTACATCATAATCAGAAAAAAACCAATTTAGTTTGGACAATACGGTTCTGCTTTAGAGAAAACAACTTTACTTGTTCATTTCATTCAATAAAACATTTTAGACAGGGCTAATGAAAGCAATTCGAGGATAAACCTTAAAGCTGAAAACACATTGTAGGTTTTTGTCTTACGCATAGAGTAAAGAGTACAAAACTATGGTAAAGACATAGACGTAGTCACAGACGACTAAAAATACAGACGGCCAACTCCATACAATTTTTTTAACACGTTATGAAAACTCACACATCGAAACCAAACATGCTTTTCTACATATATAATTCATTCAAACTTCATCGGATCTTTCTTTCTTTTCATTGATAATTTTGTCACTGACCAATAGTAATAAAGAATTTTGTTCATCGTATTTGAGCCATCTCTTTCGTACGTTATACGTATATATATTAGATGCTTTTCCCACCAGAGCTGATTTGAAATCGGTACTTTACCGAAATTACCGATTTTGAAATATTTAGGGATCCGGAAATTTACCGGTTTTATATTTGGGTTTCATGCTTTTATGTTCAAAGAACATCGGTCACGTCCATACATTTTGGGACCTGACAAAGAAATATATTGTACACAGCTGGGATATAGTTTATTGTGTTGTATAGTGCATGAGGAGTGATGTCCAGTTACAAAAAGATTTCTGCAAAGCCGGAGATTTTAGAATTATTTATAAAAAATAGCACATTATAATGTCATTGTCATTGTCAAATATACCTAATGTAGGGTGGTCTTATGGTTATCAGGTACCTAGGAAGAAAAGTGTACTAAATCATAATGATGGCTTAGTAATTACTATGCTCTATAATTTCCCTAGTCATCAAACTAATTATCCGTTGAATATGGTGTACACCATACCTATGTTACCTTAAGGTAATGAGAGAAAATGTAGTATTTTGCTGTCATTATTTCGCAGAATTTTATCAGAATTTATTAGACTGTTTTGAGTATTTTTCGCTATTCTTCATAGTTTCGTATTTTCCACACACACTTGAAAAATCCCCCTATATGTATGTATAGGAATATAATAAGCAGTGGTCACAAAAATAAAACACAAAATAAAATAAAACACAGAAAATATTTTTTAAATGTATTATTTCTCATCTTCTCTTTTTACAATAGAATCTAAGAACTCTGCATGGGCAGCAACATCAAAGTCATGACGTGGGCACAGCAACAGTACTGTGCGACGTCCTACTACACAATTACAACAATACTTAGTTATTCCGTCTCTCCTTGATTTGGAAGTTTGGCATCATTGTTTTTCATCAAAACACACACTTTTCCTGTGGGAACTCCAGGATACTAAACCATATTGACTAAATGGTAAATAGGATACCTTGTAGATTCATGGCTAAAAAAAACTTCGATTAGTTGATAGACCCACTCACTGATTACAGAAATAAGTATAATAAGACGGGTATTGCATTGAACACAATGCACAAATTGTTGAGGAGCGCACTGTTGTTCCGAGTTCATGTTGGAAATATGGTAATACTTCACACTTTAAATGAAATCACAAAGCGTTATCGTTATACAATGGTTAATCTTACAAAGTGGTCAGAAATACAAGGGTATATCGGAGTCCGTGATTAAAGCCAAGTCACAAATATAAACAGAGAATTAACAGTAGTCGTAAATCGGAAATCAAAAGAAAGCAAAATGACAGCACAAAGAAATGTCATGTGTCATAGAAAATACCTACACTTTTTTAAATTTAGTACTACCTTCAACGTTGTAGTTAAAACCTTATTTTAAAACAAAGTATGATTGATGGAACGCACTCATATGCGTTCAATATTATTAAAAACACTTTGTTTTTCTTATTTATCCGGGTTTTTTAAAATAAATTGAAATATGCATTTTGACTCTAATAAATTATGAAAATTTTTGATGTACCATTCATAACTGGTCCCGTTCATGGTCCATTTTCGCCGATGTTCTTTATGGATTCAAAATGAAAATAACAAATAAAACCAAGTTATAATTCTAAACCTTTAATCAACAATATATTCTTTGATTTATTTGATGTTATATTTTATATTAAAACACTTTTATTTAAACATTTTTATCCTAATGAATATTATAACCTCCAATACTTTTTTATACATCTTCAGATTAATTTAAACATTTTCAATTTGTTAATATCTCTTAATTTTAGGACCAATAAAACAATGCCAAATTTAAGAACATGACTACAGAATTGAAATATGCATTGACAAATAAAATTTAAATGGAAACATTAATAATTGCAAATTATAGTAAACCGTTCTGGTGACACCGCGGTGTTACCGCCCCGTGCCTCACGCGGCTGTCTTCCCGGGCGCTATCGGGAATAGGGTGCTTGCGTGCAACCGTCACGCTCACTCCTCGCGCGGTCTCTTTCCGCCATGCGCTCACGATGGCTTACGTGACTTGTTGCGCATAGGCAACCGCCCCGAGTCCTAAAGGACATCGGTATGGCGTCAGTCGTCCCGGAGGAGCCTGACAGGTTAGACCGTTGCACGCCTGCACGTTACGAACCCACAATTATACTTTCACTGTAGCTTTGAATGTGTTTAAGTCATGTTTAAGTGAATAAACTTTAGATAAACCTTCTCATGTTTTTTTTATTGTATGTAGGAAGTAACCCTCCTCATAAAATTATATTTTACAATACCATAAAACAGCACAAGATTACTTTGTTGGTAAATTTTATCTAAGACACAGTTGACATTAAGTAAATAACAAAGCGATTTGGCTTACTTTTGGAGAAATTGAAAAGCAAAAACAAGACATACATAATTAAAATAAGCTATCAATTAACAAATAATTAGTCAAATCATGGAACGCATTAAATGCATGATAGCTATACTAAAACTTTTTTGATTAATTATTATAATATATTAAAGGAATAGGCAGAACATATGTTTAAAATAAAGTCATTTTAAAGAATATTAATGCTATTACTATTATAGTATGCACAATATAGGTCTATAATATAATCTTATAAACAACTGCATTGCACTGAATTTGAAAATATAACCAAAATCTTTAGCAAATGCATTTTTATGAGAATCTTAATTATATCAAGAAGTATAAATATTATATACAGATTATTAATTAACATAATTACTTCTGTTGTGAAGGTTACTTCACCAATATTAACATATAAGTCTACAAAAAGTGATCCTGCAGACATAGTAGAGACTTTCTTTGTACTTCCAACGATGAACGCATTTGCCTGCAAATTGCTTGGACTGGAAATTTCACCCGAGTCTAGCCTAGAAATTATAAAACAATTAATAAAAAAATAAATATTATAAGGGCACAATCTGTTGAAGTTGACTGCTTTCCTGACTTTAGATACATATAACCATAAAAACTGATAATTATAAATTAATATGTTAGGAACTTGGAAATACCTATACCAATAGCTTTAATCTTGCACTGTACTGTGCTGGGTCGACTTATACTTTCCACTGCAGAGCACAAGCTTCCTCTACAGTCGAGAGTACGAATGAGAGGAGTAAGGGTACATAATTCATCAACTCTAGACACTAACAAAAAGTTAACCTTATCACATGTTCAGAGATCTAATAAATCTGTATTTTAATGGGTATTTATTTCAACTTATTGTTATTTCTTATATTCCTGTAGCAGATTAAACTAGAAATAGGGTCACAGCGGAATAACATAATATTATATTTACCTTAATTATGTCAGATGAGGTTAGATTTATGTTTTTCATTTCAATGGTCGTGGTCTAGAATAGGTTGGCACGATTTGAGGAGTAAAAACTATCAGAGGTGGTAGGGATTGGGTCCCAGATTATATGTTTTCACTGTTATTACAAGGTAATGCATAGTTTTCGAAAAATTAATTAAAATAGTTACTAACCTCAAATCACATATTCGGTAAAACGGAACGTAATTATGGGCGATTGACAATCATATCAATAATAACATGTCAAATATATTGTACATAGTTTATAATTAGGTGAAACGGAGCGTAAATACGGTAGATTATAAATAATTTATAAATATTCTTTTGCTTTATTTGTTTATAACAACCTTGTTAAAAGTTAAAACACATTACATATGTTCCGATGGAAGTTTAAGGACAAAATAAGTCGAATTTGTTCCAAAACTGACATAATTTTTTTGGGGAACTTTTTATGAATGCTTTTTGTTTTATTTGTTTATTAACAACTTAGAAGATATGTTCCGGAGGTAGTTAGTATAACACCTTTGCGGGTAAAATAGGTCGACGTTGTCCCAAAACCGACTTCGAGCACCCCTACTTCACGTAGACTTTTGGGTACTACCCCTAGAGTGTTTATAAAAAGCCGGAGGCGCGGAGGGAGAGCAGCCCCCGCCCGCCGTAACTAAGGATAGGTAACCGTGCGAGCCGTAGTGGCTGAGGCTGGTCGCCGGAGGCGACCAGCAAGCCGAAGCTGCGGAGGTGAGCGTGGGTGCCTATCCTTTGTTATGCAAGGGCGAAGGGGCTGCACTTCCCGCAGCGCCGGAGACGTTGCAGAAGCAACTTTTGTTTTGACAACAAGTATTTTGAGGTTAGGTTACTTTAATTGGGTTTTCTCAGAAATGGTGCGTTACCTTTTCATGGGAGTAGTACCCGAGGCTTAGGGCATTCCCCCCTACCCCCTCCACCCCTTACCTACCTACAATTCGTGCCAACGTATTCTAGACCTCACCCATTTCAATAATTTGGTATTTCTTGGTCCGCCAACATACCTGTTCACTTATTAAAGTGTTTGTATATTTGTTTGTGAAGGCTGCACAGATATTTCTATGTTTTTTTCGTTTGTGCACTCGGGAACAAAACACATAACTAAAATTATTAATTATCACGTAAATCACAAGTTTTTAGATACGATTTACACAAACCAAATTATATCACGTTTGTACTGTTAAATATTTACGTTACTGATTACAAAACAGATGAAATAACATGCACTTAAAATAAAATAAGCAAATCCAAACTAAACAGCAATCGACTGTTGAAAAATATGGCGGCAATATGGCGGCGACAGCGCACGCCGGCACACGCACACATTCATAAAAGTGAAAGAGATGGGGCGAAAACGGCATATGAGAAAGCGAGAAAGAAAATTGGGTTACTTTTTAAGCCCGAGTTAAACGGGCCTGCACTTGGCCTGCACACAACAAAAGAATCTATTGTTCAGATCGCTGTAAGATGCGTTGCTCTAGTATTTATGGCCGCTTCTTTACTCTATGCGTAAGACAAAAACCTACAGTTTGTTTTCAGCATAAGTATGCATTACGGAAACCGTAGTCGTAAGTTCAGTCTGGAATACAATTTTGATCAACCTTGGAGCTTTTATTTTCTCATTCCCTTTGTATCTTAACACGTCAATAAAAATAAAATAGTGGGATCACATGTAATTCATCCAGTATAAAGCCAATTCAAATTATTTTTGAACACTTGGAATTTCTGATTCTTTACTAGGCCAATATCACTTAAAAATAAGATTTTTCCAACAGATTTGATTAAATCGGTTGCATACACAAAAACTTGTGTAATCTTTTTTTAGCATTTTCAAACTGTCCACGTGCAAGAAAAAAAACTAATTGGTATATAAAATGTCAATCAACAGTAAATAATTACATATCTTTTTTTTAGTTTTTACGTTGTTACGTACAAATATAATGGAAATTTTAGTAATTTGATTTATTAATAAGCCATGCCAGCTAGCCGCAGCAGAAGTAGAAGGTGATATTACATTTCTTTAGTTTTATAATAACGGTCATGTATTTCCATCTGTACTCTGTAGTTATCTCACAAAACCGTGTTTATATTAATACGTGATAATTATTTACTATTTACTATCTGAGTATATTATTATAATAAAAACATTCCAATCGAAATGATTTTAAAATTGATGGAATATATTTATGAACGTATTTAATACGCATCTGTATGTTGGTAGAATTGATTTCGTTTATCTCTTTTTTTATGCGTGTGACTCGTATGTTAGAACGAGATAGTGAAAGCTATTCTAAATTTAAATTTTCTAGAAGCAGTCAAAGTGACAAATAATTAATAAAATCCATCCGTCAGTTTAATTCCGTGCGTCGCAACGATTTACACGTATCTCTGTGATTAAACAAGTGTTGAAATAATCATGCCCCGACGAGGACGATCTGCAAGCCCTCCACCGGCACCACAGCGGAGGTGAGTTACACATAATTTGCTATTTTTTTAATGATAAAATTGTATAAGGTGGTTGGCGTGGAGATAACCTGTAAATTTAATATTCTAGAGCTGCTCCTCCGCCGAGCAATGTGCCCGCACATGCTCCGCCTTCTTCACCAGCTCCGATGATGGCCCAGCCCCAGCAACCTTCCCTCTTCGGTCAAATGGCAGCCACGGCTGGTGGTGTTGCAGTAGGATCTGCTGTGGTGCGTATATTATTGTTACGCAACAAAAGAGTGTAAAACAATTTGACCTTTATATGGTTTAACTATCTTAGTTTTGTTTTTTGAGTTACACCATTTTTCAAATCATTGCATATGCTAATTTATCTTTTGAGTTACTAACTATTGGCTCTGTGCCAATGTGAGTGAGGGAGATCACATGTTGTGACGTTCTCGTGACGTAGTTCTTTGTTTTCGTTTTAATACATTTACAAAGGTCCATTTTTTAAAATCTGTGTTCTAGAAATTTCCATTTCTTTTTACTCTTTCTTGTTTTGGTGGTAAATACATGTTTTTTTGCTAAAATAATAACTTAAACCTGGTGTACCAATGCGTCTCTATAAATAAAAGTATAATATACTTATAATATTTTAGGAAAACTATGTATTATTTAACACTCAAAATGGCATATGTAAACAAAAAATACCACCTGCCTCTATTTTCTGTTGCAGACTGAAAATATCCTGTTTAAATTAAAATAATTCTATCAATATTTATACTAAGTAAAACTTAAAGGGGTTTAACTTAGGGGGGTTAACGTCACTCGCGTCTGTAGGCTTTGACTCTAGATTCCCAACACGTGACCCCTGGGTAGTGCCAAATGAGTGACATAGTGGTGGTAGGACTTATGTGTCCGCCCGGGTAGCTACCACCATCCACGAGGCGTAAAGACCGCCATAGTGATTTCCGTAAGGGGATTGCGTTCCGGGATCAGCCAGTGGTTTTCCGGTTTCTTCGAGGGTCTTGAGGTTGTACCGTGTGGGTATTTTCGGTCCTCTATCGAAGGGAGGAAAGTTGATCCGCCGGCCAGGGAGACCCATAGAAACGGTTGTCCGCTGGCCGCCCGCGGTATATTACAGGGGCCCAATCGGGGCTAACCACCCAACCTCGAGAGGCTGCCTCACCATGCCGCGCATAATCTTGGGTGGGTCCGTCGTGCCGGTTGGTGACCGGAAGTGGGGTCCCGGCGGCCCATCCCGGGAGCGTACGGGGGCCTTCCGTCCGGCGGATCAATTCGCTTCCTGCCGACCCTTTCGTGCCGGTGCCCATTCGGCCTTCTTAGTGCCCGAACTTAAGCTCCTCGTTGCCTCTTCACCAATCCCATCCTTAATCTACCATGACAGTGCAACCAAACAGAGCAGGTCCTTCAGCGGTGCTTAACCCCACCACCGCGTGCACTATGGAGTTCACTAACATCCGTGGACTCCATACAAACCTCAATGCCGTCCACCACCATCTCGAACACTCTACATGGATGACCTCAAGTTACTTGCATCAAAACAAACCGAATTGGTTGAGTTGTTAAAAATAACTGAAAGATTTAGCAACTCAATATGGAGTTTGGTGTAGATAAATGTGCGGTTATCCATGTGAAGCGAGGGGAGGTTGCGGTCTCTGATGACATACAAGTCTCAGAGACTGTAAGACTCAGACCCCTCTCTGTGACGGAAACATACAAATATTTGGGTATGCCTGAGGCTCTAGGTATCATGGGTGCAGATGTAAAACAATCGTTGAAAGAGCGTTTCTTCAGCTGCCTGGCAAAAGTACTTAACAGTTTTTTGTCAGGTGGAAACAAGATTCGCGCTTATAACGGTTGGGTTATGCCTGTACTCACGTACTCTTTTGGCATACTCAAATGGACTCAGACCGAATTGGACGCCCTGGATCGTAAAGTCCGAACTCTCCTGACTGCACATCGTATGCATCATCCACGTTCATCAGTGATGAGATTGTACATCCCGCGGAGATGTGGGGGCCGAGGCATTCTTAATGCTAAGGACTTGCATAATCGCAAGGTGTGCAATCTCAGGGATTATTTCCTTCACAGTGACGTGGATATGCATAGGGTTGTAGTTATGGTAGATAAAGGATTTACCCTGCTCTCTTTGGCGATTGAGAACTTGCGAAAACCTCTGGTGATGGGCATTAAGGATCGCGAGGACATATGGAAGAGCAAAGAGCTGCACGGTCGGTTCTATCGAGCCCTTCATGGGCCTGATGTGGACCGACTAGCGTCTGTGTCTTGGGTACGCTTCGGTAATCTCTTTGGAGAAACCGAGGGTTTTGTCTTTGCAATTATGGACGAAGTTATTAAGACGAACAACTATAGGAAATACAGGACGGTACGGTCGACATCTGTCGGGCATGCCACCGTCCTGGCGAGTCTATCAGGCATGTTATCTCCGGTTGTTCGTATCTTGCTAACGGCGAGTATTTGCATAGACATAACCTGGTAGTCAAGATCATACACCAGCAAATTGCCCTTCGATATGGAAGTGTCATATTACCAGTATGTGCCCCAACCAGTTCTCGAAAATGGTCATGCAACACTGTATTGGGATCGATCTATTATCACAGACAGAGAGAGATAATAGATCGATTGGCGCGCCGGGCTATACTTGTTGACGTCACCATCCCGCATGACGATAACCTTGTCAAAGCTGAAAAAGACAAAATGTCTAAATATTTAGATTTGGCACACGAGGTTACCGACATGTGGGATGTCGATTCAACAATTATTGTCCCGATTGTCGTTTCTGCTCATGGGTTGATACCAAAGAGCCTCGACCAACATCTACAGAGGCTCTCAATCGGCTGTTGGGTCAGGAGTCAGATTCAGAAGGCAGTATTGCTTGACACGGCACATATTGTGAGGCGGTTCCTCGCTTTGGGCTCCTAACTACCAGTGGCTTGGGTCTTGAGCCTCGCCATCGTTGGATAACTTTTTATATTTTTATTTGTATTTTGTATACTAATATTATATATATAAAAATGTAAAAAAAAGAAATTTAAAATAAAGGAAATAATAATGTAATATTATTATTTTTGTGAAGTGAAGAAGTGCGTGGTGGCCTGTTGGTAAACGGACTAAACGCGACTGCCAACATGTTCACTGTGGTCGTGGGTTCGAATCCCAGGGCACACCTCTGACTTTTCGGGAGTCATGTGTGTATTGATAGTCAATCGCCACACACTAAAACGGTGAAGGAAAACATCGTGAGGAAACCTGCATACCATAGCGATTTCTAAAATTTCTATGGTATGTAAGTCCGCCAACCCGCACTAGGCCAGCGTGGTGGACTATATGGCCTAACCACTCTCAATCGTACTCTCGATTGTAGCGGAGGCCCGTGACCTGCAGTGGGGCGTATATGGGCTGATACAGACAGACAGATTATTTTTGTGTGAAATTTTTTATGGTTAGCAAAGTTTGAACACTTGCAATGGACAAAAGACACTTAATATAATTACATAATTAATTGATGCGTGAAAATGGTATTGGTACACCACAGGATTTTTATAATTTAATAGACAAAAAGACTATTAAACAAATGTAATATTCGACATGGCTATTGTCAGTTTCTGAGACGTGATATTTTCTTCATATTGACTATATTATAAATTACACACAACTTAGTATCACAAGTTTTTTTGGTTTTTGATTATTCCAGACTTTTTGGCTTTGCATTTATTAAAAGTATTCAATATACTTAATATGTTTTTTTATAATTATATACTGTTACACCACATCACTCATGATAATATGCCAATTCATGTAAATTAACAAATATTGAGGACTTTTAACTTCAAGCAAATATACACTAGATAATAACTAAAAAAAGAAAGAGAAATAAGAGCACAAATGAGTGTGTACTTTTTTTTATTATTAATACTAATAATATTACAAGTATTGAGATAATGCAATCATAAACTCAAGTGAGTTTTACCATACATCACGATCATCAACAACATTGTGAGAATATATACTCATTAACATTACAATTACATTACAAGTTAAACTAATTATACAAATAATATTTAGAGTAGCAAGCAATTAATGGAATATTGGTCACCTTGCTGGCTGCAGATACAAATGTAACAAAGTGGTGGTGGTAGATATTTATTCATAATTATTTGATTTTAGTATGGTTCAAAACACAATACATGTTGATTTAAAGAAATAAAGTTTAATGTTACCTGAAATGGATTATAATTTAAGACATTTTGCTACATCTCGTAGTTCTAAATTAAAATGTAAAAGGATAAGCAACCTCGGCCACATTTGGCGTGTGATTTTGTTCCTGAACCTGTATCTAGTATATATTTGATTGAAGACATTAAAACTTAATGTATTCATGGGTATGGCTCAAGTAACCAGTGGTGCCTGGTGGCCATATTAAGCATGAAATCGTTATGCCAGGTCTATCTAGTTACAAATGTATTGCACCTAATGAAACTATTTGTTTAAACCCCAACCTGAATGTTTACATTGATGTTCCCTAATCACCACACCATTTGTTTCGCCAACTATGTTTATGTGGGTGGCACCTATTCATAATAAAAATGAATTGGAAATGATTGTGAAATCATTTTACCTAACAAAAACAAATGACTCACCAATTAGAATGCATGAAGAGATTGATGAAAGTGGACAAAGCGGTAGTAGTACAATTGAGCAAAGTGAACATAGTTATAGTCTGCCTACCCTACCCTACCCCTACCCCTACCCTATGGGATACAGGCATGATGTTTTTGTATTATGTAAATTTTATTTTGTGTTGTTTCAGGGTCATGTGGCTGGTAGTGCATTAACGGGAATGTTCAGTGGGGGTAGCAGCAGTGAGCCGGCACAGCAGCAAGCTCCTCCGGCAGCTCAGACCTACAACCAGTACCAGGGACAACAGCCCCAGGGCCCCTGCGCTTGGGAGATCAAGCAATTCCTGGAGTGTGCGCAACAGCAACACGACCTGTCCCTCTGTGAGGGCTTCAATGAGGCTCTCCGCCAATGCAAAGTCAACCATCACGTCTAACATAAATAATTCTTTGAAGGTGCCATATTTCCATCACTATGATTTACCACCTTGGGAGATCACTCACATTCTTGTGTCGAAAGTGTGTTAACACAATGTCGTCATTAAAAGCTTTTATAAGCTTCAAAACATTCTTCATTGACCCCAGAATTGAGCACCTTCCTAGTAGTTACTGTTATTGACAAGAAGATGTTTCCATCTTTGTATTTAATTTTATTTTTTTAGAAAATTTTTAGTGATATTCATATTTTAAGTTGTGGAAATTATAGCTAAAATCTATAGTTCCAATTTATCCATTGTTACGTAATTTTAGTGACAAATATACATATACACGATAAAACCCACTTGTTGTTTTATTTATTTAGATAGTTTTCTTTCATTTATTTTGTGTGTTCTTATGTGATTTGCAATCTTCTGAAAGAAATTGTTAAGTATGGTATTTGTTTTAGGCTGAACCGCACATTAAACTGAAGCAAAGAATAAAATCAAAAGTATGTGTACCCGGTGTACAGGCAGCAGCCCCCCGCGGTAGGGACTGCTTTGGCATGGCTTTGTCTGTTTCATATTTCTCATATTTATTTGCTTTAAAAACACAGAGTATTTAAAACTTAGCTAAGAGGTTATTAAACGAAACCAGAAGTATCTTTTTCTTTGGATGTTATCATGGATCGCCTTTTTTCTTATAGGCATTTGAATGCCTCGGTGGCGTAGTTGCATGTACTACGGTACGGTTACAGCCGAGGTCTTGGGTTCGAATCCCGGGCCGGCAGGGATATTGGATTTTTTCTATTCATTATTCAGGAATTCGTGCCGGATACGGCAATAAGCCTATCACATCGTGGGACGAAACATGGCGAAATGTGGGTGAACTGGTTACACCTCGACCTACCCCTTCTGGAATCATTCTGGAATACATCCATGCATTAACAAATAAATATAGGCCTACGACCTGACGCAGGACACCCCATGCGGTAGCCATGCCATGCTCTACCACCGCAACTGATAGGACGAAATAACTAAATATGGCTCTGGTTTGTAATAAAAAATATCAATTACAGGGGCAAATAACTAAATATGGCTCTGGTTTGCAATAAAAAATATCAATTACAGGGGCATTTAGCTGGCGAGGCTATTTCCAGTTTATTCAGTGGGAGGCGCAGAGAAGAAGTTGAACAAGCATTACCGCGCAATTACGATCTCGCCGAGGAACCATCGGGGCCTTGCGCATACGAGATCGCAATGTTTCTGCAATGTGCGACTAGCCACGAAAATTTGCAAGAGTGCCAAGCCTTCAACGAAGCCCTTAAAGAATGCAAGAAACGCAATAGTACGTAAATAAATTATCCCAATGAGACATCATGATTGATATACTTATAGATATTATGTAGGTAGTTTTTTTTCAATACATATATATAAATGGTGGTTAGCGTGCCTTTCGCCTGACGGTAAGCGATACGACCGCTCATGAGCAGTAGCAAATCCAAACGATACCATGAATTACTGAGCAATTCATGAATCATGGTATTCCACTGCGCTCGCCATCCTGAGACATTTAATGTTAAGTGTCATTAAGTCTAGTATCTAGTTACTCTGGCTACAATGTCCTTCAAACCGGAACACAACAGTGCGTTTACACTGCTGTTTGGCGTGAAAAATAGACAGCGGTGCTACCTGCCTAAGCGGTCTTTCACTTATGAAAGACCTACCACTGACCACAAGTGTATGTTTAAAATACTTTGCTATATTTAATTGTTTTTATTACAGGGCTGCCGTAAACACAGTAAATGGAACATAAGATTTTAACAAAATAAATAATGCAAATAATCTAAACTTAAGTCGTATTTATTTGATTGACTGGGGATAATAAATTAATCGTTATAATCTTTAGTTGACCTTAAGCCATTTATATAATCCTAAGGCTATCTTTACGAAAATATTTAGTTTATACTGTTCGCACGAATCGCTTTGTTTTTGAGTCTTTTTTCTGAGCATGGTGTCTATATCCTTTTTACCTCAGCTTTTTACTTACGAATTCATCTAATGTGAGGAAGGAAATGCCAACAGCTACATTTCGACACAGTTACACACACATCTTGCCATCGCATAGCAATGAAAATTAACAGTGTTACAGAAGTCATAAAAGTTAATATCCTATCCATTCGTATTTCATTGTGTGTGATTACATAATACGTTATAAGAGGCCAGTACTAGATAGGTGTCCCGTGTCGGATCGGTTAGGTATTTACTTTTAATACTAATCACCTGCAATGTTAGTTCGTACTTTTCTTGATACAAATAATTACGCTCTTCGTTATTGTCCAATCACATGACCAATAGATCAATAATGACGAGCGATGTGTCATTCAAAGGTCCTTTCAAATGCTACAACTTCTTGGGCAAGAAATACTAATTCGCTGTATAAAAATAATATTCCGACTTAAAAGTATCGAGGCATCATACGTATGGACCTCAGCTTCATCGCGTCGTTAGAAAGGCATTATTAAATGCTAAAACTTTTTCTACAGCGATAAGTGCCCATCTATCATGGAACAAAATTAACAATTACAATCGATTGTGCTGTGTTGGATGCAGGCCGCTTCTAACAGGTCATTGTGGAGATCCTTGGGGGAGGCCTATGTTCAGCAGTGGACTTCCTGTGGCTGATATGATGATGAATCGATTGTGGTTAAGGTATGCCACCATGTAATTATCATTAATACCGGGAGAACTAAAAATATTCTGGCAGCCTATATTGCTATGAGTACTGCACATATCGAGCCTTTACCGCCATTTTAGCGCAACCGACAAAAACAAATTTTACAGGAGAAGGTTTTTGTTAAATATTTTTAGAAAGAAATGTGTAATTAAATTGAAATTTTATATACATTAATTATTTTTATACATTTAAATATCTAATTTATTAAAATCAAAATATTAAGTATTTCTTCCTTTTATGTCGCTTACATTAATTTGCTATCATAATCTACGGTTATTTTGGCGTTTACGATAAAAATATATCTTAAAATTACCTTAACTAAGAAACGATATTTGATAAGTAAAAAATATTTATAAATTAAATAGTCGTATTATATTTAAAAATTATTACCAATTTATATTTTTTTCGTATTAATATTTGAAGTAATGAGATTAATCAGCTTAGTTAAACTTAAACGAGGTATATAAAATGAAATAAAGTTTTTCTACTGGTACCAATTATCTTCGTCAGTTTTCACTTAAGACCAGATATTGTTCCATCTAGGTTTTAAAACAAAATGCTAAAATTAAGTAATAAAAATATTAAACAAGAGACCAATTAGATTATGTTGCTGTCTGTTAATATGAATGGATCTAAAACATGTAGGACCTATGCCTTATATTAATTTAAATATCTATATGTTTGGTACTGGGCGACCCGCCTTCAATATGTTACGCATATATTTTGATTTGTTGGCTAGTCAAGTCATTAAGCAAATGAATCAACGTGCACGAGTTCCATGAAATAAATATTATTATTTTTTTGCTTTAAGTGGTTAGTTATTATTTTATTATTTTTGGTTTTTAGTGGATTTTTGTTTTGAAGTCGGTTTTTATTTTTTTTATTAAAAATTTTAGTTATTTTTATCTTTTTAGTGTTGATAGGTATTTAAATGAAGAAGATTTGGTCCCCACGCCACAAGGAATATGTTCTTTCCGATGACAATGAAATCGCTAAAATCGGCTAAAAGCTGCCAAAGATATTGGAATATTCACATGTTTATTTTTTTTCTTCCCCCCCCCCCCCCCCCTTCGCGCCTACCCCTTTTTCCCTCAACCACTGTAGCCTAGCTTTTATACTGAACTCAATGCAAAAAGAACCGTTGAAATCCTATTAAATTTTGAGGAGTTCTACGCTCCAGGTCCGAACATGATAATCAGATCTTAATGTTGTGTTCCTGAGATCAACCTGTTAATACGTTCTTTCCAATGAAAAGAAATCACTAAAATCGGTTAAAAGCTGCCGAAGATATTAGAATTTACGTGTATTTTAATGTTATCACCCACCCCCCTCACCCCCACCCCTTTTTCCCTCTCTCACTGTATCTTAACTTTTCTTATGAACGTAATGCAAAAAGAACTATTGCAATTCTCCTTAATCTTAAGGAGTTCCCCTCTCCAGGTCCGAAGATATTCATCAGATCTTCACCATATTTTTATGGGACCAAACGACAAGCACCAGCTTTCAATCAAAGAAAGAATGATCGAAATCGGTTCACACAGTACAGAGAAACGAGGTAACAAACATAAAAAAAAAAGCAACATACAGTCGAATTGAGAACCTCCTCCTTTTTTTGAAGTCGGTTAAAAATGTAAGCTGTTTACTTGTATGTAATATGTGGTGAACAATAAAGTGTTATCTATCTATCTATCTATCATTATATTTCCGATGGACAACGTATTTTTTTGAGCAAGAAGTATTTTTACTTGTGCGGGCGTAGGCTCATTAACTTGGTCCCTAACGTTATCATTATCACTATTATCATCATTAAACTTTCTTCTTTTTAACTATTTATCCGTTTTCAAAAGGATCTGATAAAATAAAAATAATATTGTCAAAACATTTAAAAAAATGGTTCAAATATTACCTTTCAATTTATTTATAATAATCTAAATTATGCACTCATATATATATATATATATATATATATATATAAAGAATCTGTATCAGCCCATATACGTCCCACTGCAGGGCACGGGCCTACTCTACAATCGAGAATACGATTGAGAGTGGTTAGGCCATATAGTCCACCACGCTGACCTAGTGCGAGTTGGCGGACTTACATACCATAGAAATTCTTATGAATCGCTATGGTATGCAGGTTTCCTCACGATGTTTTCCTTCACCGTTTTAGTGCGTGGTGATTGACTATCAATACACACATGACTCCGAAAAGTCAGAGATGTGCCCTGGGATTCGAACCCGCGACCACCGTGAACATGTTGGCAGCCGCGTCTAGTCCGTTTACCAACAGGCCACCACGCACTTCTATAACGAAAGAAAAGGTGCAGTAACTACTATGCAACACCTTGTGAATCCCAACTATCACCAAAACAACACGTTTTGTACGCAGAAGTGGCAAGTATGCGCCGACTTGAGACATATTCCTATTGCTATGCACGTCGCTTCATCATAATTCGGCACTAAGAAAAAACGCGTTGCAAAGCAAATAATAAAATAATATATTTTTTTGTGGATTTAAATATAAATATTCAAGTTAAAAATATTTTCTTTTTAAATGATATAATTTAATAATATTAACATTATATATATTTGCAAAATTTGGCGGCACACTTTTGAAATTTGGCGGCACACAAAAGTGCCGCGGCACAGTGGTTGAGAATCACTGATCTACGGCACCGAGACGTAGCCGCTAACGAGGCGGCTCAAAGTCACTCAACGCGTTATAGAGCGGGCTATGCTAGGTATTTCCCTAAGAGATGGAATCAGAAATGAGGAGATCCGCAGGAGAACAAAGGTTACCAACACAGCCCATACGATTAGCAAGTTGAAGTGGCAGTGGGCTGGGCAGATGGCGCGAAGAACTAATGGCAATTTGGGCCAAAAGGTTCTAGAGTGGAGGCCACGTACAGGCAAGTGAAATGTCGGACGCCTGCCTATAAGGTGGACGGACGACCTGGCTAAAGTTGCAGGAAGTCGCTGGATGCAGGCCGCTTCCAACAGGTTGATGTGGAGATCTTTGGGGGAGGCCTATATTCAGCAGTGCACTTCCAGTAGCTGAGATTATGATGATGATGAACTTAAAAATAATCACATAATTTAATAAAGCTGGCTAAGAAGCCGCATGAAATAGCTGCCCTACTGGCAAATCTCTTTGCAGCTTATTCCCACCTCCCCGGACCCTGGTTCCCAGACGCCGCCTACACTGTCTGATTGCGGTTTGTCAACGGCGGTTATTCGCATCAGGCAGTATGATGTGCGGCGTCAGCTACGGTCTCTCGATGTGCGGAAAGCCAGTTGTCCGGATGGGATACCAGCGATGGTTTTAAGAGCTTGTGCAGCGGAATAGTCTCCTGCACTGACGCGCCTCTATCGAGCGTCCTGCCGCACAGGAGTTGTGCCTGAATCTTGGAGGGAAGCCAATGTGCAACCGATCCCCAAAAAGGGTGATCGGTAAGACCCTACCCAATACCCGTCCTGTCGCTATCACCTCAGTGATGTGTAAGGTCATGGTGCGGATTATAAACGAGCAAATTATCCGCTACCTGGAGGATCACTCGTTGATCAGTGATAGATAATACGGATTCCGTCAAAATTGATCAACGGATGATCTGCTAGCGTTTGCCCTGCATCGCGGGGTGAGGCGATTGACCAGCGTGGCGAGACTCTTGCTGTGAGCCTCGACATAGCCAAGGCGTTTGACAGGGTCTGGCACCGTGTGTTCTTTCCAAACTTTAGGCATACAGACTGCCCGACAACCTGTGTTCGTGGATTTCCGGCTTCTGCATGGGCGAGGAATGCGTGTCGTCATTGACGGACACGCTTCGGCGCTCATGTCGATAAATGCCGGAGTTCCTCAGGGCTCGGTGTGGTCGCCCACCTTGTTTATTCTGCATATCAATGACATGTTGTCGCTTGGCAACATTCATTGCTATGCATGGGCCTTCGGCTTGCCAAGTCGACACTGTGAGGGGATGCAAAGATCTTGTGATTGAGCTCAACCGGACCTTAGATCTCATTTCTACATGGGGTTCCAGGAATATGGTTGAGTTCAATGCCAAGAAAACCCATGTGTATGCGTTCACGTGCAAAAAATCCCCGTTCTCTCCCCTCCCCATTCTTCAGGGTGCTCCCCTCTCAGTGCGGAATGACCTAACTATCCTTGGTGTGGATATCCGCTATGATCTCAATCCAAGGAATCACATCGAGGGATAACTGCCACATTACGCAGGGTTGGGAGTCCTGAACATGGTGCGACGGTTTTTTCACGCCCGGTCAACTTTATCGCTTGTATAAAGCGCAGGTCCGGCAGGGTACGGAATACTGATCGCAACTCTGGGATGGATCCGCCCAGTACCTTTTTGTCGCTTACGTTATGGCTTTAAAATATATGTATTCACGATAATTTTAGCAGTTGCTATAACTTTATAACGGTTTTTTTTTTTTGGAGGGAAACTTCCACAGGTTTGGGTCCGTTGTGGCTTAAATACTACTTTCGATAAAAAACGCATTTTCGACAAAAGTGTCGCTTACGATAATTTGGCAGTAAGGGCTCGATATCGTGCCGACTGCCAGGTATATTGCCTACGGTACGAATGAGATTGTCGCGAAATCGTGTTGGAGAAATTCATATCATGTTTAAATATTTGTATGCGTCCCACTGCAGGGCACGTGCCTCTTCTACAATCAAGAGTGATTGACGGTAGTTAGCCCATATATTCCACCTCGCTGGCCTAGTGCGTTTTGCACTATCGGTTGCTATCACTACATAGTATAAAACAAAGTCGCTTTCTCTGTCCCTATGTCCCTTTGTATGCTTAAATCTTTAAAACTACGCAACGGATTTTGATGCGTTTTTTTTAATAGATAGAGTGATTCAAGAGGAAGGTTTATATGTATAATACGTACATATTATTGTACAGAAATCTATTTGTACCCGGGCGAAGCTAGGCCGAGCCGCTAGTTTAATTATATTTGCGATATAAATAGTCTACCATAGATGATAGATCGATGTTTATTCAGCAGTGCGTGTGCGCAAACTCGCGTTATGAGGCCAATGACTGAACTACAAATAAAAGAAAAACTAGAGATGTGTAACACTGCGCTACGCCGCGCAATTGCGCCAACTCAGTTCACTGCGCCGAATGTGTTAACTCACTTGTTCAAAATGTGTTGGCGCAAAAAGGAGTTATACAACAGTCAACTCGATTTCGGATTTACTAACTTGAATTAAATTCTTTCTAACTCGAGTTTGAAAATCGCGGTAGGTGAACACAAGTTGGTACGAAAGAGTAGCAAATATGCATATTTATGGGAACATTACATTTTCGGGATACATAGTATCCTATGCAATATATCAGGGTATCAGCTACGTACGAAATTTCATCAAAATTGCTTTAAATTTTAAAGTAACAGACTCATCGCGGCCTCTTACATATGAGACACACATAACAGTACAGTCTCATACCAGTAAAAACTATAAAAATCTATCTAATTCAATCCTACCTACAAAGTTCAACACTCAGTTTCTTCCTTCCAAGTCGAATTCTGTAACTCGAGTCGGGTTTATCCCGAGTTGACACATCACTGCCACAAACTAATAAACAGACTTGTGAGCGTGGCATGCCCCGTGCGCCGCGCAGATGACGCGCATAACGCATTTCGTTGCTCACTCGGCGACAAGCGTTCTCATTTTGTTGCGCCATGGCGCAATTTTGAGTTAACTCAGTGAGCCAGCGCAGTTAATTGCGCCTGAGTTACTGAGTTAACGCAAGGATTTTCGCTGAGTTACCCATGTCTAAGAAAAACGGTTTTGTCAATTAAGCGTATCGATGACATGCTATATTTGCAATACGGATTGAGGATTCAGTGATAATTCAAATATTTGAATAAATGTTGAAATTCCATGGAATTTTCTAGATGTAAATAAAACAAGAAATACAGGTGTACATATATAAACTTAAAATTTATTTACACCTACATACATTTTGTGACGTTTTGGAGTATAAATAATCGAATTCGAATCTGTTTTTAAATACAAGCTAAACAAAATGTTTCGAGATAATTGCATTCGAGATTTGTTTCGTTTCGTTTCACATTTTTGTTATACAAACGTAGACGGGTACTATTTTCAACATCAGTATTTGTACATATGATTCAGGACAATTTTGCTCATATGATGTGAACATAAGAGCTAACAATAACAAAACATTAATAAGTTTTGATACAATTTGGCACGTTGAAAACTTTCTCTGGGCAGTGTATTATACTCATTTGATTCGTGAATGTAATATTTTCTTTGGACTATGCAAAACAAATGTTTAAGTGTTATTACTGACCGAAAACAATACGCTAACGATTAACAATAATAGAATTGATATACAAATCAACTGTTTAGGAAACAATTTACACTGATAAACTATTTTAAAGAGAAGAACATCAATTGTGTGGTAAATTTAACAGTGGGTCGATAAAAACGTTACATACAACAATTAAATACAATATACAAATTACAATTCAATAGTCAATCATGGAACCCATTTTTTGAACAAGACACGGTATTATTAACAAATGTGAAACAGTTTCGTTCGAAATAATTCGAAATTATTAAACCACTAAAATTTAACTAATAATACATTTTAACGCTTAAGCTAGATCAGTCTAATCTTAAAGCGACATTAACAATAATGTCTAATAAAGCTTAAACGAATAACTTGTTAATCACACACTGGAAATTTCCGTAAAATAAGGCCACTAGGGTTGGTGTTAATTTCGAAAGTTAATGTACACCCAAATATACCAAAATAATTAAAAATATAGACATTACCTCGGAATTGAATGAAAACCATTTTGCATCAAATAAAGCTACAGTACTACAAACATAAACGCTTAAATAGTTAAGGCGGCATTTACGAATGCAAATTGTTCATACTCACTTCGCCATCACTAACAAATAAATTGAATTCATAGAAATTTGTTCGAATACAGTTAAAGTGCACCACTAAAGTTGGACAATCGGAACGGACATTGGAGTCTTACTTCATAAGCAATAAATTTCCCTATCGTCATAGACTATATAACACTAATATAAACAATCACAAAAATAATGCACCAACGCTTAAATATTATACAATAAACATCGGGTCAACTGATACGCCAAGCCCCAAAATTCGAAAAATAATTTAAAGCTTATCACATAATTTACACGAGTGTAAATCCTCTCGTCTGTACGTTTTTATAACCATTTAGTGCCGTCAAATGAACGCTACTAAACTATACCAATCGGAAGCTTATAAACAAGCACAATAGTAACCTAATAAGGGGTCCCGCGTGTGAACACTCACATTGAAATTTACACATTCATTACAACATAACTATATTTACAGTCGCTGACAAGTTTCCAATATGACACAACGTGCGGGTCCGGAGCGCCGGACCGGTCAAAACCGTACACCACTCGCGTCCACCAACCGTGCGAGAGTAGAACAACCGTGCGACGAGCATCTCTACGTAGACACGTCACAAGCGCATCTCCCACAGGATGAGGTGCGCGTCCTTGGGGTTGGGCTCGGCCGCGGGCGCCGGCCGCTCCGCCGCGTCGGCCGTCTGGCGCCAGTCCACGTACCCGCGCCCGCCCACCACCGTCACCACCGAGCGTCGCGCCGCGCTCTCGCCCATCACGTAGTCCGCGCCGCGCAGCGACCGCGCCGCGCCCCGCGCGCCCCGCACGCCCGCGCGCGCCTCCGCCAGCGACGCCGAGTCGCTGCGGGACACCGAGCGCTCCGAGCCCGACGACTTGCCTGACGACGAGTCCGGCGTGGACGCCGCCACGGGCGCCAGCGACGCCGCGCCCGACGCGCCCGAGCTGGTGCGCGACACGCCGCGCAGCGCCATGGACTCCTCGCTGCCCGACGACGTGCACAGCGAGGACGCGCGCGAGTCCACCGACCAGCTGGACAGGTCGAGGCTGCGCGGGCGGCCGGCGCGCATGCGCAGGCGCCGGTCCAGCGTGCTCACGCGGAAGGGGATGGCGGCCAGCTCGGGGTCGCTGCGGCGTAGCGCCTCGCCACCCGCGCCGCTCACGTCGCCCTCGCCCACGCAGTCCTTCACGAACATCAGCTCGCCGAAAAGGCCGTACACGTCGCACGCGTTGAGGTTGGCGCACTTGGGCAGAGTCTTGCTGAGGCGCACGTCGCCGGGCTTCTTCCGCCGCACGACGGCCGAGTGCACGCGCTGCGGTCGGTACGGGCTCGACTCTTCGGAGATGCGCCTCTCGAGTTTCGGCTTGTCGCCGTCCTCTTTGACGTCTTCTTCCTGCAGCGTCATGGTGCCGGCGAGTGCACGCGCGTTTGATAAATTGCGTCGGACTACGTTCACGTCCACATCTCGCGATTCGGGAAGAAGAGGAAGCAAAAATGTGACGGGTCCCGCGTGAGCGTGATAAGACACGGCTATGTGTCCTCCTATCAATGGTAACCCTTCTAATTTTGGAAGAGGAATGGTCACGCTAACTCCAGCCGTGGTCCCCAACCACAGAAGTCCCTGTCCCGCCAGGAGGGCTGAAATGTGTGCCGGTTTGCTACCTTCTCTCGCTCCAATAGTCTTCGCCACATCTGCGGCAATGTCAATATTTTGTAAATGTTCGAAAGTCTCCGCATGATACAGGCTCACGAACGTCGAATCGGAAAACGCAGTCCACAAACCGACGCCCGAGTGAGCCAGGTACTTGACGGATTTGTCACCTTCACCTTTCAACTCGAACATTCTCATTATTTCGGCAGTGAGCGCGTTGATCGCGAACACTCGGCGGGCGCACGTGGCGTACACGATTCCGTCTACGGGCAAGACGCAATGGACGGGCTTGTCGCCGAGTTCTACCGCGAGCGGCTCCTGCAGCGCCCACGAGTCGTCGTGATTCCGCCTGAACACGGACAGGCGGCCGTTCGACAAGCCGACGAACATCGAGTCACAGTGGTGGCGAATCTGCGTGACCGCGGCCACAGTGGGTACTTCGATGAGTTTCTCCTGTTTCTCCGGCTCGACCGCTGAGAATATGATGATTTTTTTGTCTTCGGTGCCGAGCCAGACGGTGTCTCCGCAGAGCGTGGTGACGTGGGGCACGCCCTTGGCGTACTCCATGGAGGAGACCTTGGTGTCGGGCAGGTCGAGCGTGACGAGCGTCTTGAGCGCGGCGGCGCGGTGCGTGAGCACGGCCACGTGCGAGGTGTGCGGGCCCGGCCGCGCACACCCACACCAGCGCGCGCGACCGACGCATGGCCGGGCCCGCCGCGCCGCGAGACCCGCCGCTGCACGTGTAGAAGCAGCCGCAACGCACCTGCACACACAACAACAATCATTATTTATTGATTTGCTTAAACAAAATCACTCATTTGTATGCCAATTAAAACATACGCAACATTTATAACATTTAAAAAAACAAAATTTGGAAACAAATACTAAAATACAGAAACTAAACAATTACTTATTTACACAATGAATCAAATGAAAAGATAATTTGAACAAATATTTTTATGACGTATATTGCGCGACAAACATCTTGAACAGATATCGTGTTGGTAATTTTTAATATGTAGTGGGGAGTGTATACCTCAGTGAGATGCTTGGAGGAGTAGACAGGCGTGGCGGCGACGAACAGCGGCATCTTGTGGGGCGGGTGGTTCGGGTGGTGCGGCGCGGGCAGGCGCCAGGCGGGCGAGTTGGCGGAGTGCTGGGCCAGCTGGGCCAGCCGCAGCTCCGTGGCCCAGGCCAGCCGCGCGCCGGGCTCGCTCGCGCGGAACGTCAGCGCCTCCTCGCGACCGCGGATGCGCAACTGCAGGCAACACGAGTCCACCCACGCCATCTCGTCGTCTTTCTTCTGCACAACAATATGTACGTACATTTTTATTTATTAGGTTCATAATACGAAGGCATTTCGGAAAAAAAATTGTAAATAAATAAATATACCCAACAGTAACACACATAGTCCTGACCCCACAATAAGATAGATATATCAGGAACTACGGGAGTTTTTTCGGTCTCACAAACACCCAGACTCGAGATAAATACTTGTAGACCACACAAACATTTGTCTCGGTGCGGGAATCGAACCCGCGGCCTCACGTTTCACAAACGGCTTCTAACCAACGGCGCTATCAATGGGCTGTTTATAGGAGAGCCTGTCGCCACAAACTCATGTCCAATGAATGAATCAGTACCTTACATAATTTTAATACACAAATATTTCATCCTATCACCATGTACCACCCATTTTTTTAGCCATTTACCCATTAATAAATAATTATGACAAAAAAAATATTGGCATCAACTGGCATCGAGTACGCACCTGTATACTCCTCTGTATATTCTGCAGCAGTCCCCTGAACATGTCAGGCGCGAGCTCCGGGTACTGCGTCCGCAGCGAGGCGGCGAGGTCGGCCATGCGCGACACAGTCTCGTAGTCGTGCATGAGCGCTGACATCTCATTGCACAGCGAGTCGCCGGTAGAGGTGCCCAGCTGACCGTTACTCGAGTTCGAGCGGAGACTGCCGCTCCGGTTCATGCCTGTAATCGATTGTTGTTGCTGTATATCGATTGTTGTTTTTATATTTTATCGACAGTTTCCTTTCAGTTATTTACAGACACATACAAATAGGTATTATTATTATATTACAGTAATTTTATAATTTTGATCGATGATGATTGGTACTAAATTATGTATCAATCATTTTATTTACAATTATCTACATTTTTAGTTGCATTGTATTCGAAGTCTCTAAAACAACAACCTAGCTTCGTTTTTGGTTGTATAGATTGTTGATATACCCTGTATAAACATCTCGTTATGTACATGTTCTATAAGGTTAGCTATAATTTCTCCTATTCGAAAAGGTAGATGAGGCTAAACACGATGATATTTAAAAATCACAAAAATATTGTCGCGTTTCTTTGTGAGCTTTTTAGCTGCATTGTGTTTGTAGTCACTAAAAATAGCACCCGGGGTAGTTTACTGTATGTATGTATTATGTATGCAGTCCAGATATGCCCAGTATCAATCACTACATAGTATAAAACAAAGTCGCTTTTTCTGTCCCTATTTCTCTTCTTAGCTTAAATCTTTAAAACTACGCAACGGATTTTGATGCGGTTTTTTTAATAGATAGGGTGATTCAATAGAAAGGTTTATATGTATAATAACATCCATTAAATACTGGAGAAATATTGTTATTTTTGAGGTTTCTAATGTGATGTCGTTAATTATCAATATTTTTCCGCTTACATTGCAAACGCAGGCTGAACCCTATGAGATTTATCAAAATAATGTACTACATATTTGTACACATTGAAAAGGTCTACAGAAAACTCCGGGATGGTATATGTCTATCTCTTATGGATATCCCACAATAACATTTTTTTGTCATTTACTTTTTACGACAAATAATGGCTAATTTTCGAAGCGATTTTAACCAATACAGCATTAATCCTTATCCAATTAAATAGCTTAAATAAATTGTTGATTTAATATAGATCTATGTGGTCCTTTACAGCACAAGATTTAAATGAATATTTTCGAAGATATTACAGATTTAAAATTGCGGGACGTAGCGCTTGCGGCGGTACTGGCCGGCCTAGGCGGCGCGGCGGCAGCGTGCCTATATAGGAATGTTTATACCGGGTATCTCAAGACTGCTACCGAAAACGAAGCCGGGTGGTAGTTTTAGTAACTACAAACACAATGCAACTAAAAATTTCGCAAAGAAACGCGACAATGGTTTTTTATGTTTTTTTTAATATCGTCATTTTTGGGTGGTAAATCCATTGTTTTTGCTAAAATAATGATTTAAACACTTTTATATCTTAGATATTCACTATTATTTTAGGAAAAAATGTACCCAAATATGGTCAAAGGAAAAAAATAACAAAAAAAAATTGTCGCTTTTTTTTTGCAACTTTTTCTGTTGCATTGTGACTGAAGTAGCTTTAACTACCACCCGGCTTCGTTTTCGGTAGCAGTCTTGATATACCCTGTATGTATAATAATAATACGTACATATTATTGTACAAAAATCTATTTGTACCCGGGCGAAGCTGGGCCGGGCCGCTAGTAATAGTATAATACTTGGAAAAGTAAATTAAAAATAAAGACTTTACGGCTATTCAATTCAACTCAAACTATTTTTATTAGGATAATAGCTAAATATAATTTCAGTTATCAAAGAAATTTAAATTAATTTATTGCTAAATAATTAATTCAATTTTCACTTATACAGGGTATATCAAGACTGCTACCGAAAACGAAGCCGGGTGGTAGTTTAAGCGACTTCAGACACAATGCAACAGAAAAAGTTGCAAAAAAAAGCGACAATTTTTTTTTGTTATTTTTTTCCTATGGCCATATTTGAGTGGTAAATACATTTTTTCCTAAAATAATAGTATATACCCTTTTATTTATAAATACTCTAAGGTATAAAGAGTTTAAATTATTATTTAAGCAAAAACTATGGATTTACCACCCAAAAATAACGATATTTAAAAAATCATAAAAAAAAATTGTCGCGTTTCTAGGCGAAATTTTTAATTGCATTGTGTTTGTAGCCACTAAAACTACCACCCGGCTTCGTTTTCGGTAGCAGTCTTGAGATACCCGGTATAGGAGCGCTGCCAACATTACGAACAAGAAAATCTACGTTTTTCAAGGCGCGAGAATATACGATCGTGCTCCCTCTATATTATAATACTGAGAATGTAGTGTGGTTACCTTGCGCCAGCACCCTGCTGAGCGTGGGCGAGGTGCCCGTGTCGAGCACGTCCACGTCGTGTACAGGGTGCGCCCACTTGAGCCCCAGCCGCTCGGCCTCGTCGCCCGCCGCGCCCACTGACACGCACACCACCAGGTCGTTCAGTAGTAACAGCCGACGCGGCTTGCACTTGGACAGCCCGCCGGATTGGTTGAACTCCTGGATGTTATAAAAAAAAATTGCTATGAATGGCGAGAGGAGAGCTGTTTGCCTGATGGTAAGTGATACGATCGCTCATGAGCAGTAGTAAAACAAAATAACACCTTGAATTACATAGTAATGCTTCGCATTCCACTGCCAATTTTAATTATATTCAATATATAATTGGTTTAACATACCAATGCTGTTTATTTTATCAATTTTAGATTTTGATACATTGTTCATAAACTATAAAAGAGGAACTATTAACATATCATCTAGTGGACATAACAAAAACATAATAATATCGTAAATAAGAACCAAGTACATGTAAGGGCAGCACAGACCGGGACGACATGGCATGGGATTTAATTTTTTTCCATAGGATATTCAAAATTGTTTCTCATCAAAATTATACCGGGTATATCAAGACTGCTACCAACAACGAAGCCGGTTGTAGCAGTGACTACAATGTGTTTGTAATGTAACTAAAAATTTCTGCGTTTTCAGTAGCGCTCTTGACTTATCCTGTATATTATCGAGAAATGCCTTTCGATGCATGAATTTAAAACAAAGTTGTATTCCCACTAGATAAGTAAATATCCTATAGTACAAAATCAAATCCCTTACCATTCCGTGCCGATCTTCTCTGGTGTTTATTAATCGACAGTGTGTACTCACCAGTTGCAGCAGGTCGTCCTGCCTGAGCAAGTGTCGCTTGTCCGCGCGCGAGGCGAGCAGGCGCGCGGCGCCGAACCTGGTGGCGCCGCCCGCGCCGCCCGCCGCCGCCACGCCGCCCTTAGTCAAGCGACGCAGCGCCGCGCGGAACGCCTGAGAATATTGTACACATTATTAACATCTACGGGTTATAATCCCAGGGCACACCTATGACTTTTTGGAAGTCATGCGTCAAATCGTCAATCACCATGCACTAAAACGGTGAAGAAGAACATAGTGAGATAACCTACATACCATAGAGATTTATAAGAATTTATATTTTATGCAAAGCCCACCAACCCGCATTGGACCAGCGTGGGGGACTACATGGCCTAACCGTTCTTAATGAATCTCGATTGTAGGGGCCCGTACCCTGCAGTGGGACATAAATGGGCTGATACGGTACTTAATATATCTACAGAGAAAGTTTTGACGATGCGGCATACATTGCAATATAAATATAAATCCGTGTGTACAATGATCAAATAAATAATGAAAAGGACCAAACAATCTTCAAGAAATTGTTGACATGAATATTTTGGAGTTAATACTTAGTTATAGTATCAAAATATTTTTATTACTACACTAACGTTAACTACTAGATTTTATAATCGACCTGTATATCGAATTAGTATATTTGCTTGTATATTCTATTTCTTAAATTACAAAATTAATTGAATTACTATATTACCTGTGTTCTCTCAGCATCCCGTTTCCTCTCATTCAAAGCTTCAGCCAAAGCCTCGAGTCTCGTCAATGCACGTTGCAGAGCAACGCGATCCGAATGCCCTGGCGGGGTGTGTTTTAATAAATCCTGCAAATTATACAAATAAATTATTAAATGTATATTGTTTCAAACAGTGAGTAATTACTTCAAACTAAATTCGTTTAATTGAATATCGTGCAAAATTATTATTTACTTTAGCAGAATTATATGAAACATATGTATTAGGATTGTTAGGTTTTCCTCATTCAACTATGTTACATAATTACTTTTGTGTGCTTAACCAGAAGGCTATCATTTCCAGGACAACTCGCTCTGCAAGAACTCCTATGGCAAACAATACCTAGTAAATCAACACACCAATAAATTTCCTACATAACTGACCTGTAAAAACATAATAAACTGCGGAAACCGTTGCACCGGCTTCACCATGAGGCCGAAGAAGGAGAGTCGGTCGTGTGCGCTGATCTGCTTCACCTTGAAGAAGTCAGCCAGCGCAGACTTGCGCTTCGACTCCATCTTGGCCAGCTCCATAGCCACCGAGAAGTTGTTGATGAAATCGGAATACACGTCCAGTACCACCGCTTTTGAGAACGCGTTTAAGAAGACCTCGCCTGGGAATGACACAATAGAATATTCAAAATAAATAATCATTAATTTTTTTAGTGTATTTGTTTTAAAACTGTTGTCTATGATAGCATTATTTTTGCATATGGGTAAAATAAAGAAAATCTTCGCTACTTCGACATCTCAACACTATTTTGTAGATAGTTTTCTTGTTTTAGTCGCATAGCAGTCATAAATCTTCCTTTTTTCGAAAGTTAATTACATTATTATTATAAGTAGACCTGTGAAGTAGACCAACTAACAATATATCTATGGCTCGTATTTATAATCTGAAAATATGTTTTACGATATGAAGGAATAGACTCAGTATATTTTGAATATAAACTTTTAGCGACATTTATTATCCCATTCATCAACTCAAATACGCGATAAAATTATAATATACAGTAAAGCGAAAATTATGATCACGCAAATGTTCGTAAAAATCAGCTTACACGTTAACCCAATAACACTCTCTACGTTATTAGGATGAACAATTTTATTTACTTTATTCAATAAACAAAAACAAAGCAATTAAAATTAAATATACGATTCCAAAACACAAGCTACATTTTGTTTATAGGGTATATGTACCAGTAATCGACAAACTGGTTGAACTCGAGTTATTTGGGCACAAATATGTATAGTCTATATCCTGGATTACTTACAACACTTCTACAGAATGCTAACATAAACATTATTTTATAAATTTATTTTTGTTGTGATTAGGGACTGATACTTCGGTGAGCATAATTTAATTATTTTACGTATGAGTAACGTACTTACAGACGTCCAATAAATGTCTGAATCGATGGCACAAATATAAATATTATTTTTTTAGTTCAGACTGTTAGTTTAATTATTTTGAATATTATTTCTTAATGGACTCATAACTTCATAAACCTATTTCAGTCATCGAATGTCTTGTCATCTTCGCTCAAACTGAACCGAAAGGGATTCGATAATAACTAAAATAAGTTTTAAATAAATGTAATGTAAATATAAGTTGATCTCCTATTGGTGCATTTACCCTATTGCAAAACAAATGACAGAAGGAATAAATTTAGCGTACACTCGAATCACGGCAAGTGTACGAGCAGACGAGTGTTTATAAAAATATATGCACACGTATTAATTTAAAGGTGAGAACCAAAATTGGCGGCACAGTCATACTTCCCACGCGCTACGAGATCAGATTCTGAGATGTCTCATTTGTATCGAGATGTTTACAAAATGTATTTAGGATTTCGAGGTAATAATTGTGTTTTTAGAAAACGCATTTCGCGTGTTTACTTTGTTCGAGTAACTTTCTTAGAATTCTCTCGTAATAGGCAGCAGTGCGAAGTGATTCTATAAGTATTTTTATTTTAGTATTCACTTCAGAACGCATGTAAACGGCAAGAATAGTGAGAACATAAAATATATACCTAATAAACACGTCTTAAATGTCGGCAAATTACTGTATTTTGGACTTAAAAAATATATGACCACAACACTGCATGCATACAAGTTAAAAACAATTCTTTTAAAAAGTGTAGTAAATTTGTCGCACTGCTACAAAACGGTATCTGAATTCAAATTCCCAAGTCGGCTACTGGTCATCATAATAATGTCGTAGGTGATCTTGCACAACGCCATCATAAAATAACACTTATTTCAACACAAGGAATATAAATTGCCTATAATATGACCTACATCATAGATGGTCAACCTTTTACCATGCGCATGTGATATTTTTGTAACACGAGTTGGTAAATAACTAGGTAACGAAATAAAAAAAAATAACATATTCCTTTGTTTCTGTATCTTTGCACTACAATTTGATTTTGTTGATTGTGAATTACCGCAATACCTTAAACATTGAATTGAACTTTATTGAAATTTACCACACATCCTTCAAATTACCTAGAAAAAGAGATGCCCTTGTAATTATCCTCAAAAAAATTATCTTCAATTAACAAAATCCTTTCGGAACACAGAAAACTTGCAGTTCTTGGTGTGTGCGCATAAAATCCGCACTAAATGTTCATCACCCATGTCGTCCACAATAACAATGAGAAATGGTCCATTTACCTATTTTTTCATCGCGGTCCCACGTGCGCGCGCAGTCCGCCAACGCGGTGCGGAAGTGTAGGTGACACTGCAGTATGTCTGGCAGCCGGTGGAATAGCGTCTGGATCTTACTGGCGTTCAGTATCGCTGGGCTGCTCTCCTCTAACGGCTTCTTGTAGTCCTGGAAGGGAAGATTGATACATAAGATATATGGTACCAGCTTTATGTTTTGCTATTTGATTACGTTGTGGGTTTTCGATGTCGCTCAAATGCTATGGTCATGTGTATTAGAGTGCGTTAAATAAAAGTAAGTAAAGTATGTGGTGGCATGCTGGTAAACGGTCGAGACGCGGTGCCAATATGTTCACGGTGGTCGTGGGTTAGAATCCCAGGGCATACCTATGACTAGTCGGAGTAATGTATGTATAAAAGTCAATCACCACACACTTTAACGATGAAGGAAAACATCGTGATAAAACCTTCATACTATGGTGATTTATAAGGATTTGTATGGTATGTAATAATATCGCCTAAGTTCTAACCACTCTCAATCGTATTCTCGATTCGGACTGATACAGAATCAGTAATCAAAAGGTAAGTGAGTTTTCCGTTAATGATAAATAAATCGCGATTGGCTTGCAATTAACAACATTAAATTAAGCAGACGGCCGGATGAAATATTTTACGTAGTTTTCGAATACATGAAAATTGTAACGATTTACTCCGAAATAACATCATGAAGAAAAATACATACATCGGAAAGTTACATTCCTGATATTTTATTTTTATACAAAACTTGTATATTTTTAAAGATCGCGTTACCTGGCTCTCTATAATGGGGATGATGACAGTAACAACGAATTAATGAAATTATGGTTTAATATGATAATGTATAATACAAGGATTCTCAAAATAAACATTTGCTTTAGTTTTTAATTAAGATTAAATATATTTTTACAAAAATAAAAGTACAAAACCCAAGGATCCGCCATATTAGATGAAACGCCAATCAGAAGCGAGTGACGTGTCACTTTCGTAAATATTACTTAGTCATAACGCGAATTTGTAGGCTAGCTTTGATAATTTCTATGTTATTCAGTATATTTATCTGATATTTAGTAATGCAATGTTTTGTGCTACCTACGAATAAGGAACATTACTCATGGAATAAGGATTCATCGCAAATAGCTCAAAATTTGGAACTATGATGCGATATTCCATATCACTGTTTAATTAGAACATTAATAACGTTTTTCAGTACTCATATACACAGCGATTGGCATGATAATAATACCGAAAGGAAATAAATGAACCGTAGCTCCGATATTCATCGCTATTGTTATTTATAATAATTTTGAAATTTTGATATATTTTCTGGACACGTCAAACATTATGAACATTGTAAATAAAGTTATTATTTCCGTCAAAGAAGTGTTCACGGAAATTAATCATCGAATTTAAAGATAAAGATCCTGGATCTTGCCTTTCCATTTTTAGCCATATATTTTTAACTTTCTTATCCATTGAAATATTAATAAACAAATTGCTCGGAGATTGTATCGACATATTATTACAATGTGGAACTACACATCATCGATCCACATTAAAACTCCGCATTACTATTAAAAATAATAAAATGTATATATCACAATATACACGTAACCAATGCACGAGCAAGCATTCACAAAAGCATGACGTCACACACGGACGCCATTACTATTACGGCGTTTTTGAGCAAAGGTTAAAATGTGAAATTTAAAACGTAATTTTACGCACAAATTTTTACTTTTTTCAAAAATTAAATTCATTTTAAGTATTGTTAATGTATACGAACATTCTGAAGTAGTTTTTCAAAATCAGTCATCATGCCTATTGGCTCCCTGCATTGAAATCAACATATTTTTTCGCGTTAACCTTGAACGAAGCACGCTTGCTGTTTTAGTATTCGGGACTCATAAATCATGACTTTACGCGGTTCCTTTCAACTAAGCAATACAGAACAAGTCGGCCAAGGAGAGGGTTATGATATATTCGTATTACAATATGTAATTTTTGATCATCATTAGTCAGAGGAAATCCATTGCTGAATACAGACCTTCCATAAGGATTTCCTGTATGAAATGTGGGAAGTGGCCTGCATCCAGCGAGTTCCTGCAACCTTGATTAAGTCGTCGGTCCACCTTGTGGGTGGACGTTTGACGATGCATTTGTAGGAACGTTAAATTATAACAATAATATTATTTGTCAATGTTTTTGGCTACAGCCATATTCATTTTAATTGTACCCTTGTTTAAGTCTTGACGTACATTTGCGGTGAGCATCTTGTAAACAAATGTATAATTTGTTCAGTTTGAGCAAATACATTTACATAGTTTTCTACAAGACTATTCCTCAAACACACTTGACGTCATCCGGGCTACATAAAGTTCATTGCACTTGGATTTATCCCACCTCCATAAGGTAAATATTTATCAGTTACCCATAATAAAGATATTACGTGAATATCACTTTAAAATCGAAATATTCCGTGTTATTCGATATTACCCAAGTTTCAAATCCGTAATAAAATAAAACGCACACGAATTACTAAAGAAATATACAAAAAGTAATATTTGCTTTTTGTGGTCCTACTCTAAAGATGAACACGGTGCTGGCATACAAAAACACTTGTAAATCTCCTTAAACGATTTGTGCAACTCATGGTTATAGTAAGCAAAGCTGAAGTTTAATGATGTCCACGTAATAATATAATAATAACATTGCAAAGGAGATAATGTCCAAAAAACGACAACGTCTAAAATAAGGAACACATTATAGCACACAAATGTTAATTCACACATTCGCCTAGTACACGACTTGGAAATGAAGAAAAAAAAACTAACATGAAATCCGTCATAAGTCGCGTCACATCTCGAAATAGGTAGCGCTTGTGTATTGAATGTAAATTGCAAACGCACACTTTTGCAACGAGTCTTGTGCGAATTATCACGGTGCAAGGTTAGAATATAATTACGTGGGGTCTTGTCATTCAAATGAGAGTAGTCAGTACACGATATGCATAAACTTGGCTTTTTTTCTACTCAGGTTCCTTTGACAGGTTCGCTTTTAGGTTTAAATGAATAGATTTTATGTAACTTAAACATTATTGGACCCATTACGTTTACAACATTTTCAGTAACATGCAAATAATAAACAATAATATTTAGCTGATCATAATGACAATGTTTAGTCGTTTAGACTTAACAACCCCGGCTATCTTGTTTACAGATATTAACAAAAAGCTAATATTGAATTTAGCCTAATTTGTTATATTCTATGGACTACTATATTTTGACAGCTGGCCTGTTATACCCGCTATGTTAGAGCTTCAGAATCTAAGTAATGTACAGTTGACAAAGCTTCCGCGAGTGTGTCATATTATATTACTTAGATCAAGTTATTCCTTATAACAAAGAAAAACACGTCATCGTTATTACGACGATGGCAAAAACAAGAAAACAACAATAATTTTCCCTTTATAAAAGGCAATGGAATTTGCTAGAACTAAACATGTTTGTAAATATTAATTTTTATGAAAACGTTACAAATTGCGGCAGGGGAATTCTTCTATGTTAGGCTAATGACAAAATCGTGTTAATGCAGAAATAATAAATAAATAAATAAATTATACAGAACTTCGTGAATTAAGAAATATACGTTACAGTTAAAACTAAATAAATCATTGTAACTGTTTGACCCGAATTACAGTCACCAGTTGCTACAAAATATCGCTGTGTCAATTCTTGAGGTAAAAGCGTTTAATTTGAAACAAGCAGCCTAGCTTGCATTAGATACATCTAGATTTTTTAATCTGTAAGGATGTCAATGTCCATGTGCTTTAACAATAATTTTAATTATTCTAGTAAGTCCGCCAACCCGCATTAGGCCAGCGTGAGGGACTCTATGGCCTAACCACTCTCAATCGTTCTCTCTATTGCAGAGGAGGCCCGTGCTCTGCAGTGGGACATAATATATGGGCTGATAGAGATCTTCTATTAACTTCTGCAGCATCTAAGACAATTTTTTTGCGATAAATTATTTGCCTTGGAAGACGATGGAAATAATGCGTGGTGGGAAATGAAGACAAAGACTTATTTATAATTCAAAATAAAAAATTGAATCATTTGACCATTTGCAATTAATGTCCAATCCAATTCAATATCAAGTGAATAGTATTATGTTTTATTAATTGTATAATTAGATCACTGTAATTAAAAGACTGTTAACAGTTTTTTTTAAGTAATGAAGACAAAGACTAATTATAATTCAAAGGAAGTGTTCGTAATGACAGGGTACGTGAAGTATATCATATGACGGTATTACGCAGTTTAAATGGATACAAATCAGGTGAAGGATTCTGTACCCGACTGGACTCTTGAAAACAATACCGAATTACTTAATATTTATGTTCGGAGCATAAAATATTTGCTTTAAATCAGCATATTGTGTCAATGGGACTGTTCTTAGTACTTAGCATTTACGCCACAGGCTAAAGTTATAATAATTGAAACGGCAAGATTTTTTGAAGGTATTACTGTTTTTTTTATGAAGAGCGTATAAATAGCTCCAAAAGGTTTTTCCAAAAGCTCTAAGTGACCATTTCTTCAGTTACATTATCAATTACCTTTCTGCCGAATATAATTAAAATATTATGTCATACATTACAACCAATAAAGTATTCAGTAACCGCCTTATTCATGGACGTTTTATAAATCTATTTTAGATATCGAATATGTATTTTATCCCTTTCGAAGGATTTTGGATTCAATTTGATCGAATAAAACAAAACATTCAATAACTATAATAGGTTATAAGGGTGTTCATAGGCACTCTGTCTCACTCTATAAGTCCATTAGATTTTAGTACATATTCCAAAACATCAAACAATCTGAACGTTAGGCACCGAGTAATGGATACCATTGTCATAAAACATCTACAGCTGATCATCTCAATTCTCAAGTCACCTACAATAAGAGAATAATTGCAACGACGTTCATTGTACATTTTTTACATGGAACCACGCTTCATATACTGACATAATGGAGAGCTCTTTGTTCTCTCAGATGATAATTGCAAATATATTTGTATAATGTTTTTGTTGTGTAATTGTTGCAATGTATGTTGATAACAGCGAGAGTATGTTCATGGAGTGATAGCTGTCTGCACTTTGGATTCCTGCTCTGTTTACAATTTATGGGACACTATTACTCATGCTTTAATGAAGGCAATTGACGCCAGCTGCTATGTCCTCATCAGTACATCAAAATGCATACTGCGTGGGTCCTTTTTCATGATATAAAACGTTGGCGAAAATTCTAGTGTATTTTGGAATCGTAGACAAAATAGATTCATAGGATATTCCACAAATGAGATTTTACTTTTAGAAATGACTACCTCGTTTAGTGAACCAGAATTCTCACAAAGAGTCTTGTGGATAGGAACTAATCTATGAATGCTAATTGTATTGAGAATAGCAACGTTATTGACTCATAGACAGTAGTTTCAGGACAATGCTGTCCCAATTCGCACAGACAAAAGTCCAATTTAGTGCATTAAACACGGTCCGGCGGCTGTCAGCGCCACTTTCAATAAGAGAGATGACCTCGCGCAGTCGCCACTCCAACTACCATACTGCTCTATTCAAATTGCCCTACTTCCTAATATGCAAATCTATGGCATGTGAATTGTGGGCAAAACAATACAAAGTGGGCCAGCCAGGTATATTTACATATGTGTGCGTTGAGATTTTTGACATTTCCTTTGCGTCGCCAGCTCCCCCATTCACGGCTGTTTCAAAACCAAATGCAAATTCACGAGGTTTTAGTTGACAAAGAGTGGAAAAGAAAGTTCATTTACTTAATATGGCAGTTTGAGGGAAAGGAAGACACTCCATTTGGAATTTCATTATAGAAGAAAACGTGGAATACAAAATGTATTTCAATTATCAATAATCGTTGTACTAACGAGATTCAAACGAGCAGCAGTTGCATTAGCTCACAAGTTATTGCATCGCTCAGGCGTTGTTGGTAGAGGAGCATTTATTTATACAAGTGAAATAAACGCGCATCCCCAAACAGGTATTCATTGATCTGTGTACGTTATGCAACGAGCAATCAACAGCTATTAACAAAACCCGGCAGACTGCTTTCCGAACGCGTAATCTCATTAATAAACTCACAGTTGCCGCCTCGAGACACGCTTTTGTAAGTTACTTTACTATTTAATTAATCGTCCCGTCCTGTCATATCACACTCTCTGCGGCCTGCTCGCTGCTTCCAAAAAAATGTTCCTAGTCTGGAGAGATTGGCGATCGAGTAATGTCGTGTATTACATACACTTGCTGTTGCTATTGCGCAATGTAAACTTGTTATTATGATTGAATTATAATTGCAGGTTATTCTGCCATCAATCTAAACGCTTCCTTCCCGACGACGAATTTCTCCCGAGCGGTGAGAAATGTCACCGCGCGTTCATCGAACGGCCGATGGCGAGATGTTATGATAGCGAAGCAACCGGTTTGTGTACAATAACTCGTATTAGCAAGTGGGCTGTGTTGTTGACAGTGTGCTTATTTCAGCTGACCATAATTGCGCAAAGCAAATATTTGAACCGACCCACCTTGTACGGACAATTATTGCTGGCTGTTTGCCAAACCATAACGGCAAATACGATATTACACAGTAATATTTGGGTGCGGGTGATGTTTATGTTGCAGAACTTACACATCCTTAAGTTTAATATTTGTTTTTATTGTATGGTAATATAGCTGCCACTTTTACTATATTAATAATGCTGAAGTTTATAAGTAAACGCGAGATTATGTACACACAACTCCTACACTACTGGAATTAATTTGCGGTGTTAAAATGATGTGTAATGAACATTACTAAAGATGAATATCACATTAGAATATTTATACAGAGTACAGTTAGCAGCCGGCGGTAATTTCCATTCAAATATTGATCGAGTGCGTTTGCACAGCTTATGGTACTCACATTGACTAGTCGCTGTAAAGTGGCGACGTATGAATTCTCGCTATGGATGATGGCGGCGACGACGTGCCGGCGCCGCAGCTGCACCGGCGTGAGGGAGTCCGGCGGCGGACCCAGCGACGGCGGCGGCACGCGACCGCCGCGCACCTCGCCGCCGCACGAGAACATATCCTCCTCCAGCTGGAAACGACATCACACAGTTACTATCACATAGCTCGCTGCAACACTGCATCATTCACGCAGCATTCCGATGCCCGATCCGTGTACACAAATAAACTGCGCTATTGCACACCCGATGCGACGGAATCTCGCGTTTCGAGGACGGCCGTAGTGAACGTAGTTTGTTGCCGTAACAGTCTGCGCGAGCGCGGAGACCGCTCGGCCGCGTCACGGATCGCGTCATCGGAACACTGTCTTTTCATCAGCACGTAAACGTCAAAAGCGATACACCAATATACGACACGTGACTTATGTTGTAGTGTGTCAACGTATACTCAGCCTTATCGTGCATCAGTCTCATGCAAAATGGACAAAACATGACTACGAAACGCTCGCGCGAATTAAATTAACTTTTGACATTTACGAGTAACACGTTACACACGTAGTCACACTAAAAATAAACTGAAGTAAGAAAATTACTATCGTATACATGAATCCGCTATGGTAGCTCACAACTGGATACCAATCTGACATCATTATATCACATGTTAAAATAGACTATTTGTTTAGCGAGGAGACCTCGTGTGAGGCGACGCGGCGGACGCGACGCGACGATCGACTCGTTACTGCGGTTTGACGTTCAATGACTACTCAATGGCTGGATCATGATTCATCTAAAATATTAATGTGAATCATTTGCTTATACATAATACATTATATTATTACGCTCTCTGTTATATCGTAAATGGAATAAATATGTATGCACTGTGACAATTCCGCAAATGCCTATTGGTTTTATGAACGGAGTGCTCTCATGCTATTGATAAATTGTTTGTTGTGAAACAACGTCTGTTTCATTGAGGACATTCTCGGCTATTACAATGAGGGATATCCACTTGGAGCTGTTTAATTGAGTTCTGACTTGAACAATCTATCAATTTAGTTGAACTGAAGTAGATTTTACAAGATAATTTGAGTTGGAACGATTGTGGGACTAAGATACCGTGGGTATTACGAAACAAATTAAAGTGTAATATAAGTTAACAATTATTTATAGGTGCTTTTCGGTTTATAAATCCATAAAAGAAGATAAAGCTTTTGTCCGTTATTCATCTACGTTTTTACCCTCAGTTAGTTACACAATAATATACAAATAGGAAGTAGTAACATTTAGCCTCCGTAAAGTAATGAATTTTGTCTGTTAAAGGAGGGCCTTAACGTTTGGACATATCTAATATGTATTTAATATCGTTAGTATAAGTAAATGAGTATCTCTGTATCCAGCCTTGGTAAGGAAATAATGAGCCGACCAATCGGAGCGGTACCAATGTCTTATAGCAAGTCGACATGGAACAATATTTCTGCTGGCTTTAGTTGGTTGCTCGATGTCTAATAATTCCTGACCTTCCGTCCGCCCTTTTCACTCTTTCAGCCCCTTCCACTTTCAAAAGTCAGGATCACATGGATTTAGAATTGGCACAATTTATGATCATCGGCAATCACTTTCCATGTATGACCTGAGCTTTCTCATTAGCCCCATCTATTCTTAAGCATCGGAGTGACACCAAGTTTTGTTGGTTCCTCACTCTCCGGCAAAAAGACCAAAGCCCGAAACTCAAACGCAACTTAAATATTACATTGCACTTAATTACGCAAATCCCGCTTAAAAGTGCTGGCTACGTGGGCCGTGGGCTGTTAAAAGCAACTTAATATTTGAACAACTTAACGTTTGAGTATTCGGGTGAAAGATAGTTATATCTGCGGGAGAGCATAAGGGTCAATATCCCTACCTCCGGCAGCTTGGGCATCTTGTCTGTCTCGTGCGAGTGCATGTCGTACTGGTGCGTGGAGCCGCGGCGCACGCTGAACCAGCGCGCGAGCCGTCCCCCGCCCTCGTCGTCGGGCGGCGGCGCCGGCGGGGCCGCGGATGCGCTGCCGCTGCGCCATCGCTCGCACAGCTCCCGCGCGCGGCTTAGCGTGTTACGCAGCTGACCACTGCTCCTGAGGGATATCATTCATATTAAGCTATACTGCTGGTAGGTATCTCATATGTGAGAGGCCATATGGGTAGGTACCACCGCAATGTCTATTTCTCCCTTGAAGAGGCGAACGGCTTACTCGTCACGCCATTTAACGCAATAAAAAAAGAAAAAGAAAAAAAAGCTTCTAAACACAGGCAATACTATATTCGGGAGGATTCTTGAGCCTCAAGATAAGGATGATCTGTGACGAAGTGCCTTTATAATTCCTAACGGCTTCCCTGTTGTCTAAAAATTCGCTTTGCCACAAACGATGCTGGTGAAGAGGCAGCGAATAAACAACCTTAGTACTGCTATCAGTATATATCCAAAATATAAAACTGTGCAGTCACAGTTTTATATTTTGGATATATAATATCAAAATCTCATAATGACCCTGCACAATCAGGTAATTACAGCCTTGGGTTCTCCGAGCATGTATTAGGAAGTTTTCTTTTTAATAGGTCCGGCAAACGATCAAACAGGTCACCTGATAGTAAGTGATCACTGCCGACCCTTAACATCAGCGACGCTTGGAGGAAATCTCGTGAAATCGGGAGAGAAAGGGAAGAAAAAAGGATGGAAAGAGGCAAGGGGTATAGGGCAACCGGCAACCGAACGAAACGCGACAACGAAGCTGTTGTTTCGTATCGATCTTCTATGAGAGAGTGGTACTGCCCCAGCCGAGCCTGCCTTTCATATTGAATTTGTATCGACAATAGCGTGGTTCTACCACTTGGAAAAAAAGTGTATGAAATGCATTATAAATTAACATAATATGATTTTTGTTTTTAGAAGTGTACAAAAATTTATAAATATTAAAAGCCAATGTGAAAATATAAGCATACAACAAAGTATGTATAAATTCAAAATCGACAAGTTTTGCATTATATCGTGAGCGGATCTCTTCGGGTGCTACGTAGTAAATATATAATTATCTGCTCATCACATCGCTAGGCGAAACAAAAGCCAAAGGCTAGTAAGCGTTAGAGATCACATTTGATACACTGTATGCCAATAATTTATGTTATGATAAACATTTGATTGCATATAACCTAACCTTATGTAATGATATCTACGAGAATGTTATCGCAAATGTTTTATTAGACCACTTGAGTTTAATTGATGGTATGATTGGTAGGATATAGGCAATTAAGCTTAAACGCGGAAGGAGTTCAATTAACGATAGAAAAGAACACAATAATTGGCGAAATGTAATATAAACTGGAGCTCGGTAGATGGATAGCTTTCTGACAACATATAAAATTACTTTCTGACGAGAGTGCATAACGATTTACCTGTTATGTTATAAACTTACGCAACACATTCTGGGTGGCGCGATACAAATAGGAACGCAATTAAGGAATAGTTAAAGGCAGATATTTATGTCGAATATGTTGGAAAGGGGAGACTATTAATAAAGATTGAAGCAATTAATAGTGCTGTCACCATCGATGCTGCGGCTATTAATAAACTAATCGAAATGCAAGCTGACGGCACATCGGATCGTTCAACCGACAATAGAGCAATTAGATTGACTAAATGTTCCAAACAAAGAGTCAGTAGAAGGTTGACATCCGAATGTATAAGCAGGCATAAAACGCTATGTTTAATGTATGAGTTAGTACAAGTTGCGAATACATTAGATTGTATTTGGTGATGTGATGAAAGATAATAAATATTGTCGTTGCTGTTACTTCACTCCGAAGCAATCTGCGTAATGAAATTTTATTATGTGGTATTTGTTACGGTGATTACATCGGACGGGGTTCGTGCGAAGGTGTTGTGTTCTCGATGTTTCCACATCGCGTTTATGCAAAAGTGCATCAAGTCACTGCTCAAGGTTGCACTGGCTTTTTGTTCAGCCGCAAATTAATGCAGATCATAATCTCTAACTACTGAGAGTTCTTTTTGCAATAGTTTTTACATATTTAACGTGTGCGCACTCCGTTTCGGAAACTTAATTACTTGTTCAATCTATGTGGAGTGGTGATATTTTAAAAAACATTACATATAACAAGAACAAGTGCGTGGTGGCCTGTTGGTAAACGGACTAGACGCGGCTGCCAACATGTTCACGGTGGTCGCGGGTTCGAATCCCAGGGCACACCTCTGACTTTTCGGAGTCATGTGTGTATTGATAGTCAATCACCACGCACTAAAACGGTGAAGGAAAACATCGTGAGGAAACCTGCATACCATAGCGATTCATAAGAATTTCTATGGTATGTAAGTTCGCCAACCCGCACTAGGCCAGCGTGGTGGACTATATGGCCTAACCACTCTCAATCGTATTCTCGATTGTAGAGTAGGCCCGTGCCCTGCAGTGGGACGTATATGGGCTGATACAATACAATACATATAAACTAATTTTAACACTTGTAATTAAATTAAGAATGGTTACAAGGACTATATAATTTCTTAATGATTACATATTTTTACAAAAGCTAGGTTACAACAAAATTATATCATTAAAATAATGAGAAGTATGTAATCGATGCAATTGGCGACTAACGTTTTTATGCAAGTTAATAATCACTAAATGCTTAGTTGAACCGCGGGTCAATTGTTGCTTCTTCGGATTTTCCTGTTAGGTTTTACAATGTTTATTTACGATAACCATTTGCCTTTAGATGCATCGCATTTGTTTAATCTTAACTGAATATTAATAAAAAATATATAATCTTGATTTTTTACTTTTATTGTGTAATCAGTAAAGGAGGCGCATCTTCAGGCGTCATTATATGCTGCAACAATTTGAATATGATTTTCTTAAATGTTCAACACATAAATGCTCGCTTAGACCATAAAAAGCACCAGTATCAAACCCAAACGTCCAAGAGCATTTTAGAAAATTCTCGTACAAAAATTTGCAAATTCCCCAAGTGTCGCCAAACGAATTCCCGTTTCACACATGGAGGTGGACGCCGGTACTCGGTTGATTGCTCGCACTCGGCGCTTGGCACGAACGAATAGGCATAAATAATGCGAGACAGACGACGCACTGTCTGCTCTTGATTGGCTTATCTATCGCAGCGAGCCGGCTTGTGTGTCATGCAATTAATTATGCGCTGTGTATTACTTCTATGTGTCCTACCTACATCGAAGCTGCAGTCCGATGTGTGTGTACGTCAATGTGATTAATATAATCGACAATTTGATGTATTTCTCTGTGGTGGGCGAATTAGTTTGTTTCAGACATGTGGCTGAAAGTTTTGGACCATTTGATGACGGAAGAGGATTGCATTCGTGTATATTCAATTCTTATGAAATGTTCCCGCGGTTCTATTTATCTGGAGAACCAACAGTTAGTTGTGTACATGTTTGGGGGAAACTTATTACTGGACTTCCTACTGTGACGAGGATGGTAGAGAACCTAAACTGAGTGTTTTTCTGAGGAACACATCATTAAAATAGTATTATATTTTCTAAAAGTACAATGATTGGTGAGGATTTTTAATAATTGCTTTAATTTTAAGGTGTGTTATGAGACGCGGTTATAAGGCTGCAATAGAGATGGAAATCGTTTAGTATAGCTTAAATCTGCCACTCCAAATAGAAAACAATAGTAAAGTTACAACAATCATTTCAATTTGCACCGGTCACAACCAGAATGAATTCACTTCAATTACTGAAATGTGTTGTTTATACCATCTCTTAATTTGACGACGTGTTTGTCAATTTTGAATTATCTCTATATAACTTCTTAATGTCTGCAGTATATTCTACTTTAAATTATGGTATGGACGAGACCATTATGTTTTTAGTTCATTCATCAAGGCTTCGGTGGTAATTGTAAAAAAAGTCATTTCCTTCATTTCTTCATGAGCGGCTGTAAAGCTAACGAGCGTTTGACCCCAATTAGACAAAATAAAAACTGTAGTCAATGACAAAACAATCAATGTTAATGAATCGCATGTCACGTTATTAAGATCTGTGTATATCTTTTTGGGTCATATCGTTGTTAATTTAAAGGATATTTATTGCGTCACGGAAATAAAAAGATTTATGCGCTTGATAGTAGAAATATATTTATTATTGCTAACACTTATGACTAACCTCCATTGTGTATGGGTGGTTTGTTATTGCTGAGAAACTTAAGGTCTCGATTGCGATACCCGCATAATAAAGCATTACGCAATTACATTTTTATTAGTATATAATATTAACTTTTTTATAGTAAACCAGAAATGTACACTTAAATTTTATTTCATACTAACTACAAGAAAAAGTACAACGGACGTAAAAATTATTTTACGGACGACCATGGAAGGCATATTGTAATGAAGACAAGTTATTGATAATAAAAGCTCTCTTTGGATTTTTAAACATTGAAAGAATAAGAATAATAATAATTCGACCGAAGTCAGTCCCATTATTATATTTTAAGCCACACTGCCAAATATTTTAGAAACCTTGGGGAAGCCCAAGGATTTCCAAAATGATCTGTTAAAAGAGTTTTTCCGTCAAGCGTCTTTACAGCAAGTTTATTATTTTTACTACAAATCCATGTGCACCATACAAGATGGACTTAGCTCTTTGCGCAAAGATAATTTGACTGTGCTAATATTTGTACAAATTTTTATCATACTTTATCTCTACATGATGCAACGTTGCAGCGGTCTGTGCTTTGAAGGGTATTTACAACAGAAACATATAAATTAACTACGGAACGCGTTTTTGCTGTTAGGAAACTTGCAGTAAAACTTGCACATAGAGGGAAAAGCCTTGAAATATAGTTTTATAAAGTCCCCACGTTAAATAAGAAAACAATATCTAAGTCTTAGGAATTCAGAGTTCTATAATTCTGCAGCTCTACACCAGCGCTTAAAATGATGTTTTTAATTAGTTCACTAACGTTCAAACGCGCGTCAGCTCATTAGACACGGTGCTCGCCGGATCAAAATATTTGTATATTAATTAGCTAAATATTTGTACGAAATAATAGGTTTATCTTTGTCAATAAACCAACATTATATCTAGCACCACGAAAAAAATCTTAGCTTGTGTGAGTTTAGTAAAATATTTGAATTTTTCAGAAAGAAGGTCGGTTACTCGGAAAGTTGGGTTTCTTTATATTTGATTGTTACAATTTCTCCATTATTCTCAAATAATGGAGTGAAAGGATCATGGGAATATTGTTTCGGGTATTGTGCCTAGAATGCACACTAGCCTACGTGAATTGCGAAATATGTGATCTTGAGAACTAGATTAGTTGTGAACGCCCTATCGATTAAAGATGCTGTAGCCCTGAATGAAATCCTATTGACAGCGTTGACATCAATTTGAAATAATTAATTGTTGATTGTTATGTGATTTCTTGTATTTAGGTCATTGACAATGTCTCAATTGTAGTTGCATAAACAAACAACATCACGGCCAAATCACGAGTAGGATAGATGATGGAAGTCTTATCATCAACTGATGCAGGATATGGATTTGAGGTTTTGTAACGTTTATTTAATCAAATAAAACTAAATGAAGTTTAACTATAGTTAATTTATGTTTTAATTAGGTCAGTCCAGCATATGGACAATCTGCCTCTAGACATTTTCCCATCTATCCGCTCCTATAATTCCATTGTGTTCGTTTCTAATGATGTAACAAAATAACCTTAGGATACGCTTTTGAAAAGAGGAATCCAATACCTAGGATATGACAATTTGCAACAAGTTCATTTCTTGATATAAAAGGTACCTGAATCGTTTAATAATTTCAATGGCAATCCGACACAATTCCTTCGTTTAACAAAAGCCGCATTACTATTTACCATTATCATTAACTCATGCAAATCGATGCTTGTTGCAGGCAGCCTTGACATTATTTTTGATACTATCTGTGTTTGCTGTAACACTAAACGGGCGGCTATGCGGCGCCGGACTACACCTAACACGTGGATACTTTTTGGTTATTTACTTACCGCCTTATTTAACACAGTTTAATAATAAATAAATACACCCAACAGACACATACGTAGTCCTGACCCCACACTAAGATAGAGTTTTGTCTCTTGGGTATGAGGAACTACGAGAGACTTTTCGGAAATACCTGTTGTTCTCACAAATATTTGTTTCGGTGTGGGGATCGAACCCGCTCGTTTTAAAGCCAGCGTCTTACAAACTGTGCCATGGAGGCTGTCAAAAGTTTATAAACCTATTTAGTTATGGATAGTTTTGTCTTCTACGCTCAAACTAAATCCAACTTTCATTTTTCACTCTTCTCTTTCTCTTCAATTCACTTTCGTGAAGGTACCGTTTGAATTCCACAGATAACAATCATCTTGGATTCCATGCCCACTATTAGTCGAAAATGTTATATTTTTTGATACAAACTAGGCAATGAGGCCATTTTCAGTTTTAGCTTAGTAAAACAACGTGCTGTCGATATTATAACTTTCTTGAACTTCATCTGATGCAATTCTTAATATTACAGCTACCTGTACTGAACAAGGACGTATTGTCAAAAATATTTTATTACGAAATTTATTGTCAGCAATATTTAAATCTATTTAAAGGTCTGGAAATCGGAATGCTGCATTCCTTCGGCTGGCATTTAAAATCAAGTATTTTTATCCGTAGGCAAAGTGGTCATTTAGCTTTATTGGCATTTAATTTATCTTTATTTATTTACATTTATATTTATTTGAGAAACTTTAAATTTAACTAGAAAATAATGCTAAAACTGAGGGGGCTTCTTTTTATTGTCTTGTCATTTTAATATGCTGTTTTAGGTATCATACACAATTTCTCTGATATATTAACGTAACTTATATAGTTAGTTAGTAGCAAAAATGTTTTACTATTCGTGTGACAACAAATAGTTGGCACTACTTCAGTAGAATGTAATCAAATTTCTACATTGAATTAGATCATAACATTGTGTAAAACATATTTTCAACGACTACTTTTTATAAATTCTCTAAATCGAATCAAACTTCGTCGTAATAAAATTGTAAGACAAAACACAAACTATACGACTTCTTAATTAAAATCCAAGTTATGATTAACACCTCGTTAACAAAAATATCGGCCACTGACGAACTCATCAAACTGTACACCCAACGTTTTCTAAAACAATAGGGATGTGTTAAAGCGTGAACATTCATTTTGTGTAGAAGCAATGCCCTCGGTGGTCTGTGGAGTTTGAACACAGGAAATTCGTGTTAATTGGCCCCTCGGCGCCCGCTAATTGTTGTACGGACCACACCGCGCAACGAGACGCGACGGGAAGTGCCAGACTCGACTGTCAACATATCACTTGTAACTGGACGCGATGAGCAATACGCGGATATCGGCACGTGACTTTTTCAACTGCAGAATGTCTTGAATTTCCGATTCAAATTCCGAATTTTGAGCACGGAACGCGTTTAGAATTGCATACTTTTTTCTGATTCATGTTTTCTGGTTAGTGGCAGTAATTTAGTACATTCATTAATTCATCAAGTCTGTCTCAATTCTGAACCATCGTAAAGAATCATGGAAGAGAGAGTAATTTTAATAAAAAGTACTTTGTGTTTTATATATGGACAATATAATAATATTGTTTAAAAAAAAAACTATCATTCGTTCTGGTAGGAAATTAACTGTTGTTCACAGTAAGTGGTCTCCGTCCAATTATTTTTAAATATTATTTATAAATTGTACAATGCTTTACAAAAGCGCTACATTATCATCAGGTAATGAGGGTTTGAATTTAACGACTTAACGGCCAAGTTATCTGGTCAATGTTATTATTTTTTAATGTAAATATGACATAACATGTATTTATAATTCTTCAAGTTGATAACCTATGAACAGGGTATAAATTAGCAATCGCATAACGGTTTTAATAATCATTATTGAGTTAACGCGTAATAAATTTTAATTATATCTGACACGCCATTTTTCTCATGAATAACATGCCTCTAAAATTGACTATTAATTCTATGTAGTGCCAAGTAAAAATATGCGGGTGTTACTTTAGTCTGAACTCCGAAGTGTTACGGCTCTAGTATGAATAGAAAAACGAAACAGAATTACTTGAAAAAAAAAACCTAAACATATTTATACTCCATCTATCTTCTATTGGCATGTGGCCAATTTTGGAATTACAAATTTAAAAAAATATACATTTAACGCATTATTTCAGATGTTTTAATTATATATATAAACATCAAGCATTTATAGCCGTAATCTAAAAGTAATATAATAGAATATGTCATATATAATAAAATATGCAGATAAAAAAACTTCCTAATTATTTTGACAACAACGCATTCGGACGCCAAAAGCTTGTAGACGATCTATGGTAAGAGATTTTGTTTTTATTACATCACTAAAATCTAATTTAAATTTAGAACACGCAATTGGAAGACCTATTCGGTATTGTAATATTTCATAGTCAGTGCAAGCACCCTATCTCATTTGCACGACGCTTGTCTAAATCTCGAGAATGGCTTCCAATTCTGGGAGCGCAATCAATCACACTTGGCTGTGACATTTGTATCCTACATTTGTTTACTTTTACGATTAACGCAGCGGCCGTTAACTATCACAGTTAAGAACGATATTTCCTAATACGTAGGCAATTAACGTGTTAATTAAAAGTGATATTCGATTTTTAAAAGTATGTTTAATCTAAAGTTTATGATATAAATTGATGCAGGGCGAACATGATACAAAAGTTATTTGTAACATAACATGAGATATTTATTTGTTCAATAGATATGGCGGTGCAAAATTTTCTAAGTTCTTTCAATATCTTATTTAAATAATCCAAAATATCTTTCCTATTCATCCCTCAAAAGATATTGTTTGGACTTTAGACAATATTATTGTTGTTTGTGTATAGTATACTATGAACATATATACAATGAATTGTTTCATTTTGATACACATCGTGCCTTAGGAACAGTAAACAGTATACATATTTGTATTATTTGAAGCTATGTGCTCTTTGTAAGCACATTCTAAAATAGTAACATGCGAGAAGGATATTTTTATTTTACATTTCACACTGGTCGCAAATATGACGTAGATAAAAGTGAATAAAGCAATTAAGTCATGCAAAGGCAATCGAAATTAAAATGGAATCCTCACGATTTTATATTTTAATCGACACTAAAATTACATTTTTGATTATAACAGTTGCGTGTGTAACTTTCTTTAACTAGATAGTGAAATTTACATATCAATTACTACATACTGGTTTGTTAACGAGTTCTTATTATCTCATACAATCCTAGAGAGCACGAACAGAAAAAGACATTTATTTAATTTATTATAGTCATAACCTGCAATCTATTTATTTGTTTAATAAAATAATTCTTGTTGTGATGCAAAGTAATAAAGGAATTTAAATTAGTGTAATAGGAGTCCACAAGGACGGATAGAATAGAACAATGTAGAAAAAATAAAACCCATTATGACTAGACAATATTGGCTAAACAGACTGAGAAAGGCGTAGCAAAAGAAAACTATGTGCGTAAAAGAGGATAACTGATGCCAAAGCACGCACGGGACGATTATCTGTTTAATTTCTAATTGGAATAACACCTTAGGAGTTAGGAGAATATTATCCAAAATACATTGTACAATACTGATGAGCGTAGTGATGTCATGAAGTGGTCAATAGAATGTCACTAAGGATATTACGTCATCACTCATTTATCTTTAATATCTTTTTATTGGCATGTGAACGTGCTTGTACTTTGAATTGCACTTGTTTAAAGGGGCTCTGCTGTTCAGACATAATATCATAGTTATGGTATTCTCTAATAATATCTAATAATGTCTAAGGTATCTAACCCTCAACGAATTACGAACATAATAATTATAACTAGCGGCCCGGCCCGGCTTCGCCCGGGGCAAATATATTTATCTACAATAATATGTACGTATTATACATATAAACCTTCCACTTAAATCACTATATCTATTTAAAAAAAAACGCATCAAAACCTGTCGCATAATCTCTAAGATTAATTTAATTTTTTTAAAGCTTTATGATCTGAACGTATACAGGCGGACTTAATGCCTGAGGCATTTTCTGACAGTCTACCTAAAGATCTAAGCATACATAGGGACAGACTGCGGGAAGCGACTTTGTTTTATACTATGTAGTGATACAATGCATAAAAGTTACAAATAAATTATTAATGTCCACTTCCCTTGTAGCAAGAAGAAGTAGAGCCATCGAGGTATACCTTGGGATAAATTAACTTTTATACCTCGTTTGTCTCTGCCCCAGTCTAAGCATAAACATGTGTTAACTAGGTATGTACGAAGATTGATGTGGGCCAACATACCTAGTGTCCAGCGTGGAGTTGAGCCTCTGTGAGCGCCGGAGTGGTGCGTTACGCACCGCGCTCACCGGCTCCTCCCAGCTGCCTCCCGCCGACCGGTGCTCATCTGATGATATATACAACACTTTATAAATACAACCTTAAAGAGGAAACGTATAATAGGGATAATCAGGATATAATGTGTGCACAATTATATCAGAATTATTGTCTACTTTATGTAGCTCTACAGCTTTTGGTACAGCCATAAGAATCCTTTAAGTAGTTTTCATATTTTGACAAAATAATGTCAACAACATCCTAAATACCCATCAATTACACTACTGCACATCAGAAAACAAACACGCATTTCAAATAAATTACACATGCACACAGCAAACACTTCAATAACCATAGATATGACTAATTTGTTTACATCCTAGAAATTACAAAGAGAAATATAATTAATTTATTACACGTACAAATATTCCCGCAATATAAATTGCAAATAAACTAATAAAATTTACATAAAGGACTCCAATATGAAATACTCGACTTGTTAAGTACAATACAAAAATGAACTTTGTGAGAGGTGCTTGACCTGTCACCGCATGAGGACGAGCCGTGTCGAATAATAAAGCGATGCACAGTGACCTTTTCGAATATATTTTTATCCGAATATATTTGTTCGAATGAACATGGAGTTGCCAATACAATTTTTGAAGACATTGCGTGAATTAATTGGGCGCGAAGCCTTGAAAGCGAGCGTGGGCGTGCGGGCGGACCGCGTTTGAAACACGTTTACTACCTGATACGCACATGGTCCCAACCGAAACGTTGCACCTTTGACAACTCATTCGTAAAAGATTATTACGGTGGTGACGACATTTATTCGAACCTTATCTTCCCTGGAATAGGCGCTTATATTAATTTAACTGGAGGTAGGTCTCTTATATGTGAGAGGCCGCCTGGGTGGGTACCATGTCTGTTTCTTCCGCCAAACAGCAGTGTAAATGCACTGTTATGGTTCGGTGTAGAGGACCTGGTATTCAGAGTAACTACTGGACATATTGAGAATTAACATCTTGTGTCTGAGGATGGCGAGCGCAATGGAATGCCAAGCATTGCTTTGTAATTCAAGGTGTTATTTGGTTTTGCCAATGTCGATCGATGATCGGTCGTATCGCTTACCATCAGGTGAACGGCACGTTCGTCTCACCATTCCGAGGAATAAAAAATACTAGATTTTATCATTATTATGGCATGTACATTTTTCATTTTATTAGTTTGGATATCATTTTAATGGGACACCGAAAACTAAGATTTTTTGAATGAGCAACAGCTAGGTTAGCAGTCAATTTGATAGTAAATGTGGAGTACTGGGATGAAAGTTATTTGGCATATTTGATGTTGGATATCAGGTTTAAAATGAGACAGACGTTCATAATCTTCAGACATAATCAACATCTCTAAAATTACTTATGTGACAGTTGAATGTAGTAGGTATATTAATATGGTATTATTAAGTAATGAATTATGTAAGATGTATATTGCTTAAATTAAGCAGGGCCAAGATACATAATATGTATATCAGAATTTTTTTAAATATTAGAGTGACTGCTGACTAAGATAATGAGATATGCTGAGATCATGTGGATATATGTATGAAAGACGTCGTGGCGAAAGTCCTATCGATATACGAAAGTTATTTATTGAGCGAATTTGGATGGCATAAATGGAACGAGGACGTTACAAACAAATGAATTACCGTAAAGGGCGAGACTGCAGCGCCCTCAAACGGGGAACATGAGTGAATAGCTGTATAAATGTGGAAGGGACGAAAGAGGTGAGTCCAAATTGTAGCTTGTGCTCCGATAATCTCAGCTTACAATATGGAAAAAAAGGCATGAAAATGCATATCATTTTAAATTTTCCCCTGTTTTCATGAAATTACATACTCATAGTATGGTGTGCCAGCATAGGTTTTGCAGTCCAGGCATAAGTTAAATGTCCATTAGCAACCGAATTTCTTGAGCACTTCAATTAGTCTTACACAAAGTATTTGCATTTTACGAACCGCAAACATTATAATAACGCCCGGCACGTGTTCCTAACATCTGTGTTCTTAGACCTAAAATTCTACTCAGCGAAGAACTAAAGAATCACGTGGCAAAAAAATCGAGGCTAACACAGCGTGGGAAGTGTCGTTTCACTTGGAATACGGCAGCCAGTGTACGTTAAATACCCGCATGTACAAACAATTACCTACTTAATTTGTATTTCTTTATCAACTTGTATTTAATTTTGGTTATTTTATCACATTTTCTTGCGCGCTTCATGTCGTGTCGTGGTCTCTCCATGATTACGCAATGTTTAATGTTCATCAATTGTTAACAACCGTATTTAACCAGGCACTATTATCACTTATGTTTCGCAACACACAATAACCGTCACACAATAAAAAAACACATAGAATTAAATTCCACAACATTCACGTCTCGCCGTCATAATGCTCAAACGTATACTAATGAAAACATCAATGAGTTGTTTCTGGTTAGAAGTGACTTAACATTATAAAATTCTTAATGATAGCGAGTCGGAAAACGTCATAATCAGGGTTGAGAACAACATCTGAGATGTTTTGATATTCTCTCGTCTATTTATTTGCATAGATGTTAGTTGGTTCTTTTTAAATAAAACTATTGCCTTTTGGACATTAATGAGTATAATTAAACATACAAATATTAGCATATGGTCTTTGTTTTTAAACTAAACGTATTTTTATTTTAATGTTCTTATTTGACATGTAGAAGGAATATTGGAAGGAATATATCTGCACTTAAAATTTGCCAGTTGCCGGAAGCACTACGAAATGCTGTTTATAAAGCTTGTTAAGATATATTACTGCCATGAAGGAAGCGTAACTTTATATCTACAGCTAATCAATTGAAACAACACAGGTACAAAAGACCACACACAAAACCGATATCAGCAACAGGTTAAAAGGAACAGAGGAAGTAAATGTGTTTGCAGAGCGAGCTTGGTAACCCTCTAGGGTTTAATTAGGGATAAAATGAAGATGGCCACATCCTTAACAATGTTGACCCTTCATTAGATAGCGATGCAGTGCAACATAAATCATATCGGGTAGATGATACCGCTTTGTGATAAGCAAATGTTGTGCACACATTCGATAGTACAAATAAGTACTTGTATTAGTAAACGAGTATGATTAACCAAATATTGTTTATAATACAATAGCAGGAAAGCGGACGCGGGCAAAGAGGAGATAGGTACGTATTATCCCTCGAGGAGGAAGGCAAAATTATCTGGTTTACCCGTGACGTCACAATGCAAGAAAACAAAGCCACTTGTAAAACTTTATGAATGGATGGATATAAGTGACTACGACTTCGAGTGGTAAATAAAATGTAATTGCGGATTGGCATTTTATACCATCGTGTATGTGTTATGGGCCAAGTGATTAATGCAGGCAGTATTCATAATGCCCGGGCGGTATGAATATTGCCGAGCCATATCGGGCTAAGTGATTAATTACAATCTAAAGTCACCTATTTATCACTTGCTCGGGCATTATGAATATGGCTACATGATGATCGGGCAATGTGATTAATAGGTGATTTTTTACGTGGTGGGCTGGCGCATTGTCGCATCTGCGATAGACCCATAAATTAGAAAGGTTGAATTGATCTGCTTATGTTTAGTTGTTTTTTAACGTCCGAAACATTATCTTCAGAAGAAAATAATTAGTGTACCCACTTTATGGATCAGTTAGGTCGACTGTGCCCCAAAACCAACTCGGGACACCCCGACTTCACGTAGTCTTTTGGCTACCAACCCTAGAGTGTATATAAAAAGCCGAAGGCGCGGAGGGAGAGCAGCCCCCGCCCGCTGTAACGAAGGATAGGCAACCGTGCGAGCGTAAGTAAAGTAAGTAAGCTGCGTAGGTGAGCATGGGTGCCTATCTTTTGTTACGCAAGGGCGAAGGGGCTGAACTTCCCGTAGCGCCGGAGACGATGCAGAAGCTAATTTGTATTGACAACAAGTGGTACCAGGGGAGGTACGACAGTCCCCCTCCCCCTCCACTCCTCCCAACCCACCCCATCGTGCTGCCCTATTCTAAATTCTACCACTTCGGCTCATTGTTTTGATTTTGATTCGCTTTACATCACTTTGCCCAATAGGCACTTGGCATTATTCATAATGCCCGGGCAATGTGATCAATTGATTGGATATAATCACATAGCCCGCTCTTATTGGGCATTATTCATATTGCCCGGGCATTATGAATAATGCCCGATTAATCACTTGGCCTATAACACATATACTATACGCAACTTATAAATTGGCAATACAAATTATTTTGTAGAGTTTTATAGATACAGATAAGTAAGAATTATTAAAGATTATTTAACTACAACCAGAATTTTAAAAGGCGCGAAAACATGAAAGATCCGGAAGGGATCCCGTCAAATAGCAGTTTAAATGCACGGTTGTGTTTCGGATTGAAGGACATTGTAGCCAGAGTAATTACTGGACATATTGAGACCTAACATTTTATGTCTCAGGATGGCGGGCGCAGTGGAATGCCAAGCATTGCTTTGTAATTCAAGGTGTTGTTTGGTTTTGCTACTGCTCATGAGCGGTCGCATCGCTTACCATCAGGCGAACGGCATGCTCGTATCGCCATTCATCGCAATAAAAAAAAGCGAATGTTGTTTGAAAATGTATTGCTTGTATGACGTAAAAATCTATTAGAATATCGACGTTGGTTTCACTGCTAAATTTTAGCAGGAAGCAATCGATGTACGGGCTGTTTTATCGCAATGGCCGGAATTGGAAATTTCATTACGCATTAGTATAGCTACCGTATGTTTGCAAATTGACGCACTTATTGAACATCGAGTGAAAATGTCCTGTACAAGATAGCCAAACAAACATTCTAATCGTAACGTGTAAACACACAATATTGGATTATGCATGTGTACAATACATTTATAGGCAACAGTTATTTACTGGCGCAGATAACCCCATTAGATGGAACACTGACCTATTGTAGGTAAAATAAATAGCAAACAGCAGGTCCATAACAAGATTCGATTTATGTTCGGCTAGTATCGGCCGATCTCGGTGCTGCATTGGGTCGAGATCAGACACACCGCCCAGCGCGGCCCGTCACTCACGGTCTCATTGTTTGAACCGCCTAGATGTTTATGATTCATGCGATTATTGTAAGTTCGGCTTGAGAATATGGCAAATAGGGCGTTGCAAGTGAACGATCACAGATCACAGAGCAGAGCATCGCAAGCCCGCCGGTATTCGTCACCGTGTGCGGGATCATGGCGGGCTTATCCCAGTAGAAATTCGACGTTAGGTAAGCTTCGCGGTTTGTCTGTGACGTCAATGGTACAGTCAAACATATTACTCAGGATAGTACGCGGAATAACAGGGTATTGTTGATGAGTAATTTATTATTAATTTCATTTGTATATTCATTTTAAATTATATTTATTTACACCGCAAAGCACTATCAATGCATTCGTAGTACAGAGTTTATAGATTTTTACACGCTTTATATTAGCTTCACTTGTATGTTTGTTTGTAACCGACTCCTTAAGACGCGATTTTGACCCACTTTAAACGGACAGATTTCATTCAAATTTTGCACACCTGTCAAAGACCGATGACAATACAATAATTAAAAAAAAATAGATTTTTTGAAAAAAAAAAAATGGATATTTTGCACGCCGCTAACTTCCTCTGGAAATACAGCCGTAGATGGATGTTTTTAGTCAAAACAATTAAATAATAGTTAAAAAAAACTAAAATACACGCTTTAATAAGATATACAACTACAAAAGTAAAAATAATTGATACTGAATTTAAGATAAGAGAATGGAGTAAAATACATATATTTTATTGTTACAAAGCGTGGGGTTCAGGAGGATAAGTAATTGTTGTAAACACCCCACGCTTTGTAACAATAAAATATATGTATTTTACTCCATTCTCTTATCTTAAATTCAGTATCAATTATTTCTTATTATCTCTTACAGCTACGGATGCTCGCTAAACAGAACAACAGGGTCAAAACATTGATCAATTGGTAAACAGGCATTGCATCGAGTTCGGCCTCTTAATAATGATTAGCACTTGTGACCAATTGTGGCGTCGAATTTGTACAAGTAGATAAGGGCAATGGTGGTTAGAAATTGTTCAATTACATTTATTCAGATGGTTAGAGCCGTCAGTTAGTGTATTGTTCGTGCGGTAGTTGCCACACATGGGCGACATCTGTTACGCATGTACTGTTACTTGCCGCTGCACTAATGCTTGCCGATAAACTATCTTCTATAAGAGGAGAGTTTATTATTTCAAGGCGTACGTTGTGTGGGCTAGAATGGACTCGTCTTTTGTAATGTTTATTATTTGTTCCCATTAACTCAATGCCGTATTGGCATAGGAACCCTATTCTAGATAATTTTATTGAATTGCGTAAATATCCCAAAATATAAATTTTGTATTTTATATCGCGAATATTTATGATATGTGAATCATGTTGTTTATACGTGGCAAAGCTCCGAGAGACAAGTATGAGGCAATCTTACATGATATATCTTTAATACTTCCTTGTATATTATATTTAGATTAGTTACGTATTTATTAAAATGACAACATAAAATACATTTAATTTCATCTGTATTTGCCGCGCTGGCGTTCGTTTGATAGCAGTATTAGTCATTGATATTCTCACAGCGATTACCTATCGGCTTGAGTGGTTCCTCGGTCACCGGACATAGCTTCACTTTATTCACGACGATTACCAACGTAAACTGCATCGTAGCATAACACCGGAACACACACAAAAACAAAACAACTTTCTCACATAACTGCTCGATATTAATTTATACATTGTATGTAACGTGCACCGCATAGCACAGTTCATTTGTAACTAACATTTAAAACCGGGGTTAACATAATTGCGCTCGGTTATGGCAATTGGCGGGCCTACCGTCAAGTAAGCATGTTGAAAAATTAATACCGACATTGGCTTGCGTCCAGCATCAATTATTATTAGCCACACAAACAAAGCTAATTGTAAATATGCGCGGCTCCCGCATCAATTGAGAGCGACGCGGACGGCGCGGACGGCGCAACGGGGGAACTTTCTGTGACGGAAATAGTACCAATTGTGGCTATTTCTAAAAATGGCAAGTACACGATAATGCAGCGCGACACGCCAAACCTTTGTCCTTCATTTTTGACAATCTTTATATTTACAACGATGATCAAAGCAAACTTAGTACATAGTGCGCCCCAACACAACACAATGGACACCGATCCAAAAATACACGAAAGTGCAATGCAGTGGCGCTGACTCTACACTCAGCCGTGTGCTAGACAGATAAATGCATTAGGTAGCAGCTATTCTTGATGTTGTAAATAACACTGATGGGTCTATTTCTAAACAACATCTGATGACGGTGCATGCAACACTACACCTGAAAAACGTGAATTTTTAACTATAATAGCTTATTTAATGTTCAAATAATAATGTAAAACAACGATGGAACTGCTTCAATGGAACTAAATGTACAACTAAATACGAAAACAACTGTTGAAATATGTCCGATGACTACTTACTATGTATGAATGGTGCCCATGTCCCATGTTCTTTGCCCTACGAAGATTAAAATAATCTCTATATTAATTACCGTAAATATATGTATGTCGTTTACTACAGATCAAGCGTTTACTGTTTTAAATGACAGTTTTACGGCGGTGCCAGTATCTTGTGTCTTCGGAACTACAAATAATTATTTCAAGCTTATTGATTTAAACTAAATGAGGTTAAAGGAAGAGGAACCAAATCATCTTCCTAATACGTCACTACGAATAAAACAGAAACGCCGATAACAAAAACAAACATTGAATTATTTTGCAATAACGTCATTCCTTTATCAATTGTTTGCATCTAAAGGAGTGCACCGATACTCGTTGCATTGCAAATTTTTACATTGCGACATTCTATATACCATGTAGGGGCACGTTTGACGTCACTAAGCATATATACATTTTGTTATGGTGCATTTTTACTTTGTCCAATGCATTAGTAGTAAGCACGCATTTAAATGCACCGGTGCAATATCCTGTGCCTACTACCTGGTTACGTCAGTGCATTAACAATTTCCAGTAAGTCGGCTGTCCAGTAGAGTTTGTAAGGTTAATGAGTGGGTGTTGCTTACATTTAATGAGTACCACGGAGTCGTGGGGCTCGCATTGCACCTGGGTGGCGTTCATGGCCAGCAGACCTCCGCTGCTCGACCCGCCACCCGCGCCGTTCGCCTCACTGTCAACATTGAAAAATTACATTATTATACAATATTACATAATTTATAGCGCCTCATTACTCTACCATTATTGTAATACCAGATTTGTTATTATTGCTGTTGGAATTCTCGACGAAATAAACAGTTCTCTGAAAAAATGGGTAGGTGATAGGCTGTAACACCATAAATCAAATATTGTATTCTATGTAAATGAAGCAAAAATCATGCCTCAACAATTCCTCAGGTGTGTGAAAAGGACAGGTAGATGTTTATAAAGGGATTTCTGAAACACATCAGCCATTATTCCCTCTGCTGGGCAGGGCATCATTAAGTTTTAAGGGCTAGGTCTCAATGAGCCACGCTGACCTAATGCGATATGACACACTTCACATACCTTTGGAATTCTTGTAAAGAAGGCTCAAGTATGTAGGTTTACTCGTCTTTTTTTTGTTAAACAGTTAAAATGAGCTGTAATTACTACGAACACTACTTTGCACTATGAAATACCATTACAGAGTACCGTATTACGTATAAGGCTGATGTACAGTTCGCACAAAGGAATAATAACGGACAATTTTAATCTCAGGATAACAAATAAATTCTCTAGGGATCAACATGGTTGTGGTGACGACATAACAATAGCTCATTAAAATATGAATATAAATTAACACATTATGTATTATTTTGAATACGTTCAGATCAGATTATGAAGTTGTATTTTCGATAAAGGTGTTTCTTTTTAGCAAAAAACAAATGTTTTTATCAATCTGCAAAAAAGACAAAACTGCGAAGACAAATCCTCAATCGACCTTTAACGATTGAAGATTTGTCTTGGTTTTTCATTTACGTGCTTGTAGGAGGCAGATACAGGTTTTTACTAGGTATTTATAAGAATGACTTATCTTCTTGATTTAAATTGTCTTATTTAAAATATTGGCTAAATTTTTCATTGAACATAGTTTTAATATAGGGAAAATATTAATTTATTGAATTCCATACTTGTCAAATAACATCAGAAACCTTACTTGTGACTGAAATATTCCCACTAAATAGTAATGTAATCAAATACATTCGCGCACCAATCAGTTCGTTTAATAATGATTGATGTAACAGGGATGTTTATCCATCGTTACACGTATCGATATCCATTGATATGTGTTTGCCTGATATCATCCTTTACTACGCATACGGCAGCAACTGGGATAAACCCAGTTTACACAACCTCAATATTTTAAGTGGCGGAATTTTCATTCGGCGCACACTCATACATTCATCTCTGCGTAAATATCGAGCACCGCAATAGATATCAATAAAACGCACAAGTTTACTGTTTTCGTAATAATCCACCTGAATGTTAAGTCAGTTCGCTTTCCATTACAACCGGCGTTTAAAACACTCAGACCGCTTATTATATGCCATAATTTCATGTCAGCTATCCACCATCTGTGTATTACGCCCAAATACTGGAACGAAACTTAAATATAAATGGCGCTTAACTACGTTAATCCCGATTAAATGTACTGGCTAAGTGGGCCGTGCGCTGTTAAGAGCAACTTATTATTTGAATGGCGTTCCAGTATTCGGGCGTTAGTCACTTTTTTACGTATTAAAACTAGTGCAATGGCAGTACCAATTCGAAATAATCGTGCATTTAAACCACTTCGTATTATTTACAAGACTACTATAAATTTTCTTCCTAGATTTGTTTACATGCTTGGAAGACTTGCGGATAAATATTGCCAGCATATAGTACATCGTTAACAAGGTGAAAATTACAAGGCAATCTGTAAAATTGAATATTATAATGAAATGTATTTGAAATGAAATGAAATGTATTTATTGGTCACGTAGGCAATTAAAGAGCTCTTATGACAAGTCAATACACATAAAACTTAATATCTATATACATAATATTTTCTATACTTAAGTAGTATTATTTATTTAATTTATTTATTTTTAAATTAAGTAATTTTATTTTTATTTACTTACTTACTTAAGTATAATTAGTTTTATTTAATTATTTAGATATAACAATTAAAGATTGCCAATATATCGCGTCTAAGCAATATATATGAGAAATATTTAAGATATCTAAGGATATGATTCCTAAGAGGGATTAGCAAAGGTCAAGGTTGATTTCCTTTATAAAGCTATTTAATTTATGACATTAAGGACAGGCGCTTGTTGGTCATTAAACCATATAGGACTCCAATGACGGAAAAGTCCATTCATTGATGGGAAATTTGTAAACAAACGTGATTGTGCCTAATAAATTAACCCACTATGAAAATATTGTCTGATAACCAGATTTATCAAAGTTATTTATCAGAAGTCTAATATTTAATATCATTTAACAGAACACATCTCTTATAGCACAAATGAAGTGTAACTATTAGGTAATTTATCCCTGATAAGTTGTCCAAGTAATGAGCTGTTTCGTTGATACAACTGACCAGATAAAACAACGATTAGGCAAGAATGTAATGCCATGGAATTATTGGGAATCATTAATTGTTTACATAGAAACTTGACACAACAAACGTGGTGACTTAATGGATTAACCATTGTTTTGAACGAGAAATCGTGGGATTCAATCTTAGCTCTAACTAATGAGTTTTGCGAAACACAATTTTGCGTACCATAATCTTATAAGTCTCAAGCTGGGAATAAGGTGTGAGAAATACGCTTTGATCGTAGCAACAGGTTCGCCGCCCATCAATTTTGGCATCAAAATGTTCGGGCTAAAAATAGATAGACGAGGTGTTGTTGCCGATCTTAATTATGTTTGCACTTTGAACATTGATATGTGTGATACCTGTCGTAGACGCATACTTTGAATGCGACAAAGTGACATGTATTTACATATTTTTCATTTACGTACATGTATTTCAGTCAAGACGCCACTAAAGCTATTTCTAATGCGTGATTCTATATCGTTTTCGGTTCTAAGTTCTGTCTAATCTAACTATACCAGATCATCACTTTTACTAAGGCGTTTTACATTTTGTTGTAAGATATAATGCCAAGATAATGAAAGCTCTTCAATAAAACATTATGTAATTTTGAGATATTGACGGTGTCAATCGTTTTTTATTTCTACCGGGTGATTTCCGAGCGATATCAGGATCGGGTTTCAGACGTAATTTTTTGCTCAAGTCGTTATCGTACATTTATACGATTTTCTATTTTAAAAAAGCAATTATTATACTAATTTTGTAAACAATTATATTTAAAAACAATTTGAGGACATATACTCAGACATTATACCCAGTCGTAATTTGAACTGATAATTACATAGAATAAGAAACCAAAGGGAAACTATTAAAAAAGTTGTTTCTCTTGCCCTCCACTGATTAAAAATAGAAACGGAATGATATAAGTGTTCGAGAGGGGATGAGCACACATGGAGTGATAATTAAGTGTGTTTCACAAAAACATACAGCTGCTTTCATAGCGGTTCATCAGAAACATTGTGCCATCTGCTTCGAAGTATTGTTTTTCGTGAGGTATAGGAAGTGGAATCATAAAGTTTAGGGTGGTCTGTGGTATTTTACTTTAATACATTTTCGTATAAATTATTTACTTTTGCTAGCATGTTCGGTTAGGAGATAAGGTTTATCGTATTATTCTGTAAGGTGCCATGGAAAGCATTCCTGCTTGTAATTGTCGTTTAATATCGATCATGAATACATTCATTCATTACAGAATATCAATAAACACCATGACCTAATTAGACCGGATATCGCCACCGTTTAAAACGATAGACTTAATTAGAATTCGTCTGTCCTCGTAGACAAAGTCTGTTTAAACTTTAAAGACGAGTATTTCCTAAAGAAAAAAAAAAGATAAAATTAAAATTGCCATACGCGTGCCACATTCGTCTCTCTGTTTATTCAGAACAGCAGTACAGTAGACTCTGGAGGATCTTTGAATACAAATTGCACGATAAATATGTTAGAGGTTGAATGAAGCATGTGCCTTGAAAGGGTTTGATATACTGTAATGGATATTTAAAAGCAATCAGCGATATTATCCAGTATTCGTCAATTTGCCTTAAATTAATAACGAATTCTCGTGACATCCTACGAAGTCAAATCAAAGATTCAATGCAACAATTTAAGAATCTAGGAAGCGGGTAAATCAATTTCTATAAATGTGGTAATATCCAAACACTTTGATTCCTAAGTAATATGCGTGTCAAATTCTGAATTTAGTAAAGATTTCAACTATTTATGATAACATAAAAATATTAAAAGAAATGCAATGACATGCACACATTTATTGATATTTTCTGCCCTGCAGTCAGAAGTTCATAAGTAAATAACTACAGTACTGGCACTTGGCACTACCAGTTACGAAAATCGTTGAGTTTCTAAACTCTGATAAAAGCAAAACACTTGGCAACCACTATAGTAATCTTCAGTGGAGTACTATAAAACTTTTTTTAAGAATTCACTATGGATATTACACTGAAGAAAGATCTTTATCAATACTACTACTATGTTTTATAAGAATTCTGCTAGTGTTTTATGTACTAGTCGACCTTGCACAGGGACGTCATATATTTCATACTTAGAACAATTGCTATTGTTCCAAGAGTAATCATAATTTTTGCTACAACTCAAGCTCTATAAAAAAACGTACATAAGTACTAACAGCAACAGGTGCACATGTTTATAATAAATCAAATTACACATAATTTTTTCTGTTTTAGTATTCCTAATATGAAAATAACGCTTTTAGATCGTAATTTAAAGCATTATGTTGTATCGAAAAATTGCTATTGATGAAAAATTATTTAAGTAGTGCAGTTGTGTGTGAAATTCTAAAATTCCGAAATATTTAGGAAAGATACAGTAGATTAATTAATTTTATTGACATCAGACAAGTCATTCCGAAGATCTGTAACAGACAATGGTCATTGTAAGCTTGCAAGCAGAACTTAGTTTTTGAAAATCATTCCTAGAAAATTCACCACCAAAATGGTTAGTGTATTTTAAATTTAATCTGATGTTATTCGAGCTTAGCAATACATGGAATATAGCATCTTGTTTACTGTCATCGTAACCTACTCTTGTTTACAATGCAGCACTTGCACATTCAACTTGTTACTATGGATTTGTTTGAGTCATAATATGATTAAGACTTCTTTCTAGGAATCATATTGCTGTATGTAAATAGATTATGTCACAATAGATCCACCTTAGACAACTTGGACTTTAAAATTGAATGTTAATGATATATTAAAATAGAAATAATGGATTTTATCTTTTTATATAGCAGGAATATTTCATGGACATACATTTATTCATAATGCAAGGTCAAATGCTAAGCAATCACAAGAAAACTAATTACAAAGCAAGATACATTTCTGCCTACTTCCAAACACACTCAGTGTGAAGTTTACATTAACTAAGTCAATACATATCATTCGTTTTATCTGTTACAGAACAACCAACTTGCATTAAGCCGAACCATTAATTCAATCAATCCATAATTTATTTAGCTACCAATTATTGATAAGAGGCTTACTATAATCCATACATTTACAGTAATAGTGAATAATTATTAAGTGATCCGGTAATTCAACTGACACACTTAATAATAACAACACTGTAGTGGAATAAAGTTTTATTAGGCCTCAATGACACAGTCAGGATGCAATTAATGAACACCTGCATTAAAAGAGGTTGATATAGCTACCATCATTATGTTTTAGTAGTTTTTTAATGACAGTTCAATGTTTATTTTATAAATTACACAGAAAAATTACAAGAAGAATCCAGTTCTAAATAACAACAGTTTTAATAAGCAGATAACATTATGTACAAGTAGAATTTGCTACAATGAATCAAATATATGCCTATTATCCTGTGCAGATTTTGAAAGCAATCATTTACAAAGACATTGGTATTTGCAATTTAAAATCAGAAAATGTATGTTTTTAGTCTTATAACTTAGCCATTACAAATTGCTGATGCACTGATAACACTTGAACAGATTTCAATTGCTTGAACTTCTAAATTCTTCCAAAAAGTATGATATGATACTAAGAAACAGTCTTATACCACAGTAATAAGATTTTATGATGTCATCTAATCAGTATTGTTATTTCAATAAAAGGATATATTTGTAGTTATAAAATAATACATTGTGATGAAGATTTATTACAGCTGATGCAGAAAATTGCATGACCTTACAGACATAAACATTGAGAGGGCAATGTTACTAAGAATTTAATTATTCTATAATACCTATATATCACAAGAACTGTGTATGGCTGCTTGTGTAAATAATTTGGTTATTTGTTATAATAATATAAACTGCCTAATGTTGGTGTGCATATAGCACTAGTATCATAAACATATTGTTTTTCAAGTGAGCCATCAATTCATCGAACAATTATTCATAAAACCTAGAAATAAATATTAATTTAAATAGTACTTACTTAATGTGACAAATTTTAAAAATATTTTTGCCCCATCAATTTGTCCATACCTAAGATTCTTTTAATAAAGTAATTCAAATATGCTACTTCTAAATCAAATTCAGACAAATTGTTACTTAAAGTACTATGAAGAGTAAATTTGACTATGATGTTTATATACTTAGTTGTTTAAGATGTTTTATTTTATATTTCAATCTGATTATATGAATTGAGCAATTTAATCATGATTTTGTAGAGTGGAGAGTAGTCATCCCAGAAAAATACTACTTCAACTCCTTCACTATTTTTATACTGGCATTTACTTAATAAATAATTATGTTTTGTCATCAAATCACCACATTTAATGGCACAGTATGCCTCATACACGGCAGAATATAAATATATTGTTCAAAAGACATGATTAATGTATTATTCAAAATGTAATGTCTAATATTCTTGTTTACGAACAAAATAAGTAAATCCTTAAATGTAATCATGATGTCATCAGTTTTATTAATTATTTTAGTATTTTTATGCAGTATGGACTCAATAACTAACATATATTTATAATAATTTTTCCTCAACAAAAGTTGCCATATTTTGCAATTTCTTATTACATGCATTTATGTATATTATTATTTTTTTGTATATGTTTTTGGATAAAATTGGAGTTTTAGAATTCATATTACAGAGTGCATTCCTTGGGTTATATCCACAGCCATGCCTCAGTGGGCGTGCCATATTTCAAACGTTTTCATACATCATATGAAAGTTCATGTATGTGTATGGGTAAGTGATTGAAATCATTTCAATCGTGTTGATTAGGCATTGTTCCTGCCCGATCTGCATGGGTCGCTTGCAGCTCGCAGTCCGCATAGTATATACAACATACCGCCGAAGCCCGGCCGCATTGTTTCACACGGTGCAATTGATGCTGATGCTATCACAATAAATTCTCATCATTTCACTGGGCACTGCCATAGGACGTCTTGACATTTGACACTGGTATGTTTAAGAGACGTTGTCACAATTTTAGGTCAAAGTACGATGAACTTGAACGCGCTTTACTCACCGTAAAATGCTTATTGCCGGCACTTGCCTCCCTGCGGAATGCGTGCAGGCAGGGCCCGCATTCGCTAGGAAAGCATTACCCACTGTTTTAAGCACGTTTGGAAAGTTTCCTTAGTGGAAACCGGCCACGACAACAATCACTGGTCACACTGCAGGGTCCACAGGCATAAAACCCGACAATGTACTGAACGACTAAACAGTAAACACCACCACCTCTTGTGTAATCCACTGTTTTACAGACAAAAGACACTGGTACCCGTGTAATGAACACCTCGCACAGTCATAACGACACTACCTACGTCCAGTCAGTTGCAGTTCTAAATTAACTCGACATCACACACGTATTCTATGTAAACAAACTTCATTACATTTGTAAAAACAATAAAAAAAATATCATGGAACGTCGGCGCACCGCAAAATCCGAAAAACACAAGACGCGCAGCTGGCTAGCTGTCGCCTCTCGCTTCACTGCGGGTGTGAAGGCGGGTGGAAGAGCAAGCGGCCGCTTCTACCGCCGCGCCCCCTATACTTCCCGCCTCGTCTCGCAAGTCATTTCATTATTACGTTACGTTCATTTTATTTTATTTCGAAGCTACATGCGTTTGCTATCCGACTGCGAGAGAAATATTTAATAATAATATCGATAATACGTTTGCTGATGCATTTCGCAGGTGGATTGTATTTTGATATCAATTAATTTTTTATTTAGACAACTGATTACGTCAGTTAATTGATGTTTTATGTCATAGCTGGGTTGAATTCATTTATTTTTATAACCAGCATCGTACCTTTAGTTAGACAATATGCAACAGCTATATCCGACTTTTATTTGATTTTTTAATTAAACAATTAATTATTATTATGTGTCTATTGTATTTTTATTTTTAAGCGTTTTCTAATAGTATGGAGAACTGTAGAAATTTCATTGAAGTATGGAGGTATCATATACATAGGAACAACTTTAAAAAAGAATGAATAGACCTACGTATATATCTATAAAAAGCCCATTGACCTGATAAAGTTTATATCCAATTAGCACAATTATGTGGGTAGGCATACAATTTATTACATTTTTAATACTCATTGTAACAATTACGGGGACGCCCACATAATTATCAATCACGTCACATGGAAAACTAATATTGAGTTTTTGAAACCGTTGGACAATATTTAAGAATTCCACATACATTTATGGTTTTTAATATGAGAAGTAATAGTTGCATGCATGTTATATATTAAGCCAGCGAGCTTATGGTATTGTTCGTAGTTACTGGTGTACCTACTACATGTGTTTTGAAAGACGTACTTACCTAGGTAGTTCGAAAGCGTTCACCTCTGATGCGAATAAAAAAAGAGGGTCGACTATGGTTAACTACATTCATTTCATCGATCATTGACGTGGAGGAACGAGTCGACGGGAACGCGCTATGCTCGAATGAAAATGTAAACAAGCAGCTGGCCTGTTGATGAAAGCACGCACACCGGTTGGCCTTCGTCCGCAGAAATCCGCACATACTGCATATTTTCAAAAAATACCATTTCGCATGGCATACTTTTAGTCAATTTTCGTGAAAGTGATCCTTCATTGGCGATCTATCAAGAGGTGTTCTGGGTTTCTCCTTTGTCATTACATCCGGATAACCACCCTTCGGTTTGTCTGTAATTACAATCAGTTTGCCGGCAGATGAGTAAATGCCTTAAATTCTGGGTTGTAGGGAAAGTGAAGTGTAAATGCGACAACTTGATCATAGTGTTTCGTTCCTTTCTACGGTACACCGGGAAGAGATGCTGCGAACTTTGTGTCTGACCTCACATTAAACTACTTATAAAGTAATTACTCATTAAATTAACCATAATAACGATTTATTGCACGTAACGATCGCAGGTATAATGGCTGAGATCAGTGCGGTGGGATAGAGCCGTATCAGCGGGCCATCTGCTTCTGTTTTTGCTCGAGTAACAATGCGCTCTACCCCAATTCATAGAACGGAAACAGGGTGCGGGCTGGGCGTGTCCTTGAGACCAAGTCTGGATTGGTGCCGGAAATATCTATTCTATTCATTTTGTGTGTTTCAACTACCAAGTTACCATATTAAATTTAATAATTAAAATTGATAGGTTAATTGCCCGTTAAAACACATGCTATCGCTCTATCTATTTGTTTACTTGGTAGCATGGTAGAGTATAAAAATGAAAAAATAGAATAATTTACTTATAGTTGAGTCGACATAGAATGTTATTTTTTATATTATCACTTATGGGAACTAAATGTTAATGTGGACAGTTATTTCAGACACGGTTAAGACGCAGTTCAAACGGATATCCTTTCTATTTCTGTCCAAGGATAAATGTTAATAGTTACCTGTCTAGCGTTGGTTTATAATATTTCACCTCTTTGTCAACGTGTCTGACTATTGTTATAACAAGCCCAGCATTCAATTAGGTGCACGTCACAGATGAATGGCTGCTCTTTTGTGCGCGATTCTCAGCCTTATTCTGATTTTGCTTTTTTTTATTGAGTTATTCAGATTGATTAAAAAACGAACAGCAGACTTTCTGTCCATCAGAAATTGATCGCGAGTATCAAGTGCCTGTATTTATTGTATGCTTGGTTGTGTACGGTAAGCCGCATACTCGACGCGCCTTGCTCAAAATATCGCGTCGTCCCGGCAACTTCCGTCGATTCACAACCGAACCACTCATGCCCATGGTGTTTTTTACCCGAGTGCGGACGGTCACGGGTTTTAAAATGTCATTATCTGACTTCTTGTGTGTCAATAAAAGATTACGGTCTTATAACGGAGGCACTTAAAATATTTTGAAATTAATGTCACGTAATTGATATTGCGTTCGCCGGAATTATACCGGGAATTAATGGATTATTTCAGTACAATTTAAGTGCTCAATGTGTTTGGCATTCTTATGGTGCATAAAAAACTCTCAAAGATTCAAAGTTTTTAACGAATACATACAGGGTATATCAAGACTGCTACCGAAAACGAAGCCGGGTGGTAGTTTAAGCGACTTCAGACACAATGCAACAGAAAAAGTTGCAAAAAAAGCGACAAAATTTTTTTTGTTATTTTTTTCCTATGGCCATATTTGGGTGGTAAATACCTTTTTTCCTAAAATAATAGTATACACCCTTTTATTTATAAATACTCTAAGGTATAAAAGAGTTTAAATTATTATTTAAGCAAAAACTATGGATTTACTACCCAAAAATAAAGATATTTAAAAAATCATAAAAAAAAATTGTCGCGTTTCTAGGCGAAATTTTTAATTGCATTGTGTTTGTAGCCACTAAGACTACCACCCGGCTTCGTTTTCGGTAGCAGTCTTGAGATACCCGGTATAAATATATTTTTAAATTTCTATCCAAGTGCTGACGAACACTAGTATACCTAAGGTATCCCATCAATACTTTTTTTTAAATATTTTAGATTTTTATTAATAGCAAACCGTAAAGTCCTGGGTTTGTTTACTTATCTTGACAGGCAAAATTAGTTTTTTTAAGTGTTTCCTGTGTGGAAATTTCATATGAGTTGCTTGGAACTGGAATATGAGTCCGTTAAGTCAATAAGCTATCCCAAGGTTGAGCGAAAACAGGCTCTCCTAACAGCAGTACGGTCAGTCTCTACCTACTTCTTTGCGGATACAGGCGTGATGCGAAGGCGATATCACGACAATTAAAAAAATAATTATCTAATGAAATCATCACCCTAGGCTTTTATTATTTCATGTTTTCTATGCAATTGTTATTGGTCACAGTTTCTGCGAAAAATTTAATATGTAACACCAAATTTTCATATTTTTAATCCACTGTGTGACCCGGAAGTTCTTCTTTCGGATATTCCATGAGAATTTTGCTGTGGAAGATGGTAACATAAATGAACAAACGATTTAAATGACACCGTTTTTGTTAAACTTTTTCCAAAACTTAGCAGGTGTGTTTGAAAGATCGGTCCAGATGAGGAATGTGTTTAAGGAGTTAAAGTAATACTAGTATTAATAACTTCCATATGTACATTCGTTGGTACATATCACCACTATTTTGGTCTTAGTAAAAAAGTGGCTCTCTATAAAATCCTATATTTATACTTAAATAATGTTTCTTAATTAAATTGATTTAATTAAAATTAAATCATAATAAATAACTGATCACCGAATGGTTAGGGGCACACTGAATATCAATGTCCAATCGGAAAGGCGTCGCTTGATGAAATCTACGCTCCGACCTACTCGCGCCCATATCCAAAACCCCGAGAGTTTTCAACTCGAGCTGACAAATCGCTTTGATTGTCTAGGAGAAAACCTTGCAGTGGACGAGCTAAACAGCGGTTTGGTAGAAGCTGTCCATATGGTGGGATCTAAGTATTTTAGACCTCGCCGTAGAGATAGACCAGAAAAACTTTCGATCCACACTCTTGACCTCATGGCCGAACGTCGATCTTTAGCGCTGCAGTCTTCCGTTGACGCCGAAGCATATCAGCGGCTCAATAGACAAATCTGGAAGTCCTTGCGACACGATGTCCGTGCTCACAATACTGTGAGCATTAAGGAGACAATTGAGCGAAACGGAGGCTCCAAAGTGTTTGCAAGAGACTTGTCTATTGGGCAAAGCCAGTTGTTTAGGCTGAAGACGGAAGACGGCCGCGTGGTATCGACGAGGGCAGAGGTATTAAGGGAGATCGAGAGGTTCTACGGACAGCTTTACACCTCGGTTGCCAAACTCCAACAGGTCTCTGTGGAAATCATTGGGGGAGGCCTATGTTTAGCAGTGGACTTCCTTTGGCTGATGGATGGTTGGATGGAATTAAAATTATTTTGATAACTTCCGTGGCGCAGTGCGTTAGACGGCGGGTGTGAAACGAGAGGTTGCTGGTTAGATTCACGTCAATACAAATGCTTGTATGAATCACAAGTATTTGTTTTCAGTCTGGGTGTTTGTGATACCGAAAAGTCTCTCTTAGAGATCACCGATACCCACGAAAAAAAGACTCGATCAAAGTGTGGGGCCAAGACTATGTATACGACTGTTGGGTGTATTTATTTATTTAAATACATAAATGATAGGTCTATTTAAAGCATTATTCTCACCAACTTTTAACATTCTTAATTCAAAAAACCTATGGTAATTAAGCCATAAAATCATTACGTCCGATACAGCTGTGGCATCAAATGAAATGATGTAAATAGTTAGGCAAATCAGGTAAGTGGGCAGTCATCCCGTTAGTTTTAGACGGTTTCAACAAAATTGTTCAACCAATTAAGAGGGACATTAGCAAATTGAATGGCGTGTATCAATGGAGAGGCATTGTTATGGGTTTGTATAGTGGCACGGCCCATTTAACCTGCCTTATCAATCGGTGACGCTTGGCGCTAGGGGCGGAGGTCGATGCACCGCCAACAGATTGTTGGATTTTTATAGAGGATATGATCGCTCCTTTGTACTTAAGAATCAGTAAACACAGAACATAAAGGACTGTGTACCGGTTTATTCATTCGCTTATAAGTATTATAAACATCGTCATTTACAATCATGTTTTCAAAATATGGTAATACATAAACACAATTTTCACAAAGTGATCCGTTGTACAGATATAAATATTCAATTGTTTCAAGAGCACAAACGTTTTTCTTACGTGTATGCGATTTGTCTATGATGTTATATAAACACAACTGCTGGTATTTAGCACAGCATGTGATTAAATAAATTCTGCACAATTCGTGCACCGTCTTTCATTCCTGTATGAGGCCAATTATTTGCGGTGTGATGTAGATCAAGTTGTTCGTGTCCAATATTTTCTAATAGCCAAACCCTAAGGCAGTATAGATCGATATTCGAATATAATTACGTCAAGTATGGTACAGCGAATGTACTCCACCTACCACGTTCAAAACTCAATGTAGATCAAGGCGGAACATGTAGGTACGAGAATAATACCACGTGGTGTCATTCACATACCAATATTTATTCGAGACACGCCTTTGCCCTTTATCCTCCTATATTTGCAAATATCTGATTCAGCAGAATGTGGATTAAAAGTGAAAATATCAATTGGAATTACGATGCATTGATTACGAATTTATGTTTTGCATACTGAACGTCCCTGTACGTGAAAGTGGCGATAAAAGTTTAAAGGAATTTGCGAAACGTAACGAAGTTTTAATATTTTGCGTTTTTTTTTAATCTGTGATTTTGTTACAAAATATAGAAATCTTTTGGGAAGGTTTTGAAGCTGTGTTAATTCTATAAATATTACTTGCGGCGTGATAGGAAAAGAAATTGCAGAATATAAAAAATAAAAGCGTATTTGCTAAATGGAACTCTACGAGGTCTCACAATATTATCCCTAATACATAACATTTTGTTAGCTAAGAATAGCTAAAAAATAAGACAATATATTTACAAATAAGTACAAAATTGTACCATACAAATCAATGGTAGTTATGACTAACAATTAAAAAACATCTTATGTCCGAGTACTTATTAAAAACGATTTAAGCATCTAATCGCAGACTAGTTCTATTATGTAAAGCTTCATAACTATAAATGTTCTATTACCAGTCGATCGAAATTTTTAATTTATGGTTTAATAATGTAGTGCGAGAGCTTTTAAATGTTTATAGCCTTCACGCTCAGAGCAGTGAGTGACTGTCAGCTATAAACTGTTGTTACATTAATCATTCATGCATTTTCGCGTTCTTTTTAGCATATCAATTATGCATTCAGTTTAGAAATCATATTCTATTGGTTTTTGGATTGATTTCTAGCTTAATTTATGTGAGAATTTTATTAATAATTTAATTTAATAACCACACGGAGGAATAAGATTAGTATGATTCAATACCGTCCGAATAAAAATTAAACACTAATGTTTTGAAAACATATTGCGATATTAATTTATAGTTTTATTAGATAAGAAAAAAACAAGGTTTCGTGAAAAATATAAATAAAAATGTGCTTTTAATATCCAAAGTCAACAATTTATCGGATGATGATTCACTATACATGTTATCTCGAACAACATGTGTTAGATCACTTAGATCAGAGGTTTTTGGGTCACAGCCAAAATACTTATCAAACACTTCAGTGGGTTACGATTATAATTCCTAAAAGCTATTACTGCTCCTTGATACTTTGTGATGTCGGTTAGGTGTAACGCTGTTAGTCTTACTGTTGTACACATGGATCTATGAAATGATAATTAATTCTCTCACTGAGCTTAAGTGTTTTGTAAATTGTTTGAATATCTTTGTTTATGTGGCTGAATTGTTTCTCTAAGCCTGGCACGTATTTAGAAAACCTTTTGACTTATGTTCCCACGAGACTAACGTCGTGCGAATCATAATCAGTCTCATTAGGCATATAGAAAATGTCCGCTTTCTTTCTGTAATTAACAAAGAGTTCGCCGATCGAAAGTTCATCGAATACAATAGTCTTACACGATGACACGGGCGGCTCTTATCTCCCATCAATAGCTGACTCACTGTCCATAACATTCTCTTAATTATTATAATTTACGTAGTCAAACTCATCGGCGCGATAACTGCTCGACTAGAGTGAAAGTATTCTGGATTAATCACACGGCCGGCTCTATAGAGGCAAGTTCAATGCCTCGATTATGACTGTTATTTAAAACTAGCTGTGCCCGCGACTTCGTCCGCGTGGAATTTAACAAAAACTTTTTTTTTTCTAAAATACTAAAAGAACTTTCCTAAAATAAATGTAGCCTAAGTTACTCCTTATTATATCAGTTACCTGACAAAAAAAAGTCCCGTCGAAATCGGTCGGAGATTAGCCGGAACAAACAGACAGACAGACAGACAGACAAAAAAATTTTAAATGTCATTTTCGGCACAGGTATCGTGTATATAACGATATATAGTTGGACATTTTTTCTATTTTCACTCTTAAAACAGACACTTCAATGTTATTTATATGTATAGATATAATAATCTTTTGCTTTTTTACGTGATGAACGGTGGGCGCAGGTGAATGCCGTAACATTGCAGCTCGTGTGTTACAACAACTTCAAGTAAGTGGATGTGAAATGTGTCGCGTGGATTTCCTTCGCGCAGATCCGGATTGGATCCGCTGGATGCAGGCCGCTTCCAACAGGTCATTGTGGAGATCCTTGGAGGAGGCCTATGTTCAGCAGTGGACTTCCTGTGGCTGATATGATGATGATGAGATGCGGATTGGATTAAGATATTATGCGTCCTATAATTATTTCAGTAGCATTAATTTATGTTTATTTAATGTTTCATCATAGAGTGGTTGTTAACTGCCTAATAGTGAATGTATAAACCTTAGTTGATTTTTTATGTCCAGATAATTATAGCCGATAAGTTAATAACATTGCTACACGTTTGCATGAGTAATCAATTGGAGAAATGGCAATCAGAATGGTTTCTGATATCACGCATCTCGCTGATGTATCTAGAGAGTGGCACAGAATGCTACGGGCGTAATAGTGTCGTAACATTGCAAAGTTATAGTCGGTAACCGGCTGTCACTGCAAGTTAACAAGTAGTGGTTCGGCGTACGAGTAAACCGATAAGAGAAAAAGTCGCTAACGCTCAGTTGCAAGTTTCGTTCGAGAGTAGATTTACCAGGAACTAACGAGCGGTTCTGCAATCTATCTATTGGTATTCCTAGTAGGAAATCTCGGCCACTGGAACTGAATACGTATAAACAACGATGGAGCGTGTGATAAACCGCTACACACCTTTTAGTGGCTTCATTGTTTTCCCAAGCCATTTACAATTACAGTTAGGGAATTGAAAGCTATTACCATATCGGCGTTACGTTTCAATACTTCCAATTTATGTTCAACGTGTACCGCATTCACGGAAGTAGGCATTGAACGTACGGTTACACCGGAGCAAAAACATATTTAGTTATTTTCATATTTTGTAAAAACATCATCTTTTTTCTTTTCTTTTCTTACTTTTCAAAGATGTTTTGAAGTGTTTCCTTTATATTAAAAGGAAATATACAATTTAAAGGGCTAAGGAGCTTACCGTTTTATACGTATTATTTATTTGAATCAGATATAGCAGTTTACTTCATTATTCTGCGGTGTTGCACCAATTCCCTTGACCTATTCGACGCAGTTGACACATCGATAGAGTTCTCGTTAACAACAATTGAATGGGAACATCAAGATATGTAACAGACATGGTTTCTGTGTATATTTTTATGCAGGGATTGTATGGGTATTATATAAAAGGAACTTTAGTAATTAAGACGCATATTCTGATATTAAAGTGGTAAACATGACCAAGGAATCGCAGTAACAATCTGTCAAAAAAAACAGCTTACATCGCAGTCCGTGATCTGTGCATCGCAGATTTCATTTGGCAAACTACCAATAATTAACGAATATGTATTTAAAGGGAAATGATATTGTATTGTGTTACATCATATTCAAAACTACAAATTGACATGAAGGCATGACATGATTAACATAAAAGCTTTTACAGGCTGAGAAAACAGTTGGGTCGTGTTATGTGGTCTGCTGAAGTCCCATGATCGTAACGAAGGAAACCGACATTGCAAAATTCCATTGCTCTCATTTCATTGAATTGTCTCATAAAAAAACTGTACTTTCAAACTAAAATTACAGTAACATTCTTTATCTTTGAGTAGTAACATTGACAAAATAGTAAACAATAGTTTTGCGGAGGTCAGGTCATGACCAAGAGCGTAAACTAAAATTGCTGGAAAATCCAAAGTAACATGTTTTATTTAGTTTAGTAATATTACCGAGTTTTAAAAGCGATGGCTGGTATTATTGCACTAGCCAAATAACGGTTTGGACTGTATGTTGGCACTAAACTCGCTGTGTGGACAGGAAGGGATTAAGGCGTGTCGCAAGGGTGAAATATTCAGTTTTCTGGTCGATTTTTCGAATCAAAAACTGCATTAATTTGACTGTTGCTAAGCAAAAACTTATTTGAGAATTAAAATAAATATTAGTAACATCTGAAATATTAAAATATATGTTTCTTAAATATACATAATATGAACTGTGAATTTCGCTCTAATATTTTGTAAAGTAGATGATTAAAAGTGTTTATTTCGTATGTCAATTTATACAAATGAATAGTTTCGTAAACGTCATTTTAATACGTATTTATTTTTAAGTTTTTCTTTCCAGGACTTATCATTATGCATAATATCGTTAATATTTTAGAAACTATACAACTACATAATACAACTATACACTCCTCTCTGTGATAGAGTATTGCTGAATGTCACAGGTTTGGAAAAAAACAAAGAAATACAAAATTTGACGCCCGTAACACGTAGTAGCTTTTAGTTAAAAAATATATTTAATTGTAATTTCTAAGCCGTTTAGGGTCTAGACCCTACTTAGTTCTCGTCATTTCATACCTGCTATAAGATAAGAAGTTTAACGGGGCGGTTGCGTCTCTAGCATACCAAATATGCCCAATGACTTCAAAGACCATGCAATGTTTATGCCAAAGTTAAACCGTTTCCGGTACACGAAATCGTAAAAAAAATATATAACTAAACTAGAATAATAAAATTATACATAATTTCGGCTGCTTTATGAACATCCGTGTTATCCTTTTGTTAATGGTAAAATGTTGGCATTAAAATATGTGGTCGCTTGTACATTGCTTACTAGGAATGCGGGAAATTAAAGAATAACTGTACATTGCTTTAGTTTATTTGGTTATAATGAACATAGCTGTGTCATATTTATAAAAGGAATTAATAATTAAATCAACACTACAAGCTAATTACTTAGTTGTGCTATCCTTAGATACCTATTTGTGTCATTAATTACAACGAATAAAGCGTATCAAGAACGCTTTTTGCCTTCTCCTTTTCATTTAGCATTTGAAATTAAGTATAGAGCAATACAATGTCGTGTGGACATCTTCAAACTTTGCCGTGGCTGATGACGCCATACCACATGCGACCAGTCACTGGACGAGTCACGATCTTCTAGTTTCAGCATCATGTGGGTCTCTGAATAATTTCTTTGATTGATAGACTTATTATTTGATGATGAATGTACATATAAGATATCATTGTCCAAACATATCTGAACACTCGTTGATAATTCAGAGAGATATGACTATCACGACCAGGTAATTGAAAAATGTTGTTATGTAAGTTTAGAGTCGTAAAATGTCAGATATATTTTCGAAGACCGCCTTCAAATGTTAAAAGCCCTGAGGCTTTTCTTTATTCAATGGCGTGCTTATATTTTTTAGAATTTCGGTTATTGACCGCACCGATTTTATGGTCTCAATACTATAGAATCGATAATGATCACAGTGATTTCCATCCGTGTGAAATCGTTTATGTGCGTTGTGTGAAATATTATAGACGCTACCATAACATCGCCAATGGCCAGATAAAATAAAAATGTATGCGAGAATTTTGATCGCTGTATTATTATTCACTGCTCTTTATTTCCATAATATTCTTTTTTACATTTTTACACACCATATATATATATATATATAAAACATTATGTCGTATAAAAATATAAAAAAGTAATGACCCTTCGGTGGCGGGGCTCAAGACCCAAGCCACCGGCGGTTAGGGATCCAAAGTAAGGAACCTCCTCACTATGCGTGCCGTGTCCAACAATACCGCCTTTTGGATCTGGCTCTTGACCCAACGACCAATTGAGAGCCTCTGAAGATGTTGGTCGAAGCTCTTTGGCATCAGTCCATGTGCAGAAACAACAATCGGGACAATAACTGTTGAGTCCACATCCCACATATCGGTAACCTCGTGTGCCAAATCTAAATACTTAGACAATTTGTCTTTTTCAGCTTTAACGAGGTTAACGTCATGCGGAATGGTGACGTCAACAAGTATAGCCCGGCGCGCCAATCGATCTATTATCACAATATCAGGCTTATTGGCGACAATAGTCCTGTCTGTGATAATAGACCGATCCCAGTATAGCGTTGCATGACCATTTTCAAGAACTGGTTGTGGAACGTACTGGTAATATGGCATTTCAAGAGTCACAAGCCCATATCGAAGAGCAATTTGCTGATGTATGATCTTGGCTACTAGGTTATGCCTATGCAAATACTCGCCGTTAGCAAGATACGAACAACCGGAGATAACATGCCTGATTGACTCGCCCGGACGGTGGCATGCCCGACAAATGTCGACCGTACCGTCCTTCAGGATGTATTTCCTATAGTTGTTCGTCTTAATAACTTCGTCCATAATTGCAAAGACAAAACCCTCAGTATCCCCAAGAGGTTACCGAAACGTAGCCAAGATACAGACGCAGGTCGGTCCACATCAGGTCCATGGAGGGCCCGACAGAACCGACCATGCAGCTCTTTGCTCTTCCATACTTCCTCGCGATCTTTCGTGCTCATCACCAGTGGTTTCCGCCAGTTCTCATTCGCCAAAGAGAGCGGGGTGAGTCCTTTATCTATCTTAACTACAACCCTATGCATATCCACGTCACTGTGAAGGAAATAATCCCTGAGATTGCACACCTCGCGATTATGCAAGTCCTTTGATCGCTGTATTATTGTTATCACTTTGTTTGAATTGTATAAAACACAATTTGTTTCAGATGAAATGCGATACGTGAAAACGATTTTCTCCCAATGTAGCAAATGCAGATGACAATAAATTAAATCTCTCGGTCAATTAATTTAAAACGTATGTCAAGTAGATATTGCAGAAACACTATTGAAGTTGATTAATCTTTATTGTAAAATCTATTGGAGCGAATTGAAAATAATGATAGTAGCAATTTCAGGCGTCTGTCTCGTGATACTTTTTCAATACGAGCCAACATAATGAAGTTTATTATATGAAGGCGACGTACTTAAGTTGTTTATTTTGATTACAAGTACATGTATAAGAGTAAAGTGCTACTTTCACTGACTTAACGTCTTCAGCATCGGCACGCAATTAAAGTTCGCAGAAGTGGATTTTTATTTTTCCGCAGGTACAATCTAGGTTCGAGGCCGTTTATAGTGCTTTCGTTGCATTTTGTACCAAGGTCAGCAAACCGGACGGTGTTACAATACGTACAATACTTTCCTGCTCGATCGACGAAAGCGAATGCTATCCTCCCTATTTGGAGACAACTTTCTGTAAATATCCGAACTTCTTTTTGTCCTGTCCAAATCGAAATTTCGATAAAACGTCAATTGTGTATGACTTGACGTTTTGGACAGGTTCACTTTCCATGTTACGTAAGCAAGCGATATCTTTGAAGGCTGCGATAAATCGATGAAAGGGTTTTTAATTAACGCGTAGGTGTTTTTACGGTTCCAGCGCCGCTCTAAGAAGTTGTACATACAAATTACAAATAATGCTCGAATAGGCACCACTTTATCTCGAATTGTAAATTTAAATTATATGCTATTAATAGTTGCATTTGGTTAGGTATCGACAAAAGGAATATAACATTTATTTCAAGTTGAAAATAATTAATTTAGTTCTAATTTGCCTGACATTGACGGAAAATGTTTTCCGTCCTTATTAACACTTTTTTCTTTAGTTTCGTGGTATTAAAAAGTAATCAATAAGATAGATAGCAAGGCGGGAAGATTGAACGATGCACGACATGAGACGTAGGTAGGTGCCGGTACCAAAATAAAATTCCAACCGAAGGCGATCTAAATTAGATTTGTATGCAGCGACCGAATTTCCGATGCGTTTGAAATCTGTATCCGCCATCTATTGCGACATCCACATCTATAGTAGGGTAGACTGGGTACGGTTGTAACATTTTTGTATTTATTGCCCACAGCACAACAATTACAGTTACGAGTAACGATTAAAAGTTCTGGGATGAAACCATAGTTATTTATCTCTAAAATAATATCGAAACCAGTAGCTCTGGTATAATAGTAAAGCAGGAATATGTCGTTTTAATGAGTAACGGCGATTGTTACTACCGACCCCATACCAGGGGCGGTTGTAACAGTAACGGGGGGCAGTTGTAACACTAAAAAAAAACAGAAATTACATATATTAAGCAGTCTTTATTCATCTAAATAGCTAAATGTACTTAAAACATTATGCTGGTTGAAACTGGTAGCTCGAGATAGACTCGTAGCTTGAGCAGCGCGCACAGACAGTTCAGGATTTCTCTCCATAAATGACCGAAACCACTCCTCTCCAGCCATTTCATTTTCCAGCCAAGTAAGAGGGGCATTTAAATTGTTTTTTTATTGTGAGTTCAAAAGCCAATTTCCTCACCTCTTTTGCGGGGAGAAATATATGTCAGCACAACGTATAAGGTACTTTGACAATTCCCGCTCTTGGTCATTGTTAAAAACTCTATATAAGCCCATGGTATGGCCCACGTATCCCATCGTAATATTCTGAGCCTGTTGATCATCAGCTTCGGCTGTTGCATCCCTCTTTCGCTTATATCTCAAAAGAGAGACATAGTATAGTTCGTAGTTTTCTGCAGCTTGTCTTAAAGAAGCCCCTAATTTCACTTCATCGTAAGCGTCTTTGTACGACTGCATATCTCTTTCACCTCTCGTAGTCTTTCTTGTAAGTTTTCTGGGCATCTGAAATAAAAACATAATAAAAAAATTGTTACAACCGTCCCTATGAAAATTGTTACAATCGTCCCCACTTCTTTATTGGGAATTAACCTGTTATAAACTCATGGGAGTTTAACCTATACCAGAATAAATCTACTTAATACAAATTTTAATAAATGTTTATTTTATAAACAAATTCCGAAAATTAATATTTATAATAATATTTTAGCTAAATCATAAATAAATTTGCAAATATTACTTACTTTTGGTTAAATAATCACAACACACCTCTCAGTACGCGTAGTCGCCGCGAGAAACGTGACGCAACACTGGTCACCGCGTCGAGACCCATAGCCAGTGCGCCCCACCCCATGCAACTCCTCACCTACTGTACGTTATTTCAAAAATATTCGCATTGTTACTACCGTACCCTGTTACAACTGTACCCAGTCTACCCTATAGTGAATATTTACATTTCAATAGAAAAGCAGCTAGTTTAAAATTGGGTCAACTATTCACATGATAGTCGAGAATGAAATAAAATTGCTTATAGCCTTGACACAATAACATTTAATTCTGGTGTAGCAATTAATTTAAACGAGTACGACTGCAGTATGGATGCTATGCCTAATGATAATATCATGATCGATCGCAAATGGTGCATAACAAAATATAATCAATTATGAGCTGAATTCAGCTTTGAATGTTTACAAAGTTTGTTGAAGTAATTAGTTTTGTTTGTACTTACGGTGTTCATAATGGATATTGCGCATAAAAATTAACATTATCGGGAGCTGTGTATCAAAGGCGGTCCGATTGTCCTTCGCTCTCTTATGGCATTTATTGGGTATTAATTATCTCTCAAATAAGATTGTGTTAAATGCAATAAAATATAAAACAGGATGACCTTTACCAAAAAAATATGGTTATAAAAGTTAAAGGCTATCAAAATTTATATCGTGAGCGTCCCAGTTTGTGCGTTCACGAAATGGCGCATGTGGGTGCGTTAAGATGGCGGAATTTTATTGTGGATTTTCGTACTTTGCAGCCGTTCGGTAATCTGCTGGAGCAGTCGGCGGCAAGGTCGAGGTCGGCAGTAAATTATTGTCACTGCTGAATCACTTGTTGCGTAAACAAAATTTACATAGCAGTCTCGACTCTACGACTCTCGCTACAAAGTTCACTTCTCACGTCGTAAAAATGATTTATTTTAGCCGCAATTTCACTACATTTACGACAAGAAATTTTAATACTTAGATATACTGCACATTAAATAGCCTTTACGATATCAAGTTTTATTTTATGTTGAAATTCAATCCTTTTCCCTTGAATGAATGCCAGAAACTATGAAACGCACAAAATATCCGACTATTGGATTTATAAAAGTGTACAATAGTTTAATTAAACGTCAAGGTGGGTTTTATATAACAAACGGCCGCGGAAGTGAAAAAACATAATGTACTCGTAGATCGACTGAAATCCACCAAGGTATTAGTGACGACCTTATGCAAATGGTATCAAACGTTTAAAAGGTTTAATGACTTGAAAATGCGACTATACGTCTATTATACCGGGTATCTCAAGACTGCTACCGAAAACGAAGCCGGGTGGTAGTTTTAGTGACTACAAACACAATGCAACTCAAATTTTCGCAATGAAAGGCGACAATATTTTTTTATTTTTTAAATATCGTCATTTTTGGGTGGTAAATCCATAGTTTTTGCTAAAATAATAATTTAAACTCTTTTATACCTTAGATTATTTATAAATAAAAGGGTATACACTATTATTTTAGGAAAAAATGAATTTACCACCAAAATATGGCAATAGGACAAAAAATTAAAAAAAAAATTGCCGCTTTTTTTGCAACTTTTTCTGTTGCATTGCGTCTGAAGTCGCTCAAACTACCACCCGGCTTCGTTTTCGGTAGCAGTCTTGATATACCCTGTATTATTCTTAGCCATTCGAAGTACTCTGTAGGCCTTTGGCCGTACGCCTACGTACGATATTTGATATTTCTACACACACAGTGGCATTTCGAAAAGCGCTAAACAGTCACTAACTAATGTCAGTTTATTGCAAATTCAATGTTTGCTTTAAATTTATAAAGTAAACCGCGTGGATGTATCTATACAGCTAAATGTTCAAGTCAATATTGTCTATTAAGATAGGGTTGCCAATTAAATGAGAACACACACGAAAGTACTCTTTTGTTACGAAATCAGCGCACACGAATTACAAAAGTTATTTTGTTTTAAAATCCATACATGACAATAAAAATGTTGAGAATTTATTGTAATTAAATGATGCAATTACGTTAAAACAGAACAGGGAAATAATATGTCCAAACAACAACTCAACATTATTTTTGGATAAGATAAATTTAAAAGGAATTTACATTATCGAGAGCATAAAACGAAAATACTTAAACCAACTAATGAGAAATAAACATGTAAGACGCAAATATAACTTCAGGCCAAGCTGAGCTGGAATGCTGTTATAATTTGCGTAATTCAATTAATCAAAACGGTACGATTAAATCAGTATTAGTATTGCAACGTCGGTAGCCCTAATGAAATGAGCGGTATATTCGTCTTACGACTTCTGATGCAATATGCACTTGCAGTAATACATATAACAAAATAGCTTGAATCTAAATTACGGCAGCATTCCATTGCCTTAGCGGGCAAGTTGTCATACCAGTCGATTTATAGGCAATAATGCCCACGTTTACACCAGGATTTTGTACATATTAGAACGGCGCTATTTTAAATATGTTGCGAACACCGGCTGATTGCTTTAGCCTTCCTCTTTCTATACATTTTTAAGTATCTAGAAAAAATCTGTAAGGCTATGGTTGTTATTAGCGTTCATATTACATAATTGTTTCATTTTTTTCCCCATCATTACGTTTTTCCTAACCGTTGAAGTTTGTATGTTAAGGCTAGATAATAATGTTTTTGAGACCTTCACATTCTACAAGTGCATCATTCATTATACACAGTATTTTTGTTTAAAAAATAGTATAGAGGAAGAATTTTAGAGCGTATTTCCAAGGCTAGTTACATAAATTTGACATCACATTTTCTTTACTGCACTCAAAATGGTCATGATTCTATGAAATTCAAAAAATGCCGCACCAAACTAGTTTTCGTGTGAAAGTATGTGGTCCATTCAGTTTGTCGTCGATAAACAAATATTTTCCCATTTTCGGTTCTTTGACTCAGTTCTTGTCAATCAGCGTTTCGTCAATGATATCTTCTCTTAAAGCTTTGTCTTTACGGTACGGTCTTACGGTATAAAAACAGCTAAAGCGTGTAGGGAACATTCCGATTTTGGAGCTGTGTTTTTTTAACTGTATATTAGTTATATAGACTAGTTACCTATTTGATGTCCAGAAATTGGTACAATATTTTTTATAAAAAGACGTATATTAGGGGAATAAGCAAAAAGAAATACTTAAAGTTTTCATGGATTCATTTTGTGTGACATTTTGTGTGCTTTTGGATGTTACCAAATTCCTAAGGCTACAGGGATTGAATGCTTAATGTGCTCTTCATACCTGTGAAGAACTACCAATTTCACTCTCACTTGGTCAGTAGGTAGGTAGATTCTGTTCAAAACTTTGAATATACTCCAGCAGGAAGCAAAGCAGTAGTCTTTAGAACTGTGGACATCTTAAATATGACAAAATATCTAGATGTTGAAATACAAATAGCAGACGGTCGTGAGATGGTAGTCGCTTTCCCATTCTATGCGTCCGCGGACATGCGTGCGACAATGTGGCTGAAATGGAACGTTTAGACGTTATTAAGGGAAACTCGTGTGATAATTACTTACATACTTGCCAGAGAAGAAACGCGTGAAGATCTCTTTGAAATACAATACGAATTGACTGTCAAATTGTTTATTTAAGTTCTTGATTCAAATGGAGTTGGCGCATAACGAATTAAGCTTTACATTATATTGTTGGGAGGTTTAAAGAATTATTAAGAATTTTGTGCCCGATATGGCGATAGGCGACAGGTTAACTACTCTCAATTGCACTTCCGATTGTAGAGGAGGCCTATGCCACGCAGTGGGACGTATATGGGCTGATACAGATGGCGATAGGCTTGCTCCCGATCACATCAAGGCGATATGTAGGTGTCCTGGCATCACTACCTAAGTAAGTAAGCCTACCCCTTCTCGGAAAAAGGCGTGAGTTTATTTTTGTATTTGTGATAGCAGTTGGCTTTATAATCTTTCCTCATTTCCGTTCTTTTCAATATTTTCATCTTGAAAGGTTCTGTTTGAACGTGGATAAGTAGGAATCGTAGATGAAGTACTGACTACCTCTACAGCTCTGAAAGTGCAGTGGTAATATTTATCAGGTGAATTGCGTTATTTTGGCCGTATTTGTATTTCAAAATATATATACATGACGATAAAACTCAAGGATATGCAGGTTTCTTATCTCGTCAATATTTATTGTAAAATAAACTGCACTTCATGAGTAAAACTTGCTTGCCAGTTACGTGGTCCGAATCGCGGATGGAGGGCGACTATCTTTAGTATCTAAAATGTCTGCTTCCTTCGTGTCTCGGGAAACATTTAATGCTCGATCCAAATTTTTATCAGAGTGAGTCATTTCGGCCTTTACGAGCCCTCAAAATTATGGGAAGACGGTAAAATGAAGTTGTCACCTAAATGTACAACACGGAATTAATATTAATTATGGTTTTATTATCTTTTTAGAAAAGGTCATAAATTAATAATTGTGCTTATTACATAGATGTACATTGATTAGTGCGTGGTGGCCTGTTGGTAAACGGACTAGACGCGACTGCCAACATGTACACGGTGGTCGCGGGTTCGAATCCCAGGGCACACCTCTGACTTTTCGGAGTCATGTGTGTATTGATAGTCAACCACCACGCACTAAAACGGTGAAGGAAAACATCGTGAGGAAACCTGCATACCATAGCGATTTATAAAATTTCTATAGTATGTAAGTCCGCCAACCCGCACTAGGCCAGCGTGGTGGACTATATGGCCTAACCACTCTCAATCGTTCTCTCGATTGTAGAGGAGGCCCGTGCCCTGCAGTGGGACGTATATGGGCTGATACAGCAGCAGCAGCAGCAACAGCAGCAACATAGATGTTCGAAATAATTTTCTGGAATGAAATATAGCACCTGCTTTTCGACATTATAGAAACAGAACGTGTTCGTTAGAATTCATTCACACAAATCTAGTTGGTAGCTTACTAGCATCGGTTCTGGTATTGTAAATGCGTAAATTTTGCGAATGTTTATTTACTTTACGCATCTTTAAGGCCTTTCCATATAGCCAGTAATACTCTCATCCTATTTATGCAGGCCATTAATTGAAAGGTCATGGTAACTTGTACCTTACACAATATGCAAGACCTGAATGAGGTTTTCAAGTGTTCATTAAATGTTTTTACATCATATTTACATACATTTGCACTTCAACTAAGTAAACTTGAACGCTTCGTTTCGCGATTGATGTGTGGGTGCGGCAATCGTGTTTGTCATTATGAAACATATTTGGACCATGTCAAATTAAACCGTTGGACTATTTGCACATCAAGGTCCACCTTCCTTTATAGTCTAGCGCCAAGCGGCAGCGATGCACGGAAGCGAAATAAACAAATGACAATCTACAAAAATTTTTGTAAATCACGTTCTATTCGTAATTACTTTAGACAAATTCGTCTACCTATTTAATAATGTGTTAATGTAATGTGTTGAATGAATTACGATATTTCACTTTCCTTCACAATTTATTTTGATCTGTGACCACCAAGGTTACAATAAATAAGAATTAAGTTCTCGTAAAGAAGTATTCAAAATTAAATCTGTCATATAACCATTAAGTGAAATTATGCAATGAATTTAAACTATTTGTGTCCATTTCAACATTCCATAAGTCTTGCAAGTTGCAACGCGGTGTTATCTGATGTTTGTATTTCGTCCCGCCATTTGTAATCGTATTTTATAAAGTATCTGTCTCAATGTTTCAAAGTTTCGAAAGATTAGATAAGTAGGTACAAAAATTAACATTAGCATGGACACTTTAGGTTCGAACCCATATTGATCATTAACCAGCGATAAGATTAAAGGAACGGACCCTGAACGGCATGGGTGGGCCAGTTGTAATATCTTTCGTACATAACCATCATTATAGGATCTGCCACGGTCCTCATTTCAATACAAGCACAGGAACATTTGTTTAAATAGTCGGATCTTACTTATTTGGATGCATTATCTCAATGCTATGGCTAAATGACTTGAAACTATCTCGGCGAAAGTGTGTGAACGAAACGTCTGCGAACTTTGCATAATTTCTTATAATTCATCATAATATTTTTCAGTGTAATAAAGCCGTGGGTGGTGTGCCTTTGTTTCTACAAAGATTCCTCGCAAATGTTTTGCGAAAATAAAATCGAATCAAGCATTGCCTTTTAAATGATCGAAAACAATGATGATAGCTGATAAGCTGATAAGATCTAGCTTTCTTTCTTTGTAACTCTTTGTATTACTATTATATAAAAGGTATGCACAGATATACTTTTTTACGGCCAGGCGTCTATTTGGTTCCCAGGCATTTCGAAATTTGACAAGGTAAAAATGGATCGGTTTCCTCTTTTATCGCGCGTTATCTGTCTTTGCCCCACTTTTGAAGCCGTATTACCTGATTATTTATCAGTTACTTACCTTCCTCACAATAGTAACTGGTTTCACACGTAAAGAAAACAACGTAACAAGAAACCAACAGACGTATTACGTAGGGCTGTAAAACTCCGTTTGATATTTGTAGCCCATACATTTTATATAGTAGAGACCATGAATGACATAATTTAAAACTTGTTTAGGTCGATATAACTTATCAGTAGGTGGTTACTCCATCAAGTAAAAATTCCTGATGGAGTAATCATACCTTCGGTTTATTAGTTTTAATACTCTTTCGCCAAATCATGCACAGATTATTTATTAATTGAACGCGTTTTAAGTTAATTTCTACAGTTTTATAAATTCCTGTATTATTTTGACTAGTTTACCTTGAGTTGTGATTTAGTTATGTTACATTTTATGTTTATGTTTAAATGTAAGTAATGATCACTTCGCAAAATCGCAAATACAGGCTAACTATTTAAATTAACTTTAATTTAATAATTGTAAAATAAGGGTAGTTGAATAATTGTACAGTCACAGAGCGAACGACTAATACCTCAGTCTGCCCCGTGACCACGAAAGCTGTAAAGTAATCGAATCGTCGGGAAGTAAAAATCTAAAAATTAAACCAAACCCGCGATAAAATCCGTAAATAATAGTTTTATTTTAATGATCACTTTTATATTATGTATCGAGTACCGATCAAGATGCTTGTAAGAACCATTCATTTGCACTACCACGTTGGCTCAACACGTATTTAAAACCGTCTTTTCAATTTCCAATGTAAAAAGTACACAAGAGTTAAGTGACTTTCGATTAATGTGCAATAAAGACATGTTAATGTGAAAGCACTATAGACGTTACATCAGCTGATTTTTCTTTGTTTTGCTCGTACTAAAATGGATTGCGACGGGCAAGGTGTGTGGCCGATCCTACGGGAAACAGGTTTGCTGCGGCCGCAAAAAACCATTCAGATTTTAACGACGCACACTAACAAGCCGAGGTACAAAAGATTTTTTTCATAGATCAACCAATAGAACTCACTTTCCATAACACAGTAACATAGTGATACAATCTCCATGACGTCTCGTGTCGCAAGATGTACATAATCGGCAACGACATTTATTTTGTTACCAGTAGCATTAGAATGATGTTCTACTGGAGATAAAATTATTCAACTGTCATAACATTACCGCGTTGTATTTGTTACACGTTGATGACGACATTTTTGTTTATTTATTGCGAACGTGGTCATTTATGGACAGTATGTTGTGAAAATGATGCATTCCACCACGAAATATTATCTGACATAGTTTTTTTTCTTATCAATGTTGTTACAGACGGACTTAATGCATTATCAAGTGCAAAATTCAGTCTGTCGATGGTAGATTACGTAACATTTCGAACGTAGATATTTTTTCCCTTACCTTTCTTTATGTTAATCTTTTTAATTTATATTCACGTAATTAACGCCAATAAATTCATTGTTAAATTTATAAAGGTGTTAATGATAGGACGCAGTGTGAAATAAAAAGTGAAAAATATAAACGGCCAATAAATCACTATTCTTACCTAATTTAATAATATTTTAATGCAAAAAAGCTGACGCTGTAACAAAGGTTACCATTAACGAAGACAAGTTAAATAATGGTTGAACCACTGATTTCTAAAGTGAGATTTATCTTGTTTTTAAATTGGACCTTTGTTTCTAACTAATGATGCAACATTCTTTTTAGGGACACGCTGAGGCTGCGATTCGGGTTTTAGAATTACAATAAAGTACACAGGTAGAGAAAGTATTTTTATTCCTTAACACGTCATTCCTATGGATTTGCACCTGGTAATAAGGCAGTAAATATATATATCTGTTTTTTTTTCATATTATGTCTTTGAATTTGATTTTATCCCAAGCATTGATTATACAGTATGCTTTTCATTATCATAATCTCAAGGGAGGACTATTTTAAAGTACCTATGTAAATTTTTCAGTTTATGCGATATATCTACGAACATCTCATCAGTAGCATTTGCAGAATTCATCGGCAATATTTTTACTCTTTTGTAAATGTACATTCCATTTACATATTACGAACAATAATAAAAATAGAGGCAGATATGTCGAGAATAAATGGGGGTCGGTTCAGGTCACGTTTTACGATTTGTTTATTATCATATTCCGAACGTTTTTAGTTTCTTGCTCGTCGGCACATTAGCTGCATTGGACTTGAATGTTTCTTTATGTTCTGCCCAAAAAGAGGAAATATGGATGTCTTGATTGAGATAATTTAAATTCTGTTGAAACTTCAGACTTCGTAACGTGGCGAGAATACAACGCGTCAACTGTATACTTTGACAAACATTTAGTTTCTTATAGTTATTTATTTTTATTCATCTTTAAAATGCCGTATTTTTAGATGTAGCGTTTTCGTGGGGACTTGTACGAATAGTGTCAAATATGTTTACTTATTTTTTCTTGGAAATGTCTATAAGTCATTTTGAAAATATTCCCATTGAGTTAAATTAATGTTGCTAATTAGCAGTTGTTAGTTTGAGGAAATTACAGTAAATAATGAGTTTTAAAGACATTATGAAGTTTATCTCTCGTACCTGAACAATCAAGTACACCTGTAAATGCACTAAAGTAAATAGAGCAATCAGCAGAATTGCTGTCTTTTCCTATTTATCTGACATCTTTCTTGCTCTGTACCTAAGCACAATGTACATTATGATCGCACTGATTATGAATAGAGTGTGCATACATCCGCGTCTTGGTTCTATTTAGACGTCCCGATTTCATCGACTACTTCTAATGAGTACACGTTTGCTTTTGTGCATACAACAATAAATTCCATTGAGCGTAATTGTCGACCATTGAGCGTACACACAAGACTGATGGGTATGACAGTAATGCAAATCTTCGCCGATGTTTCACCCATCAACCATTCCTCAAACTGTGGTTCGAAGTGTACTCGATGTTCCGAGTACTCGTTCAATAATAAGCGAAGAATGACGGTCCTCGGTCACGTGTGCCCGCGGGTCCGAAATGAAAGTGGCAGCGTGGGCGAAACCTCAGTCTATTCCGTGAGAAACAATCGTGGTATTATTGTCCTTCATACAACATACGCATTTAATAGTCGTTTTGTCGCGCTATAAATGGTTTCAATTAATTGCGAGATTGATATCGTAATTGACGTACGATTTCGTAGTATTTCTTCCAAGGTTAATGTCTGAATAAAATAACGTATGTATAATGTATATTTATAAATTGTAATTGCAATTTTACGCATCAAACTTGCATGTGTATTTTAAAGCAGTTCAATTATTTATATCAGCAAAGTAATACCACCAATAGTTTCATTCCAAAAATGTAGATTCATAGCACAAGTCATCAATTTTTCTATGTAATTAAAACTCAAACAGCCTCTAATGGAGCATCATCTGCATGAATGATTGGCAAGCGAAGTGCATCGAGCCGTACTCTATACTAGTATCAACCGTGGAAAATGAAACAGATCGTATTTTTTAAATTTGTTTTATAGCACTGAATGGCGAGGCGAGCATGCCGTTCGCTGATGGTAAGCGATACGACTGCTTATGCTTTTGCTTAGTCGCAAAACCAAACAACATCTTGAATTACAAAGCAATGCTTGGCACTCCACTGTACTCCCCATCCTGAGACATAAGAAGTCTCAATATGTCCAGTAGTTACTCTGTAGTAGTTAGTCTACAATATCCTTCAAAACTAAACACAAAAGTGCATTTACACTACTGTTTGGGGGAAGAAAAGGGAAGGGAAGAGTATTTATTATTATTTAGCATTTGGCATGTCCGATGTTTTGCGACACTCGCGAAGCTCACCAGGTAGTGTCCGCGCGACGCGTGCTCTTGACCCCGACGCGGTGACTCAGCCGGACGGACTGCACCGGCGTATTATGTGAGAATTACTCCACGCACCTCATTATTCAATGTTTTGATAGTGTCGCTTACAAGTACTCCAAAAACATTAACGTTTTCTGTTATTACATTATTTGAGAACATTCCGATGTGAATCGAGTAATATTGGTGATTATATTTAATTGTGGTGTTAGGTGGTCGTTATGTTTAAAACTATTGACAATAATCGTATAGTATAGTATTTTATGCATCCAATTACAATGATAAATTAGGAATAATGTTTGCAATTAACCTGATCGCCATAAGTTAAGTTCAAAAACAGCCGAAGACAAGTAGAGTTAGAAGAAATCGAAAGGTGTTTAATTTATACGCCCTTAAATCAATTTAATAGCTAGTTTATGAATAACTTGTACGTTCCCTTAAATTGTTTTACGACTTTAGTAATAAATTTACTTTCACCGATAATATTTGGTGTAGGTATTCATAAGTGTATGATACATTTTGTAAGGCTTGTCTTATCTGGAATGTGGGTGGTGACCAAACCTTGGTTTAGATCAACATATATAGAGCCATATCAAGTAGAGAAACTATTGCCAAACCAATTCATGTATATTTAAAAAGCGTGACATTTATTTTAAGCATATTAATTTAAGTGTGAGAGAACTTTGTGAGTAAATATATAATTTGTATTGAGATATAACGTCTATAAATTTCAATTTAATTTATTACTGGACACGTAAAGTGTCAGTTAACGGAATGCTTGTAGAAACGTGTGATCTATAGGCGACCTTTATATCTTTCGTCATTTTATGTATTTGAAATGCAGCGTAATGTGTCTCAGACCATTCATAAACAGGCAATAAACGTTAGTTTTTAGTGACGGTCGTAATTCCATTTCACGGGTCTACGACCATGCGTCTCCGAACACCATAATATTAGTGGGTATTGAACGCATAACTTGTCTAAAGGTAGCAATCAGTCCGGTACGTCGTCGGTTATGAAATAATACACTTATATCTTGCAATGTGAATAATAAATATGCAGATTCCAGGTAATGATTCAAGGAAAGACTGGAAGAGGACGATTGAACGAATATTGTATGTATAAGTTTCAATGAATTGTATACATGGGCAGGTGTCAGACTTTTGATACAAGGAAATATATTTGAAGTAATCACTACGGACGTTATTAAGGAGCGAGCTTCAACATCTGCCATTGGTCATCTTGTACACATTACTTTGGCGACAGCTGGATGTCTTCAATATGTCATGTTCAGGATTTGATTAAGCGTCATAAAATCATTACACACTACCAAAATAGCGCCAAGACCCTTATTTTACTGGCTTTACGTAGATTTAGACTGCCCTTGTAAATTATTTTAATAGTACTATTACATTTATCTAAATATTCCTAAGGAAGTTGACACAAATGTTAATATGTTATAGGGACATTAAAGGCTACAACTATTACCAACGTGGTCGGAACAACGTCAAACGTGTCTCACAGGCGAGTATCCTGTAAAAGCTTTCTTCATCTCATTTGTATGCACGCCGGCGACATTATGCGATTGTGTAGGTACCACTGACAAATAGCCTCGTGGCCGGACCTTTGTCGGCGACGTGTCTACACACGACACACGACACATCGCTCATTGTCTACTTATGTGCTATGTACTTTTTGTTCCGGGATAACAGTTTGTTTTCGTGTTAGCATCATTTGACTGTGATGAAGTCAAATGACGTTTGTAATCTTTGAACCATTATAGTTAGCGTTAGGTTAGGCAGTGTTTATTGTCTGAACATTACTTGATTTAGAGCCGAGGGAACGGCGACATTCTGCCGGACGCTGAAAGATTCCTTTGTTGCTTTAAAAGTAAGCTTCTTACAATGTGCAGAAATATTTGCTGTACAAAAATTGTCTGCAGTAAATGTCACTATTAACATCTCATCACGAACAATAACCTCGACTCCCATCGTTCATTAAAAATTACGTGTAAAGGAATGTGAGGATTTTAACGGGACAAAGAAAATTCCTTATGCGTACTCGTACAAAAACCTGCCAATATCTCATCGCGTAGCGGTACCGAAGGAGTGTACCGGACTGCATTCGCGGCATTTATTAAAGAGGCCTGGTTTCGATGCAATAATATTTACACGCTGTGCTTCTGCGAACCAGTGGTTTCCGCTGTGTGCCGTCAGAAACAACGCCACCGCTCCTTATGTCCATCCGCCGGACGGCCGCGCCGCTACCACTCACATTAAACTGAGCCATTAAAATATTACTTATTCTTAATCATACTTTTATATCCAAACATATTAAACCCGAGGATCCTGTTAGTGTTACGAATAATTCTCAGGATTGTTTAGAAAGAATGCATAAAGAGGCTACAATGAGTGACTGATGATGATGCACAAGTCTTCCCTGTAATATCCAATAGTTAGACAAAAAATATATTCCCATGGTTACGTCGGGCTAAAGTAATAGTAAACGGTAACAAAAAATTTACCGAACGATATTTTGTTCCGGAGACAAGTTTTTGTTTGACGAATCACAAAACAGTTCCGTTTTACTCTCAAGGTTAGGTTTGAATGCAAATCGGAAGACCTGTCAATGTATTTTCAAAATGTAAATAAATCAGGACGCAGAGCGAAAGCTGAACAATTCCAAGGTTTTCGTGGTCGGTTCATATAGATCTTGTTGAATGCGTACGTCAAATGGAGCTATTTCTTGGCGTGTTGCCGTCTCCACTGCATTATGCTGTTGAAATGGAAGATATATAGGTAAACGATCCTTTTGCGTTACATCCGTGCTAGTTTTAAGAAACACACCATGATATGGTTTATTAGTGTATGGGATCCGAGCGAGCTGTACGGTTTTATTTGCTGTTTTATTGGAATATCTTAGGAGTGAATATGCGTGTGAATATTAGCTTCATGCGTCATGGACATCAAGTTATTTTTCAACATATCTCCATCTTATTCGTTTTGGTTTCGTAAATATTTTAGCTTATATATAGCATTGGATCGGTAGTGTAAACACAACTGATTAAATTTGCTCTAGTTGAACTACTGTTCTACTATCTCTAAATATTTATAATATTGGGTTGCGACGATTATTAGGTAGTTTAGCAATATCTACGTCATATCGCTCTGATGTTACTTTACTGACTTATCGAATCAGCGTCATCATTTCTTAATTCAACTCTAAATTCTAAATTTATTCCGTCTAAATCTTGCGTCTTTATAACTGTTCCGGGACAAAAATGCTGAAGGCGAATATGAACGACCTCTGCGGAAAATTTCACATTAACTGCTTCATTGGCCACAGCTCTATCGATTTATAAACAAACATTCGAACAGCCTCGGCGGCAATGTACATGGGATTGTTGTGAACTATACTGGATGATATAATGCTAATGAAATGACCTTTCCGACCAAAACGGTTGAGTGGTTTTTGTTCCATGTTTTATGGGAAAATGGAGGGCCTCAAGTAGAAGTAGTAGTAGTAGTACTACTTACGTGAGGGCAAAAGGTTACTGCGTCTATAAATATCTGTATCACTTAAGGCACTAGTAATCTACGGCAGGCGGAGAAATTTATTTGGCTTCTTGAATCTGTTTGCATCGGCGTCAAAATATCACAATAAGTATTAAAAAAAACTGAATGAGAAACTGATCGGAATCTGATACGTGCACGAGCAAGCTTAAACGCAAAATATTGCATAAACGTGAAAATATGCAATAACATTCTCTTTGGCGTTTTGGTGAGAAACATGTTACATTGAGTATTTTAAAGGACAATGGGCACAAATGTATGGAACCTGGTACCAGCTCCAATCGAAATTAGTGATACACCGTTGGAAAGGTATTTTAGTGTAGATTAATGATATCAAGGGCGCTAGACCTGATTCGCTGTCCAATCGAAGAAATCGTACTTTATAGTTAAAAATGTTTTGTTACATCATATTAAGTACACATACTTTTATTGTTGTTTTTTTTTTCAATTTGGCGTGGTATTATTATAATCCCAGGGCACACTCCTGTTTTTTCGAAGCCATGTGTAGAGTGATAATCAATTACTTTGCACTTTAACGGTGATGGAAACATCATGAAGGAAACCTGAATATCATATAGATATTCCAGAATTTCTGTCTAGGTAAAGTTCGCCAACCCGCACTTGGCCAGCGTGGACTATGGCCTGATACGTCTTGATCGATATTTCGGCTGCTGAGGCGTGCCTTGCAGTGGGACGTTTATGGGCTGGTATTGTTAAAGTATAATATTACTCTCACATGTCGGTACTGTATACGTGCACGCAAAAGTCACACATCTTCAATTCCGTAGTCAGTTATGTCCTCCATTATCTATAGCAGCTTCTCTATAAGTTTTGATGAGATATAAACTGTTATTTAGGTGCTAGTTTTAACTGGTATGTCCCCAATTATAGCAATATCACGTCTTGGTACACTTAATCGTGGAAAATCGGCCATATCATTGGCTTCCAATCTCTGAAAAGCTCTTCTGTCATTTGATCTTTTTTCTTCTTCATCTGTATCAGTCTATATACGTCCCACTGCAGGGCACGGGCCTCTTCTACAATCGACAGTACGTTTGAGAGTGGTTAGGCCAAATAGTCCATCACGCTGACCTAGTACGAGTTGGCGGATTACATACCATAGTTTTTTTTATAAATCGCTATGCAGGTTTGCTTACGATGTTTTCCTTCACCGTTTTAGTGCGTAGTGACTGATTACATACATGACTCCGAGAAATCAGAGGTGTGCCCTGGGATTCGAACCCGCGACCACCGTGAACATGTTGGCAGTCGCGTCTAGTCCGTTTACGAACAGGCCACCATGCACATAATTCTTCTAGATTTCATATCACTACATTTCATTACATTTCTTCTACATAATTGTACAATAAGTTTGGGATTTACATTTTTTCAGTTATTTTTTTGTAGAAAAGCTTCTGCGTATTGGCCATCTCTAACTGGATAGTGGAAGTGGTTTATTATTGCTGCTGCAATCGGAAAGTCCCCAAACATTATGAATTGTAATAATTAAAACATATTAGGCACAATAGCTTAAAATATCTTTTAATTCGGCCGTTAACCACTTCCACTACCCATCGGCATATTGTAACCAGTCGGGAATTATTTTCATGAAGAGAAAGTTGTGCAGGTCCCAGGTTTTTTGTCGGAGAAACGTGGTATTTGTATCCATATTCTTTGATTTTGCCTAAAATGTCTCTTAGCCCACGATGAAGCAATATGTGCAAGGGATTTTTTTCATCGTTCATAAAATCAGGCATCAGTCTTAGTGGCAGCGTATGGTTCTTTTACATCTGTAATGCATCCGTCTTTCCTCGTTTCCGAATAGTATTTTAGGAATCCTGAGGTTTCTATCAAGGAAATTGTCTTTAGGTACGTGATCGAAACCCTTGTCAAGCACAATATAGTTAGTTCTAGGACACTCTCGTGTATGGGCCAACTGGCGTTCGACTTTTCTTCCTGACATATTAAACAATACTTCAAGTCTTCATTGCATTCTCCAGTAAGTAGCCTTGTCAAAAAATACCCAACGTGGGTCTGGGATCAGAACTTGCCTTTCGTAGCGAAGTCTTTTGGTCTAAAATTGCATTAAATTGTTCTGTAGTACGTCCAGTCCAAAAATACCAACAATGCATATAGTGACTGATTCTTCGTTCGTTCGACTTTGCTTCACTCAGCCATATTAAATATAACGTAAACATGCTCGTATTTAAAATGTTATAACAAATGATTAATGAACTGTTGTGATTTAAACAAATTGTAAATTGGTTTTAAAAAAAACAACACTGCAGAATTTCTTGCCCATTCTTCTCTAGTGAAAATTGCTTTCCAAACCAGGTGATAGATAAAAAAAATAATTGAATCTAAATGATGTAGATCATCTTAAATGGATTCAATAAATTATTTTCATTTCATTTCATTTGATTTGGTATTTTATTCATGGTCAGCCTAGAATCAAAACCTGGAAACATGATTGACCTGGTAGCACTCTAGCATAACATAGCTACTAGCGTCTGCCTACCCCTTCTGGGAATACGGATTGAGTTTATAAGCATCCATACAAAAAAGGAAAGGAAAGTTAAAAAGTTAATTGACAATTAACCTATAATGTAGCATTTCCTCGAATTAATTCAGCTATATCTGCACGCATTCTTAGTAAGTTTTCCGATGAAATGCGCACTTGATATCAGCTTCGGTATAGCCCTCTTCAGCAGATTACACAGTTACGGAATCAGTCGATTATTACATATGTATATCCAATATCTTCTGACGACTATATTTCAAAACGGACAATACATACAGGTTTGTCGCCATAATATTATTTTCTTCTCTTGAAAAAAGCTATCCAACGAGACTAAATTCATTTTGATTGGACATGGGTACCAAAACGCCCATCATCCTTTAAAATAAGAATAGAGAAGGACAAAATATTAGCCCCAAAAATAGTTTGTTACAGATTGTGATTTATGAAAGGTACCAATGATAAAACCAATAATCAAGAGTTCCACAAAACGTAAAGTAAGAATGACATATAACAATATTTTAAATTACTCTGAAACGAACACTTGTAAACATTTATAAGTTTTTGAAAAGCCTTTTATAAACACGAATCTATAAGTAGTAACAAGCGGTGACAACTGTTTTAAAACACATTTAAACAATGAACCGAAGATTGCCGTAAGCAGTAACACAAGCACGCAACAGCAGGTGAAACATTTAACACCTTCCTAGATGGATGAGTGACGTTTCTAGATCAGGGGTCGTATTATGACATACCATCGGCATTGCGACTGGTCGCGTTCGAAGGAGATAGCTTGTATGAACCGTATAGCGGTGTCTCTGTTAGCGATAGAAAAATCGCAATCGTGTATAATAAAGGCCAGATCTGATGGAATTGTTTTATCGTTCCGCACCGTGAACCCACTTACCAAATCGCAAAGAGACCGTGCCATTGTTTTTGTTTCGCAATTGTCTCTTTTTTGTTCCATGTAATTGAATTTTGAAGGGTGTTTATAATATACCATCGTTGGCATCCTAAATACTTATTAATGTCTCGTGGAAACGCTTTCTACTATTTTATTCAAAATGATTTATGAAAATATCGTACCAAATTACGAGATCTTTAGCCTTTTTTAATCATGTAAAAGTAGACTTTGACGAATGTAATTAATTATGTGATCTTGTACGCGTGCGTAACATTTATTTTATTGCATAAAACATCTAAAAAATGGACGTTTTTATTTAAATAAAGATATTTGAATAATAAATTATATTATGCAATTATATTATTTTATTTACTGGTGGTAGGTCTCTCATATGTGAGAGGCTGCCTGGGCGGGTACCACCACAAAGTCTATTTCTCCCGTCAAACAGCAGTTTAAATGCACTGTTGTGTTTCGGATTGAAGGACATTGTAGCCAGAGTAACTACTGGACATATTGAGACTTAACATCTTATGTCTCAGGATGGCGAGCGCAGTGGAATGCCAAGCATTGCTTTGTTATTCAAGGTGTTGTTTGGTTCTGCTACTGTTCATGGGCGGTCGTATCGTTTACCACCAGGCGAACGGCATGCTCGTCTCGCCATTCACAACAATAAAAAAATAATGCAAACATAATAAACAGCTGGAATAATCATATACGACATGATTATATTCCAAGTTCATTGATTTATTCAAATTATTGACTTTTTCAACTATAATTAAACAGACGGGCGTGTCTGTACCGGTTTGGGATGTGAAAATATTTACACTGACGTTTCGGAACAATGCGTGAGAGTAATCATTCAGTGACTATATTAAGGTTTCCAGTTTCTATAATTATTGGTACATCACGTGCGGGGCTGTTTTATGTAGAAAAACTGGCCGGTCTTACTTGATCAAACAAACCCGTCACAGCATCACGTGAAAGTACAACGAAAGTTATGCGACGACGGCTATCGATGAAAATGATTGATCAACTACTACTGTTCCTATTCAATAGTAAACTCTGTACGATGATTTAATTAAAAATATCAATTAGATTTACGAGAACACCTTTCCTTTTAATCAAAATGAAATTTATTCTACGAAAGACCGTTTGTCTGTGAATAAGTTTCACGGTAATACATAATTGCCATTAGGAGCCCCAGCAGGTACAAGATTGTCAGCATGTGTAATAACAGTCTATACTCTATACCATGACCTATCGACTTCGCATTCCATTAAAATTTGCAGTCATGAATAAACGATCAAAAATAGAGCCTTGTTCACAAGGACTTATTCCTAAATATATTTTCGTGCGTAGGCTTCGATTTGAGGTCTTGTCAAATAACAAATAGTATTAGATCGTTTTAATTATGTCAGTTGGGATATTTTATTCTTTTTTATATTTGTAAGGTGTAATAGTATCATTTTATACCGAGCTTGCTACCAAAATAGTTCGGAATATTTGCCGTTCGTTGCCACGGTAGGCGCGGGGCGTGAAGGAATATATTTGAAGTCTCATACAGTTGTACACTTTGCCTTTTGCAGTTGTAAGCTTAAAGAGCATGCATACCTGCACTCGTTTTATTTTGAGCGTGTGCGCTGCATAATTACGGCGCGGTTGCTTTGCCCACAAGGCATTTGCCTCTCCTATTACATCTATGTTCGTTATACATTACGCAACTCGTAAAAAATCATTTTCACTGAGTTCTCACGAAAATTTTATGCTTGTTTTTGATTGATAGGCGTGGGCGACTTTCATTAAATTTCGCTCGTATGCCGTTGAATCGAGATAGATTATTCAAATTCGGTGCCTAAATTACCGCCTACAGGAATTTTAACGAGACAGCTCGTCACGGCGGAAATGGTTTCTAAAACCTGCGAGACCGCAGTGTCAATCATTTGATTGTCATGGTTATCGGGCCTCATCGAATTGTCACATAATTGTTGAATAACATCGGAGATTATATAATTTTTGCCTTGACAGTCTGCGCTATCCCGTTCATGACTATGACAGGTGATAGACTCGTTTATGTCCGATTGTCATGGCTCTTTACGCTTTTTGCATTGCAATTACGAGCATGACGTAACCTTTGTTGTACATCAATAACCACGATAGCCAATCAAGATTATAAGCTTCGAGAATATGTATTCAATCTCGTGATACAATTAATGAAGACTTAAACGCTGGCTTGAATCGAAAGAATATCAATAAAAAGTCTTTCAGAGGTCTAATTTTTGCACGGAACACACGAATGAATCCAATAAATGTATGTAATCAAGATCGGTTTAATCTCAGTCGTGAAGAAAAATAGCGCATCCAATTAAGATACGAGACGAAGTGTAGTTATTAAAATAGCAAGTTTAACGGCTCCGCGTTGACATGGAAACCGTTTAGTATGACTCATATTTTACTTATACACAGATCGAAATCACGCCTAGATTTTCTTTGTTAACTGTTATGTGTGATTCATAATTATTCAAGTCAGTTGGTCGCACATTCGCACGCCGCGACGCGTTGTGGCATTAGCATTGCTTTTGAAGCAATCAATTAAATTTTTTGTATTTTGTAAATTGTACATTAAAGTCATAAAAAGAGCTTTAATGTCAATACAAGGTCTAGTTATATAAGAGTAAATTGGCTTGAAGTGTGTAATTTTATTAAGGTGTTTAATAAGGAAGTAATAATCTGTGTAGTCGGTGTAAACGACAATATTATTAAGATTAAGCCACGCGTGGCGTGTCGCCAGAGTCCTTCGAATGTTCACTTGATTGTCGGGTGTGGTGGGAGCTTGAATGTTTCGAATTCCTGAAAGCCAATTACGCTGATAAATTGTACACAACTTAATTCTGTCTTTATAGGTTTATTACATAACTTGCTTGTCTTAAATATTTAATCATTCGTCGACTTGTATTTAGGACAACCTGTCGCTGATTTTAAGGCTCTAACGCCCGAATACTGGAACGCCATTCAAATAATAAGTTGCTCTTAACAGCGCACGGCCCACTTAGCCAGTACATTTAATCGGGATTAACGTATTTAAGGGCCATTTATATTTAAGTTGCGTTCCAGTATTTGGGCGTTAGTCTAATAAATTCACATCGTTCAATCGTTTGCTTAACTTCTAAGAATATTATATCTTTATTTACTCTTTATTCTTGTATTACTTATTATTCATATCCCACGATATTACACCGTTTGGTGCATAATGATTATATTCAGGTTATAGAATCAATTGACTTACAATTTCATCAATCAGGTTATTTCCTGTATTCAAACTCTATATCAATAGACAACAACACATAGCGTAACAAGCGACGATAATCTGTCCAACACGTTTCGCAAGAAAGTTAAATTAATAACCTTATATTAAAAGTAAAAGTACAACAAACGCCTTGATTGCCAACCATAATAATTGCAGATGAATCTATTGTGCAATTAGCAACGAAATTGAACAAAGAGAAACACCTGTATTCCGATATTACATGGCGCACTTATAGTAAAATGTTTTGAAATCGTTTTGTAATCAGGTTCATCGCTTATTGTTTTTTTGGGTTTGATAACACCTGTGCGCACCATCTGCCGTGGCGCCAGTATTAACCGTTAAAAAACAATTGGAATAGCATCCCTCGAAAACGGTTGGCTGTTATTACATTATTATAGCAGTGAAGTAATGTGGCATAGAATTCGAGGTGAAGCAAATTCTTAATTTCAGTTTAAAAATTTCATATTATGTAAACTTTTGCCGATGTTTACTCCCTGTTAGGAACATCTCTATACAAAACAATATTCTTCATTGTAAACCAATTCATAAAATAAAAACAAAATACATAAACAAATAAAATAACTTAATAGTATTTTCAAGCTCTTCAAGTTAGATGACTCTCTTTTTGCGCCTTTTCATGTCTTTTGACCGATGTTATGGAGAATGTATGTGGCGCTCGGGAAATTATTTGTAGGTACTGTTTCTCTCTAGTTTTTCTTTTACTATAAAAATCTTAGCCTTGACAGGGTAAGACAGTCATACTTTTGCATTAATATTAGCAAGGATTTGAGTTGCTTATTGGCTGGTGCGAGTAAACACGTAATTATTATCTCACATGCATCGCTGGCAAGCGGAGTGTCACTGGCGTGTTTGGCATTCGCACTGGCTAATTTTGGAAGCGTCCGTTGACTTTAGCCGGACGTCGTAAAGTCCGCAGGATCTACTGTACCAACAGAACGCTATAACTTGTACGTATACGCTCCGTGTTCTATGTTATCTCAATCTAATTCAGTGGTTGTAAACCTGCGGTCCGATATAAATGCTCGGGTATCAGGTAATTAATTGGAGAATTCAGTGGTTTATAGCATTCGGTTAGTGCGACTAGTTATTGCGGTTTGAAATGGTACATTTGATTTAATTTTAGTTGCTGGGTTAAAGGGCCTTTTGTTTCTTGGATAGCAAATTAAGTTTGCTAATGAATATTAAGAATCTGATAGGAAACGATCTTCTTGCTCTAAAACATTTACTAATCAGGAGACATTGATGAGTTGTTTTTGAATATCTTCCATCCACCTATCTCCCATCCTAACGCAAGGACGGCTGGGTCGTCAATTACTGATGACTCACATTTTATAAGTTTCTCTTGTAATTTTGACTGATATTCGATTACAGCAACCGAATATAACGTTTAAATCGACTCTATCTAGCTCCCTTAGCTTAATTATTCAGCTATATGTTTTGGAAAATTATTTAGAACCACTGGTCGAAAGTATATCACCAGTTTCGAGTAACAACGTGGGCTGGCTCCACAAACGTCATTGTAGGTGGCCACAGTCTACGATTGTTTTGCTGCATTGACAGCTTAGCAGATTAACATATCGTAAGATAAACGGTATATATGACATACCGCTCCACATATTGCTGATGTATTTATTAGTTGGCGATATTGCCAAAGTTGTTTTGGTGTGTGATATGACGAAAATAATTAAAATAGCTGAGATGGTGTAGCCAAATAACATATTGATGTCCATATATTTGTCTCTACAATAGACACTACTGTAGATTACGAAAAAACTTTGTTGGAGAACGGTCACATGTTGATATTTAGATTGTATATATATATATATCAAATATCTCTTTATGAATATATAATATTATAACAGAAATAAAGATTGAGATAAAAGTAGAATTGAAATTGTAGTACATATACAGACTGCTGGTTTGCCAATCTATCCTTGGTATTGTGTTGTTATAAGTTCTTGTACCTGAAGAAAGATAAATGTATTAAAATATAATATTAAGTAAACCTAAAAACACTTAAAAAGAAAATGATATTAAAAGCTTGATTAATACAAGTGAAAAACCGTGAACAGTTAATAAGGTGATTAACATACTCATCGACTGATATAAATTGGTAAAGTCCAACGCGTATGATAATTCAAAATCGTACATTTATAATGGTCACGACAAATTCGAGGAAACGATTTTGACAATGGGTGAATTAATGCGTATGGTGACGATCATGAGACACGTACTGATAGAACGAGGATCGTGACTGCCGCCCCGCTGGGGGCTACTGACAACTTTTACACCAAGGACATTATGTTAATTCGAAGGGTTATTCATATTGGATTATTAGTTAATGTGAAACATTTGGGTATAACCATTGAGATAATATACTAGAGGGGACACTGCAAACAAAATGTTTGTAAGAAAGTGAAGGGTACATTCTATTTCTGTCTCTGTCACGCTTACGAAGTAACATATCTTCCTTCTCGCTTCACTGTGTACCCTTGCGCACGCGCCATACGCAGAGATTTTGTTCCCGATGTCCGCTCTAGTATAATTCCTCAATGGGTATAACCAACTAGTGGTTTCGATAGGTAATTTGTTTTTCAGGACGCTAGTGTTATTGCTACGTTTTCATTATTGGATTAAGGTTTTGTTATAGTTTTGCGGTGAGTTAATTAAAACAGGAATAAGGTATTTTTCCAGATTTACTCTAAATATACGATTCTTATTTCTATTTGCCAACAAGCTCCCAAGTTCCTAGCTTATTTAAATAACAAATTAATTTGGGTTTTAAAAATAAAATCATTTATGTCTTTAATAGCTGGTTTATTAGGAATATGACAGATATATTTTTAATATAAATTTGTGTGTTATGACGTCGCGTCGTGGACCTTATAAGAGTCGTTTGTCCATGTACTATCAAATGCGTAGGTGTATTGCAAAGTCAACATGATAATGTAAGCAAAAAGACAAATAATATTATAGCTCATTTTAATATATATTTCCTTGTAATTGCAATAAAACTCTATATTTTTATGTGCTCTCTTTCATTTTTACGACCCAAACATCCGTTTTGCAGATACAATTAGGGGTGATGCGTATTTATCGTAACAGTTCAAAAGAACAGGTAGAAGCAAATCACAGATAACAGTTGTTCTCACTGTTAACAAATATCTGTTCCTCAGGCCTAATCTGTTCTTAAAAATATAACAGTTGGTATTAACAAAACTGTTCTCATCACCCGTCTCTTTTAAATGTACACACGAATGTCACTTGTTAAAACGAGACACACCTAGTATTTATGCGAAAAAAAGCAGTTGGCAGTCATGTACGAACAAATCGTCTTTAAAAAATACTTCTTGAATTAGGTCGTGTTACTTGTTATAACGTTCCGTCTCCCTCACACCATCTGAATAGGCCTTTGCTAGAACGAGAAGCACCTAGTATTTTATTTGACAAATACAATATGCAGCGCTAGAAGAAATCATACATACAAAATGATATAAAAATAACAGGCTGTTATTTAAGAACAGTTATTAGGAACTGTGATTTGGAAGGAACAGTAACAGGAGGAACAGATATTGAGTTTGACCTGTTATAACACAACTCTAGATACAATCCTTTGAATAGTCCGATGCTTAATTACTGATTGGAACAGAATACAAGAGCTCAATTTATGATTCTTTGTTATATTACAAAGCATTAAACAGGCACTTTAATTATTCTTTATTATGACAGGCCGTAGCGGCCGATAAAAGAAAAGTAAACACTCGCTTGTCTGAAACACCGCTGTCTGCATTCCAACTCAAAACATGACCTTTCACCACTATCTAACCTCTCGGTAACGTTACGCAACATTTAAGAAATTAATAGATACCTACTTTTGAATGTAAAGAGTGAATGGCAGGCACTTGATGACCGAGCGCCGGAGCCGCGGCCTTCGAGTCAGCTGGCCCACCCACCTCAACACTGCTGACTATTGAATCATCATCGCCCACTGTTCCCGGCTCACTGCTTAGCATAGCCTTTGTATTAATGTTAACGGCTTCTGTGACCTTCAATCCTAATTTCTGTTTTAACAGTTGACTCGTTTTGATTAACGTTTCACGGTTAGCTTTGCACGTTAAATTTGCAATTTAATCGATTTCATTGATTTAGACAAAGGCGGTGTTATTTATTGAGTTTAGCGTCGTTGATTTATGATAGACTAGATTTCTGAGAATATTTATTTATTTATTTAATGAAGACTATTGATTTGAATAATATTACTATAGTACAAGGACGTAATAAATCTATATATTCTCTTTGGTCGTCTAAAAGCTATACTTCTTTAGAAAAATCTTTCAAAGTTTAAGTACAAGTATTTACGAGAAATTACCCAAGCGTAGAACATTTAAAGCATCTGCAATTAAATCAATAAACACATAAAAACGTAATAGCACTTGATTGACGCGTCGAACCTAAAAACGAATTGACATAATTTCTGATGTGGGGCGGCCGTTCTGACCCGTTCAATGGCCCAGAATTGAGGTATGCTGACATTAACAAATTGCAGATTTTGTCTCATGCCGCGGGCCGTGTGCAGATCCGTCTGTTTGGGTAATATTAGGTATTCGTACGGATTTATCGCGACCGTAAAAGGCACATTACCATATCGATCGAGTCTTTTAGGAGCAGCTTATTGTGTGCTGATCAATATTTTAATGGCTCATTTATCGCGTTCTATTGGAAATTGATTTAAATTTGGTGGGGCGACATCATACCTATAATCCTTTTTGTTTGTATACGATCAATAAACATTCTCAAATTTTATTATCCCATTTATAGCCCACAGCCGTTGCAGAGTTCAAATGAACGTGTACGTATTTCTAGTAGCAATTACTTGGACTTTAGGCGGTTAAAGTTTGAAACATGTGTGCTGTCAGCGTGCGCTCGTTAGACGAAACAAAAACTGGGCTAAGAGTACAGTTACACTGACATAGAACGAGTGAATCACTGGCAGTGGCTCTAAGGAGCGGTGCTTTACCCACAGTCGTGTCTATTTGTGTAGACTGTAGCCGACAGTAAGTGCGCGCGGTTTCGCCCGCCACTTTGATGATACCTTTGGAGACCACCGCTGTGCCGCTTGCACAGATTAGACGATGGATTTTTAGGGTTATCGCCATATGTTACTGTTTGTAAACAAACCTCCTAAATTACAGACGCGGAAGTTATATTTTTCTGAACGTAAAATAAACGGTCTAATGTGACAAATTATTTCGCTGTCATTAAGCTTTAGATTAAAGATGTGTGTTTTGCCAGAAAAACCGGTTTATTTTTCGGTTGGTGCAATTTTAGAACATAAATTATAAACACCTACACATGTTGCTATTGGACTTGTGTCTCATTGTGTCTAGTTTTTCTTCTGCTGTTGTAATCATTATTAATGTGACATAATGATTAAAGTAATCCATAATTGCACGTCAAGGTATCTTATATATTGCATAAAACTTGATTAACTTAGTTATAAAATGCTTACATATTTAATAAACCTTACAAAGGAAAGAATGTGGCGTATGCGGTCGCGGCAGCCCTAATCGATGGCGAATGAGTAACGGGCGGATTCCTTATAAGAATGCTTCGGGTCAAATCAGAGGTTCGCATCGCAGATTGGTGTCAGTGTACTTCGTTTTCTCTCCTATATGCCATGTATGGCCGGTTTGTACCACAGCGGCGACTTATCAGACCCTATCAGCCATCACGGCGCCTTTGGGCAATGTTTTGATACGCAAACATTTGATGTAACCGCTCGAAGCCATGTAATAACTTTTTAACATGAACAATAAGTAACTTTCTATTTCGATTAATATTAAGGAGTGCCAACAAATGATAGGCAGTAAAAAACATGTTACGCACCTAACGGAAAACATGGTCACCATTTATTGAGCTTTATTTACAGGTAGTTACATATAAATAACTTTTATTATTGCCAGAACACGCGTTTTTAACACACACATTTTTTATGCAAAGACTTACTTTGCTCAAAAAAAGGTTTTATTGTCTTGTACATTTTTCAGAAACACGTAATGTACTCCGATAATAATCCAAAAATATTATAATAAAAATATTATTGTTATTTTACGTCGCGTCGTCGAGCTTTTTACACAGTGGTGCCATCTGTATTTTGTTTTAGATGAGAGCCATCTGTTAGTACTGTATTGAAATAGAAAACTTGAGTCTGTAAGTGTGTTGGTTACGGTTAGACTGAGTAAGTTGACTGTGAAATTTCACATTAACTTAAGAGATGGCGCTTTCTACAAAAAACATTTTCAGTAATTTTGTCTGCTTTGGATTGAGAATTCGAGTTGCTTTTGCAGAATAAATGTGATACTTCTAAATAAAAATTCGGTAAATATTATATTTCGATGACATCTTTATCATGAACAATACGAATCTAATTATCAGGAAATGTTTTTTCTTACTTGAAGTGGAGTTTTAGGTTGAAGTTAAGCAGTTGAAATTTACTGTTTAAATTAATTAGTCTTATTAATTATTACACCTATTTCATAAATGAATTTATTAGAATATAGCTTTAATTATTTAGGTACAATTAATTCTTTTTATCTAAACTTGGTAGTTACAAACATCCTATTCGTATCGGCAGAAAGATACTATAAAATTTCCACATTTATTACATTCGGTTCACCTATGTAGTTTCAACATTAGCTTCATAGTCAGGTATGTGTAGCGTTTAGAATACTTTCTCTACCTACTTTCTTACTCTAACAGTATATATTTTTCAATTTAAATCTTTTTAGTAACTCCTTAACCCTTGTATGTACCAAAACCATCTTAAGGCCTGGTCTGGCGAAGAATACGCGCGGCACTGCGGTAAGCGGTAACGTCATGACGTCATGCAACGTAGTTCACATAACAACAAAAAAGGTGGTTCTCATATAGGTTTCACTCTGTGCGTAAACTATTGACCAATGGGAGAACCGTTCATTGACAACCAACGTTACTATGGCAATTTCGCATTGAAGTTTTCTTGAATTTCCATGACAACAAATAACAATCATTTGAGTTCGAAAATATATATAATTTCTTTAAAAAAATGTTTGTGCGTCATTTTAAATAAACTGGGTTATATGTTTACGAGACAATTTTCGCAATATTGATACGTGATATAAGTGGTTCCTATCATTCTAATGAAATACGCGTGTGCTGAATACATTTTTTTCGGCTAAACAACTTATTGTCAGATCAAATTAAATTTCACTGGATTTATGTAGTTATCCTTTCTTACATTATCGTTATTGATCGTACCGTAATTGGGTAAAAATAAATTCCATAACGATTTAATTATTTTCCTTTATAATTGTCACAAGCAAAACCTGGAACAATACCGATGGTCACTTTTTAAAATAATATTTTTATTTTAGTATTTAACAGAATTCATAACACAGAGCTCAAAATATATGTGCGTAGGTGTAAGTAGCACAAATTACAATATATATAGAGGGGGTTTTAATGGAACGGGAATGGAAAAAAGCGGAAAACACAGAATTTGATACTACTATGAGGAACTACATATTTAAAATTGCACCATGTCATCACATGATGCACTCCAGGTGCTAGGAGAGTGGTGCTAATTGTGTCGAATAGTTTATTATATCTTGCAATTGGATTTTGTAAATAACTACGAAGATAATATACAACCATTATACAACGAATGTATGTATATGGGCTGATACAAAACTCATCATAAGATTCTTTGTAGCTACTTTTTCGGGCTCATATAAAATTTGTTTGTATGTTGATTGTATTTCTTTCTATGCAAATATAGGGATAAGGCCAGCTAGTATGGCCTAACCATTCTCAATCGTATTCTCGATTGTAGAGGAGACCCGTGCTCTGCAGTGGGACGTATATGGGCTGATAAAGTGCCCTGCGAATAGGGATAAAGACTGAATGTATATAAATACCTACTAATAAATCGCCTCCAATTGTACCCTGATCAGTTGGGAACTAATTCCGTTGCTATATTTTGTTAAAAAGCATGGGGTACTAGGTACTTAGAACAATTAACATACAGTTCCGTTCGTCATTTTTATAACAATAAAATAAATGTAATTGACTCCATTTTATAATCTTGTACTTATTAAATATTAATTCTTTTTCCTTTTTAATTGTATCTTTTTTACCAAAGCAAGGTTTTAAAGTTTTATTCCTACGTGGTGTAATATTGCGGCATTGTCATTGGAAACGTACGTGAACTGTATTAAACGTACTGTGCGGCAGCACATAGTCGATATACGCGCCACAGCCTAAACAAAAGTTTAAACCAAACAAAAATTGATAAAAATATTGTCCTCAAATAAATCTATTGCGCAAATACGCTTACCGCGACGAAATGATGAGAATGACGGCACGTTGTGCGGTGTATCCGCCCCGCGCTTCACCACACTTGCCCCTCTACACCGACGCATACTGTGACAGCACAAAAGACCAGTCTACCCATCACCCGGTTGACCCCTCACCGCAGACGCTGGATGACGCATACTGCGGCGTAACGTTATGTCAATGTCAATGTTTTTCATACAAAACCGAGTTTGACACCGCATTCCGCGCAACGCAACGCTGTGCGTAGCTTCGACAGACCAGGGCTTTAGTAAACTTATCAATCTTCGAAATCCCATCTTCTTTCACTGAGCGATGAATTTATTGCATTTTTCAATACAGCTTGAATTTCTAAAAAACATGTTTGTGCGAGATACGAGGCTCCGTGCTCACAATGTCGTGTATTCCTATATTTTCACATTTGTAAAACCGTTGCCGGAAAAAGATAAATTGAGCAATTTATTTTAGGTGTTCAGCGGCACGGTTAGGTAAAAGATAATATTTGCGTACTGCTTTTGAAAAATATGCAGCATATCAAAATGTTTTGCTGTTTGATACTCGTGTAAATGATAATATTTTATGTTGCGTAACGCTTAATAACAACTTATCTGTATTACTGCTGCTAAGCATTATGTTTTTGCAATAAATCTAATGAGTTATGAAGTTTTTTTACCATCGTAATGATTGAGGTATATCGGACAAATACGTCTAAAATAAGTTTTGTGCTAGAAGTCATGTGTTTGACAGAATCGGTTGTGTTCCAGATGCAAGGGCAATTAACCCTGCATTCTATTGCTTCCATCCGTCAGCTGCCAGACTGCCGCTTGTCATCAACATATCTGAATTGAAGGCTGTACCTTACAAATTATTTTAGCATAGTCTTATAGCATATCTCGGGGAAAGTAATGTTTGTTGCCCATTAAGCCCCCTCTATTATACTTTTTTATACCTGTTCTAGGGCTATATTTAAGTATGCCGCGTTCTATGATCTGTGTATATTCATTTCCGACCAGGTAAAAATAATTGTGGTTGTAAATGACAGTCTCTTGCTGGTGAATTTGCTTCTGCAGGACACTTATCATCAAATTATCAATGTAATGACGTAGAAATAAATTCTAAAACTTTAATAATAAATAAAAAAACTCAACACAACTAAATAACATAGACATATACTTAATCAAGAGCATGGCTCTAGATTAAGTTTAAGTCTTGTATCGCGGGCATCAGAAACTAAGAGCGACGTTTCGGTCTCACAAACACCTAGACCCAAGTCAAATACTTGTGGGGCTCATAAATATTGATTGTCGCGGTGCAGGAAGCGAAACCGCGGCCTCTCGCTTCACAGGTGGCACGGAGGCTGTCTAAACTAGCAGAATACGAGTCTTAATTCAATTGTATCATTAATATCAATTCGATTCTATTTTAGTACTATTCAAGGTAGTTCTGGAGTTAATATCAGTAAACATTTATTTCCCGAAGTAAGTCAAAGTGGAAGCGGTCAAAGGCAAGCAATTAGTGGCAAGCAGACTGGAAGATCGTGCGCTGATCAACATTATCATATAAATATAGACCGTAGTTATGTCCTTCGAGGCGAGTTATGACGTCACAACTATAATAAATGTATTTAGGTATATGTAGTAATGGCCGTAGTTTCACCTACTTTTTAGTTAAGTTTTGTGTATGTCAGAATGTTCATATATATTTTGTATTTTGTAAGCATTTGTGGCGCAGCTGGAAAGACGCCGTCTGTGAAACGAGAGGCCGCGGGTTCGATCTTCACACCGAGACAAATGTTTGTGAGGTCCACAAGTAGAAGTAGACATTTTGTGGTCAAAAACACCCTAACCCGAGACATTTATAAACTTACAGTTTCTGATAGCCACGACACAATATTTAATTTATCTTAATGTTGCGCCACGATTCAGGATTATGTATGTCACTGCAGGGTGTATTTATTATTTTTATGCACAAAAAAATAATATGCATTAAAAAGAGTTTTATTCTACTTAGGGGGCGTCCATAAATTACGTGAGGTGTTTAAGGGGGGGAGGGGGGTCGAGTCAAATCTCATCTAATCTTACGTTGGAGAGAGGGGGGGTCTCGGCAAATATCACGCAATTTTTTTTCTGATTGAAACAAAAAAAAAATATACTATTTTGGTCCATTTAATCCAGATTGTACATGCATAAGATTTAATCTTAAGCGTAATCGTAATACGATAAAGATCATTCACTAATTCGTTCAATAGAAAATAATTTCATTCATACTTCGACGTTATACATTTACTTACTGTCAAACCACCATATTTGTTTTATACCAAATAGCTCAATTCAATCTGAATTCACGGTACAGTGTAGCCCGTCAAAAGATGCTGCAGTACATGCGGTATTTACTTTGCATCTAGCACAAGAGCTGCAGAGCACAGACGATCAGCCCACATTGCACCAGCTAAGCAAGCGCGTATGTTCCGAAAAGTGCGACCCACACGGATTGTCACAAGACGAGCTAATGAATTACTTTGTGCAAGTGCCAATGGCTTAGAGTGGCTAGATCAGAACGAAGTTGAAGGATCAGATGATTTACTGAAAATCATATGGACATGTTGGTTCCAATAGTCTCTCTTGAGACCGTGCATGATTCTCCATGGACTGAATTAGAGTAGATACTCTTTTTTAATCTAAGTAGTTACGATTTAAGTATTCTATTGTTAAATTTTTATTACACTTATAATTAAACTCTCAGCAACATTGATTACTAGTCATAACTAGTCGTAAATAAAAGCACGAAGCAAATTTGTTTTTTTCTTTTTACAATAACAATCCAACACGTTTACGTAAGAAACTCACATTTTGAAAAATCTCACGTGAGATTGGGAGATGGGGGAGGGGGTTGAATAAAATCTCACGACATCTCACCGGGGGGGGGGGGGGAGGGAGTGTCAGAAAATTAAGAAAAACACCTCACGTAATTTATGGACGCCCCCTTAGGACATTCAATTTTACCAAAGAAGCTTTCGAGATTTCCTCTTTGAAAGGTAAATTATACTTTATATTCTAATAAAATATGACGCATTATTTTTATCCCCTTTTCCTTGAAGTCCATTTATACCTAGGTAAAATAATGCATTAATGAAATACATTGTAATTGTACTTAACAATCAAATTAGTATGATTGTGCTTAGTGGCGGGCTCTTCGGGGAGGCCTTTGTTCCACAGTGAACTGCGGTAGACTATTGTACTAAAAATAAATGTTTTTTTTTAAGTGGTTTTGAAGTAAGCTATGGCTCATTTAGATGGCGACTAGACTGCAAAACCGGAGGTTGATGGTCCAATCTGAAGTGGTGGTGTGCTGTTACATTTCGAAGTAATATATGATGAAGGAAAGCACCGTGAGAAAACCTTGATAATTCTGAGTTCTTTCCAAGAAAAAAATCAACAAGGTGTACCAACCGCTGCAATCAGTGTAGTAGATTAAAAGCCCTACACCGAAACTATTTGATGTGAAGCAGCGCGTCCGATGTTAAAAATAAACTCATTTGCAAAAAAAAACGGGCACCTAAGCAATGAACCATTTCAAATGTTACTATTGGTTTGTTTGATAATTATAAGTAGTTTTACTTTCACAATTTTGTAAATTAATAAGCAATATCGTTTTCGTCAGTATTATCATAAAATTTTGATAAAATTTATGGGTTTTATGCTAAAGTTCACTAGTAGTGTATGCTGGCTAGTAGTGCATATGCTCGTGAAGTGAAAGTTAACAAAGATTTTTGTTTGTTTTTTCTTTAATAAAGTAAAAGCAGATAAATGTTTAGTATCGAGTGTGACCCCCTCTAGCTGAAATCACAGCTTGAATTCGTCTGGGTATGCTAGTGAGGACATCCCGGATACTTGCTTGCGGAATACGTTCCCACTCCGCGGTAATCACATTCTTCAGCTCTCTGATGGTCTGCGGAGCCGGTTGTACTGATCTCACGCGTCGTTTCAGAACGTCCCAGAAATGCTCTATAGGATTGAGCCTGGTTCTGGAAGAAAACCATGTACCCAACCACGGGATGATCGTTTTCTTGTGAGTCGCGCATTGAGAAATCGCAAGTCTTCGTATGTGGACCTAAAGAACAACCTCGAAGAAGTAAGAAATGTGCATATTAGTCTATGGACGGTCAGGGGGAGGCTTCTCGCGGCCAATATACGCAGTCATCGCCCGACCCGCGGCCCTAAGATACTCCGTGAGCACAGAGTTGCCAGGCTTAGGTTTGCTCGAAATTGTGAGTCATGGACTCAAGAAGACTGGAATAGGGTATTGTTCTCCGATGAAGCCAGGATATCTCTGTTCGATGAAGATCGACGTCGGCGAGTGCTATGAAGACGAGGAAAACGCTTTGCAGAGGCTTGTTTTGAAGAAATCACACCTTATGGTGGGGGCTCTGTTATGTTTTGGGCAGGAATAAATTCAATGGATCGTACAGAGTTAGTCTTCATTGAAAACGGCTCACTGACTGGACATCTATACATAACGGAAGTTCTAATTCCTCATGCACAACCCGCATTGGCCGCTTTAGGCGAAGACTCAATTTTTATGGACGACAACGCTCACGCCCACCGGTCTGGCGATGTGGAAGCGTATGTGCAAGAGGTCGGCATTCGTCGTTTGGATTGGCCAGCTCGAAGTCCCGACCTCAATCCTATAGAGCATGTCTGGGACGTTCTGAAACGACGCGTGAGATCAGTACAACCGGCTCCGCAGACCATCAGAGAGCTGAAGAATGTGATTACCGCGGAATGGGAACGTATTCCGCAAGCAAGTATCCGGGATATCCTCGCTAGCATACCCAGACGAATTCAAGCTGTGATTTCAGCTAGAGGGGGTCACACTCGATACTAAACATTTATCTGCTTTTACTTTATTAAAGAAAAAACAAACAAAAATCTTTGTTAACTTTTACTTCACGAGCATAGGCACTACTAGCGAGCATACACTACTAGTGAACTTTAGCATTAAAACCCATAAATTTTATCAACATTTTATGATAATACTGACGAAAACGATGATATGCTTATTAATTTACAAAATTGTGAAAGTAAAACTACCTATAATTATCAAAAAAACCAATAGTAATATTTGAAATGGTTCATTGCTTAGGTGCCCGTTTTTTTTGCAAATGAGTTTATAAACAAAATCATCATGCAATATGATTAAAACTCACGTTGCGTCTACCTCATGCATGTATGAGTTATGGGTAAGTTGAAGAAGTAATTATGAAGGTTACGTACGATAAAGAAAACTACAACAATTTTACATAAAAATCAAGAGAAACCTGTATTTGTCGTCAGTTTTTTGTCGTATTTAATATTCTCGTCGACGTGTTTTTCTGCTCGGTTGATGTTAGATTACGAATTGTGTGAATTTGGCCATATGTCTGCCTACAACACTATTTGTATACGTATTGTACCCGAAGAATATGTGAATCAAATTTAGTAATATTCCGAGATTACCCGCTACATTGAACACGGCCCAAATTTGTTTTTATTTTATTCAAACGATGTCAGGACAGTGATGTAAATCCTTATGTGACGTTGTGGGAATGTCATCTTTTATATTTGCGATCTATAGTTCAATAGTCGACATAAATCCTATTGTCTATGCCAATCAACGCCTCCGTTGCGCTGATTGGTCGATTCATTTACTGACTGACATCTGTCAAATTTGACGTACGAACTGTCATCGGTGCTCGCTTAAATACGCGTGTAACGGCGCTCGCGTCCTTTTCCCTAACCTGAAAGCCGCGTGCTACCACGCGTCTTTCCGAACCCGCTGGGGTTCTTCTTCTTCGTTCTTGGCGTACTTGGCGTACTTGGCGTTTTTTCGCTAACTCCGTGCCTACTGCCCGCTTTGCTCCGCACCGCTTCCTGCCGGACTGCATCCGAGCCTGCGCCTGCCGCTGACCTGCGCACCGTGCCCGGCCACGTGGCAGCTGACTTCGCCGGCGAGCTGTCGCCGGGTTCCGCCACGTGCCGAAGACCCGGATCAGTGTCCAGTGAAGGCCAGTGACTCCTGTTGCATACCACCAGCAACAGTGCCGGGTGTAAATAGTGATGCGAAATTATTAAAGCCCGAACCACGTAACTACCCTGAGTTCTCATTTAACTACCTACCCCTACCTGCGGGCGGCCTAACCCGCCGCACTTACTTAGATATATCAATTCATTTTTTTGTCATAACATGAGTTTCTACGTTTTGTTTTTCAATTATCTATTTTCTGTTGAGTCATTTTTGTGGATTTCATAAAAGGCTACGTATTCCATTTGTTTATTTGCTAACATTTCAATGTTTTATTCTTTCAATGATAATCTTTTTAAAATCGATCAATCAGTAAGTAGTATTTCAGTATTGCATAATGCATCAATAAAACCAACCGAAAATACATTTGTAAATCATATAAAAACGTATTGTAAGGAACAAAAAATATCTGATATAGTAAGTCTATTTGTCATCCCATTATCAAGAACGAGACAATCATTTGAAGATCTGTATTTATTTATTTATAACACACCCACACACACCAATGACAGGAATACATATTATAAAACAATTTATAACACGAAAGTTTTGGACAGGCTAAACTTAGGTACATTAATTTGTATATAAGTTAAGTTAGTTATCGCTATTTTAATAAGATGAAGTTGGTACCCAAAATTCATACGTAGGTATGTTCTCGAAAGTACAAAGGTAGGCATATAAGTAGGTATATTTGTTCTATCATCTGTACAGTATACAGTAAATACTTGCGACATTCAAAGCCGACAGCTATTTGCCCGTTTCAAGCAGAAGACGAGTGTGTAAGTACTTGGAAACTTGCCTTAGTTTCTCCATTAATTCACAACTGTATGACCGCATACGCCGCTCACCAAATATAATCAAGTAGGAATATAAAAAAGATTCTGTTATATGGGCAATATCTGGATTCTCATGCATATTTCATTTACAATTTTATATGAATCGACCGTGGGTCAAAGAAAAGCGTCGTTTATTGATGTCGTCCGCAGTTCTGTAGGGAACGGACTAGACTAAATTGCGTCAATTTATCCCAACGTTGAAACCTAACCTTATATTTTACTTAGGAATAAGATCTTTAAGCGGAAACTTTCGCATTTAATAAATAAATGTAAAGGATTTTTGGTATAAAAAGAAAAAAATGTATAAACAGAATTCTAATACTTGGGTCGAAAGTAGATGTTGGGTGCTGTGTAATTGAAATAGATTTTCACGACAATTAGAATTACACGACGTTAAAAACAAATCGAATCAATATAATATAAAATGATATAATTATATCCCACCTTCAGGATTTGGATCTCCAGCAATACCTAAATCTATTTATATTTATCTATTGTATCAGCCCATATACGTCCCACTGCAGGGCACGAGCCTTCTCTACAATCAAAAGTACGATTGAGAGTGGTTAGGTCATATAGTTCACTACGCTGGCCTAGTGCGTGTTGGCGGACTTTTTCATATCATAGAAAATCGCCATGGTATGCAGGTTCCCACGCGATGTTTTCTTTAATCGTTATAGTTCGTGGTGATTGACTATCAATACAGATGTGATTTAAAAAAAGTCAGAAGTGTGCCCTGCGATTGCAACCCGCGACTACCGTGAACCTGAGCGTATCTGGTTCATTTACCTACAGGGCACCATGCATATTAACCTTCGGAACTACAAAAGATAAATCGAGGTTAAAAAGTTGGTGTAAGTAAGAATTAAAGTGTAATAATCATAACATCTTAATGACCGTTGCATGTGATGTTTCCAAAGAGATCGATCAGTAATCAAATTATTCAACATAGTTTAATCTCGTATTGATTTGAAATAGTGTTGCAAAAACATTATATTGCGGTTGTGCCTTGATTACGGTATGGAACAAATCAGATTGTTATTTATACAATGTCTTTCATTACTAGTGTTCAACTGTTAATGGTTTATTAATTACTATATTCTGGGATTTGCTTGTTGAAACTTAATATAAATAAAAAAAAAAACTTAGGTGCTTAGCAATAAAAGTAGTCTACTAGTTTATAAAGTTAACATTCGAAATCTTAATTCGTTTGTTAAATTTACTAGAGAAAATATTGTTACAAGACATAATTCATATTAAAAGTATTTGAACTACATTGTGATATTAAAATATCTACACGGGGATAGATGAAGTAATAAAGATTACAATACTTCGGTGGATGCAGCTTACAACAGGTCGCTATGAGAACGATATAATTTCAGCAGATTATTTCCTATGATTGTAGACTATTATAAAGATGATGATCAAAGCCATTAACATGGAAACAATAACATTAAAAGATGAATATTTTACTTAACCGAAAAATTACTTGCAAATAACTTCGGGCGCAAGTCCGCCAATGCCGGTTCTAATAAAACTCCGTCACTATTCATAGATATTACGTTGATTTATTAGGGTTTCAGAGGCGATAGATCATATTATATGGCCTACAAACATTCGCTAGACTAGCTAGTCAGTAACAACGCATACAAGCTTTAATACTAGGAATTACAAATTGTTATATGTGACATCATGAGTATAATAAATTGTTATGAAACTTAATGTGATGTGTTACAAAGACGAGCGCAGTTCAATAGCATGTAGTGCCTAAGAATTCGTAGGGATTTTTTTAGTTTCTTCGAAATTACTGTTGAGAAAATGTAAAAGCTATGAAAGCGGTGGGAATGTTTTCTCTGAACATGATGCTGCGTGAAGACGTGAAACGTAATGTATTTTAGTAGTTTTTGTAAATCGTGTCCTCAACCATACTCTAGATTGTAGAGGAGGCCCGTGCCTTGAATTGAAACGTATATGTTCTGAAACAGTTTTTTTAACAGTAATCTTTTAAAGAATTAGTTTGAAGAATTGCAGCTTTATGGTATATGGTATTATTACAAATTGTATTAAATTAAGTAAAAGTAGTTTTACCACTTAGTTTCCTAAAAACTTAGTTTCCAAGTTTAACTACTGCACCGATACAAAAGAATAGCTCCTATTAAGTATACCGCCGTATTATTACGTGACTGGCTCCCAAAGCGGACAGGCAATCTCTATAAATAGGTATTTGGGACCCTAATTTACACCCCCTTACGTAATATCGTCTTGGTTATGAAGGTTTCCGACTCACCCTCGCTAGATATCGAGGTGCTTAGGTGCATGTACCTAACTTAATGGACCAAACGTACTGCAAATTGTTGGTAGGTGATTAATGTAGTACATTGATTTTAAGTTTTACTCATCATGAAATATGAAAGCTTAAATGAATGGAAATATTGAAAAGGTGGTTTTCACGGTGTTAGGTCTCTCATATGTCTTGTCTTGGGTGGGTCGCAATGTCTATGTCTCCCGCCAAATAGCAATTTAAATGCATTGATGTGTTTCGGATTGAAGCATATTGTAGCTAGAGTAAATATGTCCAGTAGTATATTCAGACTCTACATCTTATATCTTAGGATGGCGAGCGCAGTGGAATGCTAAACATTGCTTTGTTTTTTTTTTATATTTCAATGAATGGCGAGACGAGCAAGCCGTTCGCCTGATGGTAAGCGAAACGACCGCTCATAAACAGTAGCAAAATTCCACTGCGCTCGCCATCCTGAGACATAAGATGTTAAGTCTCAATATGTCCAGTAGTTACTCTGGCTACAATATCCTTCAATCCGAAACACAACAGTGCATTAACACTGCTGTTTCACGGGAGAAACAGACATTGCGGTGGTACCTACCCAGATGATCTCTCACATATGAGAGACCTACCACCAGTGTAGTTTGTAACTCAAGGTGTTGTTGGTTTAGCTACTGTTCATGAGCAGTTGTATCGCTTACCACCAGGCGAACGCCATGTTTGTCTCGCTATTCATTGCAATAAAAAAGGTCTAAAATATTATCGACTTAGTTTTATAATTACTAAGTTAAGAATTTTTCTCAAAGTTATCTTTATTAGGACTAACTGCGGAATAGTTTGACTTATGCTTTAAATTTGCCGCTTCCTTGACATTTTGGGGACAACATTTTTCTAAAATTAACTAGAATCCTTAGATTACCACGCTAATCTGATGACGAATGCGACTTAGTAGACAACATATTATGGCTTCGTAATTTTAGTTGGGAACTTTCAGAGAAATTACCTCGATGGAAAATTGATAATACACAACATTTAAAAGTTAAATGTAGGGCTTTGAGTCGATTCTTTGATCCCGGCATTTCGTAATCTATCTAAAAGTATTTTATATTTAAATTCTCAATATTTAAAGCTTTCTATCTTAAATAATAGCGTGACAAAGCATGTATTATTTATTAAAGTTAAAGAGAAAAGAAGATTGAAACTGTGAACGCTGAAACAAAAATTCTTGCGAAATAGCCTCACGTTGACCTCGCTTTGAGTTAGCCGCTAGAATATCGGGCGCAGACCAAACCTATCAAAGATAAGTATGCGTTTATGTTTTTATACAAGATTGTCTTCGCTGTGGACTTTAGTCCAAGACAATTTGTAGTTTCAAAGAGCCCGTTAGACAGACCATCTTCATTTTTAATTCAGTGCCAGGTTACATGGATTAAAATTTTTGTCGTTTCATTTACCAGAGAATGTTTTTGTGAACGTCCTAATGGTAATCCCGAAAGAAAGTTAATATATCGTATTTGACATATACTAGATTATCATTTTCTGGGCTGTACTCAAAAATGTATATTGTATATCTTTTATTAGTTTAATCTGCTAGATGTTCGTGAGAAATTTTATGAGATTTTTTTTTACATTATACCTATAAGCTTTTTTTATAATATAGGGGCAAACGAGCATACGGTTCACCTGACCATATGGGATCACCGCTGTCCATAAACATTTGCTACACCATAGAGACGCGTTGCCGGCATTTAAGGAACCCTCTATTTTTAAGGTCGCCGGCTAACTAAAGTCTTGAAATATTGTTAAATCTCGAGTGTAAAAATGTTTAATTCTTAATAATAATCTCTAGGTATATTTAATTGAACATAATTACCTCAGAAAAGTAATAGTTACTTTACTTAAGTTAGTACTTACCGATGATTTGCGCTCACCTCCGTTTAAGAGTAGAAAAACCCCAATGAAGCAAGTATACCAACACCTCACGCAGTCATTGAAACAGCTCGGCGATATTAATGTGAGGCTTTCAGTAATAATATTTGTGTAAGTGGTGGGTGTAAATGCCGCGACCTTTGTGCTAACATTCGTACGGCATTTGATTCCCAAGTGTTATTGCTTCCCCCCAGGATTGATCCGGAATGCTATGTTTTTATAGTTTATGAAATAATGAAATAATATGTAGCTATATTTTAGTTTGGCATGGTCTGTTAGATGTTTGTTAGATATTGACTAGATAATTAATAATGAATAATAAAAGACTCCTTATTAAAACATACATACAAATATAAACTCCCGCATATTTCCCAGAAGGGGTAGGTAGAGGTCTTACCAGGGCAATCACGTTTCGCCTTATGTGTGTTGTACCCATAACGGGCACAAATTCCTGACTCCGGGCTGATATTATATATTAAATCCAATATCACTATGCCCGCCCCGAGATTCGAAACCTAGACCTCAGCTTTGTAACTATACCATAGTGCAACTGCGCCACCGAGGCAGTTATTAAAAGTTTTAAAGTTACTTTAACCAACTACACCACAATGGTCGAATTTGCATCATGTATCTGGTAATATTATAAGAGAGTTGGCAACTTCTCAAATATTTATTACAACATACGCAGGAATTGAATCTGTTAATTCCTGTTTCAACACCAGCCTAATTACAGAGCCACGAAGGGCGTCAAACTAATTGAGTTATATATCTTCCAAGTTCGCACCAGTTTTATGTTAGTAATTAACTAAATGTGAATCACCGAAGGCAAATTAGAGTTAAATGTTTGACACATGTGTAAGCGGATATTAAGTTGTGACGCCGGATATTACTACCAACCTGTCCTCATACGTATCTATATGAGAATTTGATGAGCTGAATATTTTTGTGGGATGGGGTAAAAGTTCATGTAAAATATGAATTATATATTTGAGCGTAGAATACATTATTTTGTATTAACTTTAACTTGGGACTTCGATTTGTTTATGATCTATTCCGAATTTGAATATCTATAAGTAAGCACATGCAATCTCTTTCATTCAAAATGAAGGTTCGTGATTTACTGCTTAAGGAAGTTGCAGAATCATCACAATAGTTTGTTACTTATATATTACTATATGTATTTATGTATGTATATATATATTTATACACATATATATTTAAGATATATATTTATGTCATAATTATTCATATAATAACTATATATATCCACTATAGTATATCATGTATTGACCCTATATTTGTATGTATTTACATATTAATTATTTATATTTCTATTTATTTTTCTCTTTCTATAAAAATTTATACGCCCACTTGATCTCATCTCTGCATCACCCAAAGGTAGACTGGTAGATAATGCCTCTGGCATTAAGTCCGCCTTGTATACAATGTATATGAAGTATAATAAATAAATAAATAATTGGTATAGAGAAAAGGTAGACTATACAGAAACAGATACACAACACTTTATTGAACAGCACATAACATAAAATAACAAAAATAATAGAAAAAACTTACAATTGGCGATCTTATCGCTGAGAGTTATCTCTTCCAGACAACCATAAATCATAATTATAACAATAACACGGGGCATTAGAGTAAAATAAATGTTAGTAATATGTATTAAACATAAATTATTACTACTACTTAGTACCCACTTACTGCAAAATTTTATCAGGTCACCTATCTTATGGGTGGATGTCCCATATAATTCGTTAAAATAATTAATCAATAAATGAACACACGTGATAGAATATTTTTAAGACTGTGTATTTTTCATTACAAATATTTTTCAGAGGTGGGTACTTTTATCATTTTGCTTGCCTGTTGGTTTGATAATTTACGAGTTTCATGTACGGTTCGTAACGCGTTGCGCACTGAATACTGCGCTTGATTTCTCATCTTACTTCGGTTGTTTTGTGGAAAATCTGGTGGAAATTGAAGTATATTTTATTGAATGTCTCTGTTGTCAAGTTTCAGCGTCATATTTAGAGATTGTACATACAGAGTGCTCAGTAGTATTGCACATCTCTTTCGCCGGCTGCACAAACATAAATCTTTTCATGCTTTTTGCCGATTCTGGATGTCTTTTGCGATGCTTTCAGATTTACCTTAGAATTTACTACGTGAAAGACGGTTTTAGTATTCAGTCTTTTAGAGAAGCAATCCCGTTGCGTGTTCTCGTCAAGTGATTTCTGTTTATTCCTTGGAGCTGTCTTTGAGACGCTGCCGTTTTCAGTTGAAAAGTAATTGCAAATTTCGGTATGGATATCCGTAACAAAATGGCAAACCGACGCTAGATACTACGAAATTAGAATGTAACAGCTTTCCTGTTGTATTTTGTTTGCCCTCTATGACTTTTAGTCCTCAGTGCTAATTCTTAAATGCAATAATATAAGATTTTAGTTTGTAAAGTAAGATCTAGTACATACTGTTTCGAGAAATTTTGCATATCTACGATTCGATATACCCGGATTCCATATTATTTTAAGTGTGTTTCAGTACAAAGGACTGATATTTATATTTTTATTTAAGGATTATTCATCATATAATATTTTTGTCGTAATATGTCGTCTGGATACGTTCATAAGCGCGAAAAGCGCTTGTGTTAATAGCCATATAAATTCCTCCCCTCCGATTTGATTCGGAGGAAGGTAAATGAGGAATGAGTGATAACGACATGTGACATGACATTCGCGCCGACCCCATTTCTTTGATTTATAGCGTGATGATAACCTCCACGCGGTGCGATCTCGTCGTAAAGATCTTAGACGATTTCACTACGTTACGACTTATGAGAATTATCTATGTAGATAAAACTTTTGATGTTATTCGCTCATCGCTTTTGCGGATTCTAGTAGCTATTAAAAGTAGGATAATTGCTTTAACCAAGAATAAAAACTCTGGTAATAATACTCTAAGAAAAAAGACATAGTGTGCCCATACGGTTTTTGGTATATAAATGTAAATTAGGTATATAATTTAGTCTGGCAGTTATACATTTGTATGATATTATCTGTACTTTATGCTTTTTCCCTTCAGAATGTTTTCTATATAAAAAAAGAATTATTGCTTCAATAATATAAAAGAATGAAATTCTACAGAACTTGTAAAATATTTTTATGTTTGTTTAACGACAGCGAAATATACGAACAACAAAAATAAAAAATCACATTTCAATTGAAATGAATTTTTCACCAGCATGCAAATTGTAATCAAAAGAATTAATAAAAATCCTTGAGTTTAAATATGAAATGAACAATTGTAACAAACTGAACTGTCAACAGTTGAGTTGAAGACAATAGAAATGGTATCGTTGAGTGTCACCAGTCGCAGTGAAATGAAAAAATCAAATAAATCCACAGTCGACATCCCACTTCCGTTAACGAAGCGAAATAAAACTGTCCAACCCTTTGAATAAACCGTGAAAATGGCTCAGAATAGCCTATTAACACTCGGTGACAATCTTGTAGGGGCTCTCCGGGCCGAATGATAATATTTTTCTTTTATTTCAAACAGTCCGCTTGCCGCTTTGTCTGCTTAATTAGATTATACTAATTGAGTCGGTGCCAATTGTTCACATTGAAAAATACTATTATTCCAATGTGCATATTTTCTTGCGAAGAATAAATTTTCAATATTTCAGTCTTTTAGACAGAATATTGTTCGTTGCTTATATTTATTTTATGTAACATACCCTAGTTATTATTCAATCTTGTATTTCATTATTATTAAATGTAGTGCAAAAGGTATTTTAATGTAGTCAAAAAGAATTAAGCGACGCAGGCCAATAAAAATAAATGAGCGTTGTATTTTGCTTATTGCTCGCGTCATTGCCGTATTTGTTTTCGATTCAATTCCAGAAAGAAGGAATTTCATAATTGTGTAACCTTATTATGCCTCCTATCTATAAGCTATTTTTATAACTTGGTTGCCTCATATATTATCACTATTAAGTGATAGCGTAATTCTTTTTGTAAGTATCCAAGCACAGTTTTATGTAAGGCACAGAAAATATTGTCTTTCTAGTTTACAACAAGCGCGTCGTCAGGAATGGAAATTAATGAATGAATCAGGATTTTTTTTTCTGATATAACACTTTCTGATATTCAAATGACTTTAATAATGAATTAAAAAATAGACGATAACTTATTAAGCTAATTTACAGCGTATTGGAAATATGACGACATTAAAACATTCAGCCTATTTCTTTAAAGTTACAGGTGGTAAGGTCTCTTAAATGTAAGAGACCGCCTGGGCAGGTATCGCAATCGCTATTTCGCCTGCCAAACAGCAGTGTAGCTGGACTGTTGTGTTTCGTTTTGAAGAACATTGTAGCCAAAACAACTACTGAACATAATGAGACTTAACATGTCTCAGGAGTGCGAGTGCAGTGGAATTCCAATCATTGGTTTGTAATTCATAGTGTTGTTCATGAGCCGTCGTATCGCTTGCCAATAATCGAATAGTAAGCTCATCTCATATCATATCATAGAAGAATAAGTGCGTGGTGGCCTGTAAGTGCGTGGTGGCCTGTAAGTGCGTGGTGGCCTGTAAGTGCGTGGTGGCCTGTAAGTGCGTGGTGGCCTGTAAGTGCGTGGTGGCCTGTAAGTGCGTGGTGGCCTGTAAGTGCGTGGTGGCCTGTAAGTGCGTGGTGGCCTGTTGGTAAACGGACTAGACGCGACTGCCAACATGTTCACGGTGGTCGCGGGTTCGAATCCCAGGGCACACCTCTGACTTTTCGGAGTCATGTGTGTATTGATAGTCAATCACCACGCACTAAAACGGTGAAGGAAAACATCGTGAGGAAACCATAGCGATTTATAAAAATTCTATGGTATGTAAGTCCACCAACCAGAACTAGGCCAGCGTGGTGGACTATACCGGGTATCTCAAGACTGCTACCGAAAACGAAGCCGGGTGGTAGTTTTAGTGGCTACAAACACAATGCAATTAAAAATTTCGCATAGAAACGTGACAATTATTTTTTATGATTTTTTAAATATCGTCATTTTTGGGTTGTAATTCCATAGTTTTTGCTAAAATAATAATTTAAACTCTTTTATACCTTAGAGTATTTATAAATAAAAGGGTATACACTATTATTTTAGGAAAAAATGTATTTACCACCCAAATATGGCCATAGGAAAAAAATAACAAAAAAAATTGTCGCTTTTTTTTGCAACTTTTTCTGTTGCATTGTGTCTGAAGTCGCTTAGACTACCACCCGGCTTCGTTTTCGGTAGCAGTCTTGATATACCCTGTATGGCTTAACCACTCTCAATCGGTAGTCGATTGTAGAGGAGGCCCGTGCCCTGCAGTGGGACGTATATGGGCTGATACAGATACAGACAGAAGCTCATCTCGCCATAATTGCAAAAAAAGTTATTAAGCTAGATGCCATGCACAAAAGTCGTTAGTTTGATACAAAAATAAACACTGAAAAGTCGTATTTCGTATTGTATTCACTGCATGTGTAAAATTTGTAAAATATCCAGTGGCGATACCGTTGAATATAATTTAAATAACTTTTCGTGTACGATCTGCCACACGATACTCGTGTTTACTGTATGTCGTTAAAATAATATAGCCATGTCCATACATATGAGTTAAAAAACTTTAGTTTTGTTTTTCTTAACTATAAAAGATAAGCGTAGTCATTACTTAGGTCTACCTAGCTGTAAAATTTCACGTTCTTATCCGTTGGGAGCACTTTAATTTTCCCTATTATTGAGATCTAAAGTTCCCTGGTACAACAATTTAAAAACTATTTCGCAAAGTAGATTAAAATTTACGTGAAATTACGTTTTATAAATTCTGGCTTCTTCAGACATATTGTATAATAAAAATATTATCACAGACATACAACGGCAGTATAATAATTACACTTATACACTCGCACACTCACATACATCATGAATTTACCCAGAAGGGGTAGGCAGAGGATTTACGTTTCGCCTTGTGTGTACCGAGTTCCGACCCTCGATATGACGGGGGTGAGCATATCGCCATGACTAAGTCCGGGCTCGACCCGGGATTCGAATCTTATACCTCAGCATACTACAACTTACCGTCGTACAACTGCGTCACCGAGGCAGCTTTACACTTACCTGTAGCGTCAATTCAATACACCTTGGTCGGTACTCGGATGGTACCAAATAGATACAAAGATCTTTGCGACTATCAACTTTCCTGCTTTAATCTCAAAGGCCAGGGAGCTTCTTTTTTCTTCAGTACGGCTCGTTCAAGTAGGCTAAAAGAGCATTTGTAATTTATGCTTATGAAATAAAAATATTGATACAATAAACAGTTTATGCAATGATTAATTTTATCTTCAGCTGTTTGCTGTTTCTATACTTATTTGAAAATTGTTGGTAAAGTCTAATACATCGCCGCTATCATATCATTTATTTATATAATTGTTAACATATAGTGATAATATAAGTTAATAAAGTAGTAAAGTTGCAATACGCCGCAAATGGTGCAATACTGCGGTCCGTTCTCAATGAGGGGAGGAACGAAAATATTTTTCTTTTATTGCCGCGGTCCCAACGCCGGCCAATTACAATTGCAATTAACTTAATTTGATGGTTCCGTTGTCCGCCGCGACCTTATGTTGCGCCGGATTATGTTTCTCAAGTGCCTTGTGAGTCGTGATAGCCGTAGCTTTTATTTTGATTAATATGGAGATAATTTTAGGTCATTAAAGTGTGTCACTTAGGAATTATAATGTGTAAATGATTTCTTTAATACTCTCACAGCCGCACTTAGAGACATTTGATGTCAATTAAGTCGTCATGATTAAAGTGTAGATTTTACTAAAATAATCTATACAAGGGAACAATTTAATTGACATTAAATGTCTCGGGAGTGCGGCTGTTAATTAATATTTTTTGTTTTTATTTCACACTAGCGGCCCGGCCTAGCTTCACCCGGGTACAAATAGATTTAGTACAATACTATGTACGTATTATACATATAAACCTTTCTCTTGAATCACTCTATCTATTAAAAAAACCGCATCAAAATCCGTTGTGTAGTTTTAAAGATTTAAGCATACAAAGGGACATAGGGACAGAGAAAGCGACTTTGTTTTATACTGTGTAGTGATTTTCACGCACCGTAAGTTGAAGTGCGTAGTAGCCTGTTCGTAAATGAACTAGACGCGGTTGCTAATATGCTTTCGGTGAACGCGGGTTCGAGTTTCAGGGTACATCTCTAACTTTTCGAATCATGTGCGTATTAATAGTCTATTACTACACAACATAACGGTAAAGGAAAATATTGCGAGGAAACCTGCATACCATGGCGATTTGTAAGAATTTCTATGTTATGTAAAGTCTGTCAACCCGCATTGGGCCAGCGTAGTGGACTATGTGAAGTGCGTGGTGGCCTGTTGGTAAACGGACTAGACGCGGCTGCCAAGATGTTCACGGTGGTCGCGGGTTCGAATCCCAGGGCACATCTCTGACTTTTCGGAGTCATGTGTGTATTGATAGTCAATCACCACGCACTAAAACGGTGAAGGAAAACATCGTGAGGAAACCTGCATACCATAGCGATTCATAAGAATTTCTATGGTATGTAAGTCCGCCAACCCGCACTAAGCCAGCGTGGTGGACTATATGGCCTAACCACTCTCAATCGTATTCTCGATTGTAGAGTAGGCTCGTGCCCTGCAGTGGGACGTATATGGGCTGATACAGATACAGATACAGTGGACTATATGGCCTAACCACTCTCAATCGCACTCTTTTTTGTAGAGGAGGCCCGTGCCCTACAGTGGGACGTAAATTGGCTGATACAGTATACAGGGTGAAGAATGTTTTGGGTCATTACAAATGTGTCACTTAAGAATTTTAATATGTAAACGATGTGTTTTAGTATTCTTTTGTTTTTATTTCACATTTGTTACTCACCGCTAATCTATGATCAGTATTCCAGCCTATGCGTTTTCTCTTCCCTGAAATCCAAATTGATATTTTTGCCGGACTGATTATCTTGATGAAGCTAAGGCGAGAGATACTTGCCTGCTATAATAAAGGTCATTTCAGTTATCATAATTTTCGCTGGTCTGTGTCGTGCCAGTGTGAAAAATGAAGTCGATGGAAAACAAAATTATCCTTTACGAATTTCGTTTGTTATTTTTTACCTACCTAGCGAGCGTTGTTTTCCATCGTTTCGCAATATAATGAAAATATATTAATACAATGTTTTGGAAACTAAGTAGACCGGCCCATTATTTGTCCTATGTAAATATATTAATTTACGAGTCAAAACATGAACTCTAACCGGGTACAAAGTTTCCGTTTTCCGACATTACAACAACATTCGCTGCAAAACATAATAAGCGAGTTGTTTCAGTCTGTTTTGTTTCTACACAAATTCCATGGATAATGGAAATTATGAAGCTGCCAAGTTATAACATGTACCTTAGTATTAACCAAACATTGATGTGTTGGCACAAATGTTTGTCGTGTATAATTAGAATTTGGCTTTATAATGGAAATTATGTTGTCGATTTAGCTGGCGTATATTGCTTTATGGACCAATTAATATGTTTTTCTTTAATTCATACGAGATGAATAGATAACCTTTCACTGTAGTCGATATATTACAGGACTTATTGTATTAAAATATAAATAAAACGAGTTGTGATCTGTTGCGTGATGCTGTTGGATAATTTTGATTAACTGTTATCATGCAGACTTTGATAGAGACAACTTAAATTTACTCCTCAAGTTCATAATCCATACATAGACTTAAACCGTAGCTAGAAACTTAGCATTCTGTAAGAAAGATGTTGTACATATGGTTCCCAGCGTATCTTTAGGATTACTATCTAAAGACGTAGTATATTATGAAGGAGAAATCTTGGATTTCCGGCGTATTACTATAACTTATAAATTGTTTCGCAAAGATGAATCTGGACTAAAATCCTAAAATCTTCTGAATTTTAAAAGATCATGCTCAACAGTGGGTATATTCACTGTTATCTACACTAATATTATAAAGAGGAAAACTTTGTTTGTTTGTTTGGTTGTAATGAATAGGCTCAAAAACTACTGGACCAATTTTAAAAATTCTTTCACCATTCGAAAGCTACATTATCGACGAGTAACATATACTATATTTTATTTTGGAAAAAAATAGGGTTCCGTAAGATATTTGGATTTTTCGGACACAAACTGAAAAAAATCAACCAAAGAAGTTACTTATTTTGCGTACGCTGCCTAAACTACAAAAGATAGAACCATAAAATGTTATAATTAATTGTAGATCTTATAAATATCTACAAAAAAGTCCGCGACACACTATACCTATCTATGTCGAGTGAGGCACAACAACCACATTTTTATTTAAAAATCTTGAATTTTTTTTTGGACTACATTTAAACGCGTTTATTTTACTCATGCTATTAATCCTTATCAAAATAAATTATTTCATCAATAAGTACAGTTTATGTTGATAATATTTGGTCTTTGAATGATTAAAATTGGACGTTTGGTTTTGAAGTTGTGGTGAAATTAAAATATTACGATTTCTGCTGCACAAAAATTTCATAAGGCAATCTTTATATGTACATGTATATGGAGAGACGGGATATAAGAGAGTGGAAGGTACGGGAGAAGGCTGGGATAGCTGACAGATTTGATAGAACGAAATATAAATGCACGTTATAAGACGGGATGGATAATAAAGAGAAAGGACGGGATGGATTGGGAAGAGACTGAACAGACGGATGAGACGGGATTGAGCCGGACAGTAGGACAGCTACGTCAAGTTTAGGTATACAAGAGTTTATACGAAAAATAACATGTATTTGGTGTGGAGTGGAATCAAAAAATATATGCACCCAGACGAAGCTGGGCCGGGCCGCTAGTCTATACATATAAATAAAATTGAAGTGTCTGTTTGTAAAGTGAAAATAAAAAAAAATCCAACTACATATCGTTATATACACGATACCTATAACGAAAATTACCCTAGAATTTTTTTTGTCTGTCTGTTTGTTCCGGCTAATCTCTGAAACGGCTAGACCGATTTTGACGGGACTTTTGTCAGGTAGCTGATATAATAAGGAGTAACTTAGGCAATTTACATTACATGAGTAATTTTATTTTAGTAAATAAAGCTTGTAACGAGCGCGATCAATTTCATTTCAAATATCGCGCGCGCGCTCGACTCACTCGCGTCATTCCCTGCCGTTGGCTCTCCAGGCGCGCTCCGCCAATCAGAGCGCGGTATGGTGTTCACGCGAGAACCTCATTGGAGGAACCCCGACGGCGTGATGTTAGACTCGGGAAGATGATGGCGCCGGCACACGTGAAGATTCACCTCGTTTCGTTTAGTTTTTTGTTGTGCCCTTGTAAATGTTTCCGATGAATATATTTGTGAGTTTAAACCAGTGGTTTCACTAGTTTATAGTGGCGCTCAACTTGTGGCCCGATCACGTAGCCGAGTATAACAAGTTCGTTGGACATCCGAAGTATTTGTTGGAAAAGCATGCCGCTTTCATGCAGGAGGGTTGTCACCCGCCGCGGCCAAGTACAAGCCGCCGACAAGGAAGACCCCCATCCCACTACGTCGGATTCGGAACAAGAGATCACGTATGTCGAGATCGACCCGTCGGCTCATGCATCGACGCCGACGCCGCCTGCGCCGTTACCGGCCGCGACGTCGCCAACATCGGAACATATACTCAAAATCATGGAGTTTTTCGCCAAGGCACAAGCAGAAACGAATCAAAAGCTGGTAGAAACTATCTTCGCGACCTCAACCGCAGCATCACCCGGTTCCAGCGGTGCCCACAAAATGGGGTTAACGGGCAACTTTAGCAAATGTTCGGCCCGGTTCGACGGAGCGTCGAGAGACGCCGAGACGCTGGAAGCATTCATCGACGCAGTCCTTGTGTTCAAAGAGTGCGCCGGAGTGAGTGACGAAAACGCAGTACGAGGCCTGCCGATGCTCCTCGCCGGAGACGCAGCAGTCTGGTGGCAAGGCATCAAGAAGGACATCCACGATTGGGAGGACGCCGTCGCGAGACTCCGCGGGATGTACGGCATCGTGAGACCAGCGTATAAACTGTTCCGCGAGATTTTCGCCTATGAACACGAATTACCGGAGCGCAGTGAAGTGTTCGCCTGCAGGATTAGGGCCTTGATGAGCCAGTTACCCTACGATTTATGTGACGCGGCTAGAGTAGATATTGTGTACGGTTTATTAGATCGCAAAATACGCAAACGTTTACCCCGCGAAACCGTAAATTCGTTCGAGCAATTAATCGTGCGACTACGTTGCGTCGAGGAGTCAATGGCAGAGGTATATTGTCAAAGTAAAACCGTAAGTACGCCCAAAGTATCTACCAAAGTGCATAATAATGTCCGTAATAGTGATTGCGAACCGGCCTATAAGCCTACCCCCTCCGCTTCAAACAGTGCCTCCAAACCCCAACGTAAGCGCTGTTCGTATTGTAGGAACTATGGTCACGATATAAATGATTGTAGAAACTATAAAAATAACAATAAAACACAGCTTTCTAGTGGCGACCAATCCATACGTTGTTACGGGTGTGGACAACCCGGCGTAGTCAAATCTAAATGTCGTAAATGTAACAACAATAACGCTAAAGTTCTTACAGACCCTATGTCTTTTAATGTAATTAAATGTAGTGATAATTGTTCGGAGAGTTTTGTATCCGATGATTCATACATTCACAAAACATCGTCGCCCGTCCGGATCAAAGCGCCTTATTCTGACGAACGTGCTTATTCTGATAGATGCATTTCTTATAATAATTGCAATGAAACTATTTCGACAAATTCGCGCGATAGTTTACAATTGTTTTCCGAGCACGATAAAAGATCGCCCGAATGCCTTAGCGCCGTTCCTTCCGATATTACCGAATTGAAACATTCGGTATCGCATAACAATGTTGACCGCGACCAGTATCACCCCATGGTAAGTATTAGTGTTTTGGGGGAGCCCGGTGTCGCTATTATCGATACGGGTGCTACGCACTGTATCGCTAGTCCATTGCTACACCGCTTATTTCAGAGAAATGGTGTCCAGTTTTCGGAGTCGCAGCGTAATATACGCTTAGCCGACGGTGCCGAAACTTTACGTAATTGTTACTTATATACTGTTACAGTTAAATTACAGTATCGAGAGGTACCTGCTACGTTCATTGTGATCCCCGGGGCGGACGCAAGAACGCTTTTGGGTTACGACTTTATCAAGCGTGCTGGCATTGTGCTCAACCCACTGGAAGGGAATTGGACCTTTGCCTCTGCACCCGACCGCATATACGATTTCGTGCAGTCGTATCATGTTAAGTCTGCAGGAGACACGGCGCTTCTTTGCACAGACGCTTCACCTTTGACCTTGAGACCTGATGAAGGGTCCCACCTGTCCGAAGAGCAATGGACTCAGCTGAATGAGCTGATCACCAGGAGCGCCGCTCGCTTCGTCGCAGAAGGTGAGGCTACAAGTTTTATCACGCATCGCATTAAGGTACATGAGAAACATGAACCCATAGCTTCTCCACCATACCGTATGTCACCAGCGAAGGTGGCTATTTTGGAGAAGGAGTTGGACAAGCTACAGCGCGCCGACGTTATCGAGGAGTGCGAGTCCCCGTGGGCAGCCAACGTCGTCTTGGTCCCTAAGAAGGATGGGAGCTCACGGCTCTGTATAGACTATCGGAAGCTAAATGCTGTCACAGAGCCTGATAAGTATCCGCTACCGCGCATGGACGATGTGCTGCACGCTGCAAAAACGACAAGTTTTATGACAACTCTTGATTTGCAATCTGGCTATTTTCAGGTGTCCGTGGCAGAGGAAGATCGCGATAAGACCGCGTTCGTCACTCCGCTAGGGACCTTCAGGTTCAAGCGGATGCCTATGGGCCTCCGCAATTCCGGCGCTACGTTCCAGCGCCTAATGGATAGATTTAAATCTAACCTGCAAGGTATAACTCTTCTTTGTTATCTTGACGATCTCATCGTCCTTTCCGATTCGTTCACCAAGCATTTGGAAGACCTGCAAGACCGTCTTTGATAGGCTAGATTTGTTTAATTTACGAGTAAACCGCGCCAAAAGCGTCTTCGCTCGCGATTCTGTCAAGTTCCTTGGGCACCTGATTGTACCAGGTGGTATCCAGGTAGACCCTGAAAAGACAGCTGCTATCAATGACATGGCAGTGCCGACGAATCTAAAGCATCTTAAATGCTTCTTGCAAACTTCTAGTTGGTTTAGACGTTTTATACCCAACTATGCAGAAATAGCTAGGCCGTTGACGGCGTTGCTAAAGAAAGGCAGTCTCTGGCGTTGGTCAGCTGAGGAGCAGGCCGCATTTGAGCATCTGAAGCAACCCTTAGTGTCTGCGCCTATACTTCGGCAAGCTGACCAAACTCAGCCGTACACTCTTAGGATCAGTCCTAAGAGTGTACTGTCAGCAGTAGTGCCTATTGTCTCGGAGCAGTCCTAATGCAGGGGGAGGGGCCCGACGAGCGCCCCGTAGAATACGCCAGCCGCCTGTTAACTCAGGCCGAACGGAACTACACGACGACCGAGAGAGAAGCACTAGCCGTAGTGTGGGCCGTCAATAAGTTCCGCGGTTATATCGAAGGAGCATGGGTTGTCGTCAAATCCGACCATCAGCCGCTGAGGTGGTTGATGAGTGTTAAGTCTCCAAGCGGTCGTTTGACTCGGTGGGCGCTTACTCTCCAGGAGTTCGACCTGCGCATTGAGTACACCCCTGGTAAGTCAAATGTAATCGCCGACACACTGTCGCGTCCTGCCTGCACGGGCGAGGCTGACTGTTGCGACCTATGTCATGCAGTAGTTGACGTCCCGTCACAGAATGTGGCCAACTACAGAGCCTTGCAACTCGAAGACCCTGACGTCAGGAAGATCGTGGAAGATTTGGAAGCAGCGGACGAACCGTTTAGGGGGAGACCATGGGTAGACCGCGGTTATATCATGTCCGATGGTGTACTTTATAGGTACAACCCTGAGCCTAGTGATGATGAAGGCGCCTGCCTCGTCATCCCGGCCAGTCAGAGATCCCAAATCCTTTCAGAATACCACGATGCGCCGACAGCAGGACACCTAGGAGTCGAGCGTACTCTGCAGCGCATCGCTACGCGTTATTATTGGCCAGGTATGCGGGCATACATTTCTGATTATATCAAGGAGTGTACTTCGTGCCAACGTTACAAAGTTGACACGCGTAAACCAGCGGGGCTAGTGCAGTCCACAGCTGTAGCGCAAAGGTTTGAGGTGGTCGCTGTGGATCTGTTCGGTCCACTCCCTGCCACGGAGTCAGACAACCGTTGGATCCTTATAGCTGAAGATGTTTGTTCCAGGTGGGTGGAATTGTTTCCGTTGCAGAACGCCACGAGTTTTCTTTGCGCCAAAACTTTAATCGACGAAGTTTTCCTTCGCTATGGAGTTCCCCGCCGACTTATCAGTGATAACGGCGTGCAGTTTATCAGCGAGGTGATGCAGCAGGTATGTTTTGCGTTTGGGATCAACCAGGCGCTGACACCTTACTATCACCCTGAGGCTAACCCGGTCGAACGCAAAAACCGCGACCTAAAGCCACAACTCGCTGCTTACGTCAGTCAAGACCATTCCACTTGGGATACCCATTTGGCTGCTATTAGGTTCGCTATGAACTCCGCTGTTACACACAGCACATCTTTTTCCCCAGCTATGCTTACGTTTGGACGAGAGATTCGCGCACCTGCTGACGTCGTGCACGATATGCGCACTATTCTGGATGGCGACAAGTTTGTAGCCAACGTCACACCCTATCTGAAACGTCTGACAACGGTTTTAATAGATGCCAGGGATGCGCATGAAAAGGCGCAAGCAATCCAGAAGAAGTATGCGGACGAGAAACGCCGTCCTGCACCCGACTACAAGGTAGGTGACCTGGTACTGCTAAAGACTCAAGGGGCTAACGATACTGCTCGTGGTCAAACTCCTAAATTCATACCGCGACGCGACGGGCCTTACGTAGTAAAAGAGGTATTGAGTAGTACTACCTATCGTATAGAGAACGACAAGGGTGATACTTCAGGAAAATATCACGTTTCACAGCTTACTCCATTCGTAGGTCGGTCGGAAATCCCGGTACACGGTAAACGTAGGAGAGGTCGTCCAGGCAAGAACTGTTAGCTATTTAGAGACAAGTGACCTTTTAGGATGTGTGCGTACTTTTGTAGTTTTTGCTTTGTACTGTATTTTTATTATGTCAGCAACCTCGTAAATGTTTTCGTGTAAAATGTGCTATTCCAAACGCGTGGGCGCATTGTTTGGACTAGAGGGGGAGGCTGTAACGAGCGCGATCAATTTCATTTCAAATATCGCGCGCGCGCTCGACTCACTCGCGTCATTCCCTGCCATTGGCTCTCCAGGCGCGCTCCGCCAATCAGAGCGCGGTATGGTGTTCACGCGAGAACCTCATTGGAGGAACCCCGACGGCGTGATGTTAGACTCGGGAAGATGATGGCGCAGGCACACGTGAAGATTCACCTCGTTTCGTTTAGTTTTTTGTTGTGCCCTTGTAAATGTTTCCGATGAATATATTTGTGAGTTTAAACCAGTGGTTTCACTAGTTTATAAGCTTTTGTTAAATTCCACGCGGAAGAAGTCGCGGGAACAGCTAGTATTAAATAAATTGATACTTTTATATTAGCATACCTATAGCTGCCGATAACCTTATAAAAAATCCATAAAATGTCACGAGAATTTTGCAGCTGTTCCATAAATCCCTAACTTAATCGAGTTACGAAACATGGGCATCCTAAAAAAGTGTCACTAAACTGTCCGCTAAACTAATATCGTCCACTAATTCGCTTGCGGTCAACGTTCCCCATTTAGTTTTTATTGCCTTTGCTGTGAAAGCAAATCTGTGCTGCTAAAAATAAGGTAATTTTGCTTTTTCAAAAGAATCACGAGGGATTTAAAACTGGGGGAGTGAAGACGGATTCGTTGGGGACGTGCTACGACGTGCGTTTTTCTAGAGCGCCTCGTTGTGCCCCCTTGAGGTACTGAAATGCTGGAAGTTGAGTTTAAGCCAATAGTATCATTCATTGCCGTCTCCTCAAGGGAGTAACGATAATTAAGTTACACTTTATTATACACAAATAAAAACAAAAACAATTTGCAATTTGTGTCAGATAACCATTAGATGGACTGGATTGAAAAGAATCTGAAAATAAAAGGGTGGTCATAACAAAGGCCAAAGTAACAATAACAATAGTAGTTAGAAAAGAAAGTAATATGAATAAAATATGAGGAATGCAAACATTTTCTTTTTATTGCAGTGAATGGCGAGACGAGCATGCCGTTCGCCTGATGGTAAGCGATACGACCGCTCATGAACAGTAGCAAAACCAAACAGCACCTTGAGTTACAAAGCAATGCTTGGCATTCCACTGCGCTCGCCATCCTGAGACATAAGATGTTAAGTCTCAATATGTCCAGTAGTTACTCTGGCTACAATGTCCTTCAATCCGAAACACAACAGTGCATTTAAACTGCTGTTTGACGGGAGAAATAGACATTGCGGTGGTACCCACCCAGGCAGCCTTTCACATATGAGAGACCTACCACCAGTAAACATACATTTTTATTAAACTTACTAGCGGCTCGACCCAGCTTCGCCTGGGTGCATATATTTTTTGATTCCACTCCACACCAAATACATGTTGTTTTTCGTATAAACTCTTGTATGACTAAACTTGACGTAGCTATCCTACTGTCCGGCTCAATCCCGTCTCATCCGCCTGTTCAGTCTCTTTCCAATCCATCCCGTTTTATAGGGTGCATTTACATTTCGTCCTAACAAATCTGTCAGCTATCCCACCCCTCTCCGGTACCTATTTTACTTTATGTCCCTTCTCTCCATATGCATCCATATACATAAACATATAAAGATTTCCGTATGAATTTTTGACATTAAAAACTTTAGCGGTTTTTTATTGTCCATCCAATATTCCTTCTCTTATTTCAGCACCAAAATGCTGTTTTTCCAAAAAATATTGCACGCCAATACTTTTTGTTAGTAATAAAGAGTTAAAAATATAAATGATTAAATTACTAAAATGGCTATTAAAAAATAGGGGTTGGTGATAAAAGGGTAAAAATTTAGGGGATTGGTAATAAGTATTCAAATGTCCTGAAAGCACTAAATCACTGCCATTCAGATCCGTTGCTGAATTACAAAATCCTTCCGCACAAAACCAGACAGAGTAAAACTAAATCGAAATACTATTAACATGCGACTTATTTCTAGCAAAACAAACTTTCCCACACAGCGTTGAGCATACAGCATGTATGTTCCATAAATGCGCTTATTATGTCAGTTCCCGTGACTGCTAGTTGGCAACACCTGCGCCGCATCCTGCGAAGTTACCAGACCGTGATTATGAAAATTTGTACGAATGTAATCTGCATAACGAGAACTGAATGCTGCGGCGGAGTTGTGGGTGTACACCTCTTGTTATTTTTACTAACAAAACGGGCAAATTGTTTTCGAATACTTTCACAATTGGCGAATGTTAGTTTGCAGGCGTTTACAAGTATGTATTTTGTGCTGTAAGAGCAGTCGAATGGTTTTTTGTTTGCGTTTTTATTGATTGCTTAGCTATTGGTCTCTGTGTTGTATCGGTTCTTCCAATGATTAGTCTTTTGATGTTAGGGACATTTCATGATTCGATTTAGAGTTCTGTAGTCTATTATTCAGCTTATTTTGGTAAAGAAACTATATATATATTATCAATTTATAAAAAACTACCTACCACAAAACACGTGAAAAATAAATACTAACGGTATATTACATTAATAAATTTAATAAATTTGGGTCACAGATCTCTGGTATTGAAGCATTTTTGGCCACCATCCAGTTACCTGCAAGTTTGAAATGAACGCTTCCGTTCTTGTACGAGCCATAATTAAATTTATACCTGGCTAGAATCCACGGCATCTATAGAAAACTAATCTCAATCTCATTTGTTGTAAGCCCGGAGAAGTCGATGCAGCGTGAAACAAAAATAAAAAGAAGAACTACGGGCTGATTATGTAATAATGCTAGTCAAAACTCTTTTGTATTATTTTACAACGTCGCCTTTGTACCATCTTTACAATACACTTTAGTTTAATGGTTTCCAGACTGACGTCAATTTCGCTTGAAAATTACTTGATATTATCCAATGAAAAAAACTACTTTACCAACATCGGGTTTGCTTGTAAATATTATATAAAACTTTCTTTGTGACTTGTTTGAGTATGTTATATATTTTCACTATATTCAGCATAAATAGGTATAACTTTACAGCTCAGCACTTTTTTATGGTAATAGAGCTACCTGTCATGCGTCCTATCTTTTTTTTAAAATAATAAATAATAACACCCAACAGTCACAAACATAGTCCTGACCCCACACTAAGATCGAGTCTTGTGTCGTGGGTATCAGGAACTACGAGAGACTTTTCGGTCTCACAAACCGACCCGGAAGAAATATTTGTGGGCCGCACAAACATTTCTCTCGGTGCGGGGATCGAACCCGCCATCTACACAACACATTTGTCTACTCGTGACCTAATCATCCATTAACAAATTAGACCTCATAAATAAAAATAAGGTTATAAAGATTATACACATGCAAAACGATGCGGTAGGTCCATCATCTTCCATTAAATCAGACTAAAATAAGATACTGCCAGCTCTAATGATGTTGATGGATAGTGTTTATAAGGCCGCGTCCGAGCGGTCTATGAGAAAATGGAGTCGAACATAAATATTAATATCCTTTAACGAGTTTTTGCTGCGGCTTCTCTCATTGTATGGGTTGGCCAATCTCGTGGCAAAAAGCCGACAGATTGCCGTTTTGATTCGCATTTCTTTGTCCACCAATTCAATGGATAGTTGTGCTTCATAAATCATATTAGGAAATCATATTCTTGGGTTATTTATTTTTTCTCACCTGGTTTGTGATCAACGCTGGTGTTAGTAATACAGCATCAGAATGATCAATTCTATCTTGTTTAGGGTTCTTAATTCTACGGAACTGTCACTAAGAAGCCGATGGCGACCAAATAGGTACAGTTGAAATTAAAGATAAACCAATTTGAATGGTGTAATTAAGCTTACCATGATATGTGATGAATTAGCTATGTAACAAACTTTGAAAGGTTTTTGTTTTCATTTTCGTTTTAGCGATGATAATTTAGTCCTTCATTATTTATTCATCATTGCAGATCAGTAATACAAACTATTTAATATGTTTCCAGCAATATGCCAAACTGCCAGTTATAGCTCCTTGTGCTCTAGAATTATTTGTTACTGGTTGCTGATTTAAAAACAGACCTACAGAAATACTGCAATAAATCTACTACAAATTAAAAAAACAAACAAAAGTATACTCCAGTGTTAAATCAATTATAATTTTTCATAAGCGAAATACGTAACACAAATACACTACGAATGGCAGAAATCTAACGCGAAACAGAAAGTATTGCAAATGTGTGGCGGCCACCATTTTTCACCGGCCATAACGAAACGTCAGCACCGATGCAGACCTTTATCATTGTCAATAAACTGCTGTATAAATCAAACAAACAAGCCGACTGCTCTTACTTGCTACGAGTTTCCTTCCTCTTGTACTTCCATGTTGATATTTTTGTTACAAGAATTTTTCACGTTTATATTATCGGATCTGTTGTTTGTAGAAAATTAATTTACGCGATCAAATGGAAGTTTCTTGTAGGATATTGAATTGCATAGTAGCTCGGTTCGTAAAGCTACCGTGGGGATTCTAATTCTGGATAATAACTAGTAGTACATTAGCTTAGAATATTTATAATATAGAGGAAGCGATGTCAGATATTTTTTGTGCGTAATATTGGTAGCAAATACATATATGTAGGTGATATTAGTGAAAATTCAATTAATATTTAACTACAAAATGCAATAAATTCCGGTGGTACCCGAAACTATATCCTATCTTATATCTTTAAATGAGAGATTCTTGTATATAAATATATAATCTGAATCTCGGAAACGGCTTCAACGATTTCATGAAATATAGTATACACGTGGTTTCGGGGACGGTAAATTGATCTAGCTAGGATTTATGTATAGAAAATGTTGTTTTATTCCTGTTTTCACAATCAACTTGAACAATTTGAATCTTCCTGACATATATTGGCGAATAATTATACTATTTTTATTGTGTGCAACTAACTGCTTAATGATAAAATAACACTTAAGCTGCTCCAGCAGATGTCGTTGTTAAGCAGCACTAAGTCAATTAGTGGTTTGAGGTTAGACCAAGAAAATCAATTGTTTATTAGCTGTTAAGTTTATTTTGAGATATATGTCAAAACTTTAAAAAATATGTGAGATTGGTAATTTGGCGTTTAATTTTGGATATGGCTAATTGTTTGAATCATGGATTATTAAAGTTATACTGCCGGATTGAGCGAGTATTTGGATCGAGAGAGAATATATTACATGTGTATATGCTCCATATCATAAACGAACATAAAGTCCCAAAAGAGTTCTTAATAAAACAACTGCGTTCCTAAATCCACACCAAGTTTTATTACAGACTTGCGGACGTGTGTGAATTGCTGAAAAATGACTCATGTAAGTTCCAGTTATTACGTTAAGTCGGGCAGATTAAGTTGAGATAGTACAACTCGTCGGCTATTACACTATCCGGGTGCAGTTCGGCAACTATCTAGCTTGGCAAGTGCTATTTAATGTCCCCGCCGATATTCAAGTTTTGATAAAGATCAAATCGGAGACATAATTGACCTGATAGATATATAGAAATAACAAAACAAAATAAATAAATAAATAAATACACCCAACAGTCACATACATAGTCCTGACCCCACACTAAGATCGAGTCTTGTGTCGTGGGTATCAGGAACTACGAGAGACTTTTCGGTCTCACTGTGGCGGTTGCAATACGCCAACTTAGATATAGCTTTTAAAGCGGTTGCAATACGCCAACTTATATTTAGCTTTTAAAATAACACACTTATTAGTTGTAATTTGAACATTGTTTAAACACGCATTTCATTTTAAAATATGACTGCAGATGTTTAACCATAAAACATCTGCGAGTCGTTTTATTTAAGTAAGAATTTTTGTGTACCTTATTGTATAATATTAGTTAAAAAGATTCTGTTCTAAATTATTGTTTCCTAATTGTAATGACCCGTTCATGCCGGGGCAATAAAACTGTATTATTATATTTAAGTTCTTTAGTGGCGGTAATCCTTTGCAACAAATTTATGTTTTTTAGACAATAGTACACATGTTTGGGTAAACCTTTCTGTTTGGACAATAGCCCAGATGTTTGGGCCGACCTTAATTTTTAGTTGAAAGGATAGACCCTATTTTATGGCTTAAATATATTTTCTGGAAGATTTATCCCCACCGATCCTCATTCGGGTAGTCCTATAAAAGGGTCGGTTTATTTGGATGAAAGAAGACAGTCTGCCATCTCTCGTCACGAGCACATCTCGCTCCGAGTCGCATAATTATAATTTTACTCTGTCTGTGAATGTATTAAGCGTTAATTTACAAAATATACAATAGTTAGTTCCTGGAAGTAAGTGCCTATTCTAATACCTACACTTATAACCACCAAAGTGGTGACCCCGAAGCAAAAAGAGTGATTTGAGTGTAGTGTGTTAAAGTTTAATAGTAGTACGCGAGTTTTCCGTAGAAGAGACATTGTTTTTGAATAACACATCAGAAAAAGTGAGCAGTATAATGAACACCGGAAGCGTTAGAGAACAATCTGCTCCGGAGGTTGCGTCGTGTTCTCCATTTATACCAGAGTGCAAATCGAATGACTTAGAAGTTTGGTTCGCCATAGCAGAAGCTGCGTTTCAACTCGGAGAAATCAAAATACGCAATGATAATACAGAAGATACCAACTAACATCATAGACACAATGCGTGATGTCATTTTAAGCCCGCCCGAAGACGCTCCGTATACAACGTTCAAGACGATTTTGACAAAGCGTTGTGGTACATCTGAGAGTCAGCGAACACGTCAGCTGCTGGAACGCGAGGACCTGGGAGATGATAAGCCGTCACAGTTTCTTCGACGTCTACGAAACCTAGCTGGTGAGAATATGTCGGAATCTACTGTCCGTACACTTTGGCAAGGACGATTGCCAACGGTCTTACAGCCCATCCTAGCAACTGTTAAGGACCAACCGTTGGAGAAAGCTGCGGAAGTTGCAGATGCAGCATTAGAATACTTGCCAATGCGTCCAGCTATTGCAGAGGCCGGAATTCGTCCTACTTCCACCAAACAAGAGGAATCGGTATCGGAAGACATGAAAAAGATGTACGTCAGTTTAAAGGACGAGATCGCTTTGCTACGTCGAGAAATCAACGATCCCACTTCACGTGCGCGAGTGCGAGATAGGAACAGATCACGATCTCGCTCACGTTCCAGAAGCCGCGGTCCAAGGCCACGCGATTTATGCTGGTATCACTGGCGGTTTGATACGAAGGCAACAAAATGTGTTCCACCATGCAGCAAGGCTACGGGAAACGCTCCGGGCAGTCGTTAATGACGGCTAACGACTCCTGCCCTAAGAAATCACGCCGTCTATTCGTCTGTGACCGAGCCAGCAAAATCCAATTCCTCGTGGACACCGGAGCTGACATCTGCGTGTTTCCTCGTCATCGTATCCAAGGCCCGCATAAAAAGTCAAACTACGAGCTTTCTGCAGCCAACGGGACAGTGATCGCTACATATGGAATTGCTAATTTAACGTTGGACCTTGGCCTAAGACGAGATTTTACTTGGAGGTTCATAATAGCCGATGTCTCCAAGCCAATCTTAGGTGCTGATTTTTTGGCATATTATGGACTCCTACCAGATCTGCAACGTAGACGTTTGATAGACTCCTCCACCCTGCTTACCTACAAAGCGGAGATAACAGAGTGTCAGGAACCAAGCATCAAAGTCATTAATGGCTCATCACCATACCATGAGCTTCTGCAGGAGTTCCCAGATATTATTCGTCCGGATGGCGCACCTAAAACAGTAAGCCACAGCACAAAACACCACATCATTACGACTCCAGGCCCACCAGTTGCGCACAAACCCCGTCGTCTTGCTCCAGACAAGTTGGCCGCCGCTAAAAGGGAATTCGAGGCGATGTTGCGACTAGGATTGTGTCGGCCATCAAAAAGTCCATGGGCTTCTCCATTACACATGGTTCCCAAGAAAGGAGATGAGTGGAGACCATGTAGAGACTATCGGGCACTCAATAGTCGGACAGAACCCGATAAATACCCAGTACGACACATCCAGGACTTTGCAAAAGGACTGCACGGGAAGAACATTTTCTCCACTCTTGACTTAGTAAGAGCATTCCATCAAATACCAGTCGCAGAGGAAGACATACCTAAGACAGCCATCATTACTCCATTCGGACTCTTCGAGTTTATGTACATGACTTTTGGATTACGTAACGCAGCCCAAACCTTCCAGCGCTTCATGGACGAAGTGCTACTGGGATTGGACTTTTGTAACGTGTACATTGATGATATTTTAATTGCATCATCATCACATGAAGAGCACCTCAAGCATTTGAAAATTGTTTTTAATCGTCTTAAGAAATATGGCGTCGTCATCAACCCCAGCAAGTGCATCTTTGGTCAGAAAGAAGTTCGTTTCCTGGGATATATGGTAACTGCAACTGGTACTCAACCATTTCCAGACAGAGTTGTCTATATACAACGGTTTAAATTACCAGACACAGTCAAAAAGCTACGTGGATTTCTCGGTATGATTAATTTCTACCGCAGGTTCATACCAGGTGCAGCCGCTACTCAAGCACCGCTTAACGACCTACTCCAGGGTAACCTTAAAGGAAATGCTCCTGTGCCGTGGACACCAGCTACTACAAAAGCTTTCGAGGCGTGCAAGGAGAGTCTCGCGGAGGCTACCTTGCTTGCTCATCCTAAACCCGACGCACAGTAAGCATTAATGTGTGATGCATCGGACTACGCCGTCGGCGCAGCGCTGCAGCAGTTTGTGGATAATCATTGGCAACCGCTGGGCTTCTTCTCGAAGAAATTGAGCCCCACCGAGCAGAAATATGCAGCTTATGACCGCGAACTCCTAGCTATATATCTTGCTGTTAAACACTTCAGACACATGATAGAAGCGAAAAAGTTCACTATTTATACTGATCATAAGCCCATTACCTTCGCATTTCGGAAGAAATCAGACCAATGCTCACCACGCCAATTTCGACACTTAGATTTCATCAGCCAGTTTTCAACGGATATTCGTCACATTGCTGGAAAAGATACCCTGTCGCTGATGCATTGTCTCGCGTAGAAGAGCTCGAAACAACTCTAGACTTCAAGGCACTCGCTGACTCGCAGGCGGACGACGAAGAACTTCGAAAATTGCTAAAAGAAAAAACGTCTTTGCAATTGAAACGTATACTGATTCCAGGCACGGATATCCCCGTAACCTGTGACGTATCTACACAAGCAGTTTGACCATTCATCACCACGCCGTTTAGGAGAATTGCATTTAACACCGTCCATCGACTTTCGCATCCCGGAATCAATGCTACGGTCAAACTTATGACCCAGCGTTATATTTGGCCGTCAATAAACTCCGATTGCAGAAAATGGGCTCGCAGCTGCATCGATTGTCAACGTGCGAAGATCTCCAGACATGTATCTGCCCCTGTTGGATCATTTGCTCCACCGACATCCAGATTTGAGCATATCCATATAGACATAATCGCAATGTCTATATCTGAAGGTTACAGGTACTGTCTCACAATGATAGATCGTTTTACTCGTTGGCCAGAAGCAATACCACTCCAAGACCAGGAAGCAACAACGGTGGCTAAAGCATTCTTCAACCATTGGATCTCACGCTTTGGCACACCATTAAGGATCACATCTGACCGTGGTAGACAGTTCGAGTCGCACCTGTTCAGGCACCTCAATCAACTGGCAGGCACGACGCATTTCAAGACTACGGCTTATCATCCGGCGTCCAACGGTATGGTGGAACGTTTTCATCGTCAGCTGAAGGCGGCTATAAAATGTCATCAGGATACACGGTCGACTGAAATTCTCCCTACCGTGCTGCTGGGTATCCGAGCTGCTTGGAAGGAAGATTTAGAGGCTACTGTTGCCGAGATGGTATATGGTCAGCCACTACGGATTCGAGGAGAGTTTTTGGTGCAACAGACGACAATCACCGACAGTAACAGTGCAACGGACTTTGTGAAACAGCTACGGCAACACTTTCAAGAGCTGCGACCGACTTCAGTATCTCGGCATGGCGAGAAAAGAACTTTCATTTTTAAAGACCTCAGCACCACTGACCTATTCTTCGTGCGCCGCGAGGGTCCAAAAGTGCCCCTGCAGAGTCCTTACGAGGGCCCTTTCAAGGTTGTCATGCGAGGGGAGAAGACGTTTGTTGTTAACGTCCGCGGTCGTGACGTTACAATTTCCATTGACCGTCTTAAACCAGCCTATGTGTTAGCTGACCCTGAAAACACTTCAGCTGACGACGAACATCAAGCACCAAGGCAACGGACAACTCAAGACACTGAAGATGTACATCACGAAACAGATGCACACCAGCGAACAAGGTCCGGAAGGCGCGTCCGCTTCCCGGACTATTTCCAAAGTGGATTTTCGTGAACTGTCATTCACTGGTAGGGGGGTGCTGTGGCGGTTGCAATACGCCAACTTAGATATAGCTTTTAAAGCGGTTGCAATACGCCAACTTATATTTAGCTTTTAAAATAACACGCTTATTAGTTGTAATTTGAACATTGTTTAAACACGCATTTCATTTTAAAATATGACTGCAGATGTTTAACCATAAAACATCTGCGAGTCGTTTTATTTAAGTAAGAATTTTTGTGTACCTTATTGTATAATATTAGTTAAAAAGATTCTGTTCTAAATTATTGTTTCCTAATTGTAATGACCCGTTCATGCCGGGGCAATAAAACTGTATTATTATAGTTAAGTTCTTTAGTGGCGGTAATCCTTTGCAACAAATTTATGTTTTTTAGACAATAGTACACATGTTTGGGTAAACCTTTCTGTTTGGACAATAGCCCAGATGTTTGGGCCGACCTTAATTTTTAGTTGAAAGGATAGACCCTATTTTATGGCTTAAATATATTTTCTGGAAGATTTATCCCCACCGATCCTCATTCGGGTAGTCCTATAAAAGGGTCGGTTTATTTGGATGAAAGAAGACAGTCTGCCATCTCTTGTCACGAGCACATCTCGCTCCGAGTCGCATAATTATAATTTTACTCTGTCTGTGAATGTATTAAGCGTTAATTTACAAAATATACAATAGTTAGTTCCTGGAAGTGAGTGCCTATTCTAATACCTACACTTATAACCACCAAATCACAAACACCCAGACCCGGAAGACATATTTGTGGGCCGCACAAATATTTCTCTCGGTGCGGGGATCGAACCCACGGCCTCTCGTTTCACAGGCGGCGTCTAACCAACTGCGCTACGGAGGCTGTCAAAAATATAAAATATGTAAAAAATATAATTTACAAATTGTAAATATCTACGTACATTTCTTATTTGCAAATGTCCGTTTATAAAGGCGGTATAAATTCACTGTACAATTCGGAATAAATGTGCCCAGCGTATTGTGAGTTTCGTATTGGACGGTACAGTAGCATTTTCTCCGTCCGTCCCATAGATTGATTTAGGTTCTAAACCCTGAAGACAAATGCGGTACTTACCTCTGACTTAAGCTGAAAGAGCAGAATTTAGACGGGACACGTGACGACAATTGTTCATTGCCTTGTACTACAATAGACACACTAATATTTATGTGTCGTCTTAGCCATCCAGTGTAGAATTTCATCATTTAATATAGAGGAATAAAATACTAAGCAAATAAGAACATGGTTGCGGAAAAAAATGATCGAAGAAACAAGTAAAACAACAAACTTTTTTTACGACTACTTGATTCATCAAAAGAAATAATGTAGATTAAACGGAGTGCTTTGAAACGGTCGACAGTAATATAATTATTGCGTTTAAGGCATAATTATTCGTAGCTCAATTTACATTAACTTGCTTAAAAATAGAGTGCGAAGGGTAGTAATAGCTATTTGTAAAGCCTTTGACTGCATTGAATTCTTGCTTGGTGGATTTCTGCAAGTGCTTTGTGTCCGTTCATCCTGGTAATGCAAATCAAGGCAGCCTCCGATTGCCCCTCGCTGCTCACAGCTATTCAACGAGTTTAATAAAGCGCCAGAGAATCCTAGAGTGAGATGAAAAATTCAATTAGATATTTTTACGTTTTCCCTACTTATTCGTGTTGTCCTCGGGGGTAATATCGCCGAGGTAAAAGCCCGGCATTGTCCCCAAAAGGAAAAATAAATGCGAAACTCATTTACACCCGCCACTTGCAATTGTCGTTTAATATTGTTTGTGCAAGCGCAACCTGTTAACTTAATGATCGGGCCCGACCTTCGCTCATAAAGCGCCTCCGATGTTTATCTTCGCCTTATTTCATTTGTAAGCTTTAAATTTCCGTATAATTACTTACTCTTTAGTCGCTTTTGAAAATGTTGCTCCCTGATTTTGGGCTTGGAATTTTAATTTCTTTATTGCATTTCATAAATACAATTTACGGGGTGCGCGTATTTATTGCAGCGTGTACCACATGCGTCTTTATTTGTTCGAGGATCAGTTCCCCTTGATCTTACATGTAGGTATAATGGTAGTGTGACCAATATCGGTGTCCCCTCGGTCTCGTGAGTGCCGTTAGCAGCGGAACGTTTGCATCCCGTGCAAACATCTCATGAAAGAAATTCCATTGTGTCGGTTGAATGAGTTCATCCACAGTATAGCTTCTAATCTTTAGATTTAGTTTCTGGGAGTGAATTGCGCTAGATTCCTCAATGCCTCGCTCGGATCTTGCAGTGCTTTGTCCGTAAGTCCGTGATGCAAATCAATTGAGTGCTTCCACCCCTCGGCTTCATAAAGCGAATACCTAACCTCTTGGCACTTTATCGAAATAGAAAAGAAAGAAAATTGCAACGCGTAGAATGCTGGAATATTGCACGTCTGTCGGAATATAATATTTTATAGGAAATGTAAAACTTCCTTGAATCGGTGAGACAAGAAATACTTGCGTTTTATGAGTATCATTCAACTTTTATAACTAGGTTCTCATTCCACGCGATGTATACGCGGTTTTTATGTTACAAGTGTACTTACTCAAAAATCGCAGGTCGTTTATTCAAATGCAAAATGTTATTTAAAGTGGAATGAGACTAAAATTCTTGTTTTTATAAAGAAATGTTTAAAATTTAATAAAGAATAAAGGAATGCATGGAAAAACACGACCACCTGTTTTTTCTCAAACGTATTGCTGATGGCACAATGTTTATGACAAACCATTGGATTATTAAACTCATAGTGTGAGGTTAAATTTCATAAACTCTGAAGAAATATTCAGAATAAATATGTAAATGGGTTTTTTAATATAAGAGCTCAGCTGCATATTTCAGCGGAATTATTCCGCGCCCCTAACAGGATTGATTTCAATACTGCCGACGACATATGCACTCAAAGAAAATTTCATCACATAGAATTCGGAATAATTTATCAAATTGCGAAGATGTGAATGCACATGCAGCCCAGCTGAGCTCGGTCTCAGCCGCGAAGTAATTTTTTATCTCCCCTCTTTCGACGTCAGCGATGTGACTCCTCCGGGAACAAATCAGAGGGGAGCGAGGGGACCGCTCCTTGGTACAGGGACCGTCGGTTTTCGGGAACTAATTCCACGAATAAGATTGACGATAAGCGAATCAATTTGCATTTGTGGAATTGCACTGGGAATAAAATCACGATTTGGTAAAATTGCTACTTTCAAAGATAAGTCTGTTTTGGTTTTAAATTGTTTGTTTTGTGTAACCGCAGGGCAATGAAGTATTTTGATATTAGTGCAAAATCTTTGGTTTTACCATACAATAGGAATTAATGGAGTCGATCGTGATAAATCTTCAGATAAAAATTGCAACTATGGGCTGATCATGCTATAATACCCGAGTTTTCAATCACTCAGCATTTTTCCACTATTTGACCGCGAGTCCGATTCTTTAGAGAACCATCGTTTGAAACCAGCGCAATTGGAGCGATGTGGATTAGGCTTCCGATACACTATGCTCTGATTGCACCGTTTCAACACACTATTTCTATAGCTTGTATTGACCTGGTTACAAAACAATTCTAGCTTATATCTGTATCCGATATTACTTTTTTTTTCTCTTTATTTAGGTAAACAAACAATGACACAATACAAGAGATACGAATAACAGTAATTTAAGTAGTTACATATGCTAATCATGCCATCAACACCGTTTAGCACACATTAAAAAATAAATATACAAAATAGAGAGAAATAGGTAGATACTGAATTAAATTAAATTAACTAGATGATTAGAAAAAATAATAATTACATTAAACAGAAACTAAAACTAATACAGTCATTACAATTCATCTCAAATTCAATAAGTTGATGGTTGAAGCCACTAGTCTGTGTTGTTGAAGTTTTTAACATAACATTATACACGTACGAGATAAAAGTTTACAATATTTGGCAGCTGATAAGTATTACTATATATTATTAAAACAAAATTAATATACGTCTTTCTACGTTATTAACATAATGTATAATCATAGTCTACATTTGCTCATTATTTATTTATTCATTTAGGTATTAGACAATATTTTCAATAGTTTTCTTTTAAATGAATAAGCAGAAGTGGCCATTATATCTAATTCATTAAAATTAAGATTGTAAGAGTGTATTATTCTAAAAATAGGAGAACGTTTGCCGGAGTTAGTACGACAACGAGTTAGAGCGAATAGTTGACAAGGGGTACGGCAGTGCGTTCTAGTAGGGACTTTATAACATATTTTATTGATTATTGATGTACAATCATACTTATTGTGGCACAGATCGTGGAGTAACATTGCTTCAAGTTGAGTGCGTCTATGTTTTAAGTTTAGAAGGTTGTATTTTTGCAGCAGTTGCTCATAACTTGCGAAAGAGCTGAAACATCTATAGTTCATACTCTTTAAGATTTTTTTTGTATTAGTTCAATAGCATCTGTATATTTATTATAATATGGATTCCAAACAGGTACGGCATATTCAAGTTGAGAGCGGATCAGGATAAATAAAGATACGTAGATGGTTTTCTAAAGTTTGTGCTTGATCGCATAACAAAGCCATACATTTTAAATGCTTTATTTATTATGTTATCTATATGTATTGCCAATTGCAATTTACTATCTAAAGTTACGCCTAAGTCTCTAATAAAGTTAACGGAATCCAAAGTGACCCCTCCTAGGCTGTAGGGGAATTTACTTATATTTTCTTTTTAGTAAAACTGATTGTTTTGCATTTATTTAGACTAAGATCAAGCTTGTTTTCAACGCAGTAGGCAAAAAAACTATTGAGGTCTTGTTGGAAATGATTATGGTCATTTATATTGTCCATGATACGGTAAATTTTAAGATCATCTGCATATAATAGGATATGACAGTGTTTGAAACATGTATGGATGTCATTTATGAATAAAATGAATAAAAGAGGGCCCAATATTGACCCTTGTGGTACACCCGAAGTAATACTTACTAGTTCTGACTCATAACCATTGATAACTACTTTTTGTGTACGATTGGTAACATAAGACTTAAACCATCTCCATAAATTACCCCTTATCCCGTTAAAAGCTAGTTTTTCAAGCAGTATTTTGTGATCCAACCTGTCAAAGGCCTTTCGAAAGTCCGTATACACAGTGTCCGTTTGTTTGTTGTTGTCTAAACCTTCAAATAAATAGGATGCGTATATTAATAGGATAGTAGTGGTTGAGCGATATTTAACAAAACCGTGTTGTTGTTCTAATATAATTTTATGTAAGGAAGGGTATATATAATTATTAACTAATCTTTCAAATAGTTTCGACAAAGTAGGTAAAATTAATATTGGTCGATAATTTTCCACATTGGATCTGTCTCCTTCCTTGAAAATAGGAATGACCCGTGCTGTTTTCCAAATATTAGGAAACACACCCTCTTCTAGGCATAAATTAAAAATTTTATATATTGGAATATATATATATTATGGGCAGTTGATCGCAGAAATAAATACTACTTATATACATGACATCATTAATTATACCTATAATGCCTACGATGCTACCTGCAATCGCTTTGAGCAATAAGATCTTACATTTGAAGTGTCTATTATGACACAGTACACCGCGTATGGTCCTTTGAGATCGTGTTCCATCATTATGCAACGCAATCCATCGAGCACACGTACATTATTTTGCCGTAATTAACTCAGAATCAGTTACGTCATCATTTGGCACGGCTGACTCTGTGCCCTGTGCCTCCGAGGCGAATGCACTGAAGCCTGTAATTAATTTGCACCTCGCAGGTAATTCATTAGTTCGGAAACGTTCGCGCTCTACACCAATATCGTAATTACGAACATTTCTACGATCGCCGTCCGATGCATTCCTAATTACTTTACTTAATTGAACCACACAAGTTATTGGTGCAAATTGAATATACAGATTAGCGACATACGGCGTGGATCTTTTTTTAACTCAATTATTCGCTTTTCATGTTTTTTCGCTGCAATTTGTTCTTTACAGTAAAGCTGGGGAAATTATTGCAGCTTAGAGCTATTTGCATTATGTTATGAAAACGATAGAGACAGTCAGCGATAGTTTTTTAGGGAGCGGACCGTGCTTATTAATGTAAGTCGCAGAGTCGGTTCTTACATCTGTCTTAGTTGTGTGCAATCTAACCATTCGAAGTGAGCTACGTGTTCATAGTTATGTGCGAAGTCCGGTCCTCTAATATTTAAAAAAAAATCTAAAAGCATTTTAAAGAAATGCGGTTTATTCATAGACAGTTTAAAATTCTATTTTATTTATCGAAAGTTTTGTCTTCTCCGCTTAAACAGAATTTTAAAGTCTTTTTTTAAGACATTAATATCGAAAAGGAACAAATCGAAAGGGCACAATATACATCTATGAATAAAGACGATAAAGTTTTCCAGCCTCACTAGTTCATTGGTGGACTGTAGTCCAAACTCCTCTAAGTTATAGTCGTAAGAAAGTTGATCCATTTTTAAAATTTCATGAAGTTTATAGCTGTTTGTAGTTGTTTACACCGCCTATTTCTAGACTTGAACAAATTTAAACGCCAGTTACAGTTAAATAGAGTGTATTCGCAACTGGTTACTGAATTTTAGTTGAGCAATGCTGTTAATTTCCTGGACAAGCTCGATTCAGGCTTAAGTGACGGTTAATGGCGCTATCAATCGATTGAATGCGCCTCAACCGCCGGCGCAATGTGTGTCAGTGCATGCACGTGTTAGAATTTTTGTGGGAAAAGGTATATAAAATAATATAAACATGTATATTTCAATAGATTTATCTATAATTATATTTTTAACCATATAATTTTTAATATTTATCACTTAACATGATGGTTAATAATTATTATAATGTTACAAAATTATCAATTATATTAAATGTTATTTATTTTTCTATTTATAATAATATGGTTTAATTCAACGACAATCGATAATTACAATATTACAGAATAATATTCAAATATTCTGAGCAATGAGCAACAAAACATCATATTAATAACTTAACTTGCCAATCCTGGTTGCTACCGGCGAGGATACGGTCCTTCCTCTGTCGTTGTCACTCGAAAAGTGACGATCCAAGTGAGACAACGCTTTATATTACCGACTCCCCACTACTTGTGAATCATACGATGTGTAGTTTTAATAAAATTTATAAAAATTGTTGCGGTATTTTGTGACAGTATTCTAACACGGCCATACTGACATGTACTTCGTTCTCGAAGTACAATAAAATATTCTAACACGGTCCAGTCTCGTTGCTCTACTTAATTTTCTGCCTAATATCTTGAAATGAAATGTATTTATTGGTCACGTAGGTAATTTAAAAGCTCTTATGACAAGTCAATACACATAGAACTTAATCTCTATATACAATATATTTCCTATACTTAGTATTACTTATTTTAATTTCTTGGTTTAATTAATTTATTTATGTAATTTATTTACTTTAAATTATTTTATTTTTATTTAAAATTAGTTTTATTTATTTGTTTACTTTTTTATTCTTATTTTATTTAAAATATTAGTTATGACTTTATGGTAATTTATTTTTCAAATAAATACAATATGTACGTTAGTCAAATTAAATTAAATTAAAGTAATTAGTGGACCATGAATATTATTACAACGGTGCGTAGCGGTTTATTGTTACCACCGGATCCAACGCGGCCCTTCCTGAGAAGACCCGGCGAAACAAACTCAGTGGGCTTACACTACCACTGGAATTACGCGACGCGACCCAGTCCTGAGTATATCCAGCGAATAAGACTCAGTGGGCTTGTTTTGGGTCCAATTTAAGACAACGACCATAAGTATTTTCGAAACGTCCCGTATGTTTAGGCTTACTGCCGGATCCAACGCGGCCCTGACTGAGAAGACCCGGCGAACAAACTCAGCGGGCTTTACTTTACCACTGGATACTACGTGGCGCGACCCATTTCTGAGTAGATCCAGCGAGTCAAACTCAATGGGCTTGGTTTTGGTCAATTTACTAAAATAAATATTTGTGACTTGTCTTACAAAGATTTGCCATATTATTTTTATTTGTTTTCTCGATCGGTCGTCATATGATTTTATTTCTTACAAATAACTGAACAATCCATTCAAGTACATTATCTATTATCTGAAAAAAAAGTATATTATTGTCTTTATTGATACACCTTGCTTTGTACAATCAAACACCCGCAGTCAGTGAAGCTTAATCACCCGCAGCCAGTGAATGTTAGACAACAGCCAAGGAATCATAATCATAATCTCATCATAATCTCGTCATAATCTTGTCATAATCACATCACATCTTTTTGATACACCTTGCTTTGTACAATCAAACACCCGCAGTCAGTGAAGCTTAATCACCCGCAGCCAGTGAATGTTAGACAAAAGCCAAGGGATCATAATCATAATCTCATCATAATCTCGTCATAATCTTGTCATAATCACATCATAATCACATAATCATATTATACAAATCCTTAATATTTATTACTATACACATTGGGTTCTAAAACAAAGAAACATGTTTCACAAAAAGTATTTTCTAAATAATATGTCAGGGCATTTTCAACGGAAATATTTTCCTCAATCGAATCACCGGGCCGCATAGTAAATTTTACTTTACAACGACAGGTATACATATCTGCTTCTATTCCAATCAATAAATGCGATAGATCATATTGATTTCGTATTTTACTATGTATGTATACATAGTATTTTGCTATCTATTTCTGTATCAAAATAAAATATACATGGGTAACTTTGCATATTAAATATAGGTAAATACCGGGTAGTGAATCGAAATGTTGAAACATTCTAATGGAGTCATTATAATTTTTATAAATCGTTCGGCCAATCTGACGTTTCGCTTTTAATTCCCAAATTATACTCAGTTTGTCCGGATATCAACAAACTCAACGAATTCTACTATTATTGAAACTTCCAGAGAACTGATATTGAGAATCTGATGGTCCCGATATTTAAAACATCAATATAAAATATAAATTATAAAAAGGTTGACCCCACAAAATGTCGGACAACATACCACCTATTTAAATTGTAATCTGTGCTTAGCAATTAACTACATCATTTAATTACGTATTTACAACATTGTGTGAACAGTGCCGTGGCTCAAAGAGGGAATTGATCCTCTACTTGTCAAATACCAACAAATTACTTCAGTTGCTTAATAACATTTGTAACATCAATTGTTGAAAAAGGAAGTCCTTTTACAAGACCAATAACTATCTTAATTCACAAATGTTTTTTTTTTTTGGAAATCTCATGTTAGTTGCCAGAGTGTTAAATCTGTTAAACAAATTTGCATTTGCGTCTGCCATATAATTATTTAATTATTGGTCCCAGACCCATAATTTCTAGTTTTTTTTTTATAATGTGTTTAGGATACTAGTTTATAAAACTTTATTTCAGTTATAAACTAAACGAGGTTCGAATTTTAAATACAATAAAATATTACTTTAATTAATTGATTAAGAATGTGTATCAATCAATGGCCAACATTGTGTTCCATTTGTAGCACACTCTAGGGTGCCTCGAAGTTTCGACTTAAGATCATTATTTAATATATTATGTATCAATAAAATGACTCATTTCCAAAAACTATGATTATTCCATGTTTGCAGGTGATCTCAGAATTACACGGACAGATCTGAATCAAGGTTAAGCCAAATTGTTTCAGAATGTGATACTTCAGAGATGTACAAAATACTTCTCAAAAGTATTTAAATACAGAATATAAATACTTCTCCAATTTACTATTTCAAATACAAAGTTCTTCTGCTCTTAGTATTTAAGTATAAAATTCAAAATAGCCTTTTTCAAAATACTTATCAAATAAAATATTAAAATCACAAATATAACTTTCAGATAAAATAACAAAGTTTTTAACATTACCAGTTCTTTAAAAAGAGTATCAGATTATCCTAGCACCATATGAAAACAATCGTTCCACTGGTACGGAATTAGGGAGACAGGTGTTGTATTTTAATACTTTTTTTTTACTGTTGGGTATGCATTGAAAATTGACAGTCTAGTGTTTGGTTATTATTGGATTTTAATGATGCAGCGCCTCTAGTGGCCATTTGCTGAATCCCTAACCCAAGAATTTTATTTAAGTAGCAAAAAGTATTTTATGTTTTTATATCTCATAAAAGTAGTTCAAATAAAATACGTAATACTTCAAAAATATAAAAGATATGTAAGTACAAAATTAAAATACGTATTTTGCAACTGCACTTCAAATAAGTCACTAATCTAGTCCTGATATAAATATATATATATATATATATATATATATATATATATATATATATATATATATATATATATATATATATCTTATATCTGATATGGGACGTTTCTAAATTCAAATTGATGTTTTCACATTAAACTATTTTTTTAATTTTATTTCGTATATATCGTCTTGGGAATGATTTAAAAGGGCAACTTTTTAGACGAAACTAAATGCTGCTAATATCTTAGGTTTCGTTCTACAACATCACATATTCAACAGCTATGTATGAAGCAATATAGACAATAATAGTTACACCGTCTCAGAATCGAGAAAGTCACAATTTAAATTACCATTTCATTGTAAAACTTGTAGTGACACTATGCAATAGTAAAGAAACTTAAAACTTTGTTCACATAGTTATTAATGGTGCTACTAATACACCTTCTATACATTAAATAAATCTCATAAGAACTGCCAAGTAGAATACCCAATCTTTTGTTTCTTATTCGTATCTGTAGAAATAACACAATACAAAAACACTCCTGTCCCACTTATACAATCAAAGTGCGGGAAAATATTTAAATATTCGGCGAGTTTCTTTTTCAATTATTTTAACACCCTACAAAGATGTTATTACTAAAGACTCGTCGCAGGTTCACAACGCTCGAGCCAGACTAATGCAGATCTCGTCGGGCCTTACCTGCCTTAGTGACAGTCTAAACTTCTCCAACCCATTTTTAAGGAAGTCTTTTACAGGTCACTTGTGGCTGGATTAAAAGCCGGAAGTGCAGTATCGTCGTTCCGCGTAGAGGCAATAGCGTCTTTAATTTATATGTGAAGGTCCGTCAGAACGCCGTGATCCATCCTTTCAACAAAAGTATAATTTGTATATAAAAAGTAATGGACACGATCCCACTTCTGATGTTAGAATTTTTGTGGGAAAAGGTATATAAAATAATATAAACATGTATATTTCAATAGATTTATCTATAATTATATTTAACCATATAATTTTTAATATTTATCACTTAATATGATGGTTAATAATTATTATAATGTTACAAAATTATCAATTATATTAAATGTTATTTCTCTTTATTTTAAATATTTTTTTTACATTTTTATATATATAGTAAAAAACAAAATACATATAAAAATATAAAAAGTTATCCAACGATGGCGAGGCTCGAAACCCAAGCCACCGGTGGTTAGGAGCCCAAAGTGAGGAACCGCCTCACAATACGTGCCGTGTCAAGCAATACTGCCTTCTGAATCTGACTTCTGACCCAACAGCCGATTGAGAGCCTCTGTAGATGTTGGTCGAGGCTCTTTGGTATCAACCCATGGGCAGAAACGACAATCGGGACAATAATTGTTGAGTCGACATCCCACATGTCGGTAACCTCGTGTGCCAAATCTAAATATTTAGACATTTTGTCTTTTTCAGCTTTGACAAGGTTATCGTCATGCGGGATGGTGACGTCAACAAGTATAGCCCGGCGCGCCAATCGATCTATTATCACAATGTCAGGCTTATTGGCTAGAATAGTCCTGTCTGTGATAATAGATCGATCCCGATACAGCGTTGCATGACCATTTTCGAGAACTGGTTGGGGCACATACTGGTAATATGGCACTTCAGGAGTCACAAGTCCATATCGAAGGGCAATTTGCTGGTGTATGATCTTGGCTACTAGGTTATGTCTATGCAAATACTCGCCGTTAGCAAGATACGAACAACCGGAAATAACATGCCTGATAGACTCACCAGGACGGTGGCATGCCCGACAGATGTCGACCGTACCGTCCTTCAGGATGTATTTCCTATAGTTGTTCGTCTTAATAACTTCGTCCATAATTGCAAAGACAAAACCCTCGGTTTCCCCAAAGAGGTTACCGAAGCGCAGCCAAGACACAGACGCTAGTCGGTCCACATCAGGCCCATGAAGGGCTCGATAGAACCGACCGTGCAGCTCTTTGCTCTTCCATATGTCCTCGCGATCCTTAATGCCTACCACCAGAGGTTTCCGCCAGTTCTCAATCGCCAAAGAGAGCGGGGTAAATCCTTTATCTACCATAACTACAACCCTATGCATATCCACATCACTGTGAAGGAAATAATCCCTGAGATTGCACACCTCGCGATTATGCAAGTCCTTAGCATTAAGAATACCTCGGCCCCCACATCTACGCGGGATGTACAATCTCATCACTGATGATCGTGGATGATGCATACGATGTGCAGTCAGGAGAGTTCGGACTTTACGATCCAGGGCGTCCAATTCGGTCTGAGTCCATTTGAGTATGCCAAAAGAGTATATGAGTACAGGCATAACCCAACCGTTAAAAGCGCGAATCTTGTTTCCACCGGACAAAAAACTGTTAAGTACTTTTGTCAGGCGGCTAAAAAAACGCTCTTTCAACGATCGTTTTACATCTGCATCCATGATACCTAGAGCCTCAGGCATACCCAAATATTTGTAGGTTTCCGTCACAGAGAGGGATCTGAGCCTTACAGTCTCTGAGACTAGTATGTCATCAGAGACCGCAACCTCCCCTCGCTTCACATGGATAACCGCACATTTATATACACCAAAATCCATATTGATTGAATTGCTAAATCTTTCCGTTATTTTTAACAACTCAATCAATTCGGTTTGTTTCGATGCAAATAACTTGAGGTCATCCATATAGAGCAAGTGAGATATAGGCTCAGAGCCTCTCCGTAGACGGTAGCCTAACCCTGAATCCAACAACAGAGTGCTGAGGGGATTCAGGGCCATGCAAAACCACAGTGGACTCAGACTGTCGCCCTGGAATATACCCCGCTTGATTCTAATCGGCTCGTCACAATCAGGAGGAACCGTACCACCTGGATATCTCAGGACAGTGGTCCACTGCCCCATACAAGACCCAAGGAAGTTGCATAAATTTGTATTAATTTTATACAAATTTAACACCCTCATGAGCCATGTATGGGGCACCGAATCATAGGCCTTTTTATAATCTATCCAGGCAGCCGATAAATTCCTTCGGTTGTGACGAGCCTGTTGGCAAATGGTCATGTTAATGAGAAGGAGCTCTTTAGTACCACGGGACCCATTCAGGCAACCTGTTTGGCCAGAAAAAAGAATTTTGTTTAGAATTTATATGGTCTGTAATTTTAGATCTAATTATGGAGGTCAAAACTTTATAAATAGTGGGTAGGCATGTGATGGGTCTATAATTTTTTGGTTCCGTGGTACAACCGGACTTAAAGAGAAGGTGAGTGACACCTGTTGTCATAAATGTTGGAAGGGATCCCCGCTCAAGCGCATTCTGGAATTGCGCTGCTAATCAAGCATGCGAACTTGGAAACCATTTTAACCAGAAGTTGTGCAGACCGTCCGGGCCCGGCGACTTCCAGTTTTGCGTCTGTCTAATTGCAGTTAGCACATCTTCTGGACTGATTAAAATGGTTTCCATAGCCGGTATTGCCTCGCAAGCTCGATCTACAACACTAAACCAGGAGGCTTCAGTGTGAGAGACAGGCGACGACCAGATATTCGTCCAGTACTCACGCATTTCGTGAGCACTAGGAAGCCGCCCATCCACCACACCTTGTGGAGGATTCTCCCAACATCTATAAACACTCTTTTGGTCAGTTTGGAACTTGCGATTTTGTTGGAAACGATCCCATCGCCTCCTGTAGCGACGAATGCGGTTCGCCCACGCATAGACTTTTTGTTTAAAGAAGTCTATGCGTTCTGTGACGCAAAGCCTATAATTTCGAGGACTTGTGTTGGTCCCCGAAAAAGCGTGCGTCACAAAACGCATAATCTTCGGCCTGCTGTTTCCTTCTTTAAAAGAAATTAGTTTGCCGATGAGAGTTCGGGCCCTGTTGATACGATCCTCGATCCTACGCTGCCAGGCAGGCACAATCACAACACCTCGAGTGGCTTTATACTCATTTGGAAATTTTATATTAGCCACTCGATAATCTGGCAACACCAAAAGATCATCCATTTGAAAATATATATATATTTTGTTTAATATCAAATATATACACAATATTCACAATTTATGTCTAAATAGTAACCAAAATGATTCCTTTCTACAATCACATAATGTTTTATCGAAGAAATAGAGTAAATAAGCAACAATTCATCATAATAAAAAATAATAGAGTGACAGTGTGTGACAATGTCAAAGGATTTTACAAATTATGATAAATAAAAACCAAAACGATGATCAATAATAAAGCCAGAAAGAAACGGAACGCACGTTTAACATCTCCCAGCTCGTCGAGCTCCGCGTCGTGGGCGTCGGCTTCGGACGTATTCGAAGTGACGTCGGACAACGACGCGTCGAGCCAACACGGCGAGTTGCAGTCGTCCCCGCCGCCACCAAGACCTGCGCGACGAAGAGGACGACCCCCTCCAGCGGTGGGCTTGGGACCTGTGGGGCCGAGTGTCCCGCCTACGGTCCCCGCTACCGGTGGGGTAGTGCGCCGCATGAGATGGACTCGAGAAATCAATGAGAATGTCATGCGGGCCTACTTTGGGGCAACAAAGGGAGGAATTAACCTCACTGCGTATCGCGCTAAAATGCTGTCTCTGTTTCAGGCTTTGGAACCAACGGTTGATGTATCGTCCCAACGGCTGTCGGATCAAGTGCGATTTATTCAGCAGCGTAAGTTGTTGGATGATGACACACTTGAGCGGTTGCGCACAGACTTGTGTTTTGTCCAGGATGACCATGTGTCACCCGTCAGTGGAGATCAAGCGGCAGGCCCAACACCAACACCTGTTGCTGATTTCGAGCTGACGGACAATTTGGATGACAACGTAAGTCCCCAAGCTAAACAGCAACTGAGAGGAGCTTTGGAATGTGCGATTTTGGAGTTTGCGTCTTTATCGGCGTCTTGTAGACCGCGTCTGCCACGTTTGCCAACGCATAGAAGAAATTTGGCGCTGATGGGAGCTTTGGACTCCATGTTAACTACATACTTGGAGTCCAGTCGGGATCTTGTTGATACGCATTCGATCCTTTACTGCGCGGGCCGTCGCAAATAAATAAATAAATAAATAATTTTATTCAACGACAATCGATAATTACAATATTACAGAATAATATTCAAATATTCTGAGCAATGAGCAACAAAACATCATATTAATAACTTAACTTGCCAATCCTGGTTGCTACCGGCGAGGATACGGTCCTTCCTCTGTCGTTGTCACTCGAAAAGTGACGATCCAAGTGAGACAACGCTTTATATTACCGACTCCCCACTACTTGTGAATCATACGATGTGTAGTTTTAATAAAATTTATAAAAATTGTTGCGGTATTTTGTGACAGTATTCTAACACACGCGCCAGAGAAGACTCGGCTGATGCATTTCTTTCATTTGTATTTTGTTATTTTTAATTTAGTTTTTGTTTATAGAAGATTTTTAAAGTGTGGACCCTTTAGAATTCACATTTGTACATTTATTAGAGGAAATAAATACAAATTTCATAGGTCTAAAATAATAAATAATATAATAAATTATAAATATATCCAACAGACATACATAGTTCTGACCCGACACTAAGATCGAGTCTTATGTCGTGGGTATCCGGATCTACGAAAGACTTTTTGGTCTCACAAACATCCAGACCCGGAATAAATACCTTTAGTCCACACAAATATTTGTTTCGGTGCGGGGATCGAACCCGCAGCGTCTTGTTACCCAGCCGGCGTCTAATCAACTGCGCCACGGAGGCTGTTATGCTGCAAAATAATAATAAAATTGACTTTTGAGGCTGTTAAGTAATTTTCATTTTCAGTTCAGTTCAATTGACAGATTTTTATTTGACACCCTTCGTGGCACCGACGCGACGCAGCGGCTAGACGGCGCCTACGAAACGAGAGGCTGCGGATTCGATCACTGCACCGAGGGAAATGTTTGAGCGGCCCACAAATATTTCTTTCGGGTCTTGAGACCGAATTCTTTCGTAGTTCCTGATACCCACGACACAAGACGTGATCTTAGTGTGAGGTCAAGACTTTGTATGTGACTGTTGGGTGTATTTATTAGTATTTATTATTAATTAGAAATAACTTTAGGATATTTGTCTTGAATAATATTTTGTATTTATTTAGTAATGAATTTTGATAGTAGAACAAATCGAGGGCGAAATCTCCACTTTAGTTGTTAATGTCTACGTTAACAAATTAGCGAGTCTTAACAAAATAATTAAAGAAACACATTTAAGCAAAGTTAATGCAAAGCAATAAATATTACAAGGGCGAGCCAAGTAGCTGACTAGAGGCCCGGGTGTTAAAATATTTACAACACCACCATAAAAATCGTAATATACCCCGAGCAGAGTCATTATTTCAAACCATTTTCACTTTTAAATTAACATCCTGTATGTAAAACTCCTGTTCCCCAGCGGTTGTATAAAATGAGAGTGCTCCTCTTAACAGTCGAGCACGCTAAAAAGGTCTATGTAATTATTACGAGAGGCTTTTTAACATTTTTTAACAGCTAAATGAGAGTTGGGAATTGGTTTTTTGACGCGTGCACTGTGTATACATATTTAATTAAAAAATTAGGTAGCTTTCACGGGATACAAATATTATGTCTGTTGACTATGGGATCGACTTTTATGGAATTGTGTCTATGGGTGGCGATTTTACTAAGGTTTTGAGGACTTGGTGTTGAGCGTAGACTTTGATATAAAAATATGTGGTTATAGCCATAAATTCAGCATGGTTTTCAGGTTTTCGTTAGTTGAAATAATAAATAATAGTTTTGTGGATTTATATTAGAGTTCAAAAACGAAATTATCATTATTATTTGGCCATCTCTGTCTTATCATCATCATCATTATCAGCATATAGACCTTCCGCAAACTTCAACAGTAACTTATTCCGCCTGTGTCGATCGACTTTCTGCAACCTTACCCAAAATCATTCACAACAATAATCAGTATAAAGCAATTTTAAATCAACTGTGTCTTTCATACATAATTTGAAACTAGTATAATCGCATGCTTAATTACGTTTTCGTTTATAATTGTGTTCTCTTTCTCTCTCCCTTCAGCCATCCAAAGTCCACTGCTGAACATAGGCCTCCCCCGAGGATCTCCACATTTACCTGTTAATGTTAGCCCCATTAAATTACGACGGATTTTTAGCTAGATATTTATAGTTTCTAAAAAAACGGTGTCGATTACAACCGTTGACGAGGTTAACATGGCTGTATTACGCGCAACGATGTAGCTTGCGTGCAGGTTAAAATAAGGCGAGATACTAACGCTATTACAATTTTTAATAGAAACCGAGGATCGAATTTCAAAAGACACTAAATTAAATAAATATACAGGGTATATCAAGACTGCTACCGAAAACTAAGCCGGGTGGTAGTTTAAGCGACTTCAGACACAATGCAACAGAAAAAGCTGCAAAAAAAACCGACAATTTTTTTTGTTATTTTTTTCCTATGGCCATATTTGGGTGGTAAATTCATTTTTTTCCTCAAATAATAATGTATAACCCTTTTCTTCAAAAATAATCTAAGGTTTAAAAGATTTTAAATTATAATATTTGAAAAAACTATGGATTTACCACCCAAAAATGAAGATATTTAAAAAATCATAAAAAATAATTGTCGCGTTTCTTTGCGAAAATTTTAGTTGCATTGTGTTTGTAGTCACTAAAACTACCATCCGGCTTTGTTTTCGGTAGCAGTCTTGAGATACCCAGTATACTATAGGCACATAGTCCTGATCCCAAACTAAAATCGAATCTTGTGTCGTGGATATGAGGAACAACGACAGACTTCTCGGTCTTATACATCCAGACCCGAAACAAACGCTTGTGGTTCGCACGAACTTGATCTCGGTGCGGGTATCGAATCCACAATTACCACAATAGTCTAACAATATTGCCGATCCCACAGTATCATGGCAAGTCATAATTAGTCTTAGTATTGGTTTCATTCGGCGGGTGAGATTGCCAGATGCCCAATACCCCTTTCCTTTTCCCATCCGTTTTCTTTCCTGCTTCCCTCCCGATTTGATGGGCCGGTAACACATCTTCGATCTAAATGCTGTGGATGTTCATGAGCGGCAGTGATTACTTACTATCAGGCGATCTGTTCACTCGTTAAAAATTAATAAAATTCATTTTAAAAAAAGTCGTGGGTCTCTCAAAAGTGCGTGGTGGCCTGTTGGTAAACGGATTAGACGCGACTGCCAACATGTTCACGGTGGTCGCGGGTTCCTATTCCAGGGCACACATCTGACTTTTCGGAGTCATGTGTGTATTGATAGACAATCACCACGCACTAAAACGGTGAAAGAAAACATCGTGAGGAAACCTGCATACCATAGCGATTTATAAATTTCTATGGTATGTAAGTCCGCCAACCCGCACTAGGCCAGCGTGGTGGACTATATGGCCTAACCACTCTCAATCGTACTGACGTTTGTAGAGTCGGCCCGTACCCTGCAGTGAGACCTATATGGGCTGATACATACAGTGGGTCTCTCAAACAAAGGGTGACATGTTGGCCCCACAACAAACCCAAAATAAATGTTTGTGAGTTACACAAAAAAATGTCTTAGTGCGTGGAGGTTAGACTGGTACCGATTCACAGCTGGCTTTTGAACCTCCGCCACAGAATTTATCAAATATTTGGAAGTCTGAAATGCACCCATAATTTTTCCAAGCGGGTATTCATCATAGATTTGTACACTAAAGACCTTCATAGGGTTTTAAAATCTATTTTACTTATCGAATGTTTAGTCTCCTTCATTCAAATTGAATTCAAAAGCCTTACGAAAGGGCCAAAAGCGATAGCTAAAATAGGTTTTAAAAGCTTCCTATAAATAAAACATAAATCATTTTCAATATCATTCCGCAACTATATATGTTAAATTCCTACCGTCACGTCACTCCGCCTAGTGTCACGTAAATACATCCCAACAAAAATACAATCCTCCCTTTAACGTGTACAGGCTGCTTAAAATATCGACATGCCGTCAGCACGTCACGCGGCCGTCCCCACTGACCTCTGCCCTGTTTATATAATATTTTTCCTAGCACGTTTCCATCAGAGCTACACGTGGTGGAAAATATTGAAACAGAACACGTGCCCCGAAAGAAACCTAAAAGTAATAATGGACGATGTAGTGGAAAACTTTGATATTTTCTGAGGAATCGCTGGTCAGTGTATTTTTATTAAATCTCAGGATAACAAGCTGACTGGCGTGTGGTGTTTCACTTGGGATCAAATAATGCCGATATTGTGGACATTAGTGCATTCTGATTATTTAGTTTTTCATTCGTTTTAACCTGCCTGTAGTAAGAGTTCCCGTAGTAAGGAATTCATCATTGTCGAACGTTATTTCGAAATGCGCTATGCAGTCTTGCATTTATCACAGACCACGACAGCACCTCATACGGCTTTCAAACAAATGAATGAAATGAGTAAGTAGGAACTACGAACCAATGGGCTATGATGCACCCTTGAATTTGTCGTGTAGGACCATAGCACATCTTCCTAGTCTTCCAAAGAAATTATTTAGTAGAACTGCGAATGGTATTGTGCTGGGTCACAGAGAAAAAAACCAAGGCGGTTTTTGCCCTGTATTCAATGACGAACGTATCGGGATTTGAGCAGACCTGTCGTGGTAGTTATGTTCGTCTAGCCGGGCCTTATTGTTCCATTTTTTGGTCTTTAATACCAGTCTCTGGCGTACACTTTCTGGCTTTCCCTAGTACATCGAAAGGAGAGTGCAACAGGTTCCATCTAGTTTAATTCTAAAGGTGGAACACGTGATTAAATAACCTCTCTAAATATTTTAAATATATTAATATATTTGACGTGGAGTCAGACTGATTGCTTAAATCTTCCGCCATCACTTCATGTGAGTCGTCCATAGGTATGTATCGCCGGTGGAGACCTAGGAGTAGTCTATGGCAGTATAATAAACACGTTGTTCTATTGCCACGATTAGTTTTATTGTTCCAATATAATTTAGAAATCGAATTTAGAAAGATTTTCAACTATGACAACAGATTTAAAGTAAACGGATTTGCATGGGAGCGATTCCGCCTTGCTTTCAAAATGAGATTACGTTTTTCACTCCACTGTCAAAGTTATAGTTTCATTTTGAGACAAGTAAGCAGTGTTAACGCGTGCGAACCCATTCGGGTGCTGCCCACTTTAAATCTTAGTTTCCAAAGACAAATCTATTTCTAGTTACAAAAATCAAACAAACACCAATCGAATCAAATAAATCAATATTATTGCTAAGTATCCAAATTAAATAAGCCATGTCAATACATTTTAAATACACATATATTAATATTTACACAGTCCGCCCCGTGACCACGAAAGCTGTAAATTAATCGAAACGTTGGGAAGTCCAAAATGTAAAAATTAAACCAAATTCGCGATAAAATCCGTAAATAATGGTTTTATTTCAATATTTTAAATATGTTCAAAGATTTATAAAGCTATCTGTTATTCCCACACGGCACGCTTACGCTAAGGAAAATAAAGGTAAAATTATCGTAAATTATTATGGCTATTGGATTTCAAAGAAGAATTAAAAGCTGTTTACAAGTATTTATATGTACAGTAATTAATTATACATCTTTCTTTATAAAACAACAACGAATTCATCGACATTATTATTTTATATATGAGATCAACTTTAATTGAAAAAGAATGTATGTAATCAGTTTTTATCTCATAATTTATTAAAAATTATAATAAACTAAGCAACATATTGAAAAACATAGTATTTTCAATTATCCAAATTAACTGTAAACTTGAAAACATTTTTACCACTATAGAGACATCCACTAAACAATTTGTTACACATAAACCACAGATTCAAACCAATCAAGCTAAGAGAAATATGTTGAACAATCTTTCAAAGTGGTATCGAAATTGTAAGACGTGAGGTAAAGTTTGAAATTCTTTTAGCCGTGCCATGTGGCGACGGCTTGCACACCGCCTGTATAAAGACTTCATATCTAGACTGTTCTATTTCATAATGTTTACTAGTATAAATGCACAATTAAGGTTGTTCGTCACGCCTTTTCATCGTAATTATTAAATTATATGAAATATTGCACACGCATTTATCTATCATATGTGAGATGTCGCCTGGGTAGGTACCACCGCAATATATACTTCCCCCGCCAAACAGCAGTGTGAATGCACTGTTGTGTTGTCGTTTGAAGGACATTGTAGCCAAAGTAGCTACGGGACATATCAATATGTCCATTATGTTAACAAGACGGCGAACGCAGTCGAATGCCAAGCATTGCATTTTATTTTATGGTGTTGTTTGTGCCTTGCGGTCGTAACGCTTAGAATTAGTATATAAAAAACAGACACATTACGAAGATATAGAAAGATAGGCTTTGAATCCAGGAAATTAGTCTTGTTCCCTAGAGATAGAAAATGTCCATTAAATAAGTACTGTTCCCGAGGGACAAGAAAATAACTATTCGAAGTAGTCCGGTATGCAAACTCGGCCAAAGTTCAACATACGTAAAAGAATTACAACATAATAAATTGCCATACTATCTTACTATGCGAGTGAAGCCACGAAAAAATCCAGTACTTGATATTTCTAGTCTGTCCCACTTCACAATCTGTGATATGTTTGAAACTTTTTGATATATTGTAGTGTGAGAGAAGTGGCAGTTGTGACCGCAACTTGTCTTAACTTACCGTAATGAATGAAGCTTGTTGGAAGCTTATTTCTTGGTTATTAATGTTGGAACGATGTTCTAATTGATTTGCTTGTTTTTTGTCAATATTTTTTTTATTTAATCTGTTAAGTTATTTGATTGATGGCTAAGTTTCGTTTTATTGAATTAAATTTACATGGTAGTGCGTGGTGGCCTGTTGGTAAACGGACCAGGGGCCCTACTATATTCATCCGAACGAACGAACGAACGAACGAACGAAGTTCGAAACTTCGGACAAACGAAGTTTTTTATACGATACGAATGTATCTATTTTGTAAAAGTTCGAATTTGTATAACGTACACCGTAACTATAAGTCTATGGTTAGGACCATAAATCAATAACGACCATAAGTTTTATGTAGGTACATTCGTATCGTATAAAAAACTTCGTTTGGCCGAAGTTTCGAACTTCGTTCGTTCGTTCGTTCGTTTGTTCGGATGAATATAGTAGGGCCCCAGACGCGTCTGCCAATATTTTCACGGTGGTCGCGGGTTCGAATCCCAGGGCCCACCATATACCACAGGGCGGACCAATAGAAAGTTTTATTTCAATGTGTAACATTCACGTAAATCTAAGAAACGAGAATATACGAATATATTATTCAGTATTTTTTTCATTGCGTTGTATGGCGACGAGAATGCCATTCGCCTAATGGTAAGCGATACAACCGCTCATGGACGGTGGTAAAGTCAAACAGAACCATGAATTTCAAAGCAATGCTTAACATTCCACTGCGCTCGCCACCCTGAGGTATAAGAAGTAAGTCTCAATATGTCCAGTAGTTTACCTTGTAGAGACTAGAAAGAACTTCCGTGCTTTCCGGCGTTTTTGCCATACCTATTACTGGATTCAAGCATAACAGTTCACATAATAGGTCCCATGTAAATGTAATAATAATTTGATCCGTGGTGCTTCACAGCTGGCTTCTCCGGCTGTGAAAGTCTTTTTGCGAGGTTATTTACCTCTTCAGTTCAATGTTTTGTCACCCGCTTTGCACGGAGGGAAGTGGACAATAATTTATTTCCAACTCCTCCTATTAATTTAACTTTCTGATTAATTTCGTTGCGGGTTAAAGACAAGTTAGACATTCCCGGAGACTCGCCGAGCTTCAATGCTCGGTGTCATTACTTTGCGTGCCACTGTTGATCCTGGCTCACAGGAGTTACAGTGGTGGGTGTGAGGGCGGGACAGTCTCCTATGTCCAGTAGTTTCTTTAAACAATTTCCATCAAATAGAAACACAAGTGCATTTATACTGTTTGGTGAAAAATAAGTTGGTAACGACCACCTCTCACATATGAAAGACCTCCCACCAGTAAATTATTTATATCGGTTAATAAATAAAAAGTTAAAATATAAATCTCGATTGTAGAGGAGGCCCGTGCCCTGCAGTGGGACGTTATGGGCTGATACAGATACAGATCAGTTAATAAACAAATGCAGTTGAGGCGAATTAACACAATCATATCAAGAATAATTTACTACAACAATCTATTCCAAATATTTAATTTATAAGTTCAAGTTAAGTTCAGTATAAATACTATTTCCTGTCCAAAACCCAAGCCGCAAATAAACTCAAGCACAAACGGTCAAACTGCAATTCGAAGGTGTCCAATTCTCGAGGCATTCAATAACTTTCCAACTCTGAGATTATTCAAACAACAAACTACGGAGTACAACTGTTGCCTCTTGGCAGATATTTCGTTTCCTTTGTTGATGTACTTTGTTTATTCCACACTTAGAAACATCAATATTTTCCGGTTGAGCGTTTGTTCCGGAACGTCCTTCGTATTAATTTCACAAATGGAGTGTACGCGTCTTGTATAATCCATCTCTGGAATACTTCGCATAAAGTGAAAATATGTGAGTACTTCAATGAATTTGGATCTTAAATTTAATATTTTAGTCAGGTTTTAAACTGTATGTACTGACGGATAAATACATTTCCACAATGCAAAGTCTATTTTATTGCCTTGATAAGGCTTACATAGATTTTATAATTTCAGTTGCTACCTAATTAGATATAACGTTTCACTACTTTTCATTCCATGTAAAAAGATTTGAAAATTATCCCAATATTTTTAGACGTAACAAGTTAAGTCTCAAACTAGTTACTTTGGCTACAATGTCCTTCCAACCGGAACAAAAGTGCATTCAAACTGATGATTAGCGGGAGAATATACATTGCGGTGGTACATACCCAAGCGGCCTCTCAAATATGAGAGACTTATCAGAGATACCACCAGATTGAATTAGAACATTGTATTCTAAACAAAATAATATAAAACGCTAATTACATCGGCTCGTGTTCGCGTACCGTGAACTAGTTTTTGGGTAACAGTATTACAATTTAAAACAACCATCTTTCAGCATGGCAGTGCTGCAACAAACGGAAATAAATTGCTTTACACTGATTTATTACTTCATTGTTTGGACAAAAACGTATACTATTGAAATAGTGCTAATGGAAAATAATGAAACGCACATGTTCAATAAACAACTTGTTTTTAATTTTACATGGGAAAACTGTTTTAATATGCGTATAAACTATACATAAACATGCGCTTTTTTCAGAAGAGGTAGGCAGAGGTGCAAGCAGGACAATCAAGTTTCGCCAAATTCTTGACTCAGGGCTGATAATAATAAATAAATATATACACCTAAAAGTCACATATATAGTCCTGACCCTATACTAAGATCGAGTCTTGTGTCGTGGGTATCGGGGACTACGATCTGCAGGGCACGGGCCTCCTTCACAATCGATTGTACGATTGAGAGTGGTTAGGCCATATAGCCCACCACGCTGGCCTAGTGCGGGTTGGCGGTCTTTACATACCTTAGAAATTCATAGAAATCGTTATGGCATGAGGTTTCCTCACGATGTTTTCCTTCACCGTTATTGTGCGTGTGATTGACAATCAATACTCACATGACTCCGAAAAGTCAGGTGTGCCCTGGGATTTGAACTCGCGACCACCGTGAACATATTGGCAGCCACGTCTGCTCGGCGCCTAGTAGATATAACAGAATGATGGTATATTAGCAATTCAATTAGTTATATTCTGGTCGAATGCTTATTGGATTGTATCAGTTCAGCAAATTATGTGGAATGGCAACAGCCAATCGTATCTCGTCAGTCGATAGTCTGCTGCACAGGTGCGTTTACCGCTAAGTGTCTGGCATAGAGTACATATTTGTAGTTTATACTATGTAATTAATATAAAATATTGATAAGTAATAGAGAAACCATTCAAGTATTTTCGCAAGTGTGAGAACGAGTGGATGTGTTGGCACCTTGAGAGTTAAAGAAGTAATGATATTTTAAGCTAGGTAAATGTTCCATTTTTTATATTTATTTTATTTATTAAGGTTTACTAACAGTTGTTAACATTATACATATTTATGACAGCTTAGAACACTTAAACAAGCTTTGCACGTGTTGCAAAACCACTTATAAGTCAACACACATGCAAACATTAAAAAAAATATTTTTGAAAAGTAAGGTTTGAGACGGACAATACTAGCTGTTACTTTAGTCCAGCCCCTCAGAAGTTACAGGACCTGAGACCACTGCGGCCGCAATTGCTGTGCTCTAAATAAAGCAACATTAAAAAGATATTGTACAAAATTACTACATTTTCTTAAACTTATGACTATTAATGAAAAAGACTTAAAATAACAAATAATTAAAAAAGAAAAAGAAATTCTTCTATAGATACTTAGGCTGAGAATCTACTAATCAATACTAATAATAATACTTACACCTATAGGAATCCTCTGTTCAACCTTGTATCCTTTATTTTTAAGGTAAAGCTTCATAGAGAAAATAAAGAAAATAACCGTTGGAATTTTTCAGTTATACGCACTGAATTTTTGAACATTGTTTATGTCCTCACATTACTAAATACTTTGCCTGAGTAGTGTTACATAACGTCAGTTTTACCTCGAGGCTTATATGTACTCATTAGAAGTACCATTTACATAATAGTATTGTAATTACAATAAAACTGTCATACGATAAGACACTTACATGATGAGATAACTTAGTACTAAAAGTGTAGAATTTTATATAAAAGACAATCCAGTAAAATGTCTTACTAAATTTATGGCGGTAGGCTAAGCTTTACTCTATAAATAATAGTCCGCCGCTTCCCTCAAGCTTATCAAGATAAATTATTCCCGTCAAGATATTGATGGACCTACCGTATTAATAATGGCCACTTTCAAAGACTTTATCAATTTTACTTTGGCTTTTGGATTTCATATTTTAATGTTAGGAATCATGAATTACGAGGGAAACGATTAGGCTGTATATTTTTACTGCCAATAATTTTCCCCTCGTTTTATGACCCCGATGTAATCTAATCAAGGAAATAAATTTGGGAAGTTATTTAATATTTTTCCACAGGTGGACACCTTACAATTGATTTATGGTTAAATTATAGAACATTAAAATCGGAGTGCGAAAGGCCATAAGGAAAAGATACGCGAAAAATGACATCCGGTGAATTAGGTTGTTATAGTCGAATTAATACAGAGTATATCAAGACTGCTATCGAATACGAAGCCAGGTGGTAGTTTAAGTGTCTTCAGACACAATGCAAATAAAAAAAAATGCCATACAAGCGATCAGATTTTTTTTGCAATTTTTTCCACCGTGTCGGTCGTATTTGGGTTTTAAATACAGAGTCTTTTCTTAATAATAGTGGTCACTCTTTAATTTTAAAGACGCGATAGTGCACTTGGGTCTAAATTATCATTTTAGCAAAAAATATTACCTATATATACCAAAACACATTAATATTTATTTAAAAAATCACAAAAAGAATTGTCACGTTTCTTTGCAAAATTTTTAGTTGCATTGTGTTTGTAGTCACTAAAACCACTACCCGTGTTTTCCTTTTTGGTAGCAGTCTTGATATACCCTGTATGTACCAAATAAATGCGATTAGAGTTAAATTATCAATAGAGTCATCACAATATGTAGTCACCATGAATTTTCCTGTAGTTCCCAGTTTGTTGTTTTTTTTTATTTATTATTTATTTAACACTATTGTACACCAGATACATAAAAGTAGACAGAATTTCATGAAAAAAAAAGTATAAGTGGCGGTCTTATTGCTTGAAGTAATTTCTGCTGGACAACCACGGGATGGACAAACGAGAACGAACAAAAGCTGCAGGTGTACGATTTTTTTTATTACACACATACTATGCTCTATATTATTTTTAACTACTGCTTTACCATTAGAAATACATTTCCTCAACTATCAGAAACACGATTTTCATCCAAATTGTCTATCGCAAACATACAAATTAGAGGAACTCATTTAAACTGTGGAAACATCATAAATTGGTTTCAGTTGGAGCTATCACGCAGTTTGAACACTAAGTTGGGTGGATAGTATCCACCGGGACAACATTTCATCTCAATTAACAACTGGTGTCCATACTTCGCTTGAATCCAACGAGCCCTTCTCGCTTCAAGCAGATTATAAACGCAATGAAAACAGAGGCCAGTATTACAACTATACTTTAAAAATAAAAGGGGTTAAGATATTACAAAATGACATAAAATATTATACAGCGTATCTGTATCAGCCCATATACGTCCCACTGCAGGGCACGGGCCTCTTCTACAATCGACTACCGATACAGCGTATTATGTAGAAAAATACAAAAGAAATAAAATTAAAAATCATGTACAGAGTCAACATCAAAGTGTGTTAGGAGCTCAGTGCTCTTAGCGGTCCATCAATTACAATGTAATTATGCGGAATTATACGAAATCGGGTGTAAATAGGCTGAACTCGAACGCGACAAATTTCAAAGTATTACTGTGACGGGTTTTCTACCATAGTATAGAGGCGCTAGTAGCCATCAGCTCGGGTACAAATATTAGTCTGATAACATGGTAACTTAATCTTAGAACTCAATTTTATTTAGCTACATTAATTATTTTTTTATTTGTTATTTTAAACACTTTGTACACAGACGTAGTATAGGCGGACTTAATGCCAAGGGCATTCTCTACCAGCCAACCTTAAGGTAGTGCAGGTGCTTATTAATCAAATAAACAATAAATGAAGAGAAAATATATAAAATATAAATAATAATATTTAAAAAAATATAAAAAAAAATAATTATATATATATTTTTATTAATATAATTTTATATATAAATAAAATAACAACTAAATAAATAAATACCTACATTAGTGGGGAGAATATGCTACTTCTGCAAGAAGTAATTGCCGAACCTTTAGCTTGAAAGCCAGCCGTGTTGTGCACGACCTGACTTCAAGTGGGAGTGCGTTCCAGAGAAGAATGGATTGGATAGCAAAGGTAGAATGAAGGAAGTCAGAAGTATTTGAAATTGCCATTGAAGTAAAGTATTATAGGCTGAAATCGTGCACCACTGTAGTAGCGTTTAATAAACGAATGAGAAGTTCTTGATCCTAATCCTTTTAAATGGAATCGAGTGTCAATAGTACGCAAAACATACAAGACTAGGAAGACACTTGGAAATAACAAATGCAGGTAAAGACCAAAACTTACCTGCGATACTGACCTACATGTACTGAGCGTAATAATTGTGAAACGGCCCAGACGGAGGGATCTGCGTGTTACATTGCTAGATTAGAATTGCTCCCAGGTGCTTCATAACTGAACTAATATAATACTAGACGCCTTAGTTTAAGAAAATTAGTTGTTTATATTCGTCCACGTTGTATTCTTTCTAGTTCTCATATTTAAATTTCTTATTCTTGTATATTGTTTACCACAATTTTACACGATACGACCGCTCATGAAAAGTGGTAAAGTTAAACAATGCTATGAATTACAAATCAATGTTTGCCATTTCACTGTGCTCGCCATCCTGAGACATAAGATGTTGAGTCTCAAGATTTCTAGTAGTTACTTTAGCTACAATGACCTTCAAATCGGAATACAACAGTGCATTTACACTGCTGTTCTACTGCTGTTGCCTGTTATATAAGATCTACCATCGGTGAATGCTGTTGTACTCATTTTCATTATGTTAAATTAAAAAAATAAAATTCATTGAAAACGGTACGAAAAGATTTGCAGAAATTCTTTCACATTCCAAGGATTTCCATCTGAATTGTGTTTTAAACACAACAGATTATTAAGGTTTCTAACATTTTCATTTTGTAATAAACCTGAAATGTCATATTGTATCGAATCGGATGGCGTGGGTGGGCCTGGATCTTGATTCCGTACAATTTTTACGAAGCCATAGTAAACGCTACGTCAGTCCTATTCGAATTCAATATGAATCTCGATAGCCTGCACAATTCACAAATATTTCTACGATATGTGTTACATTTCCTAGGATTTCTTAATTATCGGAGTACTCATTTCTAGTTAATATATTTAAATAGTTATTTGATATAATTGTATTAAAATAAGGTATCGAGCGGTGGTTTGATGAACTGTTCGGCGCAATAAATATTAATATTTTGTAGAAGATATAGGTACTACATTGCGAGAGTTTAAAATTACAATACTCTAGTGCATTATTCTTACAATTTCTAAAATCAACGTAGGGTATCTTTTACGGTGTACCGGTTTTTAAAGTCTTATTAATGTAGTCTTTTCTATTTCCCTTAACCCATAATTACGAGATTACAACATTTTATCACCCCGTTGGATCTACTCAGATTTGTCTTAAATTTTTGGGTCAGGTGTTTACCTAATATTTAATTTATTTAATATTTAGAAAAACCATAACAAATTTGGAAAGTATAATTTCATATTAGAATTTCTCTCTCTCTCTTTATTTAGTCAGAAAAAGTTCACTGATGAATACAAACCTCTCCCAAGACTCTCCATATTGGAAGCGGCCTGCATCCAGCGACTTCCTGCAACCTTAATCAGGTCGTCCGTCCACCTTGTAGGAGAGCATCCGACACTGCGTTTGCCTGTACGTGACTTCCACTACAGAACCTTTCGACCCCAACGTCCATCAGTTCTGCTATCTACTATGTGACCACTACCGCTACAATTTGCTATTACTTCGGATTTTCGGTAGCTTTTGTTCTCCTACGGATCTCTTCCTGATTCTATCTTCTATTATTGCTTAGATTTTGAAACCTTACCCATTATAAATTAAATGGAAGAAAGGA